>CM035118.1:135131535-136331535 GCA_020205555.1 Panax stipuleanatus | reverse complement strand
AACCGCGACGTCATACATCCGAGGTATTTGATATTTTTAGAGGATGTTAATAAAGTAAATGATTATGCATGGGGAGTTGCGGTGTTGGGTTGTTTGTTTCGCAGCTTACATAAAGCAACCCGACATGAAGCTAAGAGCTTTTTCGGGTGTTTAACCTTTCTCCAGGTATGGTATTGTCTCACTCCCTTCGCAGGCTTAGTTAAATGGATATCCGATGACATACTGAACGTCGGCTTTTTAACGTCAAATATTATTTTACAGGTGTGGGCCTACGAATGCCTGTCAATTGGTCGGCCTAACTATGTAAGACTGGTGAATCATTTGTTGCCCCGCGCAATAGCATGGTCCTACCGAAGAAGAATGAATACGGTGAAAAAGGCAAGAAGACCATATCCCCATCACAACCAAATCTTTTACTGGGGGAATTTGACGGGATGACAGATGCTATGGTACGCTGGAGGCCGTATTCACATTTTGATCATTTTGTGGCAGTGGAGTATCAGGCAGTATGGTATAGTGGGGCCTCATGTATTCCCCTAATTTGGCTCTACGTGGTTGAATTCCAGATGCCAGATCGCGTATTGAGACAATTTGAGGAAGTGTAGGATATTCCACCGGACCCGATATCTATGGTCAGACTCCGCCGAGACCGGGAAGGGATCCGATCAGTTGATTATATCGAGATGAGGAGCGAATACCTCCTCACGTGGTATAACTGGCAGGATATCTATTTAGATACTGTGGTTGCCACAAGGTAGGATATTCGGCTGGCCGACTACCTCAGCTGGTATAGGCAGACGACTCGTCTTAGAATAAGCCAGCCACAAGTTCAACCAGACGATACCTATACACCACGGGCCCACTTTTGTCAGTACGAAGTTACCGGCCTCGTAAATTTTTAGCTACTTACATATTCATGCTTATACAATATATATTACATATGTCTCGCTAATGAAATGTATTCGGACTTATACAGATTGAATCCGCTCGGGACATTGTTCGAAACCTACTTTCAAAACCACCTGTGCACAACCCTCGGTCTGTGTACGAGGAGTGGTCTGCAAGGTTGATACTTTTTAATGAAAAGTACCGCGGAGTGTTTGAAGATCCCAGCAAAACCATCCCCAACCTTCTAAAAGATCAGTTGACCCAACAAACACCATTTGCCTCTTTCAATCCATTCAGTGAAGACACTCCATTATCCCCTTATGTGCCCGACATCCAATTTCCCTTACCCGAAGAGGAACAAACGGTATATATATCACCTCCTCCACCTTACATGCACGACTGGAGTTCTTTAAATCGCATTAACACTGCGAAACCCTTTCAGGCGACACAGTTGAGCCCAATATTAGAAGAAACTCTAGACATTCAAGCATATTCAGAGCCTATTCGAAGTGGGGAGGAGGGCGATTCGTCAACCCAACTGTCGTGGCTACTAAGGGATCGGTCGGGATTCTATAAAAAGGATCCACTCAAACCACTGAAAGAGGAAAAGGTAGAATGGCTAAACCGGAATTGGTTTTCTAGTGGGTTGGAATCAACACAGTATATGCATATCGGCCAGGATAATGAGTACACATGGGCACCCAAGGACCTAATATCTCTTCTGCCAGGGTACGAGATATGAGAACAGATCATCGACGCGTATCTGAGTTTGTTAAAGTTTCGCGAAGTTCGTCTAAGGGAGGTCATACCCGATCGAATTAAATTTTATTTCATGCCTTGCAGTTTTTTCCAACTACTACAAGGATGGTGGCCGGAATATAGCAAACTCAGTCAAGCAGATAAGAAGAAGTATGACGTGTTCGAGGTGGCGCCCTATTTTTTCAACCAGGGAAACCAACTAGAGATGGCAAACTGTGATTTTGCCTTCCTTCTAGTTAACCATAAGGGATCCCATTATTTTTTGTTCGTTGTAGATATTCGGAATTGGCGGGTGATGCTGATAGATTTTTTCTTCGATGACGGCCCTACTGACAAAATATCAGTTCGTTACCAATTAGAGCTTGATTACTTGGTACGTCCTTATGCATACCGATGTTATTTTCTAAATACAAGCCCAATATTAGGGGCGTCTAACTAACAATCATGTTTTTTTTCAAGTGTGACTTTGTTACAAACGCTCTGCGGATTTTCAGTCCTGATAAGCAATTCCCGGAGAAAAGGATGACTTTCGCTTTCAAGTCATCCCGACCTAAACAGCAAAATCTTGTGGATTGCGGAGTATACGTAATGAAGTACGTCAACTACACTGTCCAAAGCATGGTTTCAAATGAGTTGCAATGGTCGGCAGAAGATGCGTCCTTGTTTAGGTATAGAATTGCCCATGAATTGCGTAATCACAGGGCAAGGGACATTGTGTTGCCATTGTCAACATAGGGAATCATTTAGGTTATCGGAATTAATTTTAGTAGTAGCCGATACACTGGGAAACATTTGTAACGTTGAAATGTTTATACTTTGTACAAAATCAATTTTGATAATTATACATTGAAATTACAATACTTGTCAGTGTGAAATTAGGGTATGCATCTGTTTGAATCGACATTGTTCAGTGACGTCGAGTATCGGAACGAAAACGTAATAACGGTGTGAAATTAACAGTGTGAAATTAGGGTATGCAACAAGAATTGGAAGGCTGGATCAAAAGAGTCGGTCAGATTCAATCGACATCCATCCTTCCAATTGATATGCCCTCCAATTGTTGTGCCATGCATGTCTCTTCATCTCAGATCACATGAATCAGTAACAACAAGAATATGTTGCTTGAAACAGATGGTTCATAAGCTTTAGGTCGGACCCTCCATTCGAATGTGCTATGTGAAGTTTGGCGGGCACTTTCGCGCCTTATATAGAGCAGGCCCCCTGTCCGCAGTTTCATACTGTGAACGAGACCTTTAGTTTCCATCATTTGAAAACGCGTCGTATAACCCAACGACTATCACTTCAATGACCCAACGTCCGCGAGCTTAAAGTGCGGAAGGGGAATTCGTACGGGAGGGGCATTTTGGTAATCCGTCTCGGCCGCAGTATTAAAGTACGGATTACTGGTAACTAAACTGCGGACGGAGAGTCTATAAAATCGTTCGATCTTTCTGTGGAGGGTCGCGATTTATTGTAAGGCTAACCTTAAAGTTACAACGCTTGCTATGGATCAGTCCCCTATATATATATATAAGGCTTAAAGGGTTTGTTTGAAAATTTGAGAAAGTTGACAAATATATATATATATATATATATATATATATATATATATATATGTATGTATGTATATATATGAGGATTATATATATTAACTTGATCAATCAGCGGCTTCCCTAACAGCAGGGCCGGCCCTGAGTTTTTAAGGGCCTAAAGCGACAAAAAAAAAATAGGCCCTTAAAAACTCAAGGTCGGCCCTGCTTGAGATTGAACTAATTTATCGGTTTTGTTCTTTCTTTTTCTTTTTTTCAGATTCAGACATACTTTTTAAGAGCTATGGTGAATAAAAATTTAAAAATCTGCAAAATTCCATCATAATCTCGTGATTATCTATAAATTAATTATCAAATAGGGCCTCCTTTATTAAGAGTCTAACACTATTCCCAAACAATTAAAAAAACCCAAAAGAGATTAAATTTTTCACTTGATTCATAATAGCATAAACAAATTCATAATAGTATAAACAAATCTACTCAATCAGTTATCAAGCCCAATTAAATTAAACAATGCTTCTAAATCTCATAAACAAAAAAATTAATTTCAAAACCCTAAAACATAAAATTAATACCTGAAATTAGCTTGAAATTTGTGAGAAGGAATAACATTTAACACTTGAGCCTTCAATATGCCACTCGAGGAGAGAGGAGGATAAAGAAGGGTTTTGGAACATGTGTTGTTGTACTGATGTGTGATTCTAATTTTCAGTGTTTCATCTCTCTCACTCAGTCGCTCTCTCTCTTTATATACTAGTTAAGGCACTAATGGGTGAGAAAGTAATTAGGAAAATGAATGAAGATCGAGAAATTAATTGCCTCTTCATTTCTCTTAATAATTTGTGCAGACCCACATGATTTTTCTTCGAGCATTCGTGCTGTTCGAGACTTCAGAAATAAAAATTCATAGTTTTTTCATAAAGTTAGGGTACATGTATACATAACACAAAAATTTTAACGGGGGCCCTAAAAATTTGATATTTTTTGTGGGCCTAAAGCCCCGGCACCTTGGGCTTTAGCCCAGGGCCGGTGCTGCCTAACAGAACAGGTTAACCAATTTTGTTTTTCTGACAACACTCTGATTATTATGACCTCGATCAAGCCAGGCCTGCTTCGATTTACTGACTGATCGATAAACCATGCATGCATGCATGAATTTTTAGATTACCTTTAACCACCCTCTCTTTGTTTTTGTTATTGCTTTTTGGTGGCGGCTCTCAATTTTTTTTATTTTTTCTTTTAATTATTTACTTTGGCGGATATATTTTATCACTTGGCTCAATAAGCTTCTACCATATGAACAGAATTAGGGATCAATATGATATTTTTAGAGCAATTTTTTTAACTGTGGCAAATGGTCGATGCAGTTATAGAATATTACTTGGACAAACTGCAAAATTGTGGACTCATATTGACACTTAATTGTAATATAGATGCTCATACTTCAACTTTTTGTAAAAATGCCCCTTTCCATCAATTTTGGTCAAAATAAGTCAATCATGTATACATCGTAGATGTGTTTAATCGACAAAATAGTCCGTTTGTACAGTAAAAAGCAATAGAGTCTATTTTATGATTCAGTGAAAGAATAAAGAAAAAGATATGGAGAATCTAATTAACTCATATTACTAAAAAAATTAAATTTGATTACCGTTTTTCAAATATGAAAATAAGGTAATCAAATATGAAAATAATTAAAACTGATCGGACCGCCTTTCAAAAATGAGTCTTATTAAGGTTTTTTTTTTTTTTTTTTGGCTAATTTAAGCTGAAATCTTAATATTCCTGTCCTTGGGCAGGAATGGATCCCAAGACCTCTTGGACTCAAAGCTTTATTAAGTTATTAACATGCATGCCAAATACAATGGGAGGAAGGATTAACTAGTTTGCTGTTGTAAAATTTCCAGTTGGAATAAATACTACACATTTTTTAAGAGTCACAACAAAAATCCAAAAAAAAACAAAAACAAAATGTCCAATTCGGCTGTCCCCATAGAAGAACTGATCTTTGAGGCCATTCAAAGTGTGCAATCTATAGAATTCTATGAAGTATATTTTTATCACAAAGAATCACAATTGTATAATACTTATTTAATAAATCAATTAAATAATTAAAAACACAAATTTAAATTTTTGGCTCAACCTTTTTCTTTTCTATTTAAATTTGTATAATAAGTACTGTCCAATCTATAACAAATAAAAATTATATGTTTATCTTTTTTTATTCAAATCTAAATTATTACAAGTACTATATCCAAATTTGTAACAATTAAATATTACCCAAATTTATAATACTATCCAAATTTTATTTAGTATATTATACAGTAGATTTAATAGTTTTTTAGGTTTTATATGTAAAATTAATAATATGGTCTATTTATATTAATCTGGGGTTCGAGAAACAAAATCTATTAAGTATATTATATAGTAGATTAATAGTTTTTTTTTAGTGAAATTAACATGGATGCAGCTCAAATTTAAATTACAATCAATCAAAAAATTCATATGTCTAATAGAAAACGTAACGTCTAGAAAGATTTTTTTTTATTTTTTAATTCTATCTATTTTATTACAAACTTTTCTTTACTTTTTTTAACACAATCATAAGAAACATTTTCATGTATAATAGAAATGGATAAAAAGAAATTTCTTTTTGTTTTTAAACCACAACCAATCATTTAACTTTTCTATCATCGCTTTCACTTAATCAGCATATAATCTTTTAGTACACTTATTTATTTATTTATAATTTAATAATTAACATAATAAATCAATGTTGCATGAGGTTTATGAAAACACCGAAAGGAAATGCTTGCAAATTACGAAATGGAAATAATTAAAGTTGTACTCCCTCCATTCCATAATAATAAACTTTTTAAGAAAAAATTTATTTTAATTTATTTGTCGTTTATAACTTTTTAAGAGATCGAATAAATTATTTTATTTCTTATATCATCCCTAACTTCTCTCATTGTTCTCTTGTATTAACAGTTTTTAACTTCTCATAAATGAATAGTGATGAAATTTCACAAAATTTCAATTACTACTCCCTCTGTTTTTTCACTTG
This sequence comes from Panax stipuleanatus, assembly GCA_020205555.1. Classification (NCBI taxonomy): domain Eukaryota; kingdom Viridiplantae; phylum Streptophyta; class Magnoliopsida; order Apiales; family Araliaceae; genus Panax; species Panax stipuleanatus. The sequence goes on along the minus strand of CM035118.1, from coordinate 136,325,271 downwards.
TCGTTTTAGAGAGTTAAATTTATTCCTTTTTACTTGTAGCATTAATGACTTTATTTCTCATATTATCCCTATATTAAATACCAACTTGTTTCTCTTTCATATTTTCTAATGAATTTTAGAATGACAATATTGAAATTTTATAATTATTTTGGTCACTCACACAAATCATTAATAGTATTTTTTAATCTTTGTGTTTTTTCTTAAAATGACAAGTAAAAAAAACTAAGGGAATATATGATACTAATACTAAATAATTTTCTTAATCCATGTACATGAAATTAAAACGACTATTATTATAGAATAGAAGATGTATATATGTGAATATATAATATACGTAGGATTTTACTATGTATTGCAATAAATTAACATCAAATTACAATTATAAAATTTATTAATACGTGCGATTGATATGAATTATAAAATGCCTCGTTTAGTATACATTCTTTCAAAAAAATTATCAATAATATTTATTTACATAACTTATAATTAAAAAATTAATATAAACATTCGCTCATTTTTCTTTTTCATATCCGTAGCATGCATAAAGTCATGACAGATTTAAGAGTATAGGGAACTACGATATTGCACGTCTTCTAGGAAAGTTGAAAATAAAAAAGATCCCTCTCCCTCTCCCTCTCCCTCTCCCTCTCCCTGACCTCTGCCAATGCCATATATATAATAAATAGGATACTTTACTGTATTATACAATAATTAGATAGTAATTATAACATAAGTACATTAATAAAATAATTATAAAAATAACATAATAAATTCAAATCACCTAAAATCAAGGAGAAAAAAGCTATCATAATTAATAATTCAAATTTAAATATTTGGAATCTAACAACAAAATAAATTCATAATTCAAAATTCAAAATTCAAATTCAAATCAAAAAATAAAAAATAAAAAATTATCTTCTCTTTCTTAATATTCATCTCCCTCGTCTTCATCTTCCTCCGCCGCCTCCGCTGCGAATCTAAGCAGAAAAATTCATATGTCGTCGGTTGTCATCTTCCTCTTCTACTCTTTTCATGGCGACCCAACTCCCCTTCTCTCCTCTTCCCATCTTCTGCTCCTCTGTTCTTTCACCGCCGCCGCCGCCGTCGCCTTTGACCCCACCCTCATCGCCCTCTCTTCCCCTTCATCATCCTCCTCTGTCGCGAATTTTCGAAAGTACCTGAGTTACTGTTCTGAATTTTTTTTGACGATTTGGTTACCCACAAAAACTAAAATGGTTACCTTTGTATGAAGGGTTGGCTACCAACTGCATCACATTAAAAATAAATTTATAACCTAATAAAACTGAATTTGTTACCTTAGTTTGAATGTTTGGCAACCAACTGCATGAATGTTTGGCTACAAACTACATGAATTTGTTACCTCTGTTCTTCCGCCGCAGGCGCCGCCTCCTCGTACCTGAGTTACTGTTCTGAATTTTTTTTGATGATTTGGTTATCCACAAAAACTAAAATGGTTACCTTTGTATGAAGGGTTGACTACCAACTGCATCACATTAAAAATAAATTTGTAACCTAATAAAACTGACTTTGTTACCTTGTTTTGAAGGTTTGGCAACCAACTGCATGAATGTTTGGCTACCAACTGCATTACATTCAAAACAATTTAGTCACCTAATAAAACTGAATTGGTTACCTTGGTATAATGGTTTGGCTACCAACTGCACTATGAAAAAAACTGCAGGTGTGTAGGTGGATTGGTTACCTTGGTATGAAGGTTTGGTTACCTTGTTATGAGGGTTTAGTTACCTTGGTATGAATGTTTGGTTACCTTGATATGAAGGTTTGGTTAACAACTGCATTATGAAAAAACTGTAGGTGTGAAGGTGGATTGATTACCTTGGTACGAAGGTTTGGTTACCTTGGCATGAAGGTTTGGTTACCTTGATATGAATGTTTGGTTACTTTGATATGAAGGTTTGACAACATGGAGAGAATGCTGATGTAGATAGAACTTACAGTCATGGCTGAGGACCACGAATCATACAAGATATCTGTGTATTGTAGATAAGCCATTACACAAAATGCCAGCCACTCAAATAGTTGGTTAGAGAAAAAAAAAGATTACAAATGGTCACAAGCCGTTCTTCCTTCTCACCCACCCATAAAAAACAAGAGAAGGGAAGCAACAATTTGTAAGCTCAAGTTGCTCAAGGAATAAAAGGGTAAACACTGTAGCACTCAACTTAGCCCTGTAGCATTCATCTGGATGTTTCTTACTTAATAGCGTAACTGGGAATTTGAAATAGTAAATGTGCAAAATGGTTTTTTGGTGCCCATTGTAGTCTTCCTAAACTCATATGCCATATCATGTTTATATCCAAATACAGGAGTTCATCTGCAAGTACATACTCTGGTTTTGGTATTTGATGTAAGACCCCAACTTTTATGAATAAAAAATTGAAATTTCCTCTATATATTCTTTTGAAATAGTTAGGGGTTAATTTGATAATGTAGAATATTATGGGTAATATGTGCAAATATTTTAAAATAAACAAATGGTTATAAAATATTCATTATTGTCGGGGAATATTCGTTTGGTAGTGGAATATTCTTGCTGTTGGGGAATATTCGTACGACGGCGCAGCCATTTGTGGGCCCCATAACGAAAAACTGTCGGATGAAGAAAATGACAAGAATGAGTTTTCTAAAAATAACGGCGTAGTTGTTCCCGTTAACACTGTTGGAATACCCGGTGGATAAAGTTAAGTAATACGCGTTGTTGCACAGTAGCATACGGTATTATATAGTATTTTTATATTATTATTAATTCAATAATTGCTACTGCACAGTATTTCTCATTATCAGATCAATAATTCATACTATTTAAATAATATTATTAGATAGCATTATTGGTAATGTCTAAGGAAGTTCTGTCTAGGAGGAGTTATTTAATTGCGCGCCAGTAAGGAAAAATTCTTATCGGAAGGCCCCCTCTTTCCTAGGAACGACCTGGTTGTCTATATTATAGTTCTGTAATATTATTTGTGAATAATTAATTATTGATTTATATGATAAGAAAATATTTATTTTATGTGGATATTAATGAAAGAATTAGTGCTGATGGGTTTTATCAGTATTTTGTTGGAATGGAGGTGTGGAAAATCATCCGTATGTGAATTTCAGACATTTTCTGTTTGGTATTTGGAAAAACTTTCTTCTACGACGTTGTAGAGAATTAAATTTTCTATGGAAATGATATAAAATTCATATTTTTCTGATAAAATGACTATTTATTATGAATTATTGAAGTTTCGGAATAAATATTTTTTTATTAAAATTTATGATGGGCCCCACTTTTGGTTGTTGTAAAATGCTGGAGTTTTGTTCTAGAATAGTGGGCCCCACACATGGGAAAATGCTGAAATTGAAGTTCAAGGAGGTGTGCGGAAGTTTTTTTTAAAATATAATATTTTATTGCTTTGGCGTTCTAAGCATTTTCCTATAAATAGAGTGCTGAATTAGAATTTGAAAATCACACCAGAATCATAAGTTTCTTTCTCTATAATATCGAGCGTATTTTTGTGAGTATTTTGATACTTTGAGTGTTGCTATTCAATGCAAGTTTTTTTCAGTATTATATCCGATATTCCAGTCAAAAATATTGTTCTTTTGAAGTAAGGGATGTTATTTTTTTTCGTGAATGATGTTATTGCTTTCAATATCATTTCATCAAAATATTGGTATGAATTTTATTATGAAATTTTTACCTTTTCCGTCGGGGTTACTATTCACGTATACGACACTATTCATGAATACGGTACTATACACGACACTATTGATGAAATATTTTATTATAGTTTTATTTACTGCGCTATATAAATGTTAACATAATAAAAGTCCTTAGAATAGTGATACAAATTATATGACTTCAAGTATGTGACCTGAACATGAGATCATATAATTACAATTAGTATCATTACTCTTAAATGTCCCTAGTCGAGTGTCATTGTTAATGGAATAACAATGATACATTGAGACTAGTATGTGGATTGACTGATGGCCAAATCTCATTGGTCATAAATATATGAGATATTGAGTCAATGCATAGGTACATGTTAGAGAACAATGTACTGGACAGACCCACCATGAGAATTCTACGTGGAGCATTATGCAAAGTGTCATAAGCAATTCTCATAGTGACAATGATGTAATGATCCTCCGACCTGAAATCACTATATTACTACACAAGAATTTATGTACTTTGATATCATCAAAAGTCACCTTTAATAGGGTGAACAATAAAGGTGATTATTGGGTACATCATGAATCGTGTGAGGAATATGAGTGATCTAGATGGAATTTAACCCTCCTATATATTAGGGGTGATATCCATAGGCCTCTTGATTGAGTAGGACTATGAAATGCATGACTATGCTCAAATAGTGATTTATTTTATATAGTTTACTAATCGATCAAGAAAACTCAGATTAAATTATAAAGAGGGTGACACATTCCATGCCTCGAGTTTAATCTAGGATGTCAATGTTAAAAGGATTAAATTACATTGAAACATTGGTCACGAAAAGGTTGTATCGAATCACCGATCTTATTATTATTTGGGTAACAGTGATGCATTACTAGATGTCGCTCACTGTTTATAATTTTATAATATGATTTTAAAATTATTGCCAACATAATAATAACCTATAGGGTCACACACTAAGAACGTAATTAAAAGAGAATTAATTTAAATTGTAAAGATTTAAATATATCAATATGATTGATAGTATTTAAATTACGAATTTAAATTAATAGGATAATTTGTATATATATGTATATTAATTAAGTAAGACTTAATTAAGATATAATATATATATAAATTTGGATTTTATTTTTCTAATTGGATTAGGTTTTGGTTAATTCTTTTAACTGCTATATATATGATATATCAGCCGTTTTTAGGGTATTCATTTAAAACCATACCCTAGCCGCTCTTAGAGAGAGACTAGAGAGACGAACTTCGAAAGTCCAGATCCTTGGCGGCTAGTACCACAGCTTTCCTTGCTGCAGATCGTGTGACAATTCGCGGGACGTTCGTGTGGATACCGTAGAGACGCAGTTCCTTTGGATTGCGTTGAAGATTCGAAGTTGTTCCAGAATCTCCATCGTCTCCGTTCAGGCTTGAATAATCGGTAAAAGAAATCTAAACCTCTGAATTAATATGTTTTTGCATGGATCCTGTTTTAGGGTTTCTGAAAAATTTTAATTTCCGCTGCGTTTATGTGCCGAAATCCCTACAGTGGTATCAGAGCTACTTACGAAACGATTAATTCAGATTACGTGTTTATATTGTATTCAATATATATGATATATGATGATGCATGTTTGCCGATCTAAAATTGAATATATGATATTCTGCATGTATGCGTATTCTGAAAATTTGTAATATATATGCATGTATATGATGTTCTGATAATCGTATCCTAGAAGGTGGAATAACAATTCAACTTCTGTTCTAATTGGATTAGAAACATGAAGATTCGATTTAATATGATTAATCGAAACTGGACATATATGTTATGTTCTGGGTGTATTGTTATTAAGAGTGTGTTGGCGGATTGTATATGATTCTGGAATTGTTTCAGAGATTCGTATGAAAAATTCTACAATACAGATTATAGTTCAAAAAAAAAATCCCAGGGCACTGCCCCCGGCCCTGCTCGCTGAGCGGGCAGCGAGACCACCCGCTGGGTGATCGGTCAGCAGGACCACTGCCAGGGGGGAGACCCCCCTTGGACCCCCCCCCCCCCGTCGTAGCGCACGATGGTCGTGACCCCAATATTTGATATATAATTTTCTTTAATTATATAAACTTTGTCATGTGCTTATTGTGATATGCATGGTGCACAGTTATGGCCCTTTTGACCCATAGGTTAGTGGTTTTTGGTTTTGAAATACGGCTTGCATGTCGTGCCTTTCTATAAATTCTGATGTAATATTCTCTTCTCACCTAAATCCCCTCGAATGTAACTCGAGGTTTCTTTATGTCATGTAATGTACAATTGTAACCTATCAAGATGACAAGATGATGATGGAGAGGAGACACATGCATGAGGAAAGTCCAAGGAAGCTACTATTTTGAAGACATTTTACCACCTTAGACTGACCTTCAATCTTTTCGTTAGCTTGAAAAGATTGACATAGGGTTGGGCAATAACTGTGACACATTTAATTTTGCACTTTATTTATGCTTGTATATGATATGATATGATAAATAATGTGCATGTTTAATAAGATTAAAATTGGTGAGATCTAAATTAATTAATAAAATCCCGCATAAAATTATTAAGTCTAAATCAGATGCCTTTCAATGAATAACACTCATCAAGACCTTGACCGATGGATGTAGGTTTGCTAAAGCAAAGTATCCCATTTATCTTGGTAAGATGCGATAGGATAATTGTGATATCCAAACTGTTAAAATCATTGGGCCAGACTTAACTAAGTTATCACAATAGAATTGTGGACTTAGAGGCATAGAGTTTGGTAGGTACCATTAGATGAACTAGAAACAAATATTGTTAACCAAACTATCTAAGATTTATATATGATATAATTGACAAAGGGTTGTCTACCTAAATAATTATGTTTTGAGAGAATAGCCAAAGCTAACTTAAGGCATAATGAAATATGGATCTTAGCTCACTAGAAAGATTTAATTGAAAATATTTTCCGAATTAATGGTGAGGGCTATTAATTTGAATAAAATAGTGGGAGGTATATTTTGAATGTACTATTATCAATTACGTAATATCAAAATTCTATAATTTGACTTATTATTTTTGTACTTATAAATTGTAGATATCAATGGCAAACAACAACACAAATAGTCTTTCACTACGATCAGTCCTTGAGAAGGAAAAACTGAGTGGAATTAATTTCCTAGACTAGCATAGGATCTTGAGGATTGTCCTCAAACAGGAGCGCAAGCTATATGTCCTTGATGGGCCCATTCCTGCAGTACCAGCTAACACTGCACCACGTGTAGAGCATAATGCTTACAAGAAGTATCAAGATGATGCTCTGGATGTGAGTTGTCTCATGCTAGCAACTATGAACTCTGAGCTTCAGAAGCAACACGAGTTAATGGATGCTTATGAGATGATCGAGCATCTCAAGAAAATGTTCGAAGGGCATGCTCGACAGGAGAGGTATGATACAAGCAAGGCGTTGTATCACTGCAAGATGGGTGAACGTGATCCAGTTGGTCCACATATGCTGAAAATAATTGGGTATATTGAGTACCTTGGTAGGTTGGGTTTTCCGATTACTCTGGAAGCCCAAACTGATCTTGTTTTGCAATCTTTGAAACAGCAGCTACTCTCAATTTGTTATGAATTACCTCATGAATGAAATTGTGAAACCACTTACTGAGTTATTAAGCATGTTAAAAACTGCTGAGAACAACATGAAAAAGGCAGGACCCGCTCCCATAATGATGGTGCAAAAGGGGAATGCTAACGGAATGGGGAAAGGCAAGAAGAAGATAGGATCTAAATCTGCCACACCCAATCCCAAAACCAAACAGGCTTTAAAACCTAAAGATGGGGTGGCTAAAGAAGGTGATTGTCACTTCGGTGGAAAACCTGGACACTGGAAGAGGAATTGTCATGCTTATTTGGAAGATATGAAGAAAAAGAAAGGAAGTATGACTTCTGATTCAGGTATATATGTTATAGAAGTCAATTTGTCTACTTCTACATCATGGGTATTGAATACTGGATGTGGTTCTCACATTTGTGTTAATGTGCAGGAACTCCGAAGGAGTAGGACTTTGGCGAAGGAGAGGTTGACCTACGAGTTGGGAATGGAGCAAAAGTTGCTGCACTGGCCATAGGAAATTATCATTTATCTTTGCCCACTGGGCTAGTATTAGAATTAGAGGATTGTTATTATGTGCCTGCTATAAGCAAAAACATTATTTCTGTTTCTTGTTTGGACAAGAAAGGTTTTTTATTTTTAATAAAGAACAACAGTTTTTCGTTTTACTTAAATGAAATATGTTTTGGTGTTGCACAATTGTTTAATGGTCTTTATATTCTTGATTTAGAAATGCCTATCTATAACATAAATACAAAACGATTTAAATTAAATGATTCAAATCCGATATATCTCTGGCACTGTCGTTTAAGCCATATAAATGAGAAACGCATATCCAAACTCCATAAAGATGGGTTTTTGGATTCATTGAATTTTGAATCATATGAGAAATGCGAGTCTTGTTTATTAGGCAAGATGACTAAAGCCCCTTTCACTGGACACAGTGAACTGGCTAGCGATGTATTGGGACTTATACATAGTGATGTATGCGGACCCATGAGTTCGTTAGCAAGAGGTGGGTTTTATTACTTAATTACATTTACTGACGACTTCAGTTGATATGGATATATGTATCTTATGAGACACAAATTCGAATCCTTTGAAAAGTTCAAGGAATTCAAGAATGAAGTTCAAAACCAATTTGGCAAAAGCATAGATGCGATTTGAGTTATTGTCGATAGATTAACCAAGTCTGCTCATTTCTTGCCTATACGAGAGATTTATTCCCTTAAACGTCTTGCTCGTATGTACGTGAATGAGATTGTGAGATTGTATGGCATGCCAGTATCCATAGTTTCGGATCGTGACCCAAGATTCACTTCACGATTTTGGGTCAGTTTGTAGAAAGCTATGGGCACGGATTTACGATTCAGTTCGGCATATCATCCTTAAACGGACGGACAATCGGAAAGAACTATTCAAATTCTTGAAGATCTATTGAGACTCTGTGTTCTAGATTTCAAAGGGAGTTGGGATAAGTACCTACCATTGGTGAAATTCTCTTACAACAACAGTTATCAGGCAAGTATAAGTGTGGCTCCATAAGAGGCGTTGTATGGGAGAAAGTGTCGTTCTCCAGTATGTTGGGATGAGGCGGGTGAAGCAATATTGTTGGGACCGGAGTTAGTACGTATGACTACGAAAAAGATCCAAATGATCCGACAACGTATACAAACGGCGCAGGATTGACAAAGAGTTATGCGGATCTTCATCGAAAGGACGTGGAATTTAATGTTGGGGACCATGTGTTGTTACGTGTTTCTCCATGGAAATGAGTTACAAGATTCAGGAAAAGAGGAAAGCTCAATTCACGATTTATTGGTCCATTTGAGATTCTTGACCGAGTAAGAAATGTGGCCTATAGACTTGCATTACCTCCAAATATGTCTCGTGTTCATAACGTGTTTCACATATCTGTGTTACGTAAATATGTGAAAGACCCGAACCACATTATTGAGTTAGAACCAGACGATATAGCCGAAGATTTAACGTACGAGGAGATACATATCAAGATCTTGGATAGGAAGGAGCATGTCCTACGCACAAAAGTTATACCACAAGTCAAAGTTTTGTGGAGAAACCATGCTATTGAGGAAATGACCTGGGAGTTGGAATTGAAAATGAAAACGAGGTATTCTCACCTTTTAGAAACACCGGGTACGAACGTCAATTTCGAGCACGAAATTTCATAAGGAGGGGAGGTTGTAAAACCCCAACTTTTATGAATAAAAAATTAAATTTCCTCTATATATTATTTTGAAATAGTCAGGGGTTAATTTGATAATGTAAAATGTTATGGGTAATATGTGCAAATATTTTAAAATAAGCAAGTGGTTATAAAATATTCATTATTGTCGGAGAATATTCGTTTGGTCGTAGAATATTCTTGCTGTCAGGGAATATTCGTACGACGGCGCAACCATTTGTGGGCCTCATAATGAAAAACTGTCTGATGAAGAAAACTACAAGAATGAGTTTTCTAAAAATAACGGTGTAGTTGTTACCGTTAACACTGTTGGAATACCCGGTGGGTAAAGTTAAGTAATATGCGTTATTGCACAGTAGCACAAGGTATTGCACAGTATTTTTATATTATTGTTAATTCAATAATTGCTACTGCACAGTATTTCTCATTATCAGATCAATAATTCATATTATTTGAATAATATTATTAGATAGCATTATTGACAATGTCTAAGGAAGTTCGGTCTAGGAGGGTTATTTAATTGCGCGTCTGTAAGGAAAAATCCTTATCGGAAGGCCCTCACTTTCCTAGGAACGACCTGGTTATCAATATTGTAGTTCTGTAATATTATTTGTAAATAAATAATTATTGATTTATATGATAAAAAAATATTTATTTTATGTGGATATTAATCATGGAATTAGTGCTAATGAATTTTATCAGTATTTTGTTAGAATGGAGGTGTGAAAAATTATTCGTATGTGGATTTCGGACATTTTTTATTTGGAATTTGGAAAAACTTTCTTCTACAAAATTGTAGAGAATTAAATTTCCTATGTAAAGAATATAGAAATCGTATTTTTCTGATAAAATGACTATTTATTATGAATTATTAAAGTTTGGGAATAAATATTTTTTTATTAAAATATATGATGGACCCCACTTTTGGTTGTTGTAAAATGCTGGAGTTTTGTTCTAGAATGGTGGGCCCCACACATGGGAAAATGCTGAAGTTGAAGTTCAAGGAGGTGTGCGAAAGTTTTTTTAAAAATATAATATTTTATTAAATTTTCTGCTTTGATGTTCTAAGCATTTTTCTATAAATAGAGTGCTAAGTTAGAATTTAAAAATCACACCAGAATCATAAGTTTCTTTCTCTATAATATCGAGCGTATTTTTCTGAGTATTTCGATACTTTAAGTGTTGCTATTTAGTGCAAGTTTTCTTCAGTATTATATCTGATATTTCAGTCAGAAGTACTGTTCTTTTGAGGTAAGGGATGTTATTTTTTTCGTGAATGATGTTATTGCTTTCAATATTATTTTATCGAAATATTGGTATGAATATTATTATGAAATTTTTACCTTTTTCGTCGGAGTTACTATTGACGTATACGACACTATTCATGAATACAGTACTATGCACGAGTACTATTCACCAAATATAATTTTTCTTATAAAAATTTTTACTTTTTCATGTCGGGGTTACTATTCACGTATACGACACTATTCACAAATACGTTACTATTCACAGAAAAATTAAATTTTCTTTTATTTGTCCAAGTTAGCTGTTATGGTTCTTATGTTTGATTGGTTCCAAGTTTTGAACTTCATTCTTGAATTTTGCTCCACAAATGATTATTATGGAGTATTCTTGAACTTGGATATACTAATTTACAAATTCCTAATCTTTGTCTTTTATCTCACTGGATTTGTTCTTTAAAATATTTTTCATCATCTTCAGTCCTAAATGGTGATATAACTGAATATCTTTGGCCTGTAGTGCAAAGATGGATGATTATTTGATGAATATCTTTGGCCTGTAGTGCAAAGATGAATGATTACCTGATTAATATCTTTAGCCATAGTGCAAAGATGGACAGGTGTTGAGATGAACATGACCAACTGGTGATATAAATGAATATCTTTGGCCTGTAATGCAAAGATGAATATTTGATTCAAGATATATATATTGATTGATGTTACAGGAATAAAATATTGATTATGGACTTTCAAATCATAGAAGATAGTAGACATTATTCTCTACTTAACTCTTCTGATATATTGTTATTTTCGCTGCAGTTGTTGATCTAAAATTTATTGTCCATATTATTTTATCCGATTTGTTTAAGACTAACGAAAATTTATTTTTCATTATCTTAGTCATAATATTCTTTACTGGGCTAGTTGAGCTCACCCTTTTCATCTATTGTCCTTTTCAGGAAATGAGAATATTACAGGGATTAGTCGGGGGACAGAGTAATGGTCCGAGTTAGAGCAGTAGTAGTTGTCACGATTTTTATAAAATAGTGTAATAATAATTATAATGAGAACTTAGTTTGAATGTTTATATTTTCTACATATTTGTATTGACACTCATAGTTATGTGGTCGTATTTTGCACGACCGTGTGATTTAAAAGATTGTATTTGAATTTTTTATCATGTGTTTGACTACTCAGAATGGGTTGGATGGATTGGACCTATTCTGGGGGCGTCACATTTTATACTAATACAATGCAACATTTGAGAGAGAGAGAGATAATGACGACAGAAATAGAGATAGAGAATGGGTCTCTTTGGTTTGAATAAGAAAATAATAATTAACGGGAAGAGATAAGGGAGAGAATCAGTGGGCCACAATTAAAGAATATTCAAATGCATTGATTTTATAAATAAATATAAAAAAATATGTTATTTTTGTAATTATTTTATGGATGTACTGTTGTTGTAATTATTTCTAAAAATATACTAGAATATGTAATTCATCCTAATAAATACTACCAGGGTCGGCCCTGGGTTTTTAAAGGCTTAAAGCTACAATAAAAAAAATAAACCTTTTGCGAATTACTATTAAGATAGACATAAAAAAATTAAGAACTTTCTTTGAACAAAAGAGCATCAGTACGAAAGAATACCAAATATAATAACCGAAATTGAGATTTGGGCCTATTTCATTGGGTAATTTTTTGTGGCCTTTAAATCTAAACTGACGTGGGACTGGACTCTTTTATTTGAGTATATATATATATATAACACAAATATCCTCTTGGAGGTCCTAAAAATTTTTCAATTTTAATGGGCCTAAACCGAACACCTTAAACTTTAACTTAGGGTCGGTGCTGAATACTACTAGTAGTAGTAATATTCATTCGCTAGCCACAGTAGAATTAATTTTTTCCTCATTTTAACTATTCACTTTGCCAAAAATAGTTAGAAGATGTTATTACTTCCGTTCCATAATAAATATTTTTTAGCTTAAATTACACAAATCAATACACAAGTTAAAATAACAAAAATATTCTTAATATATTTTCTTTATTTTGTTTGAAACTTTTTTTATTGCCTTTTGGTCTCTCTTTCTCTTTCTCTTTCTTCAACTTTTCAACTTCCCAATAAATATGCAATAAATACCATTGGTTACATAAGGGCACATATGAGAAAATATTATAAAAATTGTATTGAAATTTTAACACATTACTTATTTTGAAAAAAAATATTAAGCTTAAAAAAGTACTTATTGTGGAACGGAGGTAGTATTATGATACCAACTTATTCAACAACATATAATGATTACATTATGATTTTAACACAATCCTGGTGGTGTGCTCGTGGAATCGACAGATTCTGGAGAGAGCTCCTGCCTCCTCCTTGTGTTACACACCACCCGTCACTCCATCATTTCCTTTCTCACAATTAACACTAATCACTGCTCATATCATCATCATCCATTTACTTATAATTATATATGTACCCCATTGGCATGGTTGAGAAATGAAAGAGCATGTTTATTGATTTTTTTAAATGAATTCATATAACAATTTAAATAAATCATATTTCTTTCGTTAATGTTCAGATTGACTCATACTTCTGCGGGTTCAATGAATGACCATTATGACAAGGTAGTCGGGAGTCATTGAGTTTTACTAATGTATTGGATCTCATGTGTTTGGGTTCATGTTATAACAGTTAGGATTTTTCTAGTTACTATAAAAATATTATTTGATTGTGGATCATTGTAGAGTGTCTGAGACATCTAAAAACAATGTATTTTGAATTTGACAGGAGTTTTTGTTAGCAATCTTATATTACAAATTCGACTCTTGTAGTATCCCCACAAGCACCATCTGGAATATCATGGAAAAGGTCTCAAAATGAATTTATATATATATATATATATATATATATATATATATATATATGGGACTGATTCACAGCAAATGTTGTCAATTTAAATATAGCCTTACAACATATCACGACCCTCCATCAGAAGATCGAACGATTTAATAGGACTCCCATCCGCAGTTTAGTTTTCAGTAATCCGCAGTTTAATACTGCGGACGCAACAGATTATCAAAACGCCCCTCCCTTTAAAAAATTTCGCCCGCAGTATTAAACTGCGGACGCTAAGCATTGCAGACCAAATTGGGCTAAATCAAATTCAAATTTTATTTAGTTTGCTAAGCTCAAAAGCCTCGGGACGATGGCAGGACTATATCGGGAAGGATTCGGAAACTACTATATTGGCTTAAGAGTTGAATTGACACCAGACGACACTCACATGTAAACCCTTCATCATGTGTAGCCCTAATGGATTTTGCCCTTTGAGTTCCCCAAAATCCATATTGGGCCGACCAATTCGACGAGGCCGATGACTATTAAATTCGAGATATATGGAGTAGTTTGATTAAATTGAAACAAATGATTAACCAACCTGTATTGAGAAGTATGAGCAAGCTTTTGAGCCCCAACAATAGCGGACTCTTGGGTTCTGACTTCATAAAGATCAGCTTCACGCTCCGCACGAATCCCATTGATATAGTTTGTGACGCCCCCAAAATAGGTTCAATACTCAACCCATTTTGAGTCGCCAAATACACTCAACAAAATTCAAATACAATCTTTCATATCACACGGCCGTGCAAAATACGACCACACAACTGTGAGTGTTAATACAGACATGTTGAAAATATTAACATTCAAACTAAGTCCTCATTACATTTATTATCACACTATTTTAAATAAAAAAAATAGTGAGGACTTTTACAGCTCTAACTCGGACCATCACTCCATTCCCCGACTAGTACCCGCGATATTCTCATTTCTTGAAGAGAGCAATGGAAGAAAAGGGATGAGCTCAACTAGCCCAGTAAAGAATATTATGACTAAGATAATGAAAAATAAATTATCGTTAGTCTTCAATAAATCAAATAAAATATTTTGGACAACAAGTTTTAGATCAATATTCGCAGCGAAAATAACAATTCATTAGAAGAGTTAAGTAGAGAATGATGTCTACTATCTTCTTTGATTTAAAAGTCCATCATCAATATTTTATCCTTGTAACATCAATCAATATACATCTCGAATTAAATATCCATCTTTGCACTACGGGCCAAAGATATTCATTTGTATCATCAGTTGGTCATGTTCATCTCAACACCTGTCCATCTTTGCACTACGGGCCAAAGATATTCATCAAGTAATCATTCATCTTTAGCACTACAGGCCAAAGATATATTCATAATGTAATTATTTATCTTTGCACTACAGGCCAAAGATATTCAGTTATATCACTATTTAGAACTGAAGATGATGAAAAATAATACGAATAACGGATCCAGTGAGATAAAGGACAAATATTAGAGAATTTATCCAGAGTTCAAGAATGAAGATCAAAACCTGGATCCAATCAAAGATGATTTGGAAAAAAAAAATTACCGTAAATAGTACCCCGTGAATTATAACTCGTGAATAGTAACTCGACATGAAAAGATAAAAATTTCACAAAAAAGTTCAGACCAATATTCCAGTGAAATAATATTAGATGAAGCGCAAAACTCAAGTAATATCTGATCATTTCAGGAATTATAGAAGCAATACTTACCGTAGTAAGCTTAGAGTTAGGAATCTGAAATAAAATAATATACGAAACTGCAATTGAATTTTCATCCATCTGGCGGTAGTCCGCTCAAACAGATTATTTTCACAATTTAATAACAGCTGAATACGAAGGGTTATTCACCAAGCATGCGGTAGTCCGCGTAGACAGGTTATTCCCACAGAATAATAAAGAATGGAATAACAACATGATTTCACCATGCATGTGGTAGTCCGCGTAGACAGGTTATTCCAACAGAATAATAAAAAATGGAATAACAACCCTTACGAATATTGAAAGAAAATAACTCTCTTCATGAATACGAAAGAAATAATACCCCTTACCTTAAAATTTGGAGACTGTACTAGCGTAATAGCAGAATACTCTTCTTCTTTCTCTCTTATTCTCTCTATACTTTCTCTCTCTATAGCTTTAGTGAATTGGTGAGAAATAATGAAGAAATGAGCTTCTATTTATAGGCTCAGCAGAGTAAGGGTAAAATAATTTTTTGTCATAATTTATGACATCATCGCTTACATCATTGATCTATGACATCATTGCTTACCTCATTGCTCCGATGACATCATTGCTTACTTCATCGCTCCGATAACATCATTGTTTGCATCATAAGAATTCAAAGTCAATTTGCACTCTTCCATCTCGTTTAACTTTTATACCATGAATTTACTATAATAATGTTACCATTCAAATTATAAAAATTATACTATTATATAATCACATCATACTACTATAATGTAATATTATAATAATATATTTGAATGAATTATTTTATCGGACAAGATAAAATACCAACTTTCAACAAATGTCACATGTTAAAAAAATTCCGTTTAAATCCACATTGAATAAATATTTCCTTATCATATATATCAAAAATTAATTATTCACAAATAATATTACAGAACTACAATATTGACAACCAAGTCGTTCCCAGGAAAGAGGGGGCCTTCCGATAAGGATTTCTCCTTACTAGCGCGCAATTAATCAACCCCTTTCCTAGACAGAACTTCCTTAGACATTGCCAATAATGTTATCTAATAATATTATTCAAATAATTTGAATTATTGATTTGATAATTTGAAATAATATGCAATGACAATTATTGAATCAATAATATAAAATAGCAAAGTAGCACTTATTGATATAAAATATCAACGTAGCAAATATTGAACCAATAAAATATTATGCAATTATTGAATCAATAATATAAAATATTGAACAGTAATTACTGTAACAATAATTGAGTAAGTGCCTTCCTACGTAAGAATCAATAATTCGAAATACTGTGCAATACCGTGTGCTACCGTGCAACACCGCGTATTACTATATTTTAACCATCGAGTATTTCAACAGTACTAACGGTAACAGTTTTGTCGTTATTTTTATAAAAAGGTTACTTATGTTGCTTTCTATATCCGACATTCATTTCGTTGTGGGGTCCACCAATGACTGCGCCGTCGTACGAATATTCTCCGACAAAAAGAATATTCCTCGACCAAACGAATATTCCCCGACACAACGAATATTTTATAACCACTTGCTTACTTTGTAAACTTTGCATATTTCACCCATAACTTATCACATTTATCAAATCAACACCTTACTATTTCAAAATAATATATAAAGAAAATTAAATCTTATTCATAAAATTTGGGGTCTTACATGGTTCCTCAACGAAGCCACAATCATCATCACCACCTTTGTGTTTTTGAGTGGCCGGTAACCGAAGCAACTTCTAGGCGGAGTTCGGGAGGGGTCGGGAGGGTCAGGTGGGGTGGGGTTCGGGAGGGTCAGAAACGGCTAATTCGACGCTGGAGATCTCAATTTGGAATGGATCGTCGGAGTAATTTCTAGATGAAGTTTGCTTTGATCTCTCCGATGTCACCGTTCGTGATCCTCCAGACAGTCCTCTAGCTTCTCAGTGTTACTGCCTCGAAGGTCGGGAGGGGTCGGGAGGGTCGGGAGGGGTCGGGAACTACTGAAGCCATTATTTTCCCCTGTTTTTCTCTCTATATTCTCTTTGTTTCTCTCTCTTTTGTAGTGGAGTAATAATATGATGGTGCTCTGTTTTGTTTCTCTCCATAATTTCATCCCCAAACAGAGCGTTAGTTTAGTTTGGTTTGTCCCGCAAAGGCTAACAGCCTCCCACTTTCGGTTCCTAACTGCAAGGACTACCAAGGACTAGAATTAACGAGGATAACGACCTCCCACTTTATGTTGATTCCTAACTGCAGAATACTTTTAATAACCGGTTTCAGACGTAATCCTCAATGTCAAAATGTTATTTTCCTTTTTAAAAAGTGACCAAATGTGATGATATGGTTTTCCAAAATTGGTGTTACTTTTTTCTTGACTACAACCAAGTAATGGATGCAACTTGTGTAGTGAAAAGTTGAGGGTTCATTTTGGTGGCATTGGCTTGTGGAAATTTGATAATTGTCTTTAGTGATACAGTTGATGCTCTGTTTTTTCAAAGATAGGAGAGAGAAAAAAATGCAGGGAAAAGCTCCGCAGTTTAATATTGCGGATGTCTTTTGATTTTTATAAGGAGGGATATTTTGGTAATCCGTCCCGTCAGCAATATTAAAGTGCGGATTACTGAAAACTAAACTGCGGGCGAGCTCTCTATAAAACCGTTCTATCTTTGAATGGAGAGTCGCGATGTGTTGTAAGGCTATCCTTAAATTGACAACGTTTGCTATGAATCAGTCCTCATATATATATATATATATAGAGAGAGAGAATGATCAATAATATTATTTGTTATAGATTAAAAAGTGACATATAGCATCTACACCTTCCATTAAAAAAATAAATGACTGCGATTTAAATTAGAAACACTGCCGTCCGCTAATACTTTTAGCGGACGTGGTTATTATAAAATGTCGACATTTATGCCCCCATCGATCAGAAGGACCACAAAATCATAACTGTGTGATATAGTGTGTGTGTGTGTGTGTTAATGGGTCATACGTACCCCACCCACACCATAAAATTGACCCGAAAGTAGGCAACCGGCCAACCGCTATAAAAGGACCCATGTATATAGGCCGCCTGCCGCCGTCGATCAAAACCTTGAAAATATAATTAAAGATTTTCATGTCCATACATGCACATTCTTAAAAAGTCGGACTCCATTTACATATTGTAGTAGTTAATAGTTATATACAAAAAGTAAGTAATATATATATATATATATATATATATATATATATATATATATATATATATATATATAAGACCTTAAATTTGCTTTGAATTCAAAAAAGCAATTAACATTTTCATACTGCCAAAACATGGGGTTAAACATATTACTACTACTACTACTACAATTTAATTTTTTTGCTTTTTTGGTTTTATAATATCCCTATCGGTACAGTGGCCAATGCGCGTGGGGAAATTTATAATATCTCCCTTTTCATTCATTCATACATACAGACTATTCTTTGAGTGATTTTTAAGTAAGTCCTAGACCAGGTTTGCCTGCCCACATGTTCTATTATATATAATTATTAGCTTCTTTTGAGTCATTTCTTCTTATAAAGATTTCGTTAGGGATTGACATTGATATTTTATGCGCATTTGATCTGTTTAAATGGGAGCTACTTCAAGTTTCAGCTACATAATTACTCTCTCCGTCTCGTCTCTTGATATAAGTCGTTTTAGAATTGTGCACAAATATTAAGAAAATAATTATATAACATTAAATATAATATCAATTGTGTATATTGCCTCTGTATTGGAAAAAGAATGTTGTTTATTGGACCAAAAATAGTGAGAGAACCAAAGTTATATTTATTACTTGGGGTAATATTAAAAACTAAACAATTAATACTTACTTAAAATTGCAAAACGTCTTATATTAAAGGACAAAAATACTTCTCTAAAGCGTCCTATATTAAGAGACAGAGGGAGTAGTATTTAACTTTGCAACAACAAATGTCATGTATTGATAAATTTTGCAATTGTAGTTCAGAATAAGTTTATCATAAATACGTACATAGCAGAACTCGGTGTCTACTAGTTGATACCATTGACCATTTTCTTAATTTTTATCTTCTACAACATATTACATTAATTTCATAATCTATTGGATGGCCCAATATTAAATTAGTTAGTCCTTTTTTTTAGATCAAATATTCCTAAAAATTGAAATATATTAAAAGTGTAGTATGTTACAAAAGATGAAATGATTACAAAAATAAACTCAAAAAGTTATTCTTTCAAATATAATAATAATAGAATGCGTAGATCCGAATCGTTCTTCAGCGTGATAACGGAAGAACAAGTCGCAATAGAAGCACAACATCCAAATCTGAATAATTCATCTTTCAACAATTCACGGACTGAAAAAATTCTCACGAACAAAAAATTTCTCCCAAACAGAGAAATCAAAATCTCCCAATAAATGATATTGAAATCCTCTCAAAAAAGAGAAAGAAATTAATTATTTCGCGATGGAGAAAATAAATCCCATAAAATGGAAAAAACATATTCCACGAGAATAGAAAATAATATATTAGATCAAAATAAGAGAGATATAGGGGAGAGTATCTGTAAAAGGAGAGCCCTCCGCCAGATATAAGATGGAGACTATGGCTCTGGAAGAATTTGCAAATCAGTAGCCAACTAATTTGTCACTTGTTTATTTTAATTGAAGTTTTTTAAGTTAAATTTACAATAGCTAAAAGTTTATAGGCTAGATAATTTTTATTTTCTTTGAATTTTATTTTATTTTTAAATTTATTTCATGTCAAAATGAAATCTTTTGAATTAGATGAACCGATAAACTATAGTGTGGGTACTTAATTTTATAAAATAGCATGCTAAATTATATAACATGTCTTAAGAATAAGAATCAATACGTACAAGTTATGTACTTATGTTGGCATTTGAAAAAAAATTACAACTTGAGAAATTGATTAATAGATATTTTTTTTACACCTCTTCATCCAGGAGGATAATATTGACGTTTGACAATCTTGTTTATTTTTGTATTTACTCCATTTTAAACTCAAGTGATTCTTAGTTTGATATTGAAATCATCGTTTTTGAAATATAGTTGATTCAAAGATACTTATCTATAATAAACTTAATTGAGCATGTAGGTATAATGCTATTTATAGTGAATTAAAGTGAGTTGAATGATATATGTTCTACTCCCTCCGTCCCTTAATATAAGACGTTTTAGAGAAGTATTTTTGTCTCTTAATATAAGACGTTTTATAATTTCAAGTAAGCATTAATTGTTTAGTTTTCAATATTACCCCAAGTAATAAATATAACTTTGGTTCTCCCACTATTTTTGGCCCAATAAATAATATTTTCTTTTTTTCAATACAAGGGCAATATAGACAATTGAGATTATATTTAATGTTATACAATCATTTTCATAATGCTTGTGCACAACTGTAAAACGACTTATATTAAGGGACGGAGAGAGTACTAATTAGATTCATGAAATATTAAGAATAATCATAATTATACCTATCATTAATTGAAAACATTATATCTTTAGTAGAAATTATGTGCTAATATTTATGTTAAAAAAAATTGAGTTGTCGAGTCATCAAAGATGAACTGCCAAATTGATTCCGGACCAAACAAAATGATGGATATTTGCCTTGTTATATTTTGATATTGATTGCTTTAGAAATGGAACGGTATTTGTCTAGCCACATACCCTTTCCCTCTCAAATAATAAGATCATTTCTGTAAAATTTGTTATAGTAAAATATTTTTAAGATAAACTTGGGATGAATTTACTTTTAACTACATTTATTGAAAGAGCCAATGAAGAGTTTTAATTAGGGATGAATGTACTTTTTAACTACATTTTGCTTTGGGCAAAGCAAAATGGGGGAAGCATAAACCAAAACCAATGTCAATATATTGAAAGACAAACAAAAAGGTTGAGGTACAGGAACAGCCTATGAAAAATTAACTTGTTTTCACATTCGCGTCACTTGGTCAAACCGCAAATTGCGCTTAGAATGCCAGTCGGACTCCGAAGATCTAAGACCAAGAATCACAACGTGGAAAATGGAACCAAATAAGCCGAAATACTAAAATTTTGCAAAAATCTATTATTATTATTATTATTATTATTACTCATCAATCCCCGTTTCACTTGTACGGAGATATTCAAACAAACAATAATATTAACATACATATATATATATATATAGGTAACTTATCAACCGTTGGCCGGAAAATTATCGTCACCGGTACAAAATTTGCCGGGAGAAAACTGGCAAACCGGCGACAATTACTCTAGAGTGCCGTTCAGAAAGTCATTAGCGTATCTGAACTAAACATATCTCCAGCAAAATCTTGAAAATAATCGTCAATTTCCAATATTGACGGGGATCCAATGTCGTGGATCAGATCATTTGATATTCCAAAATCTCCGCTTAACCAGTCATTCCCAAAAACTGCAGCCTCATCAAATGAAACACTAAAACTATCCCCAAACAACTTATCGGCCAAACCCGGTTCATCGTCAAAGGATATGGATTCAGGAGACTGAAAATCAAACATGTTATCTAGAAATTGAATGTCCATGGGCAAATATTCACTTGAGTGAGCTTCACCTTGACAGCACTCTTCCGGTTCATGTACAAAAGGTTGGCCCGGTTCGGGTTCGGGTTCATGAACCGTTTGGGATGACATGTCCCCGGTCGGTTCATTAACTGACTGACACTCTTCAGCTTCTTTAGCCGGTTCAGAATGACTCTGGAGTTGTTCACCTTCTTCATTGGTCTGAGCACTGAACCGTAGAACTGAGGTCGGAGAAGCCAAGTTGTTCGACTCTTCGCCGGACTCATACCCGGAGATTGAAGCGAGATTAAGCTCTGGTTTTTCCTTCGCCGGAGGAGTGACGAAGTTTGTTAAAGCGTCCGGTCCCCTTAGCTTAATCGCAGCATTATCATAAACCATTGCTGCCTCTTCTGCAGTGTCATAAGTCCCCAACCAGAGTCTAACCCGGCGAGCCGGGTCTCTGATCTCGGCCGCCCATTTGCCCCACGGCCGTTGTCTTACTCCACGGAACTTTCTCGCATTGCCCGCCACAGCCGCCTTCATAGGCTTAACTTTAGCCTGCAGAGCCTCCCCATTATTACCCAAAATCTTTTTCTTGTGATTAATGGGGGAAATCACAGTAGTTTTACAAGCAGCTTCAAAATTGATTTCACTCACGTATTTCTTAATGCGTTGTCGACAAAACAGCTCCTCCTCGTCACTCGACGAGTCAGTAGCATCAGGATCCGTTACAGATATACGTACAACTTTCGGCACACCGGAGTTGTGCTCGGAGACTTTACCGGAATCGGAGAACTTTTTGGGCTTATGGGTTGATGGCTTAATGAGTTTCTTTGTGATATTTCGGTGCTCGGTAAATTTGATCGGACACAACAAACTGTGATCCATCTCTCAAAACTGAAACTAAACTAGTGTTTTTCCTCCTTGTATATATATGTCTACTGCATTGAATACCATAAAAAGCAATTTCTAAAAATAAAAAAAAAGCGAAAGGGGGCTAAAAAGAGATTGCACGGGAGTGGAATAAAAAGATAGATAGATAGATTGCGGGATTGAACCGTCAAAGAGAAGCTTCAAAACCCCAAATAAAATCAGACACGCTAGCTGGTTCAGAAAATCTGACAAAAAGCAGAATGGTTACAAAGAAAGTAGAGAAATTAAGTAGATAGGAATAAGGAGGGGAAGGGCTTTTAACAAAGCGAAGCTAGGTAGGCTTAAAAGAAGAGAGAAAAGATTTGAAGGCTGAAAATCCAATGACTTGAAAAGGGGAGTGAAAGTGTTGGGTGGGTTTTAAAGGGGAAGGGAAGAACTCAACTATGGGTGGAGAAAAGGAAAGTAAAATAGCTAAGATTCGAGTGGGATGATGGGATGTACGAATCCAAGAAGAAGGAAGGAGTGTTCAGAGAGAGAGATAGAGAAACAGAGTTGGTTTCTGTTAGCGCTGAATTTGCTGTTTTATAGGATCAATCAGCACCCCAAAATTGGAAACCTCGATTCTAGATTACCTAATAGTAGTAGTAGTATTTTTTCTCCCTCTATTTGATTTACTTTTATTCCAATTTTGATTATCGAGCCATTTCCATCTAATGCTTTTTTTAATATATACTCCAACAGCTCATAAATGATATTTTAACTACATTTTTCACATAATTTTAAAAATAAAAATTATTTTTATTTGAAAAAATGATATAAAAAAAGAGAATAAAACTACATATATTAATTTACTCCTATTGATAAACACGTTTTTATACATTTTAACATTCTCATATTTATTATTTTATATGTTTATTTTATTTAACTAATACATTTTATTTTGTTTTGTAGGATTTATCTTATTTGTCTTGGTGAATAATGAAAAGATAATTGTTTCAACTTTTAAAGATAGAAAGAGGATTCTTGAAGATTAACATGTAGAGATTGAATTCAAGAAAGAAAAAAGAGGATAAAAGCGAACAAAAGATCAAGTTGAATGAATCTAAATTATGACACAAATTAATTTTTTCTATAAATAGGTCTCTAGGTTTATAGAGAGATACTTATTAGATAAGTTTAGGTTAGTTTAGAAGTAAATTAAATTACTTATTCATTGTACGGTTGTTGAAGAATATTTAATAAAGAGAGTTTTCGTATTTTATTTTTTTCTTCTTTATTTTAATTAGTTTATTTATTTTTATGTTTAGGTAATTTTTGTATCTAAGATGAAGATAAAATTAAATAATTATTCGTGACAATAATTTTCATATCTTCGATTATTTATGCTTTTATATTGAATTGATTTCGTCTTCATGTTTAGTTATTGAAATGCATTCGTTTTACAATCTTTATGTGATTTTAAATTAATTAAGATGGTTTGATATATTATTGTTAAGTTATGAGTTTTTCATAATTCATGTTTACTCAAAAAAAATTGATGAGTTATAGTTAATCCTTAAATTTTTATAATCTATTCTTACAGACGTTAATTATAAATTTACTGAATTAAAGGAAAGTGAGATCAAAATCATAGTTAAATTATAAAAATAGAAGCAATTTGATTATTTGTTATGTTTATTGTTTAATGGATTTGGAATCCTAGATTGCTTTTTCATTATTAGTTTTCATATTCTAATTAGTTTAATTGTAGTTAATCAATTCTCCATCTTTATTTTTAATTCGCCTGAAATAAATATTAAAGATACATTGAAATTAATGTAATCTCTATGGGTTCCACATGTACTTGTCACTTTTTTAATCTATGTTTAACTATTTATTATCATTTCTCAAATCATTTGATACTTCAAAGAGAATTATAAAATACAATCTATTCACTTGAGAATATAATCCATCACAAAATAACTTTAGAAATGACTAAATATGATGCATATAATTAAATAACCTACTAATTATAGGGTAGAAACGTTCCTAAATGATAACATAAGTAAGGTCTTAATTTATCCACAATAAACTCATTTATTATTTTATCTCATTTATTATCTTTACTTACAAACAAATGTAGTTCAAAAATGTAAGAGATAACATAAGTAAGGTCTTAATTTATCCACAATAAACTCTATAAAAATTCACTAAATTCTCTCTTTTTTAGAAAATAATGGACAGTATTTAACTACTTTTAAATATAAACAGAATAGACCGTACAAACCATGAAAATGAATGTATTTTTCATATATTGAATAATATAAAATAATGTCGTATTGTGTGATAGCTCACGCAGTTATATGCGTTGTCCCTCACCTTTATTTTTATCTAAATTTTATACTCCCTCCGTTCCATATTAAATATTTTTATTTTTTATTTTATATATTTTGAAATAAATATCTTATTTCTATATTAATAACTATATTTATCTTATTATTACTCTTAAACCCTTATAATCTATTTAATATACTTATTGGGAATGTGAGAGTTACAAAAAAAATTATTCCCTCTGTTCTTAAAAGATTGTCTTTTTAAGGTTTTTGCACATGGATTAAGAAATTTATTGAATACTATCATTTAATAATTAAAATTTGTATGAAATTTCATCACTACCTCTTTATGGAAAGTTGAAAACTTTTAATACAAGAAAGAGAATTTCTTGGGACAATGAGAGAAGGTAAGGGTGATATAGAAATGTAAATAATTTATTCTCCTATAAAGTTGTAAACGACAATCTTTTAGGCACAAATTTTTTCTTCTAAAACGATAATCTTTTAGGAACTGAAGGAGTATCTAAAGAATTAAATGACATAAGAAAAAGTAATTATTAGGGTCATAGAGAAGTAAAAAAATTAATTATTGGCGTTATAAAAAATAAAAAAGTAATTATTGGGGTCATATAAAAATAAAAAAATACTTCAATTAATAAGTAATCAAAAA
Organism: Panax stipuleanatus; assembly: GCA_020205555.1. Taxonomy (NCBI): domain Eukaryota; kingdom Viridiplantae; phylum Streptophyta; class Magnoliopsida; order Apiales; family Araliaceae; genus Panax; species Panax stipuleanatus. The sequence goes on along the minus strand of CM035118.1, from coordinate 136,299,454 downwards.
GAGTAATTTAGATAAAAGAAAATTTTATTAATCAGCGTACCGAAAGTAGTTAAGACGTTTATTTTGGAACGGAAAGAGTGTAAAATATTCAATTGAATTGTGTTAAACATCGAGATAATTTTAATTTTTTTCAATCATTTATATGAGAAGAAAGGTGTAAGACCACGAATTTTATGAAATAAAAGTATTCAATTTTTCTTATAATTATTATTCTATTATGCAAATGGTTAAATTGATAAAGGGTTAAAGTTAAGGGTAATATGTGAAAATTTTATAAAGTAAGCAAGTTGTCATAAAATATTCATTGTTTCGGCGAATATTCGTACGATGGCGCAATTATTGGTGGACCCCACAACAAAATAATTGTCGGATAAAGAAAGCAACGAAAATAATTTTTTTATAAAAATAGCTACAAAACTTTTAACGTTAAATTGTTGAAATATCCGGTGAGAAAAGTACAGTAATATGCGTTTTTCCACAGTGGTATGCGGTATTGCATAGTAGCACACGGTATTGCACAGTATCTCTAATTATTGATGCTTACGTAAGAAGTCACTAAGTTTCGTTCAATAATTGTCACAGTAGTTGCTGCATAGTATCTCATATTATTGATTCAATAATTGTTACAGTAACATTTGCACAATATTTTATATTATTAAATTAATAATTGACACGACACACTTATTCATATTATTATTTCCATTATTGACAATGTTTAAAAAGTTCTGTCGAGGAAAGGGGTTATGTTATTTAATTACGCGCTAATAATTAAGGAGAAATTCTTATCGAAAAGCCCCTCTCTTTCTTGAGAATGATCTAAAAATGTGTTGATTAAAGATAAGTGATTTGTGGTGGATATTTATTAAATTTTTGATATAAATAAAAGGATTTGTCATGAGTCGTTTCTTGTAAGTTTGACTTATTATCTCACGGACCCCTATGTACCAATTTGTCAAATCGACGATAGGAAATGATATCAATTTATTATTATTATTATAATAGTAATAAAACAGAATTTTTTTTATATAATAAACAGAAAACTTTTTATAATATATATAAATTATTTGTTTTATTAGAATATAAATAGAATATATTATATTATATATAAAGTTTTAGTTTTATTAGAATATTTTATTGCATAGTGTTGCATAGTAAAATTAAATTCTTGCTCGTGAATTTGTTTGATAAATTTTCACTGTGCGTCCGTGATTATTTTTAAATAGTGCTCTGTCATTCTCCTATAAATAGGATGGTTAGTTAAGAAATGAAAATCACACCAGAATCAAAGAATTTTTCTTCTATAATAGTTGTGCGTATTTCTTTATAGTATAAGGGTATTTTGAGTGTAGCTAATATATAGTGTAAGACCCCAAATTTTATGAATAAGATTTAATTTTTTTTATATATTATTTTAAAATAGTAAGGTGTTGATTTGATAAATGTGATAAGTTATGGGTGAAATGTGTAAAGTTTACAAAATAAGCAAGTGGTTATAAAATATTCGTTGTATCGGAAAATATTCGTTTGGTCGAGGAATATTCTTTTTGTCGGAGAATATTTGTACGACAGCGCAGTCATTGGTGGACCCCACAACAGAATGAATGTCGGATATAGAAAGTGACAGAAGTAACCTTTTTATAAAAATAACGATAAAACTGTTACCGTTAGTACTGCTGAAATACCCGGTGGTTAAAATACAGTAATACGCGGTATTGCACGGTAGCACTCGGTATTGCACAGTATTTTAAATTATTGATTCTTACGTAGAAAGGCACTTACTCAATTATTGTTACAGTAATTACTGTTCAATATTTTATATTATTGATTCAATAATTGCATAATATTTGATTGGTTCAATATTTGCTACGTTGATATTTTATATCCATAAGTGTTACTTTGCTATTTTATATTATTGATTCAATAATTGTCATTGCACATTATTTTAAATTATCAAATCAATAATTTATATTATTTGAATAATATTATTAGATAGCATTATTGGCAATGTCTAAGGAAGTTCTGTCTAGGAAAGGGGTTGATTAATTGCGCGCTAGTAAGGAAAAATTCTTATCGGGAGGCCCCCTCTTTCATGGGAACGACCTGGTTGTCAATATTGTAGTTCTGTAATATTATTTGTGAATAATTAATTTTTGATATATATGATAAGAAAATATTTATTCAATGTGGATTTAAACGGAGAAATTTTTAACATGTGACATTTGTTGAAAGTGGTATTTTATCTTGTCCGATAAAATAATTCATTCAAATATATTATTATAATATTACATTATAGTAGTATGATGTGATTATATAATAGTATAATTTTTATAATTTGAATGGTAACATTATTATAGTAAATTCATGGTATAAAAGTTAAACGAGCTAGGAAAAGTGCAAATTGAATTTGAACTCTTATGATACAAATAATGATGTCATCGGAGCGATGAGATAAGCAATGATGTCATCGGAGCGATGAGATAAGCAATGATGTCATAGATCGATGATGTAAACGATGATGTCATAAATTATGACGAAAAGACTATTTTACCCTTACTCTGCCGAGCCTATAAATAGAAGCTCATTTTTTTATTATTTCTCACCAATTCACTAAAGCTATAGAGAGAGAAAGTATAGAGAGAATAAGAGAAAAAGAAGAAGAGTATTCTGCTATTACGCTAGTACAGTCTTCAAATTTTTAAGGTAAGGGGTATTATTTCTTTCGTATTCATGAAGAGAGTTATTTTTTTTCAATACTCGTAAGGGTTGTTATTTCATTCTTTATTATTCTGTTGGAATAATCTGTCTACGCGGATTACCGCATGCATGACGAAATCCTATAGTTATTCTATTCTTTATTATTCTTTGGGAATAACCTGTGTATGCGGACTACCGCATGCCTAGTGAATAATTCTTCGTATTCAGCTGTTATTAAATTGTGAAAATAATCTGTTTGAGTGGACTATCGCCAGACGGGTGAAAATTCAATTGCAGTTTCGTATATTGTTTTATTTCAGATTCCTAACTCTAAAACTTACTACGATAAGTATTGATTCTATAATTCCTGAAATGATCAGATATTACTTGAGTTTTGCGCTTCATCTAATATTATTTCACTGAAATATTAGTCTGAATTTTCTTGTAAAATTTTTATCTTTTCATGTCGAGTTACTATTTATGAGTTACTATTTACGGGGTACTATTCATGGTAAAAAAAAAAAAAATTCTTCCAAATCATCTTTGATTGGATCTAGATTTTGATCTTCATTCTTGAACTCTGGATAAATTCTCTAATATTTATCCTTTATCTCACTGAATCCATTATTCGTATTATTTTTCATCATCCTCAGTTTTAAATGGTGATATAACTGAATATTTTTGGCCTGTAGTGCAAAGATGAATAATTACGTGATGAATATCTTTGGCCTGTAGTGCAAAGATGAATGATTACCTGATGAATATATTTAGCTCATAGTGCAAAGATGGACAGGTGTTGAGATGAACATGACCAACTGATGATACAAATGAATATCTTTGGCCCGTAGTGCAAAGATGGATATTTGATTCGAGATGTATATTGATTGATGTTACAGGGATAAAATATTGATGATGAACTTTTAAATCGAAGAAGATAGTAGACATCATTTTCTACTTAACTCTTCTAATGAATTGTTATTTTCGCTGCGAATATTGATCTAAAATTTATTGTCTATAATATTTTATCTGATTTATTGAAGGCTAACGATTATTTATTTTTTATTATCTTAGTCATAATAATCTTTATTGGGCTAGTTCAGCTCACACTTTTCTTTCATTATTCTCTTAAGGATATGAGAATATCGCGGGTACTAGTCGAAAAATGGAGTGATGGTCCGAGTTAGAGTTGTAGAAGTCCTCACTATTTTTTTATTTAAAATAGTGTGATAATAAATATAATGAGGACTTAGTTTGAATGTTAAAATTTTTTACATGTCTGTATTGACACTCACAGTTGTGTGATCGTATTTTGCACGACCGTGTGATATGAAAGATTGTATTTGAATTTTGTTGAGTGTATTTGGCGACTCAAAATGGATTGAGTATTGAACCTATTTTGGGGGCGTCACATATAGTGCAAGATTTTCTCAAGATAATCTCCGCTATATCCGTCAGATTTAGTTTCTTACTAAGACAAGTGATATTATTTTAGTTCAATATTTGTAAGAAATATTATTTTCTTCCATACTCTATAGTATGTAAGTGATATTATTTTGTTTCTTATTTTTAAATCTATACTTACTATGATAAATATTGCTTCTATAATTTTTGAAATACTTAGAAATTCCTTAAGGTTTGCGCTTCATCTAATATCATTTCACTGGAATATTGGTCTGAACTTTTTTATTAAATTTTAATCTTTTCATGTCGAAGTATTATTCATACGGTACTATTTATGGGTACTATTTATACGGTATTATTCATGGGTACTATTCATACGGTACTATTCACAACGAAATTTAATTTCTTTTTTTTGTCCAAGTTATCTTTTATGAATCTTATCCTTGAAATTGAATCCATGTTTTGATCTTCATGTTGATAATTTGGACATTCTTGAATTCTGGATAAATTAAATTATAAATATCTAATAATTATCTTTGATCTCACTAGATTCATTCATTATATCATTGTCACAATCCCCGGACTTAAATTATGGTAAAAGTTATCTTTGATCCGTAATGCAAAGATGAACTGTTGATTGATATCTTTGGCCCGTAATGGAAAGATGGACAAGTGTATGACATAATCATGACCACTGATTATACAGTTCAATATCTTTGGTCCGTAGTGCAAAGATAGACAATTGATTGGTATGATCATTACCATTGTTGTTACATTTAAATATTTTTGGGGATAGGGTGTAAAGACAATATAATTATTGAGTGTCTTTAACATTTATGGCAAAGACATTGAGTGAAGATTCTATTAAGTCTTTGAGGCAAGAAGAAACTGTTAATTTACATGATTATGAACATGAATTGTGAATTTAACTGTAAGCTTTGGTGTTACAGGTAAAGACAGGCGGTGAAAGTTCTTCTTGTCTTAGGTACAACTGAAGAACTGTTGATTGATGTTACATGGATAAAATATTGATGATTGACTTTTAATTTGAAGAAGATAGTAGACTTTATATTCTACTTGACTCTACTAATGTATTGCTTGTTCCGCTGTAACTATGGTTGAAAACTTATATCATCTACTATATGTTCTAAATATTTGAATTATTTCTGATGAAAGCTATTGATAATTTAATTATCTTAGTCAGAATATTCTTTACTGAGATATTTGTGCTCACCCTTTTGCTTCATAATTTTTTTCAGGTAATAAAAATGTAGTTGAGTCGAGTGGGGATAACAGAAAAATATAGTGATGTTCTATGACTGTTGAACTTTCTCATAAAACAGTATGGTGATAATTGTATTGAGGATTTAACATGTGTGTGTTGTATTTTATACGTCATTTAATAATTAATTTTGGTGAACAACAATAGGGTGATCAGAACTCGACTTTGGAAGGGTGTATTGTCACTATCATATAAGATGTCTAACCATATACGAATTCGTGTTATCATAAGATATAATTGTGTACATCCACTTGCTGATTACATCTATGAACACTATTTATTACATAATCTTGGAGTATGGTTGGAATATAATCTCTAGTTTAAAAAAATAGAGATAATTATATGGCAAGAAGATACACATCATTGGAATGAACATGATAATAATCTTCTCAGTTCTTTTTTGGGGTCTATTGAGTCAACCAAGGTTAATTTTCAATACATATGATATCTATTATAACTTAGATGTATGGTCTCCCATGTACGAAGAGTTTCTTGAACATTTTTTAAATATTTTAATTTCTAAAACAGTTATTGATTATACCTTTATGTAACGTATCATTGATAAGAAGTATGAGTACTGTTATTTGTATTGAAACTCACAGCTTGTGTGTTGTCGTATTTTGCACGACGAAATTATAGTTGTAAATATGAAGTTTGTATTTGAATTCTGTACCATGTATTTTGACAACTCAAAATGAGTTGTGTGTATCTATTTTGGGGCGTTACAAAGAAAATAATTATTAAAATATATTTGTATGTAAGAGAGAAAGTAGCTTTATGGATCATCTGCCTTTGACTCGGTTAGTGTACTAGGCCTCTCTTGTTAAGTAGAAGCTCATAGGTTCAACCCTTCCCTCAAACTTGCAAATAAAAAAAAAAAAAGAAAGCTTAATCTCCGGACGGCCGGTTGCATTAATGATTCCGGTGGTCACCGGAGAGAAAACACTGTTTGGCGCATGCTATGTTTGACACGTAACAGAAGTGGGCCAAACAATATGACGTTGGTCCAATGAGTGAATATCAAAGGGTGTTGAGTCAGCACATGAGTTTCATCTCGTAGTCTGTGTGGCCCGTCACGTGAGGCCCAGGATGCTCGGTCCCAGTCATATTTAAGTCGGTCAAATTGGAAGAGGATTCTCCTCTCTGACTAGTAAAAAATTCTCCGGCCATTTACTCTTTCCTAATTAGCCGGTAATTAGCAGCTAACAAACTCGCAAGGAAATTAGTAGGATATTGATGGAGGGTTTTTTAGTCACTATGTCAGCCTTTTGATTTCGGTTTACCATTTTTGTTACTTTTAATTTTTTATAGGAATATATAATTTATCTTTTTAACTTTTTAAAAAATTACTTTTTACAGCTGGAAATAACGTGGCGGGCAACCTAGAAGTCGCCGACATTTATAAATTAGTTGAGGTAGTACACTGGTACTTGTCTGGGTTTTGCTCTGTTTCTCTAAATGCTATCCTCGAGACGAAATTGTCCCCACTTATATTGTACGAGAGTGGCATACACACCTTGCTTTTGACTTGAAACTTGATACGAAGGTGTTTTACAAACCGCTTAAAGAGGCGTGAGAATAGAAACAGGTGGAAAACAAAAAGTCTCAAATTAAGAAAATCCCATAACATAAAGACACATAATGACAAAAGAGAAAAAGAAGAAGAGGAAGATATGAATTTCTTATACATGCTAAGCACACAGTTTAAGGGAATATTCATTTGAATTATGTGTATATTTTTTTAATTTGGTGTAAATATAAAAATCAAAAGAATATGCACACAGTTCAAAAGAATATTCTTTTGAACTGTGTATTTAACATGTGCCCTTAGGACACATGTTAAGAGGACCCTTTATTATTAATGTGATAATTTTATTTTTGTAAAATAAAATTGCACGCATTTCAAGAGAATATGAACACAATTCAAAGAATAATTTTTAGAACTGTGTATTTAGCATGTGTCCTTAGGACACATGTTAAGAGGACCCTTTATTATTAATGTGATAATTTTATTTTTGTAAAATCATAAAATTAGTTGTGGTATGTGAGATTTAAAGTCATACTCCCTCCGTCCTTAATTATTTGACGTTTTAGATGTGAACACAAGAATTAAGATAATGATTGAAAAATATTAAATATAGTACTCAATTGTTTATAATACCTTTAAATCTTTTGTTGGGATACGGAGAGTTTTGTTGAGATAAGGATAGAGAAAAAGAGAAAGAGTTTAAAGTATCAAAAAAAATAGGCAGAGTAATGAAGGGTAATATTGATAAAATTATCATTAATTCTCCTAGATTTGAACAAACGTCAAATAATTAAAAATAAATAAAAAACTTTTAAAACGCCAAATAATTAGGGACGAAAGGAATACTATCTTAATCTTAATCATTAGAATAAGATCTCTTCGGCAATTGTGAGTACACTTTAAATTAATTTCTTTTGATTATTTTTGCAAATTACAAATTTGATACTATCTCAGCTTCACAAAAATAATCTTATATTATTATTTTTTGGTAAATGTTAAGGATATATTCTCTTTCCATACTTATTCTTAAAACTAATGAATGTTAGTTTAATAGAAGTGATATTATGATCAAATTGTGATAAGGTGAGGAAATTGTGTCAGTTATCCTATAATGAATAGAAATGGTATTCTATTTGTGGAATAAAAAATTATTATATGAGAGTCTTTTATTGAATAAAAGGATTAAAAGTTATAATATTAAAAGAAAATTAAAGGAAAAAAAAGAAGTCTAAACAAGATTCGCATTTTAGGAAAAAAGTAGTATTTTCTTGAATTCTTTTGTGATAAAGTTTTTTTTGGAGACAAAAGTGGTATTAATACTCTTTGGTTGACTGTCACGCCACTCCCTCTTTTTATGGATTTGAAATATATTTTAATAACTTGTTTACAAAAAAAATATAATTTTTTATTTCAAGTCTTTTAATTTCCTATATTCAATTTTTTTTGAATTTAAAAAATAAAGATACATTTTGATATTGTTGCTAATGACCAGCTACCATTAAGTATTTATTTCCAAAATCTATCTCAAAAGTATTTTTCGAATTTCAAAAGTAGAGTCCCATTTTTTAGTCCATAAATCATAGTACGACTACTCCTTTTAAAAGTTATTTACCACATTAGTTTAGTTAAGCAGCCAAAGAGTGCTATAAAAAGCATATTCACGGGTGATTAATTAATCCATAAAGTTGGAAAAAATAATAATAAGAAAAATGACATATATTGCGATTTTATATGTCAATTTTTTTATTCCGGATTACGTGGATAAATCTAATTAGTAATATTTTTATGATGTGGGTCAATTTTATAATCCTATCTAATCACATATGTTGATATACGTGCAGTTGTAATTGGAGCATAAATCTTTCGCAATATATAACAGGACTCTCAAACAAAAAAAAAGCATATAAAATAGAAAAGCTAATATTTTTCTTAATTAATTATTATATATCCATTTTAGTTTGAAAATCCATAAAATTAAATAGCAGTCGATAACAATGTATTTTTGGTACATGCCTCCGTGTCAGCCAATTATTGGTTGTTGGGTGTCCCATCACAGGTCAGGCATTTCAATTAAATTAATAATGTTTGGATTTTGGCTTATTAATTACTATATATTTTATGATAATGCCTCATTTTTTGTTTCACTTTATCATCTGTTTGTGCACTTGGTAGTATCTGATTTAAATTGTTGTAAGATACTATTTTCTTCCAAACAGACAAATACATAGATAGATTCATTCTTGTGGCCAAACGCAGGAAGAGGCCAAACGCAGGAAGAGTACTCGCGCGGGAGTTGTCTCACTCCAACCATATAAGCCTGCCTGCCTGCCTGCACGTAATTTGTTTATTTTTGGTATATATATATATATATATATATATATATATATATATATATATATATATATATATATTATAATATATTAATGCATGCTAATTATGTGACAAAAATAAAAAGAGAAAAGAAGAAGAAGTAAGAATAGAAAGAAAGAAGAAGTCATTGACTGTTTATTTCACATGCATTCCTGTTGACGAAGTTAAATAAGTGAAACCATCACCACAAGAAGAGCTTATTGTAGCCAACTCTCAGTTTTTAAGATTAATACTAACTTTTTGAAAGGTTAATTTGAAATACTTTGAAATTGATATGATTCATTTAAATTTTAAAAATAATAAATTTACTTATAACTAATAGTATTTTTTTTGATAATTTATAATATTTATAATTATATTGACATAAAATAAATGAATTCATATAAATTTTGAGTTTGAAAATATTTAAAACCGACTTTTTAAAGTCAATATTAGTTTTGTATTTTGGAACGGAGGGAGACAGGAATAGTTTGTAACCATGCTAGAATTTGGATATACATGTTACCTTGTGTTTTTTTAAAAGTTAAATGAGGATAGTATTGAAAAAATAAGGTCAAAATAGTATTCTCTCCATTCTTAATTATTTGACGTTTGTAGATTTCTAGGACATATTCATTACGTTGCTTTCTAAATTACCCCTAAACATCAATACTCTCCTAATCCTCTCATATTTCCAATGCTATTTTTAGGAGTATCTCTTTTAATTTATTCCAACTTCCTAAATGACCGGATAAGTTGATAACTCTCATTCTCTCTTTTGTTCCTAATTGATTTTGGAGACAGAAGAAACTTCACAATTGATTGGGATTACTAAAAAAGAAGAAAAGACATTGACAAACCAAAAACAAAATACTAATTATTAAAGATTTAAGTATTTTGTAACTATGCTACATTAATATTTGGATATATGTAGTCTTGTTTTATATTTTAGAATGGGATAGAGTAGTATATACACCTTGGCTAGATTATGGTAAAATATCAACTTGCGACAGCCAATTTCATTTGTTATATATATATATATATATATGGTAGTAGTTTGCTAACTAAAATCTTGGGGATTTAAGTCAATGAGCATCATCTCCAAGATCTTCCCTTTAAATATTTAATCATTTTGCATAACAGTTTGCCCCTTGGTCACCATTAACTTAATCTTTATCAACCCCAAGAAGCTGATCTTGATTTGAGTGTTATACCAGCATGGTTCATGCATAAATCCAGCTATGTGCACCTTATAATCTCTTTCTTTTACAACTGTTTTAGGCGTTAATTTACTCTCCTAAATGCTTCTTTAGCGTAAGAACCTGATTCAATCAAAATAAAGGCTCAATCAACGTATTATTATTGTCGATTGTGTTATAGATCGTTCATTCTAATTCACATGTTTTGATTTGGGACTAGATTATTACGACCCTACTTAAAACTCTGAAGTTCTGGTCATGGTACATTCAGTTTTTTTTTTGATGTTCTAAATTAACAAACAAGTCTCACATAAAGAAGAAAACACATTTTACATCAATGCTCGATCAATTGTCCCAAATATATCATTAATTTGAGAAATACTAACTATTATGATATTATTAATTAATTAGTAACTTGGGTCCGATTGGAATCATCAATGCTCGATCAATTGTCCCAAATATATCAGTTGGCTCATCTTGCCCACTACAAATTTATTTTGAAATTACAAAAAGTTACCGATAGTACTTCGTATAATAATAATTGAGGTTCAATTATTTATATAATTACTAATTAATCTTAATTAAGAACTTTAATCAAGATGAGGTGGTAGCTCAGTGTAGCAAATAACCACACCCCAACACTAGTTAATTAGAGTTATGTGGTTCAAATTCTCTTTAAAGTTAATGTTCCTACTCGTACACACAAATAATAATTTTTATTATTATTTTTAAAAATGATCAGACAAATTATTGATGAAACATAGGAGAATTGAAGACTATGAAAATCTGGATTGGGGAGGTGAAAATGGAGTACTAGAAAAACCAAAAAAGGGAAGGACGAAACTAGTAATTAATTAAGAATTAATCCCTATGTTTCCTTCCCCAATTAATCCCCAAAGAAATACTACCACTAAAATATTCTTATTGTTCAAGATCCATTATGAAAAGGAGGGCCAGCTGCGGCCGGCACCTCCCTAACACACACACACACACACAGCTCGGATTTTAATGTTACATACCACCAAATTAATTAATACCCCACTCCACTCCACTACTAGTACTGATCCTACTAGGCTAGCTCGCTGCAATTTAATGTTGTTATCGTGAATGAAATAAGTGTCACAAGCTTCTCTTTGAAGCAAGAGATGTTTTGTCTCGATCTCTCTTAATCTCTCTCCTCCATTTGGATGCCTCATGCCTGCCTGCCTACAATCATTGTATATGGTTATCGGTTATGGATCGAGCTTATGTCCTTATGGTTATGGTTGTGGTTGTGCATGCCTCATAAGATTGTTAGTAACTCCTACCGTCCCATAATATATGTCTTTTTAGATTATTTTATTTTTTAAAAATTATTTGACGTTTTATATAATCTAGGAGAACTAGTCACAATCTTTTTAAAATTACTCTTCATGAAAAAAGATTACAGACGAGAGATAATATGAAATAAATATATAATAAAGAGTATGATAGACAATTAATATTATATTTAATGTTCTACAATTAATTTTTTTAATTATTATGCACACCTAGACCTAAAGAGGCTGTATGAATCTTGAATTCTTCCAAGTAATTAAACAGGATCGGATCCACCGCTACCTCCATTCAGACAACTACCACTTACTTTCAACTATTACTTCTACCAGCTTTGTTTGTTTATTTGCGCTCGCTCGCTCTCTCTAGTCAAATATTGACTAATGTAAATTAATTCATTAATCATATCTCCTACTTCCTCTACTATTTAGTATTTACCACCCAGTACTGAGTACTGACCCACCTAATAATAATACTAGTACTAAAAATACTTTTAATGCATGCATGCATGCATGATGGTTTTAAGGCCAATCGCAGGTTTCTTGCCATGCTTTACTAGAATCGAAGGTGATCATCGTTTATTTCAACTATTAAAAAAATCATTATTTTTTCAAAAATATATATAAATTATTTTTGGTACATCAAAAATTATTCAACTTTAAAAATTTTTATAAAAAATGATGAAAAAAAGATTGACCATATAAACTGACGTATAATATACGTATGATTTGATCAAATTGGGTCATATATTTTTGACATTTTTTAAAAGTTCAATGATTTTTAATGCAACAAAAAAACCTATATATGTGAAAGAGAGCGTACATTTTTCTTTTGACCATTTTGTAGAAATATTAAGCTTCCAATTTTTAGGAATATTATATATACTTCCCAACCGCTTATGCAGACCTAGCTAGAAGAATTTGAAGGACAAAATTATTTACTTGTCCTTCACCTAATTTACAACAAATGGATTAAAAATAAATACCAACGACATAAATAAAAGGTTAAAAAGAGTCCCACAAAATTCACGAGTGTATCTAACGGAAAAGGACCGAGTAAAAAAGCTAACCACTGCCCACTGCCCACTGCCCACTGACTGGGGTAGGAATAAATGGAACTACTTACCATTACCGTCGTGAGCCGTGAGGGTTTTTGTCTTGAGACTCGTCGACAATGGCTGACCGGCTCCGCCCTTGTAGGCCTCACCAGCTGACAAAATTTTCATTTTCACTTTATGGGCAGATACCGGTGACCGGCGCCGTTCACGCCCCTCGCCTTACCAATGCAAATCACGTTCTCCTCCACGAGAGATTAACTTACGTGTCTCAAATCCTTCTCTCTCCTCGTATGTAATAAGTTAATGCACGAGAACTGATATTTTCATATAATCTCTCTCCCATAAATAACGAGTTATATGAATTTATAAGATTAATTAATCTACTATATCAAATACATAATTAGTATCAAAAGATTATCAATTGTCCACTAATAAAAGAGTCGACAGAAAGAGTACTATGGGTTTGGTAGTTTGGGATTCCAAAATTGTTGTGGAAAAGGAGTAGGCGTAAATACATATTTATTTATGCCTCAAAATGAGGAAATTTGGCTTGGTATAGAAAATTTTGTTTTCTTTTTTTCCCTTCATCTGCACGAGCATATTAATGTAATTAAAAAAGAGTTTGATATATATATGCTAAATGGATTTGGTGCATGCACTTTGAGCTCAGCCTGTCCATTTTTTGGTTCCTAAATTAAAGCCTAGAATCAATGGGGGATATATAATATATTGTTAGTCTTGCACTGTCTACCCCCAAACCAAAAGTCATACTTGTATTGCTCCATTTGTTGACCATGCACCTTTTACTTGTGATAATGAAAATACTTACTTGTTTCTCGATCTATTTATTTACAATTTTTTTTGTTATTCATTTATCTGATCAATATTCTCAATGTTTTTGGGAGACAACTCATTTGACAGTACAATCATCAATATTAATATTTGAATGACTTCTACCATGCCGGTGGTTCAATCAACACTGATCAATACTAGTTTATTAACCAACTTCGATTGGAATTTTATCGAATTAATTAGTACTTAGTTAGGTCCATTTGATTAACCGGTTTACCTTTGAACATATAATGTAACAATAATATGAACTGTGTTTAGGTGTTAACGTTCAGATAAATAATTTATGAAATTCTACGGACGTAATAAAAAAAACGACCTTGGCCAAAAACCAAATTATCATATAATTCTATGTAAATTATCACATAAACGTAACGATAGGAGATAGGAAATAAATTGATCTGACCAAAACCAAATTGGACGTTAGAGTGTGTGTATATATATATATATATATATATATATATATATATATATATATATATATATATATATATATATATAGTTGTTGCCTTGTTGGAGTATATATACTTATAGCTACAATGCTAATACACCAAGAATTGATCATTAACAACTTATAATGATTAGAACTATTATTAGTAAGTTGATTAAATAGTAATATGACCCACACGGCAACTCCATTTTGCATGCCCATGTGGAATAAAAAACATGTCGCCACATAAATCAGTCCGAAGTGGGAGTCAACTTGTCATTCTCAACCCTTTGCAAGCAAATTTGTGAGCAGTAGAGACAAGGAGTGGAAGTAGAAAGGAGTGATTAATAAGGGGTTAGGTTAGGTTAGGTTTAAAATTAATTGAACCAGATTTTCAGGGTCCATGCTTCTATTTTCCCAGTCCCACTCGTTGGCACGACCAATTTGCCGGGGTTTAGTTTAAGCTTTTATATATATATAGAGCATCAGGTACCAGCCTACTAGAAAAACATTAGACACAAACGACATGGGTCACCATGTCCGTCCTGTTGCAATTAATTAAAATATGGAAGAAGGAAAACTGAAAACTAATAAAAATAACAATGTACATAAAGTTCAAAAGTCATGTTTATACTACTATTTTTTTATGGGGAACTAACTAGGACATTTATTAATTGGTGTTAATGGTATTCTAGGCAAGTGTTCTCCACTAATTCCTAATTACTTTCTGAGCTTTTTATTTGGTAGATTATTACTTTCTATACTAGTATAAAAATAGTTTCATATGCTAATTTAAAAAAGATATCTTGTTAAATTTTATTCTATATTTATCATTGAAATTAATAACTTGTTAGTTGAATAGGACTATACAATAAAGATATAGTGATTGATGACAAACTTAAGAAATCGCGTCATTTTATACTGATATCAATAAAGAGAAAATTCGTTTTGTTAAATAAATTTTTATTAGTGAAAATTTTATGAATCATATTACGTATGATGATAAATATAGGAAATTGTTAAATCCACAACAGAAATTGTTATTTTCACAACAAAAGTGAAAATTAAGAAAATCGCTATATCATCCTATAGCGATTGTTTTCACCGTCGCTATACATCCACAACGACACTTTTGTTGTAGAAATAACAAAAAGTGTTGTGAATTTAACAATTTCCTAAATATATGATGATAAATCTAGGTCCATATTAAATCGTCATATGTCGATAAATAAAATAAGTAAAAATTAAGAAAAAACCTAAATATTATTATTCTATATTATCGTATCAAGTTACACGTTAGTCATAATTAAAATTTTTTCAATTTTTAAAATTGACTATGAAAAGATTGCTTGGTCATAACGTGGACACGAAAGATCGAGTTACAAGTAAATATAGTGGAGTTAATATTCCAACTCTCTATAGTTCGGGAAAATAATATATTTATATTTAAATCAGAGAATTATAATTTATAAATAAGATTTTGTTGATAATAAAAATCAATATCAACACTCAAATATAAAATAAATAGAGCCTGACAAATTAAATTTCATAAAATGGTACACGTGTCGGTGAATCAATCTATTGAGGATTCTTCATATTCAGGTTCAGTATGAAATTCTAAATACAATTTACAAATGCAAATTAAGGAACTAAAAATAAATAAAAATAAAAATTTTATATAACGCACGACTAGAGTAAATCGAAGTAAATCTCATGGGTTGAGTTGAATAATAATATAATAAAGAATTCCGATTGGAACTTATAGAGAATAGAAAATAGGCCAGTATCGTAATCAGACACATAGTTAACTAGGACTATTAAGCGTCAGACTGCCCATATCTTTGACTAACTAATTAATTTAGGGGCTGCTACTAGGGGTATAAATAAATCTAATCGAATTAAGTATTAAATTGTTTAAATTTAGTTCACAAAATTTATTGAGTATGAAATAAGATTTGATTGGAGTTTATTTAGTTATCGAGTTGAACACGATTTTGAATCGAGCCCGAGTAGTTTGAATTTTTCGAACGAATATGATCCAAGTATTAATAAAAAATTAAAATTTAAAAAGAATCGAATAATTTATATAACTTTAAAATTTACTCATATTTAAATCATTTATAATTCGAGTCGAACTCAAATCGAACGAATACGAATTAAATCTGGACTGTTAGGTTTATTTTACAGCCTTAGGTGCTAGTATGGGTCTCTATTATCTTCATGTCTTGTCATTAATGATACTTGGAATTTTGACTTTGATTATTATTATTTTTTTCTCTTTTCGTTTGCCAAACTATGTAAATATATCTTCGGTTTTAGAATATAAAAGTATTTATTTATAATATTAAAGTAAATAATTTATTTTTTTAGTATTAAGATTAATATTTTAAATATACTGTATGATTCAATTTAAGAAACTGATATTTTCACATGAGAGTAAAGAATTTGGACTTCCTTATTCTTTCTCAAAAATCATAGAGCCCGAAGAAGTTAGGATTCTCCTTAAGGGTTAGACTGTTTGAATAATCTCTGGGCCCAACTAAACCAAGTCTTTTTCCCTTTCAATTTTCTAGTCCATAAAAAACTAAGCACAATTAGGTTGGGAAATGGAGTTTGGGCTAAAAAACCCTCCATATTTTTAAGGAACAATTACATTTTTTAGTACATTTTTAGAAAGAATTACAATAACAGTGCATCCAGAAAATATTTATAAAATTAATACATTTTTAATAGTTTATTTACAAAATTAATATAATTAGTATTCCTTTAATTTAGGTGATTAATAAATGGAGTGGTGACATGGCAAATCAGTTTTCTATTTAAAAAATTATTCCCATATTTTTAGTTCGGATTGGTTTTTTTGAATTGCGTGTGTTATGAGAGAGAGATGTAGACCATGAGCTCTTCATCAATGGCGGAGATGAGATCCGAAAGGAGATCGAAGCAGAGAAGAGGGTCGGTCGATCCACAAACGATCCGCTCATTGTTCTTTTTAAATCACAACCTACTTCTTCTGTTAATCAATCCTTTAATAAAGAAGTGAAGATCCTTCATTTTGGAAGGTCTTTACTTGGCTTTTATGGACTCGGTGAGCTTCATGTAGCTTCGTTTAGCATTTCTGCCTTGTGCTAAAGTTTTGTTGAACACTGGAGCACTACCAAAAGTGGATGCGGCGGATGAATTTGATGTTGTGCTGTCATCGTAAAGAAATTCAGAGCATGTATCTGAAGCTGAAATCCTAGTTGAGATGATGTTGCTGCGTCTAATTTTCACAGTATCATGTTGAGAAGAATTGGAGGAACAAGGCCCAACACTGTAGTCTTCTTTTTGCTTAATCTCCAGCGAGTCTCTGTGAAGTTCTTCCATGGACCGAACCTTCCATGACTTGGTTGCCATCCAACCCTCTAAGCAGTTCCAACCAGAGCTGTTATTCTTATTATCCCAATATTCTTCTTACAATAATATTACACCGAAAATGAAATTCAAATATTTTGTTGAAGTTACCAAACCTGCAGTTTTTTCAACCCCACTCCTGCAGTTTTTTCATAGTGTAGTTGGTAACCAAACCTTCATACCAAGTTAGCCAAACTTTCATACCAAGGTAACCAATTCTGTGACGCCCCCAGAATAGGTTCAATCCACCCAACCCATTCTGGGTCGCCAAGAAATATATGGTACAGAATCCAAATACAAATATTCAAATTCTAACTTTTAAACTATCGTACAAAATACGACTACACATAAAGTGTGAGTTTCAATACAAATACCATTGATACCAACTGTGACCCTCATGGTCCAACCTTAGACAACACCTCACCCTATTTGGGTCACCAAAATCAACGATTAAATGGCGTATACAATACGACACACACATTTAAAGTTCTTAATATAATTATATATTGTCATGCAGTTTTATAATGTATTGAGAAACTCAACAGTCACCGACCATTACTCTATTGTCTTGTTATCCCCGCTCGATCTAGCTACACTCTTATTACCTGAAAGGAATTGTGAAGTAAAAGGGTGAGCACAAATAGCTCAGTAAAGAATATCATGACTAAAGATAATTAAATTATCAATAGCATTCGTCAGTAATAACTCAGAGATTTAGAACATATGGTAGATGATAAAACTTTTCAACCATAGTTACAGCGGAACGAATAATCCATTAGAAGAGTCAAATAGACCATAATGTCTATTATCTTTTTCATGTTAAAAGTCCACCAATAATTTTTTATCCCTATAACATCAATCAACAGTTCATGTCTACAATCATGTGAATAATTCATAATCATAATTGTGTTGCTAAATTCCTCTTCGCACCCAAGACGAAAGTAATATTCATCACCTATTTTTGCCTGAAACACCAAAGGTCATGGTTATTCCAAATCACAGTTCCTATTCATAATCATGACAATAAATTCATCTTTGCACTCATGCCAAAGATATTCATCAATCAACATTTCATCTTTGCACTACAGGCCAAAGATATTCATTTGATACATCAATGGCCATGATCATACCAAACACCTGTCCATCTTTGCACTACGGCCCAAATATATTCAAATCTCAAAGAAATATCTAATCATTTCAGAATTTATAGAAAAAATATTTATAACAATGTTGATCAATTCACCTTTGCACTTAAGCTAAAGATATTCAATTATAAATTCAATGGTCATGATCATACCAGTCAATAATTCATCTTTGCACTACTGGCCAAAGAGAACCCATAGTCATGATCATATCAATAATCTATCCATCTTTACACTCAAGTCAAAGAAAAATTTCATCACCAAGATTATAAAAATGTTATAAATGATAATTAGAACAATATGATCAAAACATGAATCCAATTTCTAGAGCAAGATTCATAAATCAAAGATAATTTGTGAATAATATCTCGTGAATAGTAACCCGTGAATAGTACTCCGTGAATAATATCTCGTGAATAGTAACCCCGACATAAAAAGATAAAAATTTCATAAGAAAGTTCATACCAATATTTCGGTGAAATAATATTCAACCGTAACATCATTTACGAGAAAAAGAATATCCCTTACGAATTCGAAAGCAATAATACCCCTTACGAGTATAAAATCACATCCTTTACAAATACGAAAATAACCTCCTTTACGAGAAAGATAATATCCTTTACGCAAAATAATATTCTTTAAGCAAAATAATATTTTCTACGAATATTAAACGAAAATAACACCCTTTATGAAAAAATATCCCTTACGAGAACAATACCATCTTTTATCAAAATATCATTTAGCAAAATATTTTTTACGAAAATAATATCATTTACGAAAAATAACCTCCTTTACGAAACATAATAACATCCCTTACCTCAAAGAATACTCGATCTGACTGGAATATAGGATATTATGATGAAAAAAACTTGCACTGTTATCAACACTCAAAATATCTAAACACTCACAAAAAATACGCTTGATACTATAGAGAGAATTTTCTGATTCTGGTGTGTTTTTCATTTCTAACTTAGCACCCTATTTATAGGAAAATGCTAGCACACCAAAGCTGAAAATTTATAAACGAACGATTTCTTTATTTTCTTCCCTCACCATCATTTTGACCAACACTCATCAGCACACACAACCAAAGGACAATCCACTTTTTCCATGTTTTAGTTTATAAAAACATTTATATTCAGAAACTTCAATAATTCATAATAAATAGCTCTTTTATTAGAAAAATATGAACTTTATGTCCATTCCATATGAAATTTAATTCTCTACAACTTTGTAGAAGAAAGATTTTCCAAATTTCGAACGAAAAATAACCCAAATTTACATACGGATGAACTTGCAGGCTACAATTTTTGAAAAAGAACCATCAGCACTAATTCCTTCTCCAAAACACATGTTTCACAAAAAAAACATTTATAGTAATAAAAAAATTAATCCAGATCCAATTTGCTCTCTTCCTCCTCATTTATTCATATACCATAAATTTATTGTAAAAATATTATCATCTAAATTATAAAATTATATTATTATATTATCACATTATACACTTATAATGTAATACTATAATAATATAT
The DNA here is from genome assembly GCA_020205555.1 of Panax stipuleanatus. NCBI lineage: Eukaryota > Viridiplantae > Streptophyta > Magnoliopsida > Apiales > Araliaceae > Panax > Panax stipuleanatus. The sequence goes on along the minus strand of CM035118.1, from coordinate 136,279,284 downwards.
TTGAATAAATTATTTTATCAAAAAAGATAATATATTAATTTTCAACAATTATCTATTTTGCTAAAAATTCCTTTATTTATATCTACATTGAATAAATATTTCCTTATGATGGGATTTATTATATACATAAATATATTATAAGTTATATGTTATGTATATATGTTATATGTATATTATATCTATAGAATTATAATATACGTTAGTTTAGAGTTAGAAGAGTTAGAGTTAATCAAGAACAAAAACAAGGGTTAGACAAAAAGATAGACAAAGAAGGAAGAAGAAGAGAGAAAGAGGAAGAAGGGGGAAGGAAGCTTGAGATAGCATCATCCCCTTCGTTCCAATAAGCAAAGCAAAAAGTATAATATTCATGCTTAAATCTTCTCTATTTTGTGTTATACTTATTCCATGTTTCTTCATAAAAGAACTTCTCTGTAAAAGCCTTTTGTGTAAATTATGTAATCATGATGTATATATGTGATATATATATATATATATATATATATATATATATATATATATTGATGTTATTATATGAGTTATATGATTGTTTTAAAAATTCAATCCAAGTAATTTCGATAAACAAGAAGAAATTATGTTCAAAATGATTTGCTGTAAATTAATTTTGAAAGAATAGCCTTTGAAACTATCAAATTAGTGTTTGATTATGAATTATTGTTTAAATTTATCATGGGTTATGTTAATATATTAAGAATTAGAGTTATTGCAATTGGAATTACATGAATTGATTGAAAAACGAATTCGTAATAGCAATTTTTGTCAAGAACGCTTGATATTATAGTTTTCTTCAAAAATCATAAAAACCTGGTTTTGATTATGTGTTGTAAGGATTTTATATGTTATAATCATGTTAAAGAGTCTAAAATTTTGTTGTTACCAAGTTTCATGTTCATTATGTTGAGAAAAATCAGACTTTGGTGTGGAGAAATAAGCCAAATTGGCTTATTTCTCTGCCGTTCGCTAGCTGGGGGGTTCCCACAGCAGTGGGCCTCGTCCCAGCGGGGCTTTTACCCTTGGACCACCCGCCCCAGCGGGGCACTATGCTGTCCGAAAATTTTGTTTTCCCTTCGTTGAGTTTTCATCATGCGTTTGTTTAGCTAACTTATTTTTATGACTTGTTAAGTGTAATAGGTAATGAGATAACATACTTTTGATGTGTTTAAGATAGATTGAAGTCTTATGTTGTTATATTATATGTGTGCTTGGATATGATTACCGTAAAATGCAATATGATAGTAAAAGTACTATACGTCTATGAGGTGCTTGATTATGAGTTTAGCCTCACGTATGTGTGTTAGTATCGACGTACGTCGTAACCATAATTATAGTAAAGGTTTAATTTAAATTATAATTTGTTAAATTATAATGAATATAGTTTGATTAATTATAACCAAAGTAAATGTTTAACTTGAAGTATAATTTGTGTAGTTCTAACTTAATATGTTATTATAATTTGGAATAATTATAATTAAGGTGAATGTGTAATTTAAATTATAATTTATTTAATTATAATTTAATGTATGCATAAATTGAAATTGATTATTTATAATCTAAGTAATGTTTAATTTAAATTATAATATGTTGAAATTATAATTTAATGCATGATGTAGTTTGATTAATTATAAATTATAATTTGTTTAATTATAATTTGATTAATTAGGGTAATGGTTTAAATTAAATTATAAATTGTATAATTATAATTTGATTAACATAAGATGTAATTATAATTGATTAATTATAATTAAAGTAGATGTTTAAATTATAATTTATTTAATTATAATCTAATATGAGTATGTAATTATTAATTGATTAATTATGTGAAATGTAATATGATTATGTGATGTTATTAGTTATGTGGTACTTAATTATTAACTTATTAGTTAATGAGGAATGAGTTAACCTAAATTGGTTAACTAACGATGAGGATTAGCTATGTGATAATAAACTTATATTGTTAATTATACATATAAATTTAATATTGTGTGTCAAATAAATGGGAGAGAACTATGAAGTGTAAATTAGAATTTACTTAAGCGATTGCTAAGCATTGCGAGGTAATTAATAATTGATACGTATGGTAATACGTTATGTAGGATCATGAAGCAGATTATATTATGCTATTTTTTGATAATTGGTAATATACGAGCCAGGTAAGTCTTTCGGTTCCTATTTTCTACGTGAACTTGATGAACTATTTTAAATTGTATTGCAAAGAGCATGATATGTTACATATGTTGTAAGCATGAATGTTAAAGTCAATTTATGAATACATTGATTGATTAAAGCATGTTGATTGAGTAAGGAACTATACTGGGTATAGAAAGGTTCTCTTACATTTGCTAGATTTTTAAAATTTATTGACTTCGTGCTGATGTTGTACTTCTGTTTTCTTGAAAAACAATGGATCAAATGATGGGACTAATGGATTTAAAAAAAATGTGCTATTATTCACATGTCTATGCTAATTGTTTCAGCTAGACAAAAATGATTTAAAATTTTTAAATTGTATTTTATATATTCTATACATCATTTGATATGATGTAAAAATAATAATTGAGAAAGTCATCAATGCAGTTAAATCTAGTGTTGAATGTGATCATACGATCGTCAGCCCACTATGGTATATGTAGTGTGACGACGTCATGTAATGACGAAATTCTCAACGTACTATTTTTTCGGTACGGTATCAGGATATTATAAAAAGATTTATTTATTATTTTTAGTTTCCTTAAACTATAAAAAAAATTTATTGAGTTTGTTAATATATATATATATATATATATATATATATTTCGATTGATGTCCGAATTGTTGCTAGAAGTCTATGCTACTTGATTCAGCTAGACAATTATTGAAAAATGTTTATGAAATTCGAGCGTTTTTGGTTAAACTATGTTAAACCAAATTATTTTGGTGTGGATTCAGATGTTAAGAAGCTGAGGTGAACAACCCTATAAAAAGGGGACATGTTATCGGAGAAATAGTTCCGAGTGTAACGCATATAGTCGTTACGATGTACTACATTTGTGCACGACGTAGTGGTGCGATAGCCTGATCACCTAGAGCACTGATGCGGTTTATAGTATGAAGTACCGGGGGTGAAGCATTATTAAACCTAGAGATGAGTTCAAGGTCTTGTGACCCCTTAACATGATTTGGAATCTTTTAAAATTCCTGAATTATTTATATCGCTTTCCAATTATTGAACAATTGTGAAAGATTCTTATTATTCCGAAGATAAATGTGGCAAGAAGGATAGACCTTAGAAAGAAGTAGTGGTAGAACGCAATAAAGATTAACGTAAAATCTTTGTTGATAGATTATAAAAATTTCGAGGACGAAATTCTTAGAAGAATGGGTGAATGTAGTAACCCGAAGTATTGTAGATGGTGAATTACGAAGTATATGAAATTGACGAGTGGAGTATATGGTAATAATGCTTAGAAAGGAAATGAACGAGTTAAAGAAAATATATATTATTTGATATAATTATGTTTAATTGAAGGTTATGTAATAAAATTTAAAACTTGTTGAAGAAATGAATGGAGTAGTATATATAAATGTTGTTAAGTCAACGTGTTGAAGTTATTCAACAATAATGGTGAAAGAGATTTTGTGAAAACCGAGTAAGGGAGGTTTTGTTGATTCCGAGTACGGAATCCTTCTAAGGAGGGAATGATGTGACATCCCGAATTTTTAAGAATTATAAAAAAGAATTTAATAAATAAAATTTTTATTATGAGATATTTCGAGTTTGAGTATGTGTATATGTGTTATATATTGAGAAATATGTGAATTGATGTGAAGAGAATTTTAAATATTATTTTAATATTTATTAAATTAAAATAAATATTATAATTAATTTATTTATTGAGTTAAAATAAATAACTTATGTGATTGTTGTGGAGTAATCTAATTAAGTGTTATATATTAATTAAATGATTATTTAATATTTTGTTTAATTGATGTAATAATTTTATGTTATAATTCTAATTTAATTAGGATAATTAAATTAGATGAGTTATGTGATAATTGTTACATGAAATTATAATTAGCGGATAATTATAATTATGTGATAATTTTATGTGATTAATTGATGTTGACTTTTAATTAATTAAATTATAAGGTTAAGATTTAATTAATTAAATGATAACATTAAAAAAATATGTGTTAAAGGAATTATTAAAAGAATTAAAAGAGTTTTTAAAATCGTTTTCCCAAACAAGACCCTTGCATTGTTTTAAATCCGTTTTTTCAAACAGGGCCTTAACTATTTAAAAACAAGTTTTTAAAAAATAATGTCGTTTTTACCAAACGAAGCCTTAAAGCTTTTGGTTTTCAAAAGAATTGTAACCTATGTATTTATGATAGGATTTATTATATACATAAATATATTATAAGTTATATATTATGTATATATGTTATATGTATATTATATCTATAGAATTATAATATACGTTAGTTTAGAGTTAGAAGAGTTAGAGTTAATCAAGAACAAAAATAAGGGTTAGATAAAGAGATAGAAGAAAAGAGAAAGAGGAAAAAGGGGGAAGGAAGCTTGAGATAGCATCATCCCCTTCTTTCCAATAAGCAAAACAAAAGGTATAATCTCCATGCTTAAATCTTTTCTATTTTGTGTTTTAAATATTACATATTTCTTCACCAAAAAACTTCTCTGTAAAGTCCATTTGTATAAATTATGTGATCATGATGTATATATGTGATATATATATATATATTGATGTTATTATATGAGTTATATGGTTGTTTTAACAATTCAATCTATGTAATTTCGATAAACAAGAAAAAATTATGTTCATAATGATTTACTGTAACTAATTTTGAAAGAATAGCCTTTGAAACTATCAAATTGGTGTTTGATTATGGATTATTGTTTAAATTTATCATGGGTTATGTTAATATGTTAAGAATTAGAGTTATTGAAATTGGAATTACATGAATTGATTAAAAAACGAATTCGTAATAGCAATTTTTGTCAAGAACGCTTGACATTATAGTTTTCTTCAAAAATCATGAAAACTTGGTTTTGATTATGTGTTGTAAGAATTTTATATATTATAATTATGTTAAAGAGTCCAAAATTTTGTTGTTACCAAGTTTTATGTTCATCATGTTGAGAAAAATCGAACTTTGGTGTGGAGAAATAAGTCAAATTAGCTTATTTCTCTGCCGTTCACGAGCTGGGGGGTTCCCACAGCAGTGGGACACGCCTCAGCGGGGCTTTTACCCTTGGACCACCCGCCCCAGCGGGGCACTATGCTGTCCGAAAATTTTAGTTTTCCTTCGTTGAGTTTTCATGCTGCGTTTGTTTAGCTAACTTATTTTTATGACTTGTTAAGTGTAATAGGTAATGAGATAACATACTTTTGATGTGTTTAAGATAGATTGAAGTCTTATGTTGTTATATTATATGTGTGCTTGGATATGATTACCGTAAGATGCAATATGATAGTAAAAGTACTATACGTATATGAGGTGCTTGATTGTGAGTTTAGCCTCACGTATGTGTGTTAGTATCGACGTACGTCGTAACCATAATTATAGTAAAGGTTTAATTTAAATTATAATTTGTTAAATTATAATGAATATAGTTTGATTAATTATAATCAAAGTAAATGTTTAACTTGAAGTATAATTTGTGTAATTATAACTTAATATGTGATTATAATTTGGAATAATTATAATTAAGGTGAATGTGTAATTTAAATTATAATTTATTTAATTATAATTTAATGTGTGCATAAATTGAAATTGATTATTTATAATATAAGTAATGTTTAATTTAAATTATAATATGTTGAAATTATAATTTAATGCATGATGTAGTTTGATTAATTATAAATTATAATTTGTTTAATTATAATTTGATTAATTAGGGTAATGGTTTAAATCAAATTATAAATTGTATAATTATAATTTGATTAACATAAGATGTAATTATAATTGATTAATTATAATTAAAGTAGATGTTTAAATTATAATTTATTTAATTATAATCTAATATGAGTATGTAATTATTAATTGATTAATTATGTGAAATGTAATATGATTATGTGATGTGATTAGTTATGTGGTACTTAATTATTAACTTATTAGTTAATGAGGAATGAGTTAACCTAAATTGGTTAACTAACGATGAGGATTAGCTATGTGATAATAAACTTATATTGTTAATTATACATATAAATTTAATATTGTGTGTCAAATAAATGGGAGAGAACTATGAAGTGTAAATTAGAATTTACTTAAGCGATTGCTAAGCATTGCGAGGTAATTAATAATTGATGCGTATGGTAATACGTTATGTAGGATCATGTAGCAGATTATATTACGCTATTTTTTGATAATTGGTAATATACGAGCCAGGTAAGTCTTTCGGTTCCTATTTTCTGCGTGAACTTGATGAACTATTTTAAATTGTATTGCAAAGAGCATGATATGTTACATATGTTGTAAGCATGAATGTTAAAGTCAATTTATGAATACATTGATTGATTAAAGCATGTTGATTGAGTAAGGAACTCAATCTTTATATTTGGTATGTGAATTAAAGCATGTATGTCATGTTACTTTAATTATTATGAGATGTATGTTGAGCATGTTATTATGTGTTATGTAATGCATGAAAATTGTTAGAACTTGCTGAGCTGTCGAGCTCACTTTTGCAAATAACCATTTTTGCAGGTCAATGATGCAAGGTAATGATATGTGCTAGTTGAATGTTAAGATCAAAAGCGATGCAAGAAATTATTGTTTTTAGATGAGTAATGTAATTGTTTTAAATGTAACATGATTGTTAAATTGTAAGTTGAGTTATCCCATGTATACGGATATTGCTTTATGACGTAAGACTTTGTATAGTCATTTTGTTGTAACGATTCATGATTCATTTGAATCAAAGATATGTAATGATAAAGGTTGAGATTCAGGGAAATATAGAAAGAAAGATTTTATAAAAATTTTAAATATTCCACATTTATAGTATTTTTAATATTGAATAATGATGTAAAGATAGATTAAAGTTGTATTGTTAACGATCGAGAATGAGAATTATATTGTATGAATTTTGGGGTCGTTACAGTTTTTCGTTATGGGGCCCACAAATTGCTGCGCCGTCGTACGAATATATTTTGACAACAAGAATATTCCACGACCAAACGAATATTCTCCGACAATAATTAATATTTTATAATCACTTGCTTAATTTATAAAATTTATATATATCACTCTTAACTTTAACCTTTTATCAATTTAACCATTTACTAAATAATAATGATAAGAAAATTTGAATACTTTTATTTTATAAAATTCGGGGTCTTACAAATTCATTTTTAGTAGGTTACCTTCATAGTGCATTTGGTAACCAAACTTTCATACCAAGGTAATCCAAACCTTCATATCAACGTAACCAAACCTTCATACCAAGGTGACCAATCCACCTCCACACCTGTAGTTTTTTCATAGTGCAGTGGTAACCAAACTTTTATACCAAGATAACCAAACCTTCATACCAAGGTAACCAAACCTTCATACCAAGGTAACCAGTCCACCTCCACACCTGCAGTTTTTTCATAGTGCAGTTGGTAGTCAAACCTTCATATCAATGTAACCAATTCAGTTTTATTAGGTTATCAATTTATTTTGAATATCATGCAGTTGGTAGCCAAATCTTGATGCAGTTGGTTGCCAAACCTTCAGACTAAGGTAACCAATTCAGTTTTATTAAGTTACCAATTTATTTTGAATGTGATGTAGTTGGTAGCCAAACTTTCATACAAACGTAACCATTTTAGTTTTTGTGGGTAACCATATTGTCAAAAAAAAAATTGAATATAGTGATAAGGTTCTTGCAAAACAGGCGTTTAAAGTCCATGAAATCTGATGGTTCGTGTTCTCAGGTAAAAGCAGATGACACATTGATCGGTGAGTTGGATCTCTTTCATCATAGGCCATATGAATGCCTTCTTCTTGGTTACCGTTATAAGAAGGTGAGCCTGCGCAGTGTTACAATTACAATCAATACCTTTGATACAGAATTTGTCGATGCTACTACGGAATTTTCATTTTTATTTTTGCAGGATGTGGATTGTGATCGCTTGTCAAGATTGAATCCTATACCTGATAGTCAAGTCTTCATTAGCGTGCCTGGAGATTACTGAAGGAAGCCCCCGATTGGAGGTAATCGTGTGATGAACTAGTTATGCATGACTAAGAAGATCTTATAATGGACTTTAAACGCCATGAAAAGAGTCTGACGGCCTATGGATTTTTCTACTTAGATTCGCGACGGAGATTCGTGGCAGAGGCGGTGATGAAGAGAATGAAGAGGCGGCGGAGGAAGATGATGAGGGAGATGAAGATTAGGATAGAGAAGATAATTTTTTGTTTTTCCTCCTTTTGATTTGAAATTTGAATTATGAATTTGTTTTTGTTGTTAGATCCCAAAGATTTGAATTTGAATGATTAATTATTCTAGTTATTTCTCCTTAATTTTAGGTTCTTTTATTAATGTGAAATTGAATAGTTTGAATTTGTTGCATTTTTTTTATAATTATTTTATAGATGTACTAATGATTTAATTATTTTTTAATTATTATATATTTTAGTAAAAAACCCTATTTTTAAACGGGTTAACCGTTATGTCGTTTGACAGAGACGGGTACATTGAGATGAACATTTCTATTTGTACAAAGAGGGGAAAAAAGTTGTTTAATACTAGTATTTATCATGAAACCAATAAATTAGATGCAACTAGACCCATTATCTATCGAACAAACAATTAAAAGGCTCATGAGATGTCATCTTTTACTATGAAACCCATAAATAAACATGTGTTTGGTTATAATGATAATATAATAAATACTAATATTACTATATACACCTTAATACGTATTTATAATCATAAACACTTGATTCTTTAATTATTTTAAAAATAATATATATTAAGTTATTATTTATGTTAAGAAAGTTTGAGGAAGACGTATATATAAAGGAGGAGTGACATGAGACTTGCAAAATTATATATATAGAAAATTGCAATTAAATTTTTTTTGTAAATTTCAGTGGAGTCAATTTATATATTATATCCAAGGGCGGAGCATGAGGTCGGCTTTCGGAACTATAGTCCCAGCCAATTTTTTTTTTTATTAGATATATTATATAATTATGTAGCTCAAAGTAAAAAAAGTTGGAATAGCCTTGATCAGCCCTAGTCCAAATGTACAATTTTAGCATTATAATATCATTGATCCGCTCAACCCAAATGTACAATTTTGAATATTATAATATTTTTAGTCAGTCCCAATTATTATTTCTGGCTCCGCCCATGAATTTATACCCAAAATTTTATAAATTTATAAAACATTTTTTCCCCTTTTCGGTGAGATCGATTTATCATATATTAGCCATGCATGCATGCGTAGGATTGGATTAAATAATGTGCAGTTATATTGAAATGAGTGGATGGGTTACCAAAATGAATGATTAAAATTAAACTTGGACGGACACATTCTATATCCTTCTTGTGTTTTCTAATTAATTGTTCCAAGCTTATCCAAAACAACAAATTATCAAAAAATTGATAGATCACCACATAGGACAGAGCGAAGTCAGAAAGTTATAACTCTGGGATCGAAATTATTATTAAGTTATAAATAATTTGGCGGGGGTTCGAGTTAATTTTTTTTAATACTTTATACTTTCGGGTCACATATATATATATATATACACACACACTATATTACAATAAAAATATAATAAATAATAATATGTGGTATCTATACACTATATTGACGCATAATAGATTTTTTTAATCATAACTGTTTATAAGTAAGTAATTCATTATTTATTTTTAAAAATAATATAAATTAGATTATTATTTAGTTTAAAATATTATAGAGATATATATATATATTGGGAGGATATGAGTCATATATGATTAAAATTTGATTGACAAAGTTATAAATTTTCAATTTAACCCTGTATAATAGAAAATTTATAAAATTTGAGTGGGGTCAATTTATATATAATACTTAAAAATTTTAAAATTTACCTTACATTATAAATTAAATTATTTTTTCAGTGGGCGCTGATTGACTCCACAAGTTAACATGTGGCTTCGCCACTGGACAGGACATAGCTACTAGCTCAGTCCATACCATAATTATGTTTGGCGTTTCCTTCCTGCCTGGTGTTCCTCTAGCTCTTTTTCTGCATGCATGAATGGATTGGACGACTAGTATCAAGAGTGATGATATCGATCAGCAGATAGTAATCAGGCACCTACTTTCGGCATTCCACAACTTCTAAACTAAATTTTCTTTTATGATCAATTTTTCTTAAAAATTAATATTATAGCAGTAGTTGCACGATAGTAATTACTAATTAAAAACATAATAATTAGGAATGACAAAAACGAACATCTGTTGACTGTTGTTGGGTTCAGTACTATATATATATTAACCCATAAATTAATACGTACCCACGTCATGTGTTTGTGTATATATATATATAGGGTCCCTCTCTCTAGCGAACCATAAGGAGCGAACTAATGACGAACCGGCTATAGCGACGTTTTTTTTTTGTCGCTATAACATAAAAAACCGACTTTCTATGCTATAGCGACGGAAAAAACCGTCGCTATAGCCAGTTCGTTTTTAGTTCACTCTTTATGATTCGCTGGAGAGACTGACCCTATATATATATATCCCCAACATATATATGCATGCAGAAATGTTACATTACAAGGCTTAGAATTAATATTTAAAAGTGGGCAGCAATTATAATCCCGAGACTATATATAATTGTAAAATTAAATAATATATCTTAGTCACATGTCTGTTTTTTATGAGATTATTCATAGGATAACTTAAAATAATTCATGTTATGTTTGTTTTGTTCAGGATTATTTAAAGAATTGGATAAAAACTTACCGTTTGAACTATCATATCCTTAGTACTACTAATAACAAAAATATCATATTCTCATTAGTTTAAGTATAGATAGATAGGGCAAAATAATTAATAAAGGTTAATTTTGTCCACAAATTTTTAGTACCAAATGATAGGGATTATAATATCTAGTTGAACATGACATTAAGTAATCCACCTTTCAAATCATTTTATTATCCCGAAACTAATAGTCTCAAGTTAAATTTTAAAAACAAACAAAAGACTTGGACTTAAATATAATTCCATATACATTAGCAATGTTGGTTCCTCTTGGGTACATCAAAAACCATAAAAGTGAAACATATATATAGATGTAAACTTGGGTCAAGCCATATGAACTTGAGATATGATATATGTATGTTTCAATATCTAATTGCCTGATTATCTAGAGGATGAACCAAGGATATATATGAAAATTTGTTTCAGCAAATGTGTTGGGGTAAGCATGCATTTCTAACCTAACATACTTCTTACTCCCTCCGTTCCTAAAAGATTATCGTTTAAGGTTTTGGCACATGAATTAAGAAAGTCATTTAATACTAGTAAAATTTGTTTGAAATTCCATCACTACCCCTTTATGAAAATTGAAAACTATTAATACAAGGGAGAGAATTTAAAGGGTCAATGAGAGAAGATAGGGGTAATATAGGAAAGTAAATAATTTATTCTTCTAGGAAATTGTAAACGACAAACATTTTGGAATAAATTTTTTCTTCTAAAACGACAACCTTTTAGGAACTCCCTCCGTCCTTAATTATTTGACAGTTTTAGAGGTGGACACAAGAATTAAAATAATGATGTGGAAAGCATTAAATATAGTACTCAATTGTCTATAATACCCTTAAATCTTTTGTTGGGATAAGGAGAGTTTTGTTGGGATAAGGAGAGAGAAAAAAAGAAAGAGCTTAAAGTATCAAAAAAATAGGCAGAGTAATAGGAGTAATATTGAAAAAATTATCATTAATTCTCCTTAAATTTGAACAAACGTCAAATAATTAGAAACAAATGAAAAACTCTAAAATATCAAATAATTAGGAACGGAAGGAGTATTTTCTAAGGCTATGGTTGTTTGCACCGTCTTTAATTTTTTCATGTCTCATACTTATATAGAGACATAAATACAAAATGTTGGAGTTCTACACTTTTCAGTTTGCATGGGATCGCGGACTTAATTTCACATTGAATTTATACTCAAAAGTTATATAAGCTAGTAGTATTTTTTTTCTCTTATTCCTTAATTGAACAATATTGATTATAGATTAAACTTCTAATTTAAACTATATTTTTAATATTTAAAACTTATCTATAAGCTCATTTGATTACTGTAATATTATTACACAAAAGCTTTTGTCTAATAAAATAGGTTTCCTATATTTAGGGGCGGAGGGAGAGGGGGGGGGGGGGGGGGGGTTTCAAGGGGGTCCATGGATCCCTTGGTCGCCGAAAAAATTAGTATGTAGTAGGTATGTGGGTGGGTTCAGCCTGAAATCCGGCAATGACGGGGGGTCCAAGGAGCTCTGTTTGCTGCTGGGAAGAAGAATGAAGGGGAAGAAGAAGAAGAAAAAGAAATTTAAAAAAAATATAATTTTATAATTAAGTAGCCTACACATAATATAAATACTGACATATTAATAAATTTTTATCCGTTTGCAATTTTAAAATGGTCAAAGAAATGAATCTCTAATTTACAAAGGAAGAAGTACTAATTTACCTAGATTTTTTGCATCTTTTTAACACTTTTGGAGGCAGGTCGTCTAATAAACTTTATTATATAATCTTTCTATTTTGCAAGAGAAAAAAAGAGAGTCCCATTTATAAATTTTACAAACACTAACTACTTTTGAGTTTATATATGTATACTTTTTAAAATAATAAAGTGTTCATTCATTAATAATGACATTATATACATGAATATAATTAAGTGATAGGATTTATTTTTTTTGAAACGAAAGGATTATTTTTGTTATTTAAAAATAATAATTACTTCGTTTCACAAAAAGAACTTTATTTATAAAATTTATCAATATTAAATATGTATTTTTGTTCTATATCTATCTCAAGTGAATAAGTTGTTAGGTTAACATTAACCACATTATATTAAAATATGATGATAATTTATACTCATCACTCCAAAAATAAATATTTTTATACTCTTTTTAAAAAGAGTAATGGACGTGTTTGATCTTTTTAATATTTTTTTATTTGTGGAACGAAGTAAATAATAGAGGAGTTCTGTATATTGGAGGGTCTGATAGAAACAGAGGAGGAGAAGAGAGAAGAGAGTCGTCGCTGCTACCGCCGCCGCTGCCGCCACCGTCGATCGTCACTACAAGTCGCCGCGCCTACAGCCGTTCGCCAGACCCCCGACTTAAAATCTCTGACTCCGCCACTGCCTATATTTATGTTTAAATATATAATCATTGTGTTTTACATATATATATATATATATGTTTTCGTATCTTACGAAACGGTTCGCGATTCAAAGTATTTCCAGGGACTACTATATGTTTGGTGTTTCCTTCTTGTCCTCTCTTTTTCTGTATGCAAGGAACAGTGATATCAGCTAGGAGTAATTGGACAGCTACTTTCGGCATTCCACGTTTTATTTTACCAAATTTATCTTTAATATATAGTTAAAGTAATGGCATATTAAAATTAATTCTTGTGTTATTTAATTACCAATGGTTTTGATAAATTTCCAACAACTCAAATTAATAGGCGTATTTTTTAATCAGAATTTAGAACAAGGTAATCCTCCTTTACTAAATTAGAAAGATAATGTAGACGTACGATGATCTAGTGAGCTTGTTTGCAAGTGTAGTGAAACTATATAATAATAAAGCTAGCTAGCTAGTACTGTGATTCTTTGTAATTAAGATGTCATTTTATTAAGTTAGTTTGCCCCTTAATTAATTATTTGTCATGGTTTTGGATTCATTTACCTGCTCTCTTTCTCTATTTAGCTTCATATGCAGAAAGAAATTAATGTTACATTACAAGGCCTAGCTAGAAAGAGACATGGAAAACTCTACAGCCGTCAACGTCGTCCCCGCCATGGAAGAAGACCTGGAGATCAATGGCAGCAACAATGAATATCAGAAAGAAGCTGGAGTTTCACTAAAATATATCAACCAATTCAAAACAAAAAAAAGGTACGTTGAAACTTTCTCTTTCTTCATCGATCATATCTTTTTAGTCTATTTTCGTGCGTGTGTATATATATATATTTCACTAAGCAAATTTATTTTTCTTTCGATCAGGAATATCCTGCAATTCAAACACTAATATTGGCTTACCAATCTCTTGGAGTTGTATATGGAGACCTCGGAACTTCTCCAACGCAAGTTCTCTCTTCTATCAGCATTACAAACCTTAGCGAAGAAGGTCTACTGGGAGTTGTTAGTCTCATCGTCTGGAGTTTAACAGTTTTTGTTCTCATCAAGTATGTGTTTATCGTTCTTCAAGCTGATGATCACGGGGAAGGTGGCACATTCGCTCTTTATTCCAATCTCTGCCGACATCTAAATCTGCAAAGCAGACTGAGTAATAATCAAAGTACAAGCCTAGAATCTGATTCCAACATGACATATTACAGCAGGAGCAGCAGCCCTTTGAGATCAAAAACTAAAAACTTCATCGAGAAAAGCTCCGCAGCTCAATCCTTTCTCACTTTTGTTGTACTACTCGGAACTTGCATGGTCATTGGTGATGGAGCACTCACCCCTGCAACTTGTGGTAATTAAATTCTACCTGGCTCTTTTGAAGCAGAGAGCCATTATAGCTAGTATTCGATCATTTTTCCTTCATAATATATATATATATATATATATTGCTATTGCAGTTCTCTCCGCCCTTCAAGGGATCCAATCTCGTTCCTCAAAAATAACACAAGGTCAAACAAGAATTAATCAACTTCTTCAAATTAACAAATTCGTCTTCAGATACTAACCATGTAATTAATTTCCATATGCCATTGTTGCAGACCATGTTGTTTTCATGGCAGTTGTGCTATTTATACTTCTTTTCTCATTCCAACGATGTGGAACTAGTAAAGTCAGCTCTTCCTTCTCTCCAATTATGGTGGTGTGGTATGCTACAAATGTTTCAATAGGCATATACAACATTATCACATACCACCCACCCATTTTGAAGGCCATCTCGCCTCATTACATATTCAACTTCTTCTTAAAAAATGGGAAGACTGCATGGCATCTCCTCGGTGCAGTTTTCTTGTGCATCACAGGTACAGCTTTTGTTTTACAATTAAGAAGAACAAATTAAATAGAGACACAGACGCACACGAAAACATGTATGTATGTAAACATTTATTACAAGTATTCCTAGCTATTTGATTTTGTATATCATGGGACAGGAGCTGAGGCCTTGTTTGCTGATTTGGGTCACTTCAACAAGAGAGCCATTCAGGTTTGTACCGTTAACCGCTGACTTATCTATATTCAATTTCTTGGAAGGTCGTTAAATTGATATATAGAATGGTGGTGATGGCTTCTGCATGCAGCTGGCGTTCTCTCTCGTTGTTTATCCTGCTATGATCCTCACATACGCTGGGGAAGCAGCTTACTTGGTTAAAAACCCTGATAAAATCAGCAATGCTTATTACAATTCCATTCCAGATCCTATCTATTGGCCAATGTTTGTTATCTCTACCCTAGCTGCCGTGGTTGCTAGCCAATCTATGATATCTGCAACGTTTTCTATCATTAAACAATCCATAGCTCTAAACTGCTTCCCTCGAGTTAATATTGTGCATACTTCTTCCCAGCATGAAGGACAAGTATACTGCCCAGAAATAAACTATATTCTCATGGTTCTGTGTGTAGCTCTCGTCGTAGGGTTCAGAGGAGGTGTTGAACTAGCAAATGCTTACGGTAATTAAGCCTCTTTCAGTTTCTAACAAATGAATAATATTGCAATAGACATCTAATTAATTATTTCCAAAATAAAATACAGGTGTGGTGGTCATATTTGTCATGATCATAACGACGTGTCTAACAACATTAGTCATGCTGGTTATTTGGGAAACAAATGTTCTCCTCATCCTAGGATTTTTCCTGTTTTATATGCTAACTGAAGTCATCTTCATGACTTCATTGCTTAACAAAATCCCGCAAGGAGGATGGGTACCCTTTGCTATCACAGCAGTGTTCTTGACAGTTATGTTGTCCTGGAGGCATGGAAGAAACAAGAAGAGCACATACGAATCTGAAAGGAAGATGAGCTCGGGGGAATTGAAAAATATGCTAACGAGTGGAACAATTTATCGAACACCTGGAATTTGCTTCTTTTGTACAGACCTCGTCAATGGTATCCCACCAATCATCCGACAATACATTCAGCACACGAATTCTGTTCGGGAAATCATGGTGATTATCACTGTCAGAACACTTCCGATCAAAAGTGTTCTCCCCCAGGAGCGGATGAGTGTGGGGAAGTTGGGAAATGACGAGGGAATATATAGGTGTTTGGTTCAGTTTGGTTACAAGGATTCCCCGAGCATGGAGGGTGATGATTATATTACTTCCATCGTTGCCAAACTCCGGGAGCATACCGAGACCGTACACGAGAAACAGAAATTAGATTCGGCCGCACAAAAAGGAGTTGTGTTTGTGATCGGCCGGACTATTCTAAAATCAAACCAGAACAATGGATGGCTTGATCGCTTCACAATAGATTACCTGTATAGATTTCTGCAAAAGAACTGCAGGGCAGCTGTCTCTATGCTTCAAGTCCCGCCAGAGGAGACTCTGCAAGTTGGAATGCTATATGAAATCTAGGCGTGCAGGTTCAGAAACTAATCATGCATGGTCAAGGCATGTTTCTGTAATGCTTAATTAAACCCGAATCATTGGGATCAATCAGATGTTGTATGTATGTGTAAACATTAATACTAGAATGAAACTATTATCTTTTCCTCCATCGGTTCTTTTATATTTCAATGAATTAAACAAGATTAGAATCAAGAGGGCAAAAAATCAGGAAGGAATATTCATTAATTAATTTTAATTCAAGATAGGAGCCATTCCATCACACATGATACCAAATGCTGCTTAGCCCATGGCATACTTCTGGGTCCAGCTTAGGCAGTTGTTTCATACTTGTTCCGGTCCGTCTTGTACGTGTGAGCAATCTCGGGCACCAAAGGATCATCGGGTTTGGGTCCGTCAACAAGGAACATACTGACAGCAAAACCTAAAACAACAAAGATAAGCAGGTAATTATTAATTTCCCCGAACGGAATATATAAGAGGTAAACATTTGATAAACATAAGCATGTGGTTCCTCGGTTCCTCTTGGGTACCGCAAAAACCATAAAAGTGAAGCATGAAGATATCAGCATGGTCAAGCCATATGAGCTTGAGATGTTGCAATATCTAGTTGCCTGATTATCTAGAGGATGAAACAAGGACATGAAAATATGTTCCAAGAAATGTGTGGGGTAAGCATGCTAACTGTCACACTTCTTATTCTCTAAGGTCATGTTTATTTGTTAAAAACATATTTGAGATTGAACTATTTCTCTTAATTTAATATTACTTTGGACTATTTAATCATTAGACAAATGACTATTAGCAGTACGAAGCCACATATAAGATTGTGAGGTCAATTGACCCCACCGAAGCAAAAAAAATTGCTTTATAATGTAAGATAAATTTTAAAAATTTTAAGTATTATATGTAAATTGACCCCATTAAAATTTTATAAATTTTCTATTATACGGGGTCAAATTGAAAATTTATAACTTTGTCAATCAAATTTTAATCACATACGACTCATATCCTCTCAATATATGTATATCTTTCTTTAATATTTTAAATTAAATAATAATCTAATTTGTATTATTTTTAAAAATAATTAATGAATTAATTACTTATGAACAGTTGTGATTAAAAAAAATCTATTATAAGTCAATATAGTGTATATATATCATATATTATTACTTATTATATTGTCATTGTAATATAGTATTATATATATAAAAATATATGTGTGACCCGAAAGTACAAAAGTATTAAAAAAAATTGACTCGGGAGCACTGCCCTGAACCCCGTCAAATTATTTATAGCTCAGCAATAATTTTGATCCCACAAAAATTTGTTGTTGGCTTCGCCGCTGACTATTAGTCCCTCAATGTGAGACTATTAGGTGCTGTTTGTTTACATCTGATTGTCTCTTAATGAACTGCCTCTTATTCGCTAAGAGACATGATGCTGTTTGTTTTTTTTTGTTACCTCTGAATGCCTCTTAATCGGTAAGACAGAAAATAAAATCTTAATAATTAAGAGGTACCTCTTAATGAAATTTTTTTGATAACTTTTTTTTATATAAATATATTCAACAATATTATTCACTCATTTTAAATAAATTGAATATTTAAAATTATTAAATAAAATTTTACCCTTTAAAATGATAAAATAGTGTCATTAAGAGACAACTTACTTTTTAGTTATCAAACAGTTTTTTAGATTCAGACCTCATAACCATTCAGATGATCTAATTTATTAAGACATCATAATCATTCAGATCTTAATTTCCAGGTTTATCAAACACAACCTAATAGTCTCGTAAAGACATTTGATAGCTTAAAAGAGGAGACTATATATTAATCCCACATTCATCATGAGATTATATAATCTTTCGTAAATAGCCTTAGGAATGATAAAAAAAAATAAATTATGAGACTATTTAAAGTACTATTAATCCTCCATCACTTGATAAAATTCATAATATTTCTTCATAACATATAGCATAACTAATGGTGCGATAGTCCCTTTATTTCACAAAAAAAGAGACATTTAAAATTTTTATAAAATTATATCTTTTTACTAATTATAATATATAATAACACAATCTATAATGAACATATTTGATTCGATGATGACATGAAGTAAATGTATGATTGTATTCAAGTAGTTTTGTAAAGTCCTTGTGAAATGGTTCATATGTAAAATGACTTAATTTAGGAATCAAACTTGTTAGATTAATTCAAATTCGTAGAGTTAGAACTCCGTAATAACTAGGTTACCTAGACTAGAAGACGATCGCAGTTGTAAGACCCCCCAACTTTTATGAATAAAGATTTAATTTTCTTTATATATTATTTTGAAATAGTAAGGTGTTGATTTGATAAATGTGATAAGTTATGGGTGAAATGTGCAAATATTTTAAAATAAGCAAGTGGTTATAAAATATTTATTGTTGTCAGGGAATATTCGTTTGGTCGTGGAATATTCTTGTTGTCAGAGAATATTCGTATGTCGACGCAACCATTTGTGAGCCCCACAACGGAATAGCTGTCGGATATAGAAAGCGACTGAATTAACCTTTTTATAAAATAACGGTAAAACTGTTACCGTTAAACTGTTGAAATACCCGGTGATAAAAATACGGTAATACGCGTTGTTGCACAGTAGCACCCGGTATTGCATAGTATTTTGAATTATTGATTCTTACGTAAGAAGACACTTACTCAATTATTGTTACAGTAATTAATGTTCAATATTTTATATTATTGATTCAATAATTGCATAATATTTTATTAGTTCAATAATTGCTACGTTGATATTTTATATCAATAATTGCTACGTTGATATTTTATATTATTGATTCAATAATTGTCACTGCACAGTATTTCACATTAACAAATTAATAATTTATTTTATTTGAATAATATTATTAGACAATATTATTGGCAATGTCTAAGAAGTTCTGTCTAGGAAAGGGGTTAGTTAATCTAATTGCGTACCTGTAAGGAGAAATCCTTATCGGAAAGTCCCTTCTTTCCTGGGAACGACCTGGTTGTCATTTTTGTGGTTCTGTAATATTATTTAGTGAATAATAATTATTGATAAAAATGATAAGTAAATATTTATTTAATGTGAATTTAAACGGAGGAATTTTTAAGTAAAGTGACAATTATTGAGAATGGATATTTTATATGTTCTAATAAAATAATTCATTCAAATATATTATTATAGTATTACATTATAAGTGTATAATGTGATAATATAATATAATAGTGATAATATTTTTTTACAACAAATTCACGATATATGAATAAAATGAGATGGAAGAGAGAAAATAAAATTTAAAATTCTTTTATTAATTATAAATGTTTTAATATATATATATATATATATATATATATATATATATATATATATATATATAAACATGTGGTGGAATTCATTATTTTAAAAGTGGAGGCTTTGAAATTTTGAGTGTGCTGGAGATTTTCAAGAGTGATGAGTGTGGAAAAATCATCCGTATGTAAACTTGGGTCATTTTTCGTTATGAATTTGAAAAACTTTCTTCTACAAAGTTGTAAGAATTAAATTTTATATGGAATGGACATAAGGTTCATATTTTTCTGATAAAAGGCTATTTATTATGAATTATTAAAGTTCCGAAATATTGAGTCTGAATTAATTTTTGGTGGATGATTTTTTCTAGAATGTGCGGGCCCCACTCTTGTCCTTTGTTGGTGTGAAATGTGCTGAGCATTATTTCAAAAGTGTTGTGCTTGATTTTCAAAGTTGGGTGATGAGAAGCCACCGTAGGAAATTTTGTCAATCCTAGTGTGTTAAACATTTTCTATAAATAGGGTGCTTAGTTAAGAAATAAAAATTACACCAGAATCAGAAAATTTTCTCTCTATAATATCAAGCGTATTTCTTGTGAGTATAAAGATAGTTTGAGTGTGATTACGGTGCAAGATTTTTCTCAATAAAATATCCGATATTCCAGTCAGATCTAGTATTTTAATTACTAAAGTAAAAGATATTATTTTTCTCGTAAACGATGTTATTTCCTTTCAATATTCATAAAGAATATTATTTCTTTTATATTCCAGATTATGAAAGTGATAATATTTCATTTCATATTCCTAAATTTAAACTTACTACGGTAAGTATTGCTTCTATAATTCTTAAAATGATCAGAAATTCTTTGAGTTTTGTGCTTCATCTGATATCATTTCACTGGAATATTAGTCTGAACTTTCTTATGAAATTTTTACCATTTCATGATAGGATACTATTCATTCGAGTACTATTCACTGAGTTACTATTCACGATAAATAAAAAAAATTATCCAAATTATCTTTGATTAGATCCAATTTTGAACTTCATTCTTGAATTTTGCTCCACAGTTGATTATTACGGAGTATTCTTGAACTTGGAT
The DNA here is from genome assembly GCA_020205555.1 of Panax stipuleanatus. NCBI lineage: Eukaryota > Viridiplantae > Streptophyta > Magnoliopsida > Apiales > Araliaceae > Panax > Panax stipuleanatus. Next base: position 136,258,096 of record CM035118.1, on the reverse strand, counting down.
AAACTAAATTACGAATTCCTAATCTTTGTCCTTTATCTCACTAGATTCGTTCCTTATATTATTTTTTATCATCCTCAGTCTTAAATGGTGATACAAACGAATATCATTGACCTGTAGTGCAAAGATGAATGATTATTTAATGAATATCTTTGGTCTGTAGTGTAAAGATGATTACATGATGAATATCTTTAGTCCGTAGTGCAAAGATGGACAGATGTTGAGATGAACATGACCACTGGTAATACAAATGAATATCTTTGGCCCGTAATGCAAAGATGAATATTTGATTCGAGATATATATTGATTGATATTACAGGGATAAAATATTGGTGATGGACTTTTAAATCATAGAAGATAGTAGACATCATTCTCTACTTAACTCTTCTAATGAATTGTTATTTCCGCTGCAGTTGTTGATCTAAAACTTGTTGTCCATAATATTTTATCTGATTTGTTGAAGACTAACGATAATTTATTCTTCATTATCTTAGTCATAATATTCTTTACTGGGCTAATTGAGCTCACCATTTTCTTCCATTGTTCTCTTCAGAAATGAGAAGGTCGCAGGGACTATTCGGGAATCGGGGTGATGGTCAGAGTTAGAGTAATAACAGTCCTCACTATTTTATAGAATAGTGTGATAATGATTGTAATTAGTAAGGACTGAATTTGAGTATTTATATTTCGTATTATATACAATTTGTATTGCGTGGATCGTATTTTGCACGACTGTATGTTATAAAAGATTGTATTTGAATTATGTATCATGTATTTGACGACTCAGAATGGGTTGAGTATTGAACCTATTTTGGGGGCGTCACAGCAGTGCTAGAGGAAAAATCACTCTAAGATCACAGAGTAGTCTAAAGATCGTAAAGTACAAGCCAGATCGTAGAGCCAAAATCACAGTCATCACCATAATTCGTAGAGCATAAGAACTACTCTACATTTCCACTATGAGGAATTCGAAATCGTAGAGTGCAATCATCTGACTAGTCAATGACAGTTTATGACAAATTCATCAACCTTAAAACTCAACCCTCTGAGGTTTATCTCTAGATTATTGTACAATAAGGACAAGTCGACAAAGCCTTGTCTAATAGTTATTTTAACAGAGTCAAAGGACACGTATTCACTGTACTGAAGAAAGTGACCTAAGCTGGCCTAAGTAGGCGGCAATTCAAAGTCAATCAATTATTGAATGACAAGTATCCAAGCGAGAATAGAGCAACAAGAAAACAGATCCCAAAAGAACTTTATATAAACTCAGTAAATTCAAGTATCAAAATACAATATATCAATCAAGTCAAAACGTTGAAGCTCTGAGTTCATACTTACTCCACTCTACGATTCAAAAAAATACACTCTGCTAAGTCATTCGAATAAAGTCATAAAGCAACTTAGCAGGATATCAAACAATCGACTTCTCTTAGTAATTAGTCTGATCTAAGTGATCCTTCGTAAACTAAGTTTATGTCACTTGAAGGATTATTTTTGAATCATTGTGTAAAAGTTTTGTGTGAACTGTAATCTTGATAATTATCCTCCTTAGTGAAAAATCCCTACAGATATAATTAGTAGACTTTTGTGCTCTAATACTCTTAAAAATTCTGAATTCTTTATATTCTGCATTTCTATTTATATTGCTCTACGTTTTATATTTATGTCATATTTTTACATTTTCTCATTAAATTTAGAACTGTGATTCATTATAATCTTTGAAGGACTATTCTTAAAACATTTTGTTGCGCTAATATAATCAATTAAATTGTTTAACTGATTTGATAATATATCTTTAAAAAAAAAATCTATTCAACCTTCTTTTTTAGACCTGGCCTCTTTCATGTTTCTCTGGGAATAACACCCACCACACCCCAAATCCACCTTAGTTATTGAAAAGATGAATGAGAAATAGGAGGAGGAGATGGGTATAGCCCTGCTCAATTGTAGAACGTGGGTTCCAAACTCTTTCTCTTTCTTTTGATGATTTCGTGCTTAAAAGTTTTAGATATGAATGGAATGCTTTGTAATGATTCAAAAATTGAAGTTTAAGGGTTTTGATTTGTAAATTTGTCAGCTGGAAAAAGAAAAGAGGAAGAGGAATATGAAGCATGCCATTGATGATTGTTTATATTTTTATTTGATCATATTTCATATTTAATTTAAATTTATTGTTTTGTTTTTCTATTCAGTATAAATGTATATTTCAAGTTAAGTTTAACTATTATTTTTTCAGCTAATGAGTTAAGTGAACTGATTAGGCTTGATTTATATTCGATTTATTCCTAATTAATTAATTAATTTTATTTTGTCTTTACTTAATGTATGTGAAATTGTTTTCATCTTATTAATCTTAATTATGTTGTATTTATATTTTTGCCCTTTTAAAACCTTAACATGGCTAAAAATGGCTAACATAAATTTTTTTATAAAAAAATTCTTTAGCATCATCAATTGATGATATGTCTGGTTCAATTGAATTGAAGTGTAAAAAATTAAGAGTTGAATGTCTTAATTGCAAATATTAAAAGAACAATATCTGAAATGAAAAAAGATAGAGTTCAGGATAATAATTTATATTTAAGCCTCTATGTTATTATAAATCATAAATGATAACTCTAATAGTGGTGAAAATTATGATAAATATCTCAACAAATTAACTTTTTTAGTGTAAATTAAAAGATGAATGATATCTTATGATAATTTTCATATTACATTTGAAGCCAATTTTTTTAATATAATAATGAATCTAAATTTTGCTCATAAATTTAAATTAATATTACCAATGCAATATTTACTACATTGAATGTATTATAGAACTTCAATATACTTCAATATTTATAGTGCAACTATAAAATATAAAATTGTGACTGAAATATCAGTTAGCATTTTTAATGATTAATTAAGTTTATACTTCAATTTATTAAATAAATTGAAATTAGATCAAATTGGACCAAAGGTAGCCAACGAGGCAACGAGCAAGTTAGTTATCGTCAACCCCTCTCGCATCTCTCTCCTAATCTCTCTGTCCGCCCGTAACTCCGCCGAGTCGCCGTTAGACGAGACCTGTTCCTCCATAATATGTCATGGTTACGGAGAGCAAAAATCGAAGATGTCCAGCGGCCTCGCTATGACGACAATAACGTCACCGGAACCCTAGAAAACGACGATGAAGAAAAAGAAGAAGAAACAAGTAGAAAACTCACACCGTCAGAAAGCAATGTGACGGAAGATCAAGAACTATTTATGGGAGTAAAGATTCGTAGAGCAGCCTCTCTCCATAGGGATTACAGAGGTGACTATCTCGACGTCCCTTCCACGCCTTACCTGCTGAAGATTCTACAAAAACAAGGTATAATGAAACAGTTTTGATTTCTATAATTATGCTATTTGACTGATGATGCAGTTTTGATTTGATCCATTTTATTCGACGTGATTGATCATTGACGATAACTTTGATTGATAACTTTTTGTTTCGTGGAATTGAATGTATGAATTATTACATTTCAAATTCATGTTTTGTTGCTGAATGTTGATGCATCAAGCTAGAATATCTCAAAGCTGGATTATTTGTTCAAGATCAAATAGAAAGGGAGAAAAATTTCTCTATTCGATGTAGTTTACTTACAAGTTCTGATAGTTATATGTGAAAGTCCAATTGTGTAAGCAAATTTTGTTTATAGTAAGTAGTAACAATAACTAAATTTGAGACCCTTATTAGAGAATCAAGTAAACAAACAGATCCAAGTTTGATATCACTTGGTTGAGTGTCTTTTTTCCCATTTGGGAATCCAGTTAAACCGACAAAGGGATGCAGAAGCGATTTTGACTATTGTCTATTGACTCACATTGTAAACTTTGAAGTTGGACTTCTAACCTGAGTTTATAAGACTGGGCTTTTTATTTAAATTAGCAATCAATAATAACTTGAACTTTTCAATGGCGAAATATGCATTTTATTATATGACCTACCAAGTCACAGGTCAATAAAAATGTGCTTCTTGGTCAAGAAATGGACATTGCATGATCTTGTTTTGACTTAATAGTTTGAGTTTATGGTGTTTCTTGTGTACTTAAGCGTGTTAATATCATTTTATTACTTGTTTGATGTGATTTTGCATTGAAAATAGTAATATCGTCACTTTGTAATCATTGTGGTTATCACTCCATTGCACGTAGTGCCTTTGTTCTCCTAATTTGGTAATAGTGCTATGAAATGCAAAAATTCCATGAACAAGTAGAAAGATACTTGTATAAATTAGAGCATTTTGTTTTGTAATACGTATAGTGTCTGAAGATGCTTTCTTTTGTTAAATAGCTATTCCATTCCACCTAAACTCTGTACAAACTCCCATTATACAGGTGACAAGAAAGTTTTCTTCGCAGACCGAGTATTGAAGTTTACGGGTTCTGGGAAGATGAAACGACGTATTCTTCTTATGACTGATTTTGCTCTTTACGTTGTTGACCCAGAGACTGGTGCACTTAAGAGGCGGATTGCCCTAGTGGCTGTTGAGAAAATATGTTTGAGTGAATTAAGTGATAATTTCTTTGCCATCATCATCCCAACTGAGTATGATATTCTCATGGCAAGTACTCGAAAGACTGAAATCGTTAATATGTTTCTAGAAGCTACAAAGAATGCATCTGACTATGAACTTGAGGTGCTCTTCTCAAATAGGTAAATGAAAATTATGCTTTTTTATTCCATGTACTACTCACATTGAGTTAATTATTTTATTCCTTTTGTTTTTCTATTCTGTCAGATGACATCTTTTTCACTTGTACGACTTCTTCATACGAGTGAATGTTCTCTTTACTTGTCAAAAGAAGAAGTGAATATTCTCTTTTCGACAAAGTTGCACCGACAAAGTAGTTGGGGTTAATATGCTGTGGTATTTACCTATTTTTAGTTTAAATCTAATTTGCAAACATTTGAAAGTTGAAACCTTAGGCATATTGCAACGTTGATGTTGTGAGCTGTCTGACATAACTTAATTTTCTTATCTGTATGATACAGTACCTTGGACTTGGATTAGTGGCATAGTCGCATAGAGATATTATGTGCTGTGGAGTTGTAATTCATTATAATAATGACCTCGCCTATTTAGACACTAAGCATGGATAAAAAATTTGTATGTGCAATGCATGCACAATTTGAATGACTGTGCGTTTGAAAAATTGGTAACTGCTTAATAAACAGTTATTTGTACCATAGTGCCACTAACTAAATCAAACAAATAGAATTATTATTGGAAATGCTTATTTTTATATGAAGATCGTGTTGAATTTTGTTTGGGTTTATTAGGAATTTAGGAGAATGTTGCATGATAGCATCATCTGTGTTCATCGACTACGAAAAGAGTTTATCACTGATAATCTGATACTGAGTTGTTGAACCCTCCCCTTCCAAAAAACAAACCTCTTTTTAATATTGCTTTATTTACATGCATGTCTTCCCTTCTTTTGCAGCTTTGAGTACAATGCAGCAGCTGATCTGGTGAAAGAAATTATATTCGAGGAAGTTGAAGGTTGGTGATACCGCTCTCTAGGGAAGAACTAATTAAAAGAAATATAATTGAAAATGAAGTGAAAAAATATGGTTATATGGGGACGTTTATCATCCTTTCAAAAACTCTACTACAGATTTTTAACCTATGAATTTAGATTATAAAGATGCTGTGCTCTTCTGAAAGCTTTACATCCTATTGATTTATTTCAGGTGGAGTTAAAACAAGAATTACGAGCAAGTGAGTTACATTTTTACTTCGCCTTCCAATCATTGTGTGCTTTGAGGACCTCAGGGGATTAACTGTGTACATTGGATAAAGGTGATTGATTCTTTTGCCATTGCTATGCCGATTTCTGCTTAGCTTTTGGCTGACCACACAGGATTTGTAGCTTATCCTTTCGTATAATATAATTTTTTGGTGACATCATTTAAACCTACTAGTTCAACCCTTATGAATGTAATTCTTGTGATGATTTGTATATTCTAAACTACTAGTCCAACCGTAATTTTTGCTGAAGAAACACATTTTTCCTTTCCTGTCATGACATGTCTGATCCTTTTTTTATTGGTCATTGCCCAAAGTGTGATCAAAATTATATCGTTTGTAAATATGAGAATATGGAATTGTTATAGCCTTGTGATTGCGAAATTTCCTCATGCATGAAACAGTTTTCCAACATTTTTCCTTTTTAAAAAATTAGAGTGCCAACTGACAAAGTATATTGCTCTTAAACCATCTGTAAGCAATTTTGCTTGAATAACAGCTCTGTGGCACTTTTGGCGAGTCTGCTCCAGCTAGGTTTAGCTGACATTATTGTACAGCTAGATTTTATGTTAGGTGACATTCTTGTACGATGCCAATTCATTTCTTATTTAATTACTCTATGTTCTTGCACACACTAACCTTGTCCTGGTCAAAGTAATTCAGAAAAACAACCCAACTTTTGACCTAATTTGGATCAATTAGGTAAGCTAACTTGAGAGACAATTTGTCAAAGGGAAGCAGAATAAAGATTACGCTCACATGCATAACAAAGAATTGGGGGGGAAAACTTTCACCACAAGTAATTTCTAGTAAAATAAGAGAGTTCTATTACATATGACGACAAATTTATGTCAATCGTAAATGTCGACGTATGTGGATACATGAGATACGAAGAAATTAAAGAGGAACCCACAAACTATTGTTAGTTGCAATCTAGCTTCGTCTTGAGATTTGTGGACATATATATCATTTTCCAAATAAGAATATAACTATGGAGCAGCAGATGATCCTATATCAGCCGCAGGAGGTGTCACTGTCGGTGTTGAAGCTTCAGATTTAGTTCCAGAGGATGGCTGATTTCCTGTGTTAATCCTTCCAATATCTTCCACCATCTTCAAAACATCTGACATTTTAGGTCTCTGTTCGGGCACTCTTGCCACACATGCCATTCCTATTTGCAACATTTCCACCATCTCCTCCTCTATATCCGGATACCTCAAAAGTTCCACATCAAACACTTCTGCAGTCCATTCCTCTCGGACAACAGAGTGAACCCATCTGACTAAATGGATAACCTCTTCACTTCCTGGGGCACGTATAGGCGACTTCCCAGTTAGAAGCTCAAGCAGCAGGACTCCAAAGCTGTAAACATCAGATGCCTGGGATACTTTCCGAGTGTCTGTTACTTCTGGAGCACGGTATCCTACTGTCCTGACAACAGGTGTGGCCATTGGACTCATCAATGTCGCCAAGCCAAGATCACACACGCAACCCTGTTGCTGGGAGTTGAGGAAAATGTTTGAGGATTTTATGTTTCCATGGACAAGATTCCCGCTGTGGATATGAGCAATGCCTCTTGCTGCACCAGCGGCTATCCTTAATCGGGTTTCCCAGTCTAGTGGAGTCCGATCTTGACCTCTTTTTGCTGAAAAATTTAAAGATGCATCAGAATATAATTAATTACTTCGCCACAACAAAGTAAAATCTGCATATATAGTTAGTGAACAATGAGAGAGAGGAGATGGGATTAAACTCAAAATAATGTAATCCTGTCTTATTTAATTGATGCATCTACAACCAATACTACTCCATCTCTACTTGAGGTAACACTAACAATGGGAAAACATGTTAACGTACCGTATAACATTGTCGATAAGCTCCCCTGACTGAAATAGTCATACACCATGAGCTTTTCATCCTTGGAATAGTAATATGCTCTTAGGGAAACCACATTCTCATGCTTGACACTTCCGACAACCTCCATCTGCTGCTCAAACTCTCGTCTGGCAACGCTCGCTTCCTTTAATCTCTTTACTACAACTGTGGTTGAATCCTCCAATGCCGCCTTATATGTTGTCCCAAATGTTCCCTTTCCAAGCGCTTCAGCAGAAGCTCTCAACAGATCTTCTAAATCAAATGCAAGGTTACAACCCTCAAAGAAAACAAGGCTACTATTCCTATCCTGGCTCCCAGTCCCAGACACTGCCTTGTTCATGCTTTTCTCTTTTTTCTGGTCGTTTTCGCTTTTTTTATTGGAATGGCAAACAATCAGCAGCACAGCGATTATTGCAAACCCCAGAACGCAACTGCTGACTACAATTCCCAGGATTGCAGATTCGCTAAGTTTTGTGTATTTTTTTGAAGGCTGAGCATTTGGCGGAGGAGCTGGAGCTGGAGGGAGTGGAATGGGGAAATTTCCAGGAGAAAAAGTATTACCGAAGAAAGCTGATCTCGGGAATCTCCGGAGAGAATCAGGCACAGTTCCGGTGAGATTATTGTTGGATAAATCTAACAGTTGGAGGCTAGGGATATTAAGATCGGGTAATTCACCCGAGAGTGAGTTGTTAGCAAGATTCAGAGCGGTTAAGCGAGTCAAATTTGAAATTGAGGAAGGGACAGTGCCATTAAAACTATTGTTCGACAAATCAATAATAGAAAGATTTTTCCAAACAGAGAAATCCAATGGCAGTGACCCATAGAAGTCGTTGGATTGAAGGTGAAGTGCAGTCAAGTTTCCCAGCTTAGAGAAATCAGAAGGGAATGGGCCGAATATGGCGTTGGATCTTAGACTCAAAAGCTCAAGTGCTGACAAGCGGCTAAGGGTGTTGGATGGAATTGGGGCGCGAAGTCCGATTGCAGGCAACCGGACCGCTGTAACTCTAGACTCATCATGATTACATGCGACTCCAGTCCAGTTTCTGCAAGCGGAAGAATTTTGATCCCAATTGAGAGGGCGAGAAAGGTAAATATTTTGGGCAAAATCAAGCAAGGCTTGCTTATCTTCTTCAATGGGCTCAGCGGTTACTACCAAGAAAAGATATCCAAACACTAACATTATTGCCAAGAAGAATATGAACTTGATTTCCATTGTCAAGAGATCAAACGGCTACCTAGCTAGTTAGCTAGAAGAAGAAGAAGAGGTAGAAGAAGAAGAAGAAGAAGAATTAGGACATTTCACCAAACATACGACAATATGTATGACATACGGGGCTCATAAATATTTTCCATTAAAAATTGAAGCGTTTCCATTAATCCAGGGTTGGTTTAATAAAAATTGCCAGGAGTTTTGGTCAAACAAACAGACGCAAATTTGAAACAATTACGAAAAAGTGGTTTTTTCTTGTTCCGCATTAGTGTACGACTTCGTGCTCCTTGAGTTTTCAGTTGTCTGGAAGGTGGAAAAATGGGTGAATTAATTGAGTTAGTTTTGTAGTGAACCTCAAGTCCTGAACCAAAGTGAAAAAAGACACCCTCTACATTTTCCCATTATTTTGGAATTGGAAACTACTTGGTCTGTAGTATACACTACACTACACTATACGCACGACCGGATCCAGGAATTTTTCTCTTGAAAAAATAACACTGAACCAATTTTTTTCTATATGACTGTAAGAAAAAAAATGCATGCAATTTTTGATTTTTTATTTCAGTGCATTATCTTTTTCATTTTAAAGAACAACTCTCATTGAAACTCACATAAAAGAAAGAGGCACAACCGCAGATAAAAACAATTTGACACAAAACCAATTCTCGACACAGTTGTATCATTTTATTTGAACACAAAACTACATGCTCATCCAATATTAACCACAACAAAAGTTGTACTCACCGGAAATCCTCAACCCACAAGGCCACAACAAATCAAATAAGCTATCAAACAAAAAAAAAGTCCTAATTAGTTACCCTTTAAGTCCAAAATATAACAAATACATCAAATAAATTAAATTGAGTTTAACCCCAAGTTCTCAACCAACAACAAATTCAAACAAATTATAAATTTTGAAATATCAAACAAAAAAAACCCTAATTTAGTTACCTTATAAGTTTGATTACTCTGATATGTGAAATAGATAGTGTCGTAATGGAGATAAAGTTAGTTACCTTCAAAGTTTGTTTGTATTTGTATTTAGAATATTAATGATTTTTTTTTGCTCCCTTCAAGTTTAATTCTTCCATTAATCTGTCCCCTTAAATTTATTCACTTACATATTTGTCCTTACCCTATATCTATAAATATAAAATAAAAAATCTAACAGGGGCAGTTGCCTATGCTGTCCCTTAACAGATCCGCCACTGACTACACGTCGAATCATACATATTAACTACTCTTATTTTACTTATATACTCCCTCCCTCCCTCCCTCCCTCCCTCCCTCCCTCCCTCAATTTATGTCATTTTAGATAATTTTATTTTTCCATAATTATTTGTCGCTTTATACAATCTAGGAGAATTAATTACAATCTTTCCAAAATTACCATGAGAAGATGTTACGGATGTGTTTGTGAGAGAGAGACTATGAGATAATTATGGTAATTATAAGAATGTAAATATATTATAAACAATTAATATTATATTTAATATTATAAAATCATTTTTTTAATTTTTGTGATTCTAAAACAACATATATTAAGGTATGAAGGGAATATATTAATATATATATCAGTTTATATGCATGTAACTTGCCATTCAGATAATGCATTAATATTATAGAACTAAGGAATATATATTAGATTAGGCCATGGGCGGCTGCACAAGTCATTTTGAAAGCAAGATAACGTTTAAAATCATAATTTTAGTGGTAAAAAACGTTGACCTTTATACTCACTCAATCTTATAATATACGACGTTTTAAATAATTTTATTTATCTTAAATTATTTATCATTTTATATAATTTAAGAGAATTAATTATAATTTTTTCAAAATTACCTATTATGAAAAAATAATTTTATTTATCTTAAATTATTTATCATTTTATATAATTTAAGAGAATTAATTATAATTTTTTCAAAATTACCTATTATGAAAAAATATTACAGATGAAATAAAGTATGAGATAAATATGATAATAAATGAGAATTTAAGGGTATTATAGACAATTAATATTATCCAATCATTTACTTAATTCTTGTGCACAACTCTAAAACGTCATATATTAAGGTACGGATGGAGTATTGCTTACGTACCTTCTTTAATTAAAGATTGTTAAAAATAAGACAAGGTTGCAATCAATATAAAAAAATTCGGGGGACAAATGAACATAAAAAAAGTTGAAGTAAAATTGTTAGTGCAGGATAAGATAGGCTTACATAATTTCAATTCATTGTTTATTTATTTATTTATTTTGTTTTTTTGGTGGTAATCTTAAAGCAAAATTCATTGCCATTTAAAAATTAAGAAGGTATCACAAATTGTGCATATAATTTTAGTAATGCATTGGAATGCATTACCATGCCACATTGAAGGTTTGATTCTTTGAAAGGTGTCACGTGGAGAATACTTAACCCACCATTACGACTTACAATAATCCATACAAAATTGCTGGGTAGACTTCAAGATAAGGCTGTAAAATAAAAAAACACTTTGAATTCGATTTGTATTTGCTCATTTCGAGTTTGACTCAAAATATAAATGATTTAAATATGAATAAATTTTATAATTCGATAAATTACTCGAACCTCTTCAAATTATAATTTTTTATTGATACTCGGATCATATTCGTTCGAAAAGTTCAAACTACTCGTGCTCGATTTGACATCGTGTTCGACTCGGTAGCTAAACGAGTCTCAATCAAACTTTATTTTATACTCGATAAATTTATAAACCAAATCTGAGTAACTCAATACTCGGCCCGACTCAATTCATATACACCATTACTTCAAGAGCAATACCAAATTAATTACCTAACATATACTAGATAAGCAAACCATTATTTTTTAAGAGTTAAAAAAAATGATATATATTACAAATGTTTGTCAACTTTTTTTATTGTCAGTTACGTGAATAAGTATTAGTGATAATCTTTTTAAAAAGATGTGTAATAAGTGAGACTCCCCTATAATTCCTATTTATCTTATGTATTAATAAGTTTCGCAATTTTAATTTGATATAAAGTTATCGTAATATAAAGTTTAAAAAAAAGAAAAGAAAATGATATATATTACAAATGTTTATGTCGATTTTTTGATTGTCAGTTACGTGGATAAATATGAGTGATAATCTTTTTTAAAATATGTGTAATAAATTGGACTCTCTTATAATTGATAATAATTTCATATATTGATAAATTTCATAATTATAATTCAATATAAATTTATCACAATACATAGGGAACTCTTAAAAAAAATAACAAAACATGCATCATACAATATGGACGGTTGCTTCTCTTTGATCAGTAATAATCAATTAACCCATTATTTCCTTCCAGATGTAAATATGTGATGTAAATATGTGTATGCTTTCTAAAATCATAAGCTGTGGCTGGGCCAGTCCATTGGATTGTGGCCCATGTTTTGCCATCTTTGGCTATTGGGCTATTCTACTTTATAAGCAATAGTCTAATGTATAATACAAAGAGTCCTTTACAGAACTATACAATATTTAAAAAATAATTATAAAAAAAGTGCATCTACAAAATAATTACAAAAAAAGTGTAAAAAATTCAAACCATTCAATTTCAAATTAAATAAGGAAGCATAAAATCAAGGATAACTAATAATTCAAATTCAAATCTTTTAGATCTAACAACAATTTTAAATCCATAATTCAAAATTCAAATTAAAATGAGAAAATTAAAAACAAAAAATTATGAAGGAGTTAATGTTCATCATCCTCCTCCACCTCCACCGCCTCCCGCCGCCGCCGCCACCACCACCACCGCTATATCGCCGGAGTTGCTATTCTGATTTTTTTGACGATTTGGTTATCCACAAAAATTAAAATAGTTACATTTATACGAAGTTTGGCTACCAACTGCATCACATTCAAAATAAAATTGGTAATAAAATAAAACTAAATTGATTACCTTATTAAAAGATTTGGTAACCAACTGCATGAAGTTTGGTTACCAACTGTATCACATTAAAAATAAATTAATAACCTAATAAAACTGAATTGGTTACCTTATCGGAAAGTTTGGTAACCAATTGCATGAATTTTGGTTACCAACTGTATCATATTCAAAATAAATTGGTAACCTAATAAAAATGAATTGGTTATCTTCATACTAAGGTAACCAAAACTTCATAACAAGGTAACCAAACTTTCATAACAAGGTAACCGAACCTTCATATTAAGGAAACCTTCATATTAAAGTTCAATTACCTTGGTATGAATGTTTGGTTACCTTGGTATGATTGTTTGGTTACCAACATATGAAGGTTTGGTTACCGATGGAGGTGAAAAATGGACCGGTGACGATGGGAGGAGAAAGGGGGCGGGAGGAGAGGGAGGGGGAGAGGGTGGGGTGGGGCGTGGGGGGGGGAGGAGAAAGGGGAGCAGGAGGAGGGGGAGGTGGAGGGAGGGGAGGTGGTGGGGTGGGGGCGGGAGGAGGATAAAGGGGGGCGGGAGGAGAAAGGGGGCGGGTGGAGAGGGAGGGGGTGGAGGAGAAAGGGGGGCGGGAGGAGGGGAGGAGGGGAGGCCGGAGGTGGGGGGGCGGAGGGAGGGGAGGCGGAGGCGGAGGGAGAGGGAGAGGGTGAGAGAGAGGGAGGAGGAGGAGAAGGGAGGCGAAAATAGAGTAACAGAAAATCGTGGGAGAGATAAGGGAGATAATCGTGGCTATAATTAAAGGGATAAGATTGCACTCTTTTTGTAATTAAGTATTACATATACACTAATTTTATAAATATTTTATTTATGTATTTTTTTATAATATTTTATTAAAATGTACTATTATATGTAATTGTTCCTAATACAAAATCACGGGTGCATCGGAAGCGTGGTGGGCCCACAACCCACAGTTCCCAGGATCACTTGACTTTACTAATGAAAATACATTTTGTGCAATTTTTTGTAATACGTGCCGTAGCCCGTAGGCACTCAATCATCCTATAAAATCCTTTTCTTTTCTTTTCTTTTCTTTTTTTACTAGTATTTAGTTGAAATCTTATATTGGACATGAGTAGTTTTATTATTAAGCTAAGAGAAACTTGGTATACTACAAATTCTTTTCCTTTGGAGTACTGTTTAAAATATAAATTTCTTCACCTATGATTACTAGAGGATTGCCTATACTTTATTTTTTGCTTACCAAAAGTGGAAATGGAAGCAGGTCAATTTTGGGTGAATGAATACTCTGAGATAGAGCAACTTTGGAACAACTAGAAAATTACCAAAAAAAAAACAAATATGTTTATTTACAAAGCGTTTGGGCATCTAATGTATTTAAAAATCCAAATACACTTCAAAATATTATTACTAGTATCATTTAATAGTAATAATTTATTTCAAACGCTTTTCATTTAACTCACAAACATAACATTTGGAACTCAAACCCAATTTACCAAAAATAAAATAACTACTTCTAAAATCGCCATAAACACTAATAACCAAACAAACCCTCCATGGATACAGAATATGAGATTCTAAAATACAAGGTACTACTTCTTCCGAGATTCCAAGCAAAGTACCCGGTCCAAAGCATGAAAGGTTAATCATTTAAAGGTAAGATTATGTTAATTCTGAAGCAATGCTTTCAGAATATCCATTATATATCCAACACAAAATAAAGTAAAAAACAAACAAACCCAATCTCTACTTTAACCTTTTCATTTTAATAAGAAGAAAAAAAGTAGCATACAAACAAACATATTCGCACCAATATGGTACAGTATGCGGCACACTCCTATAGCTCCAACTCAACAGATCTTTCTTTGTATTGCTAGTGTCCAGTAAGTGTTATTTGTGAAATATTCCAACTCTCCTATTTGCACAATATTCCTGCCGAAGTGAGTGAACTGTGTGTGGAAGAGAGCTCTTCCTTCTCTCATCTGAATGCCTAGACATCAAATTTAAGCTAGAACAGTTATGCTTCGAATGACATGCCAAGTACCATCCAGAGCTCTCCGATATGTTAATTTCATATCTTCAAACAAATCCAATCATACCCCTGCACAGATAGCTCCTGAAACACACAGCATATTTATTCAGTTGGAGTTGCTATAAAATCGATCCACAATGAAGAATATTTAGACTAGGGCTACTGTCATCCTACGGTTCAAGTCCTCTTATGTCCCAAAGGAAGGATGCCTTCTAGCTGAAAATCAGGCTCTAGCATGCTTGCATGGCTATTACTCATCCTAATGGTCTGATTCCTGTATGTTCCGTAAGGCAGGATAATGCAGGCTCTAATATGTTGTGGGTGTCTCACACACACACACACACACACACAGAGAGAGAGAGAGAGAGACCTGATGACCAAGATGAGCAGCAAAGCTTTCTTTCGTCAATGTGTTTGACATCAAGACCGATGAACCAGGAACCAGTGCTGATATCATCGTGAGCATAAGTCCGAAGAATAGATCTGCCAATTCAACTTGTAACATTTGCTCAATAATTCTCCATATGTTAGTGGAAGGTTAAACTGCAAGACTAAACAGAAAGAAACTAACCTGTTAATTGAAATAAATTTTGCCAAAGCTTGGGATATGACAAACATCTCACCTGAGGCATGGCGGAAGTACCTATTGGATACAAAAATTATTTATTTAGAAGACAAGCATGAACAAAGAGAAAAGGCATTCAAACTTGTATCTCAACTTGTTTATTTGGTTATAATAGCCAAAGTGAGTTACCAAAAACTATAGTAGACCTAGCCAACTGCGTATTGATACTTGCGTACTCAAATAAGGTACTCTTACGTACCAGTACTCTAAATTTAGCGTACCAAAAAATTTCTTTATTGTTTAACTATAATTGCCCAAATATCAATATTACAACTTATGATGCTCAAACGTCACATTTGTACTAAAATATTTATTAAAGAATCAACTTGTTGATTCAACTAAAAATCTTATATAAAAAACTTAGGTATATTACATTTAGATTCTAAGAGAATTCTGAACTATAAGAACTTATATAAAGATACCCTAGCGTATCGCGTTTTAACTATGTAATGTACCGCCTACCCGTATTCATACCGTGTATCGAAACATACCACATTTTAGGTAACACTGAGCCAAACATATGAGACTGTGCTATAAGGCCAAGTATGATATCAAAGTAAGATACCAAGGGTAGAAACTTGAGTGCTTCGAGAGTTTTAATACTTAATAAACCTGCACAACAGGGCCTTTTGACTTCATTGCTTTTTAGAATAAATAACAAAGTATCAAACACAAATTCAATTATTAGCTGGGGTCTACATTCCAAATTCTTCAAGTTGACAATTCTTTCCATTTCACTTGTATATTTTCTAAGCCAGATACAAAAATAAATTTACAATTGCAAATACAGAAAAAAACAATGACAAAATCTGTTTCCCTAGATTCAGCCAATGCATTATTAATTAATGACAATACTTATGCAAAATCACATACGTTTTCCCATCGCCAAACTTCCACCAGTCTGGTTCATACCATCTGTGGCTCCTGCCAAGTTCCAGCAAAGCAAGTTGTGAATACTTTGATAACAAATCATGTTCAAATTCAGAAGATGCTCACTGTCAAACCAGTGGAACAAAATTATTGTAAAACTTACTGTTCTGAGAAAACTTCGCCTGATTTCATACAACCAATATATACACGTGGCTTGTCCAAATGAGCTGCAAGTGTATTTCCCAATGTATCTGAACAGAAAACAGTCGGTAAGCTTCATTGATTTATTTATTATTCACACCATAAGTAAATATAAGTAAAGCTTTGGTTTCCACAATATAAAAGCTTGACTGCTTTTGTTTCCACACTTCTCTTCTTGTGGGTTGAGACTTTCACAGACAAGCTTTTTTCAAGGAAAAAATTTGGGTATAACAGCTGTATAAAACAATCACAAAAACCTGCAAGAGAGGCACCACCCAAACCAACAGCCCCCTATATAAACCACCCAGCGCTAAGAAACAAAAGAAAAATCTTACTGTAAACTCCTCTATAAAATCCACAAAAGAAATGGCTGAACTCGGGAAAGACTCTTAAAGACAAAAAACAGAAACCCTAAACAAACAGACTCATATCAAAGACCTAACTTTACACTCTATCCTCCAAAATGGGTAAAGTAACTGATACAGCAACATCCTGTTCATTTTTGTATAATGGAAGTGTTATTATAAGCAAGAGATTCATTTACATCTGAATTCAGAAGTACCACTATAATAATTTCTCCTACAATGAATTGAAATTTGTTGTTATTTCACTATGTCCCAGATATTAATCCCAGCAACCAATGTGATCCTTTCTAATTTAAAACGTTATGGCTAAAATGTATAATACTGTCAAGTTTTTGTTCTAAGAACCTTTTTTCTTTTTAAAGTGTTATCCTCTAATAATAGCAGCTACCTTCTTAAGTTGATTGCTTCTTAAGTTAGTTACGTGAGTAAACATTTCCATAAATTGGTACAGAAATTGAAGTTTATTGATAGTTCCCTATGTATATTATGTTACAATGATATATGATCATTATTAATCACAAAGACTACTGAATAGCACAGAACATATTGCTTTCTCAACTGGGTTTTCAAAAAAATTAAGATAGCTGTTATGGAAAGAATCAAATGAAAACACAACACGGATCTGTCACATTCCTACTTATCAACACACACACACACACACACACACACACACACACATATATATATATATATGTTATATGCGTGTGTGTGTATATAGTGGCACTGCAAATGTTCTACACCAGATCTCTCTCAATTAAATAATAAAGCTAGCCAATAGCTAGACTGGAAATATAACCAGATAAGATGACTATATACCCACCGATATTTACATAAACATCATCATTGACTTTTGCATAGAACTCAGCATCCCAGTTTCCTACAGCAAGAGCAAAAAACAATTTTGTCTTCTTGGGTAGTTCCTCGAGAGCCTCTACATGGTCTTCCTGTAAAGGAGAAGTTAAAACTTGCTCAATGGAGTATAGATTATAACGGATAACACTGCTTCTGTAAGATTGAGTCCTCAAGAAGACGATAAGCTCTTTTACCCAATAGTAATTCAACTTATTCTAAATACTATCAAGGTAATTTTCGCTTATCTTTGATTTTACTTTAAATGGAAAGTTAAAAGATCTATATACAGAGACATTAATAATAAGTATGTGACTTGGCAGCAGCAGTAATAAAAGCTCAGACTGACACTCATAAGACTGTGGATTCAGAACTGAAGGCATATACTTTATGCAAATTATTTCAAAGGGTAGTCAGCACCCAGTCCAACCCTGTGAAATCAACACGTCCTAGCTTAGGTAATGGCCGATTCAGGTATTTTAACAAAAAATTGTGGTTTGAATATCTCCAACTCAGCTAAACAGCATCACTAGTATCCAGAGTGTGATTTGTTTTTTCTCCTTCCACCCCCACCCCCCCCCCCCCAAAAAAAAAATAAATAAATAAATAAATAAACAAATTAAATTCAGGTTAACTTAAACTTAGTTGTGTCATTTAGCAAAAAAAAAAAACTTAGTTGTGTCAATTTGGAAGCTAATATGGTCCTATTCAACATACAAACTATAGAACTCCTTATCTTCACTATGGTTTATCATGTTTTTGTTATTTATTTTCCTAATCAGTTTTATGTTCAAACTCATTTATATGCCACTAGCCCATGGAACAATAAACTAGATCTGTGAACTAACTAAAGGAAACCAAAATTATATGCCAATAAGGGTGAAAATGAAACTGAGTTCTAGATAGTATATATAGATATATGTTTCAAGGAATTTTTAACATACAAGAATAAAGAAATCATTGGTTTGCTTATTTTCACTGTCAATGCCCCGGTCCAAACTGTCTCCGTGATTAGCACTGCAAATCAGCATTTCATCATAAAGTTAAGATCAGATCAACCATCATACTACTTGTGTAAGCACAAAAGGAAATTATAGACCTTCTCCCGATGACAAATCGTGCAATAATCCCCTTTTGATCCTCCATCTTCTTCAACACTGCACCTGCAACAACAAACAGAAGGATCTGATACTTTGAAGATGCACTAACATAAAGATATCACATTCTAGAACAGCATAACTTGTTCCACTCTACAAAAGTATTCATAGAGATCCTAGTAACTTATCAAAATGAAATTCTATATAAACAGATAACTTAGCAACATAATAAATCAAGAATATTTTATTATCAATGATCATAATTATAACATAAACTCCTATATTCATCAAGTGCATATTCGGTCTACTGCAGATAGCTGCAGTCCTGACAATTATGTATCATGTTTCATTATCATGCAGCTATCTTCTTTATACACAATACAGATGGCATTGTTTCTACACCAGCTAACATAGAAAAATTGACTATTTCAATAAAAAGTAAATTATCAAGCCCACGAAGAAGGGTAGTACTCTACCAGTAGCCATCCATGCCTTACGTATTGCATCTCGATTGTTCTTGCGGCCAAAGCTTGTGAGTATTCCTATCACTACTAGTGGCCTTTTCTTGGGAGGATATTTTGTCTCTAATAAATGCTTCGAAACAAAACCCTCTTGTCTTGCTGCAACCAATTCCATCTCAAGGGCTGATAATTTCTTCTGTTGTTCCCTAACAAGCATAAGATACTTGTTCAAACTGAAAAAATAACTTAATGGACTCCACTATATAACACATGAATCTAAATAAATGACAATTATCTTACCTGCAGGCTATGATTTTCAGTGTATCATCCACTGATATTGCAGATTGCCCCTAAAAAATTAAGATTAATTGTCAACCAAGACAAGCCACAAAAATTTGATACGAAAATTTTAAGAATCACTTATCAACTTCATAGTGAACTAGATCCAAAAGAAGAATACAGAGAGCTTCAAGAGGCCTGGTCCATCATTACCCCCCAAAAAATTACAAAATAAATACATATGTGAGATGGATATATCCTACTCTCTGATCAGTATACGAAATATACCAAACATGTTAAAGCAGTTCAGCACTACCAGTGATTTCACACTTGAACACGTAATTGATTAGTTGTATCTAGCTTGAATTTAATAATCAAACAAGTTCCCCTGATGGGATCACTCTCGAGCCAATGAACAATATAAATTTCTCCCAACTTAATTAGAAAAAAAAGTGGTCGCATTGATAAATGAGAAAGAACACCAGAAACTGTGATGTTAGTCATGCCTTGATCCCATTATCCATGGATTATTTTTATGATAATTCCATATGTGGTGACATTAAGCACTCCTTCCATCCTAAGAAAGAAGAGTAATACACAAATACATCTTTTGTTACCTTTCTTCCCACTGAATATTAAGGTTTGGATAGGAAAAAGTTCGATATAATCTTTCTTTGTAAATTTTTATTCAGTAATAAATTTAAGTCTTTGAGTTTAATATTGAAGAAAGATCATAGATAAAAATTAACTTGTCCAATGCAAATTTTAATATTCAGAAAAATAAAATTCAATAAAAGAAGTAGTACTCTTTTCCTCTTACCACAATTTACATAACTAAGAATACCAGCATTACTAAGACAATCAGCATAACTAAGAATATTTCTAATTACCTGACCAGTAATTCTGTCAAGCTCTTTGGCCAAGTAAACCCTGTTCTCTGCATCTTGCCATAATCTATATGTCCATAGAAAAAGTAAATCGAAGTGAGAAAAAAAATGTTCTAGCAACATAACTTTTTCTGGATTGGGAAACAATTATAATCCTCATATATTCTTTCAGAAAGTATTCTATTTTCAATCTATCATATATAATATATGAGTGCAGAATGTGATCACAAATAAAACCCTAATCAAGTAATTCAATTTGTACATCTTCGTTTGGTATTTAATGGAATCAGTTTACGTAAGGAAAAAAAACAAAAACATAACTTACCGGCCGGCGACGTATAAGGAAGCCATAGTGGCGAACATGGAGAGCAGGAGAGTTGAAATTCGGGATCGAACAACCATACCAGAGAGTCGGTTATTCGATCCCTTGCTCTGCATTTCACTCACTTCAATTCGTTTCCCCTTTTCAATTAAATCAATTGCAACAAAAATAAGAAAACTAAAATCAGATCTTTCTTCCAATCACCTTCAAAACCCACCAAAATTGTTCAGTTTTAAGCAAGAGATCTGGCAAAGCTCAATCAAACGAATCAAATCTGGTGATGACGATCTATTTGAAATAGTACTGTGCAGTCGCGCCTTAAGGCCCTTAACAATTCCCAGGTTACTGATTGGATTTCAGTGAACTGGCAAAGAAACATTTCTTTTTCTCTCGCGCACAGATAAAATGTTGGGCCAGAGGAGAAATGCTATATGGATCTTAACTTGCTTGTAAAGTTTTCTATATGGGCTTTCCTAATTTGCACTACCTGATTTTAATGTCAAATTTAGTATTCTCTCTTTCGGCCTAAAAGAAACACAACTAAGATTTTTTTTTAAGCTTTGGACGTTGTCCTCCAGGTTCGGCATATAATCATAAGAGGGAAGATATTGATGATATTAGAGACCGTACAGATTTTAAAAACGTATTAATCTAATCAAGCACATGGTAACAAATTCGTAATTTATATATATACTACCTCTGTCCTACAATAAGTGTTTTTTTAGGTTTAACATTTTTTCCCAATATAAGTGATGTGTTAGAATTCCAATACAATTTTTATAATATTTTTCCATATGTGCCCTTATGCAAACAATGGTATTTATTGCGTATTTATTGGGAAGTTGAAAGGTTGAAGAAAGAGAAAGAGAGTCCAAAATGCAATAAAAAAAGTCTCAAACAAAACAAACAAAGTATATTAAGGATATTTTTGTCATTTTAACTTGTGTATTGTTATGTGTGATTTAAGCTAAAAAACACTTATTATGGGACGAAGGTAGTATATATATATATATAGGGAGCTAATCCATGGCAACTGGTTGCCGTAGCAACCTACTTTATCTCAGTCGCTACTCCTTGTAGCGGCTTGTGTATCAATTTCAAAAGTCAAAGCAATCAAGTACAGTGGGCCCATTAGGAGGAAAAAAACCTCAAGCCGCTACTCCTTGTAGCGACTCTTTCAATTCCTTTGTCTCACTTTTCTTGTCACTTCCATTATATTAACCTTCTAAAATTATATTATTATAGTAATAATATTAATTGTTTGATTTATTAATAATAATAAATAAAATTATAAATAATAATTAATTGTTTGATTTAATAAATATAATAATATTAATTATTTGATTTATTAATAATAATAATAGTAATAATATTAATTATTTTATTTAATTATTATTACCTTAAATTAAATTAAATTATTACTATTATTACTATGTGTAGCGGTTGGGGATTAAAATAATAATAATAGTATTAATAATAATAATAATAATTTAATTATAAATAAAATTTGACTCTTGTCATTGTAATTTGACTCTTTTTGTGGAAGTAACGTTAGAAGTATATAAATTGAAAACAAGTTTAGAAGGTATATCATTATAATTTCTAATGACTTCAAGTTATATCATTAGAATTAAACATTACAATTAAACGTTCCTTATAATTTCTGTACTTCTAAACTTCTAATGACTTCAAGTTATATATATCATTAGAATTAAACATTAGAATTAGAAATATAAAAATTGAAAACAAAAATGATATATATAATGACTTCAAGTTATATATATCATTGTAACTTGTATATTAAAAAAAATAAAGAAATAAAAAATATATTCAATCTATTCAAAAAATAAAAAATAAACTACTAAAACTAATAAAGAAATAGAACTACACAAAGTATATTAAATCTCCGGTGACGATCAAATATAAAGATGTTTAAATGCATCAAATTTTAAGACAAACTAAAACTATATTTTTAGATTCCTTTTTCTAAAATTAAGAGTCGTAATAATTTTTGAAATAAATTTATATTAATTATTTAACTTTGTAAATGGTAGAGGAAGTGTTAGTTTCTATATATTACGTACAATATAAAGAGCATTCACAATAATTAAGTTATTCCCTTGCCACAAAATGGATGATAGACTTTTCCAGATTTGTTTTGAAGATTAGTAGATATTTTATATGCTTAGCTAGAACACGTTTACTATACTTTCAATAACTTTATGTATGCTCTTTTTAATGTTAAAAATTAGAAACCAATATCATTCTCATATTTCAAAATATGGAATTAATTAATAATATATTTTAGAAGTTAATATCAGATATTTAATATTTGATATTAATACAAATTCTTTTAAATTTTAGAGAACATAATAATAATTGTATATTATGTAAAATACTACTAATTGATTAGTTATAATTTTCAAAAGAAAACGAATCCCATCAACTTTAACTTTAAAATTTAAAATATCCCATAGTGATTCTGAAAAAAAAAAAAATTAAACATAGAATTAAACATTAGAATTAGAAATATAAAAATTGAAAACAAGTTACAATGATATATATAACTTGAAGTCATTAGAATTTTAGAAGTATAGAAATTTTAAGGAACGTTTTATTCTAATGTTTAATTCTTATAATGATATAACTTGAAGTCATTAGAAATTCTAATGATATACCTTCTAAACTTGTTTTCAATTTCTATACTTCTAACGTTCCTTCCACAAAAAGAGTCAAATTACAATGCCAGAGTCAAATTTTATTTATAATTAAATTATTATTATTATTAATACTATTATTATTATTTTAATCCCCAACCGCTACACATAGTAATAATAGTAATAATTTAATTTAATTTAAGGTAATAATAATTAAATAAAACAATTAATATTATTACTATTATTATTAATAATAAATCAAACAATTAATATTATTATTAATATTATTATATTTATTAAATCAAACAATTAATTATTATTTATAATTTTATTTATTATTATTAATAAATCAAACAATTAATATTATTATTATAATAATATAATTTTAGAAGGTTAATATAATGGAAGTGACAAGAAAAGTGGAACAAAGAAATTGAAAGAGCCGCTACAAGGAGTAGCGGCTTGGGGGTTTTTTCCTCCTAATGGGCCCACTGTACTTGATTGCTTTGACTTTTGAAATTGATACACAAGTCGCTATAAGGAGTAGCGGCTGAGATAAAGTAGGTTGCTACGGCAACCGGTTCCCATGGATTAACTCCCATATATATATACATATATATATATATATTTGTTGTTTACACCATAAAGATGATCTCGGTTTTATTATTATTTTTTAAAACCTATTTTCAACATATTTTTTCAACAGGTTGAACATATTATAACAAATTAAAAAAAATTCATAACAATTTTCTTTTTATTCCCTCAAGGTTTTGAAATTTTAATTTGCTAATAAAGACTTTAAAATTTAATATAAGTTCATACAGTCATTCGTTGGCATTGCTAAAGAATCAAATGGAAGTTCCGCACTACAAACTATTACGTAATTAGATCAATGGCCTAATGTCGCAAATGAGCCTGAACATCTATGCCCTTATCTTTTGGTATGCATGATTTGAACGTTCTTCCTCATAAGAATTATTTAGTCTTGGATCAGCCCTTCATCAGGATGGTTCTAAATTTTGCCAGCATTGATCAAGCTCACAGCCTTCTCGAAATATATTTTAATTTTTAAACGTGAAATACTCATATCTCAAGATAGAATGAGAACCTCCCTAATAACCCGTATTCACAAACGGGTTGTCTGACCTAGTTCGGTAGGTTTGTTAGGTTTTGACTGTTGATTAGGTAAAGCCTAAACTTTAATTCAAAGAGGCAAGGTCAGACTGGGGTTCACGAGAACAGATCTTTTGTCTTCAAATTTTCTGTCCCCTTGTGTCCCACTACTTAAATATTGACACTTGTCTCTTTTTTTTTAATTTTAGAGTTAATTAGTGTTAAATTAAGAGGATATGTGTCAACATTTAAGTGGTGGGACAAAAAGAGACAGAAAATTTAGGGACAGAGGATCTTCTACACAGTCTAAACTGCATGCGGTCTGCTCAAGCCTGAAGTCCAGATCATTGCCTTTTTATTAAAACTTTTATTTTAAATATTAAAAATAAAAATTATAAAATATAACTAATAAAAGTTATAATAATCAAATTGTGAAAGTGAAAATTCAAATGAAGGTGTATATTAATTAAATGTATTTATAAGAAATTAAGAATGAATAATTAAAACTTTAAAATTTATTGATGTATTAATTAAAACTAATGTATCAATACACTTCTTATTAATTATGCTTACTATTCTGGACTGTTAATCAGGAACTCATTAGTATTTATAACCATCCTCCGATGTATCACAAACATATTAATCTAATTCCACAGTTGATAGAATTGAATCAAACACCCTAATTAACTAATTTATTATATTCCTATGTGAATTACAATTAAAAAAGGATTTAAAGCACAAGTTCCCTATTAGATTACATGTGGCGTAAAGGTATATCCTTATACTAAACACAAATCATGAATTCTATCACCACGCAGAAAACGCAATCACATGTTATTATGATCAGATCTAAATCTATATTTCATCTCCCGAATTCATATAAATTATCACAGTAATTGCTAATTAGACAATTAATTACTTACGCACAAATCATAATAGACAGTCCCTAAAATAGATCACGGTAAATAATAAAGAAGTATACTAAAACAAGCTATGCAATAAAATACGTTACAATCTTAAGCAAGAGATTTAGTTCATTGTTATTGAATTAAAGTCTAAAACCCACAATTGAATAAACATTCAATGACAAAAATAGAAGTAGAGAAGATAATAAAATCTGTTGTCTGTAAATCTAGTGTTTCTCTTGTAAGACCCTGAATTTTATAAATAAAGATTTAATTTTTTTTATATATTATTTTGAAATAGTAAGAGGTTGATTTAATTAATGTAGTAAGTTGTGGGTAAAATGCATAAATATTTTAAAATGAGCAAGTGATTATAAAATATTCATTGTTGTCGAAGAATATTCGTTTGGTTGTGAAATATTCTTGTTGTCGGAGAATATTCGTACGACGGCGCAGCCATTTGTGGGACCCCACAACGGAATAACTGTCGGATATAGAAAGCGACAAAAATAACCTTTTTATAAATAACGGTAAAACTGTTACCGTTAAACTGTTGAAATACCCGGTGATAAAAATACAGTAATACGCGATTTTGCACAGTAGCACACGGTATTGCACAGTAATTCTAAATTATTGATTCTTACGTAAGAAAACACTTACTCAATTATTGTTCCAGTAAATACTGTTCTATA
Organism: Panax stipuleanatus; assembly: GCA_020205555.1. NCBI lineage: Eukaryota > Viridiplantae > Streptophyta > Magnoliopsida > Apiales > Araliaceae > Panax > Panax stipuleanatus. Next base: position 136,231,961 of record CM035118.1, on the reverse strand, counting down.
TTTTATATTATTGATTCAATAATTGCTACGTTGATATTTTATATGATTGATTCAATAATTGTCACTGCACAGTATTTCACATTATCAAATCAATAATTCATATTATTTGAATAATATTATTAGATAGAATTATTGACAATGTATAAGGAAGTTCTGTCTAGGAGGGGTTATTTAATTGTGCGCCAGTAAGGAGAAATCCTTATCGGAAGGCCCCCTCTTTCCTAGGAACGACATGGTTGTCAATATTATAGTTCTGTAATATTATTTGTGAATAATTAATTATTGATTTATATGATAAGAAAATATTTATTTTGTGAATATAAAAGAAGGAATTAGTGCTGAGGTATTTTTATCAGTATTTTGGTGTGGAAAATCATCCGTTTGTGGATTTCAGCTATTTTTGATTGGGATTTTGAAAAAACTTCCTTCAACAAAGTTGTAGAGAATTGAATTTCCCATGGAAAGGATATAGAATTCGTATTTTTCTGATAAAAGGATTATTTATTATGAATTATTGAAGTTTCAGAATAAATATTTTTTAAATAAAATAGTGGGCCCCACTTTTGTCTTGTGTGGAAAAATGCTGATTTTTTTAGTCCAATTAGGTATATTAGCAGCCAGCAGGTTTTCAAAGAAAGTGTGCTACGTTGGTTAACAAAGTCAATCCTGGCATCCTAGCATTTTTCTATAAATAGGGTGCTTAATTAGAAATGAAAATTATACCAGAATCAAAAAAATTTCTCTCTATAATATCGAGCGTGTTTCTTGTGAGTATTTAGATACTTTGAGTGTTGATAACAGTGCAAGTTTTCGTCCACATAATATCCGATATTTCAGTCAAAACTACTCTCCGGTTAAGGTAAATGATGTTATTTTCTTTCGTAAACGATGTTATTCTTCTCAATATCATTATACCAAAATATTGTCATGAATTTTATTATGAAATCCTTACTTTTTTTGTCGGGGTTACTATTCACATATACGGCACTATTCACGAAAAAATTAAATTTTTTTCTATTTGTTCAAGTTATTTGTTAAGGTTCCTATCTTTGATTGGATCCAAATTTTTATCTTTATTCTTGAATTTTGCTCCGCAAAGTATTATTATGGAATATTCTTGAACTTGGATAAACTAAATTACAAATTCCTAATCTTTGTCCTTTATCTCACTGGATTCGTTATTTATATTATTTTTCATCATCCTCAGTCCTAAATGGTGATATAACTGAATATCTTTGGCCTGTAGAGCAAAGATGAATGATTACCTGATGAATATCTTTGGCCGTAGTGCAAAGATGACAGGTGTTGAGATGAACATGACCAACTAGTGATACAAATGAATATCTTTGGCACGTAGTGCAAAGATGAATATTTGATTCGAGATGTATATTGATTGATGTTACAGGGATAAAATATTGATGATGGACTTTTAAATCATAGAAGATAGTAGACTTCATTCTATACTTAACTCTTCTAATGAATTGTTATTTCCGCTGCAAATATTGATCTAAAATTTGTTGTCCATAATATTTTATCTGAATTATTGAAGACTAACGATAATTTATTTTTCATCATCTTAGTCATAATATTCTTTACTGGGTTAGTTGAGATCACCCTTTTCATCTATTGTCCTCTTCAGAAAATGAGAATGTCGCAGGAACTATTAGGGGGACAGAGTGATGGTCCGAGTTAGAGCAGTAGTAATCCTCACTATTTCTAATAAATAGTGTGATAATAATTGTAATGACGACTTAGTTTGAATGTTAATATTTTCTACATATTTGTATTGACACTCACAGTTGTGTGGTCGTATTTTGTACGACCGTGTGATATAAAATTTGTATTTGGATTCTGTACCATATATTTAGTGACTCAGAATGGGTTGGGTTGACTGGACCTATTGTAAGAACCCGAATTTTCAGATATTATTAAATAAGAATTTAATAAATAAAATTCTTAAACTGTGAGATGGGTTCGAATAATAATATATATGTGTGATATGAGGTATGTGGTATTATATTACATAGGATAATATGGACTATGTAAAATGTGTTTTTGTGATTTATAAATATATTATTAATATATATTTGTTACTTATCGTAGAGACGATCCAGTTGAGATAAAGGAGGTGGATAAATTCCTATCGATATTAAATAATTTATAGAATTATTTTATCATAGTAAGTTGGTGACATTAAATATCCTTAATGTATAATCACCATATTCTTGAGTATGTGTATTAATAACTAGTATGTTTATAATATAGGTTATTAATAGCACTTAAGCTATTCGTGAATAGGTTTGGATAGTGAAGCATGAGTTAGTTAAGGAATTAACTAATAAGAATAAATATTAGTTAATATAAGTTGTGAGTTATATTATGGAATAATATAATGTCAGTATTGAATCTTAATTAACTATGATGATATAGTACAATGTTTAATTTACTTAAGTAAAGGAGTGAATTAATATGTGTGTTGAATATGTAATTATAGTTGATACTTTTTATATATATTACTTAGAGTGGTAATATGTGAGAAAGTCTAATGTGCGAATAACGTTAAATATATATACGTTATTAAAGGGAGATGGAAATCATTATATCTTTAAATGAATATTTGAAGAAATTGTTTTGGGAACAATTTATAGAAAAGAAAGAGATATGATTTTTCTAATAAAGGATATTAAAATAGTTTCTAATGTTGAATTATTTTAATAAAAGGAGGAAATGTTATTTTTGAATAATAATATTACCTTATATGTTTTTGTATGAGGTGTGATTGGTTAATATAGTAAATATATTAAAACGTATTTGCTATATGTAATTAAATTGATGGAAACGATTTATTATAATAGAAAATAAACTTATTATCTATTTTCTATATATAATATATGTACATGTGTCGTACATATAGTTATTTGATATTATATTAAGAATAATATCATGAGACAATAAGTAAACTATTTTCTAATAACGAATGTGCTTATTTGGAGAAAACATAATATTTTATGATATGGCTAAATACATAATTTTAAATGTATTTTCAAGGGAGTTTAATTAATGAAAGGAAACTAAGTTATTTTAATATATTAAATAACTTAAGTTATTATTTGATCGTGAATATTATTATTAGAATAATTAATAGAGTATATATTAATTATTATAAGCGTAAAGGTTATACTTATTATAAGTATAATTAATTGAAGTAGTTTAGCATTTTAATAGTGTAAGACCCCAACTTTTATGAATAAAGATTTAGTTTTCTTTATATATTATTTCGAAATAGTAAGGTGTTGTTTTGATAAATATGAAAGTTATGGGTGAAATGTGCAAACATTTTTAAAATGAGCAAGTGGTTATAAAATATTCTTGTTGTCGGGGAATATTCGTTTGGTCGTGGAATATTCTTGTTGTCGGGGAATATTCGTACGACGGCGCAGCTATTTGTGGGCCCCCACAACGGAATAACTGTCGGATATAGAAAGCGACAGAAATAACTTTTTTACAAGATAACGGCGTGGTTGTTACCGTTAGTACTGTTGAAATACCCGGTGGTTAAAATACAGTGATACACGGTGTTGCATAGTAGCACACGGTATTGCACAGTATTTCGAATTATTGAGTCTTACGTGAGAAGTCATTACTCAATTATTGTTACAGTAATTACTGTTCAATATTTTATATTATTGACTCAATAATTGCTACGTTGGTATTTTATATTATTGACTCAATAATTATTACATTGATATTTTATTGACTCAATAATTGCTACGTTGTCATTTTATATGATTGATTCAATAATGACTACAGTTGATATTTTGTAGTATTGATTCAATAATTGTCGTTGCACAGTATTTCACGTTATCAACTCAATAATTCATATTATTTGAATAATATTATTAGATAGCATTATTGACAATGTCTAAGGAAGTTCTGTCTAGGAGGGGTTATTTAATTGCGCGCCAGTAAGGAGAAGTCCTTATCGGAAGGCCCCCTCTGTCCTGGGAACGACCTGGTTGTTAATATTGTAGTTCTATAATATTATTTGTGAATAATTAATTATTGATTTATATGATAAGGAAATATTTATTTTGTGGATATAAAAGAAGGAATTTGTGCTGATGTGTTTTTATCAGTATTTTGGTGTGAAAAATCATCCGTTTATGGATTTTGGATAGTTTATGTTTGAAATTTGGAAAAACTTCCTTCTGCAAAGTTGTAGAGAATTAAATTTCTTGTAGAAGGACACATCATTTGTATTTTTCTGACAAATGGGCTATTTATTATGAATTATTGAAGTTTCGGAAAATAAATATTTTTTAATAAAATGGTGGGCCCCACTTTTGGTTGAAACAAAATGGCTGATGGCTTTTTGGAGCAGCCGGCGGCTAAGAAAAAAATAATAATATTTTATTATTTTAGTCTCCTTTGGCATCCTAAGCTTTTCCTATAAATAGGGTGCTTAGGTTAGAATTGAAAATCACACCAGAAATCAGAAGTTTTCTCTCTCTATAATATCGAGCGTATTTTTGTGAGTATTTTAATACTTTGAGTATTAGCATTCAGTGCAAGTTTCTTTCAAAATTATATCCGATATTCCAGCCAGAAGTACTATTATTTTGAAGGTAAGGGATGTTATTTTCTTTCGTAAATGATGTTATTCTTTTCAATATCATTATACAGAAATATTGTCATGGATTTTATGTTGAAATTCTTACTTTTTTCGTCAGAGTTACTATTCACGTATACGGCACTATTCACATATACGGCACTATTCACGGAAAAATTAAATTTTTTTCTATTTGTCCAAATTGCTTGTTAAGGTTACTATCTTTGATTGTATCCAAGTTTTGAGCTCTATTCTTGAATTTTGCTCCATAATTGATTATTACGAGGTATTTTTGAATTGGATATACTAAAATACGAATCCTTAGTCTTTGTCTTTTATCTTACTGGATTCGTTTTTTTTAAAATATTTTTCATCATTCTCAGTCCTAAAAGGTGATGTAACTGAATATCTTTGGCCTGTAGAGCAAAGATGAATGATTACTTGATGAATATCTTTGGCTCTACACCTGTAGAGCAAAGATGAATGATTACCTGATGAATATCTTTGGCCTGTAGAGCAAAGATGAATGATTACCTGATGAATATCTTTGGCCTGTAGTGCAAAGATGACGGGTGTTGAGATGAATATGACCACTGATGATACAAATGAATATCTTTGGCCTGTAGTGCAAAGATGAATATTTGATTCGAGATGTATATTGATTGATGTTACAGGGATAAAATATTGGTGATGGACTTTTAAATCATAGAAGATAGTAGACTTGATTCTCTGCTTAACTCTTCTAATGAATTGTTATTTCCACTGCGAATATTGATCTAAAGTTGGTTGTCCATTATATTTTATCTTATTTGTTGAAGACTAACGATAATTTGTTTTCCATTATCTTAGTCATAATATTCTTTACTGAGCTAGTTGAGCTCACCCTTTTCATCTGTTGTCCTCTTCAGGAAATGAGAATGTTGCGGGAACTAGTCGGGGGACAGAGTGATGGTCCGAGTTAGAGCAGTAGTAGTCCTCACTATTTCTGATAAATAGTGTGATAATAATTGTAATGAGGACTTAGTTTGAATCTTAATATTTTCTACATATTTGTATTGAGACTCACAGTTGTGTGGTCGTATTTTGCACGACCGTATGATATAAAGTTTGTATTTGAATTCTGTACCATGTATTTGGCGACTCAGAATGGGTTGGATTGAATGGACCTATTCTGGGGGCGTCACAAATAGCTTGAGTTATTATATTTCCATAAAGGTTATATATAATATTTGAATATTCGATTTGTAAAATATTTATATGTGGACCTTAGATTTAATAGTTCTAATTTAATTGAACAGGTTATAAGTAGTAATGTGGTGAGAAATGAATAAATGATGAGAATAATGATAAGCTTAAGATTGAGCTTGTGAGAGATGCCTTGTGTGGTACAATAATAGATTCAGTAATGAATTGACTAATTTAATGATGGAGGAATTATTAATTAAACAATTAATCTAAATTAATTGTTAATTGTTATTATGATAGTATGTTATATTATTATGGCTAGTGATAGTATAATAATAAGGAAATCGATTATAAGTATAATCGGATTTGTGATGAGATAAATTGTCTTATAATATTAATTATTGTTATGAACAATATACTATTATTAAGTAATTATTTGATAATATGATGATTAATGAGTAAATGATTTATAAATATAAAAAGATTTATATTTATTTAACGTGATAATAAATCATATAAAGTGTTAATCAATTAGCGTGAGAATTTTAATTCCATTGATTAATGAGAAATGGATTAATAAATATTATTATTAATTAATTGATGAGATAAGTAAATTACTTACTTCTATGTGCAAGCATGCGAATAAAATGTCTAGCGTATAGTAACTAACTATATATTATATGAAGTGTGAAGTGTGGTGCAACAATTATGTGACTATACTATATATAGGGACCATGTATCAAGATTTATTAAACTATGTGAGTTACATGAAATGTGGGTGTGACAATGTATATATTAAGTATACAATAAAATAATATATCATGAATATATAGTAAACAATTATTGAATTAATAAAATTTAATAGTAAAGGAGACAATACACTGTGATGATACCCGATAGAATTATATTCGGTGTTAATAAGATATACATGGATTATATATTGAATATATGTATCCCTACTTGCTACATTGTAATATTAGTTATATATTGAAAGTACATTGTGACTCAAATTATAACCTAAGTATATGTAATGTGTATATATAAACCAAGTGTTGTATTACATGTTCCAAGTTGCTGAGATTTATTTGGTTGCCCCAATATTAGAGTTACTCCTCTTCTTCTCCTTCACTTGAACACCACATGGCTACTCTCTATAGCCTCAAACTCAGCAAACTTAGGCTAGCAATGATTCAATGGGGAGTGGTGGTCATGATTTCATTCACCAACTATCTACCAACTCTTTCATAACCAACATGCAATTCTTATTCCACGTTGGTTTAATTTAAAGAACAATGACTTTGCCTGTGTATTAATTGTCCTATAAATTCAAGCTCTCTTCCTTCTATATTGGAATTGCTGAGATTTTCATAGAGTTGATAGTAAGTGAATTGAGAGTGAGTTAGTATAGCAGCATTGTAGGCTTGATATAGCAGCAAAGCATATTGCAGAGGTATAACCTTTACATTCATGCTCTTCATTTTCTGAAAATTTATAAATCCTTGATTCTTGAAGTAAGCATGTATTGACTGATAATTTGTTTGATAAATGCTTGTTGAGTCTTATATAAGTTGCTATGCATGTTAGCTCTATAATGTAGCATGTCTAGAAAGGAATTCGTATGAAATTTGTGAATGGGATTACAGTACTGCCGATGCAGTCTGCTCTGTTTCTGGCCGACCAACTGCGCAGCTGCGCCGGTACCAGACTTGAGTTGGGCAAGGCCCTGCGCAGCTGCGCCAGTTTTGAACTGGGGCTCTGCGCAGCTGCGCCGGTTCCTGATCCCAGTTTCTGCAGATTTTGTTCCTGCTTGATGTCTGCTAAGTGATAGATATTGAAAGAAATTAGGACAAGCATGCTGGTATGATTAATACATATATATGGACTTGTTAAACTAGTATGTGCATATTATATTCGGATCGCTTACGTGAACGATGAAGTTATAGTTTTGAAAATAAACTTAAGGTTTTATAAACGAATTTTGGCGTATATAAGTCATGTTTATATTCTGATTTTGTGAACCCGATAGTATGGTTTATATTGACATGAAATACATGTTTAAGGTGTTAATCACACTACCATACATTATTGATAGAAAATACTTGTAGTTTGAAAATAGACTTAAAGTTTTATAAACGAACCTTGACATATACATATGATGTGTATGTTCTGATTTTTAAGGATGATTGTATGACCTAGTTATGCATGGAAATAGGTATGTCATGTGGTTTCAAACCCCTTTGAATACCATGAACCTCTTGGTCACTTTAGTGTGCGGTTCTAGAGAAAACTTGAAGCCTTGAAATTAAACTTAAAGGAACTTGTGTACTTAAAGTTCTAAATATGATAACATACGTACATGGCATAAGTAGATATAAAATGATTCAAAGTAGCCTTGCATGATTAGTTAAGCATGACATTGATTTTTGGAGAATAAAACTTATGAAGTTTTGAAAGTAGAATGGTTGAACATAGAGTTACTGGCATTCTAACTTTATGAACATGCATAATAGGACTTATATGCATCTAGTCGTGATCGGTATGTGCACCCCGCTAGTTAACCGTGATATGCACTGTGCGAGCATGTTTTGAAGATGTACTACACTAACTATAGGTAAATATATTAGTTGTAGGCGGACATGTGTATATGAAAGATGATATTAATTGAGTATAGTTAAGGTATACCTATGCGTACCTAGCTATACTAAACGTATGATAAGAAAGTGAAACAAGGTTCTAAGAAACAAGTTAGACAACAATGTAACCTTTGTTATTACATTGAGAATGTGTGGATGCATATAACTGATAAGTGTGATCTCTATGGTTAATATAACTGTGTAGGATTACACAAAGTGCAGAGATTCTTAAGCAGTTAAGTCGTAGTTGTTAAACTACGAATCAGGCAAGTCTTTCAGTTCCTATTTGATATATGAATTCAATAACTGTTAGTTGAATTATATTATGCTGTGATAATGTGAACTTATATATGAACTGTATATGAGATATAAATGAGATTGAAAGTTGATCTTTGATGATATACTTGTTATGTGAAAAGTAACATGCGTAGTAAATATAAACTGTTTATAAATGCATGAACTGAGTATGATGTTATATGCTATGTGATGCATGAGGACTGTTAGAATTGCTGAGCTGTCGAGCTCACTCTTGTAAATAACCACTTTTGCAGGTTAAGAATTCACGGTAAAGATTTCGTGCTTCTTGATTGATAAAGATAGATAGTATCGCATTGAAGAATATTACTTAGATTATTATATGGACCATGTTTAGATTCTAGATGATGTACTCGATAGTTGCTTACACTGTTTAATACTTGTTGTATTGTAAGAATGTATTAATTAATACATAGAGGATATCGAGTTGAGTTGTAAATGTTTATACGATAACTCAGATAAGAAGGAATCATATTATATAGTTGATTCAAGATTTGTAATCGGTATCAAAGTTATGGAATCAATAAAAAGATTTTTATTCAAAGGATATTGAAAAGTTTAAATTATTCCGTATTTTAGTAATATCGAATACGATGTAAAGACGAGATCTTGGATATGAATAGAATTTATATTCTAAATTGTAATAAACAAAGTTGTATTCTTTTACTAATGATTAAAAGATGTAATAGTTCCGCGTTAGTAGTATCGTGACTGCACCGAATCAAAGGTTTCGAAGGAACGTGGATTTGGGGGCGTCACACCTATTCTGGGGGCGTTACAGTTGGTATCAGAGCTTAGGGATATGGTCTCTGGCTAAAATCTGGGAATAGAACTAGGAGGGAAAAGACGAGTAAATCATTCACTAGTATGTCCTACCTAAGCTTATGTGGTATTTAATTGGTCAGTCGGAGCATAGGGTTAATATGTGATATGTTAATTTGTTTAATTAACCCTTGTTTTATGGCAGTATTTGAGAATGGCAGCTGAGAATGTTAACAATGGAGTGAATGAGACCGTGGAGACACCTTTAATCACCAACTAGGAGAACGTGCAACAAGAAAGTAATGTTCATCCTAAAAACAACACTGATCAGACGATAAACGATGAGATATTTAGAAGTTTTTTGCAGTTCATGCAAAACCAGACGAGGGAGACTCGTGTTCATAATACAGGTGGAAATAACAATTCGCGGCTTGTCACTGCCAAGCAGTTCAAAGAGTTGGGACCACCAGAGTTTCAGGGAAAGCCAGATCCAATCAAGACAGAGACGTGGGTTAAGCAAATTACCAAGATATTTGATAGTCTTGGAATTCACGGAGGAACAGAAGGTTCCATTCGCCACGTTTATGTTCTGCAGAGAGGCAGATTACTGGTGGAAATCCGTGAAGCGTACCAAGCCTGTCGCACTTAAGATGTCTTGGGAGGAATTCCAGAAACTGTTCAATAACAAGTACTTTCCAGAAAGTATTCGTCATATGAAGGAAGTAGAATTTATCAGACTCGAACAGAACAACATGACGGTTTCCAGTACGAGGATAAGTTCGCAGAGTTATCCCGGTTTGCACCTCATTTGGTGTTGAATGAGGAACGTATGACACGGATGTTTCTGAGAGGTTTAAAACCAGAAATTCGTCAATACCTCATTTCTCACAAATTTTTTCTATATTCGGATGTAGTGAACAGGGCCCAGTTGTTAGAACGAGATAATGATTATGTTCAACCAAATGACAACAACCAAGGTCGTACCGGTGGCAGCAGTCATCGGAATAATGACAACCAGCAGGGAGAAAAGTATCATGACAGAAGCGGTAACCACTCTGGTGGTAATCGTGGCCATGATAGTAGAAGAAGCGAGTCAGGGGGAGATTTCAAAAAGAGAAGGTACTACAATGAGAACGTGAAGACATCGACAGCAGCACCAGCATCAACTGTTTCTAGGGCAGGAGAACGACCACCGGTCGTATGCTATAAATGCGGAAAAGAGGGACCCATCAGCCCAAACTGCCCACAACAGTTCAAAGCATGATATAACTGTGGAAAAGAAGGACATATAGCTCGAGATTGTCCTGTAGCGAAACCAAGTTCAGCGGGGGTGGTGATTCCAAAGGCGGGTTCGGACAAGTCAAAATCGGTGATTCCTGGAAGAGCGTTTGTTGTGACAACCCAAAACGCGAGGAACCCAAACGAGGTGATTACGAGTAAGCTAATCATAAACTCTTACGAAGTTTACACCTTGTTAGATACCGGTGCTACCCATTCATTTATTTCACCTGCTTGTGCTCAACGATTAAATTTGAGACTTGAGAAGTTAGACTTTGACTTATCTGTTGAAACTCCGTTAGGAGAAACCTTCGTTACATCTACAGTTTACAAATCTTGCTTGATTCAGATTGGTACCCTTATTTTACCTGTTGATCTTATATCTTTGAAAATACTTGCATTTGACGTGATTTTAGGAATTGACTGGTTAACCACTTACCATGCCAAAATTGATTGTTTTCGTAAGGTTGCTAGTTTTTATATTTCTAACCAACCTGTTGTGCGAATTCAAACCACCAAACCACTAAAATCTGTCAATGTCATTTCAAGTCACAAAGCAATTCGTTTATTGAAAAATGGATGTCAAGCTTTCTTAGCTCATGTCACTGATCTAAACCAGAATACGTCAGATTTGAATAATATTTCCGTTGTTAATGAGTTTCCTGATGTATTTTCCGGAGAACTTTTCGGTCTACCCCCAGAACGTGAAGTTGAATTCTTTATTGACCTTGAGCCCGGTACAAAATCCATTTCTAAAACCCCATATCGAATGACTCCTATTGAACTTCAGGAGTTAAAGGTCCAACTACAGGAGTTGCTAGACATCGATTTCATTCGTCCTAGTACATCTCCTTGGGGTGCTCCTGTTTTATTCGTAAAGAAGAAAGACGGGAGTATGCGACTTTGTATTGACTATCGGGAGTTGAACCATGTCACCATCAAGAATAGGCATCCGCTACCTCGTATTGATGACCTGTTCAACCAGTTGCAAGGTGCACAATTCTTTTCAAAGATCGATCTTCATTCTGGATATCATCAGCTGAAGATTAAAATTGAGGATATTCCGAAGACTGCCTTCAGAACTCGGTACGGGCATTATAAGTTGTTAGTCATGTCTTTTGGATTGACTAATGCTCCTGCTGCTTTCATGGATATGATGAACCGTGTATTTAATGAATATTTGGATCAGTTCGTTGTTGTCTTTATTGATGACATCCTCATCTATTCTAAAAGCTGTGAAGATCATGAGCACCACTTGAAGCTGGTACTTCAAAAGCTTCGTGAGAACAAACTATATGCCAAGCTAAAAAAATGCGAGTTCTGGCTTGAGAAAGTTGCATTCCTTGGGCACGTGGTATCGAAACGTGGAGTATCTGTTGACCCGGCGAAGATTGAAACAATACAAAGTTGGGAGCAACCTAAGTCAGTGACCGAAGTACGAAGCTTTCTGGGCTTAGTTGGTTATTATCGGAGATTCGTAGAGGGATTTTTTCGAATCGCTACTCCATTAACTCAGCTGACTTGGAAAGATACAAAATTCGTTTAGAGTGAGGAATGCGAGAAAAACTTCCAAGAGCTCAAGAAAAGACTTATTTCGGCACCTATTCTGATGATACCATCTGGTTCGGATGGATTTATCATTTACAAAAATGCTTCGGGCAAAGGGTTAGGATGTGTTCTTATGCAACATGGGAAAGTCATAGCCTATGCCTCACGGCAACTCAAAGAATATGAGAGGAATTATCTTACTTATGATCTAGAGTTGGCAGCTGTCATTTTCGTATTCAAGATCTGGAGACACTACCTGTATGGAGAGAAAGTGGAGATCTATACGGATCATAAGAGCCTCAAATATTTCTTCACTCAAAAGGAACTCAACATGCGGCAACGACGTTGGCTTGAGCTGTTGAAAGATTACGATCATACCATTCAATACCATCTTGGAAAAGCGAACGTGGTAGCTGACACGTTGAGTAGAAGATCATACGCGGGAACATATGCGATGCTATCAAGGCCTATTTGGTGTGATTTACAAAGGATGGAGATAGAGTTCAAGACTTCGGGGACCCATGCGATGATGTCAAATATACACGTAGAACCAGTTTTGATTGATAAAATTAAAGCTGCCCAAGCTATAGACCCGGAGCTGATAAAAATGAAGAAGAAGGTGCTATTCCGGAAGCAAGAATCGATGAAGAAGGAATACTTCGAGTCAACTCCAGACTTTGTGTTCCTAAAGATTCTGGCTTAAAGTATAGAATCATGATGGAGGCACACAACACACCGGTTGCAATCCATCCTAGGAGTACTAAAATGTATCGTGATCTTCGACATACATTTCGGAGGAGCAATATGAAAATAGAGATCACGGAGTTTATCTCAAGGTGTTTAACGTGTCAACGTGTCAAGGCGGAGCATCAAGTGCTAAAGGATCCATTGCAACCACTTGAGATTCTAAAGTGGAAGTGGGAACACATTACCATGAATTTCGTTACGGGTCTTCCCAAGGTTTCTCAAGATATAGATGCGATTTGGGTTATTGTCGATAGATTAACCAAGTCTACTCATTTCTTACCGATAATGGAGACTTATTCCCTTGAACGTCTTGCTCATATATACGTGAATGAGATTGTGAGATTGCATGGCATGCCAGTATCCATAGTTTTGGATCGTGACCCCAGATTTACTTCACGATTTTGGGTCAGTTTGCAGAAAACTATGGGCACAGAGGTACGATTCAGTTCGGCATATCATCCTCAAATTCAAACTCTTGAAGATCTATTGAGACTCTGTGTTCTAGACTTAAAGGGAGTTGGGATAAGTACTTACTATTGGTGGAATTCACCTACAACAACAGTTATCAGGCAAGTATAGGCGTGGCTCCATTTGAAGTATTGTATGGACGAAAGTGTCGCTCTCCAGTATGCTGGGATGAGGTGGGTGAAGCAACATTGTTGGGACCGGAGTTAGTACGTATTACTACAGAAAAAATTCAAATGATCCGGTAACGGATACAAACCGCACAAGTTCGATAAAAGAGTTATGCGGACCTTCATCGAAAAGACGTGGAATTTAATGTTGGGGACCATGTGTTATTACGTGTTGCTCCGTGGAAGGAAGTTACGAGGTTTGACAAGAGAGAAAAGCTCAATCCACGATTCATTGGTCTATTTGAGATCCTTAACCAAGTAAGAAATGTGGTCTATAGACTCGCTTTACCTCTAAGCATGTCTCGTGTTCATAATATTTTTCACATATCCGTGTTGCGTAAATATGTGAAAGATCCAAATCACATTATTGAGTTAAAACCGGATGAGATAGCTGAAGATTTAACTTATGAGGAGGTACCTGTCAAGATTTTGGATAGGAAGGAGCATGTTCTGCGCTCGAAAATTATACCTCAAGTTAAAGTTTTGTGGAGAAATCATGTTATTAAGGAAATGACCTGGGAGTTAGAATCAAAAATGAAAGCGAGGTATCCTCACCTCTTCGACACCCCAGGTACGTACTTCAATTTCGAGGACGAAATTTTATAAGGAGGGGAGGATGTAAGACCCCGAATTTTATAAATAAAGATTTAATTTTCTTTATATATTATTTTGAAATAGTAAGGGGTTGATTTAATTAATGTAGTAAGTTGTGGGTAAAATGCGCAAATATTTCAAAATGAGCAAGTGGTTATAAAATATTCATTGTTGTCGGAGAATATTCGTTTAGTCGTGGAATATTCTTATTGTCGGGGAATATTCGTACGACTGGCGCAGCCATTTGTGGGCCCCACAACGGAATAATTGTCGGATATAGAAAGCGACAAAAATAACCTTTTTATAAATAACGGTAAAACTGTTACCGTTAAACTGTTGAAATACCCGGTGATAAAAATACAGTAATACGCGGTGTTGCACAATAGCACACGGTATTGCACAGTAATTCTAAATTATTGATTCTTACGTAAGAAGGCACTTACTCAATTATTGTTCTAGTAATTACTGTTCAATATTTTATATTATTGATTCAATAATTGCTACGTTGATATTTTATATGATTGATTCAATAATTGTCACTGCACAGTATTTCACATTATCAAATCAATAATTCATATTATTTGAATAATATTATTAGATAGAATTATTGACAATGTCTAAGGAAGTTCTGTCTAGGAGGGGTTATTTAATTGTGCGCCAGTAAGGAGAAATCCTTATCGGAAGGTCCTGATTGTCAATATTATAGTTCTGTAATATTATTTGTGAATAATTAATTATTAATTTATATGATAAAAAAATAATTATTTTGTGGATATAAAAGAAGGAATTAGTGCTGAGGTGTTTTTATCAGTATTTTGATGTGGAAAATCATCCGTTTGTGAATTTCAGCTATTTTTGGTTGGGATTTTAGAAACACTTCCTTCTACAAAGTTGTAGAGAATTGAATTTCCCATGGAAAGAATATAGAATTCGTATTTTTCTGATAAAAGAGTTATTTATTATGAATTATTGAAGTTTCAGAATAAATGTTTTTTAAATAAAATAGTGGGTCCCACTTTTGTCTTGTGTGGAAAAATGCTAATTTTTTTTAGTCCAATTAGGTGTATTAGCAGCCAGCAGGTTTTCAAAGCAAGTGTGCTACGTTGGTTAACAAAGTCAATCCTGTCATCCTAACATTTTTCGATAAATAGGGTGCTTAGTTAGAAATGAAAATCACACCAGAATCAGAAAATTTTCTCTCTATAATATCGAGCATATTTCTTGTGAGTATTTAGATACTTTGAGTGTTGATAACAGTGCAAGTTTTTGTTCACATAATATTCGATATTTCAGTCAAAACTACTCTCCGGTTAAGTTAAAGGATGTTATTTTCTTTCGTAAATGATATTATTCTTCTCAATATCATTATACCAAAATATTGTCATGGATTTAATTATGAAATTCTTACTTTTTTCGTCGGAGTTACTATTCACGTATACGGCACTATTCACGAAAAAAAATTAAATTTTCTTCTATTTGTCCAAGTTGTTTGTTAAGGTTCCTATCTTTGATTGGATCCAAGTTTTTATCTTTATTCTTGAATTTTGCTCCGCAAAGTATTATTATGAAATATTCTTGAACTTGGATAAACTAAATTACGAATCCCTAATCTTTGTCCTTTATCTCACTGGATTCGTTATTTATATTATTTTTCATCATCCTCAGTCCTAAATGGTGATATAACTGAATATCTTTGGCCTGTAGAGCAAAGATGAATGATTACCTGATGAATATATTTGGCCGTAGTGCAAAGATGACAGGTGTTGAGATGAACATGACCAACTGGTGATACAAATGAATATCTTTGGCCCGTAATGCAAAGATGAATATTTGATTCGAGATGTATATTGATTGATGTTACAGGGATAAAATATTGATGATGAACTTTTAAATAATAGAAGATAGTAGACTTCATTCTCTACTTAACTCTTCTAATGAATTGTTATTTTCGCTGCAAATATTGATCTAAAACTTGTTGTCCATAATATTTTATCTGAATTGTTGAAGACTAACGATAATTTATTTTCTATTATCTTAGTCATAATATTCTTTACTGGGCTAGTTGAGCTCACCCTTTTCATCTATTGTCCTCTTCAGGAAATGAGAATGTCGCAGAAACTAGTCGGGGGACAGAGTGATGGTCCGAGTTAGAGCAGTAGTAGTCCTCACTATTTTTAATAAATAGTGTGATAATAATTGTAATGAGGACTTAGTTTGAATGTTAATATTTTCTACATATTTGTATTGACACTCACAATTGTGTGGTCGTATTTTGCACGACCGTGTGATATAAAGCTTGTATTTGGATTTTGTACCATGTATTTGGCGACTCAGAATGGGTTGGGTTGACTGGACCTATTCTGGGGGCGTCACATCTCTCTTATTCCTACTCTTGATCTTCAATAATCTCCAAGTTGTTTCAATCTCTAAATCTAATCTAAACTAGGGTTTTTCTAATCTAATTAAATATAATCTCTATTCTATATCTCTTTCTATCAAAAGTCTCCTCCCTTTTATAACCACAAGTCCCCCTTCAAGTCGACTTTGCTTTGAATTCAAATTGGAATAGAAATTGGCTTATTTCTCCCAGCTATACAACAAACTCGGCCAACTTTGCCTGATGCTAAGTGCCCCGGCGCTGGGTTATTTACTGAATCTAAAGAATCTGTTCATCTGTACTACATTTGATATTCTGTGTATCATCTATTTTCTCATCGCAGATTTTAATTTTTAAAAAGAATCTTCAATAGGCGCAAATATAACTTTTATTTGTTGGTTTAAGGCTTAGTTGCACTTAGATGAATTTTGTTTTCTACTGGCTGATTTCTTGTTCACTTACAATATAGTAGGTATGTGACGCCCCCAAAATAAGTCCATACAACCCATTTTGAGTCGCCAAAAATATACTACAGAATTCAAATACAAATCTTCATATTCCAACTATTACTCCGTTGTGCAAAATACGACAACACACATACTGTAAGTTTTAATACAAGTAACAGTACTCATACTCCTTATCAATGATACGTTACATAAAGGTACAGTCAATAACTGTTTTAAGAATTAAAATATTTGGAAAATGCTCAAGAAAACCTTCGTACATGGGAGGCCATGCATCTAAGTTATAATAGATATCATAGGACTTGATAATTAACCTTGGTTGGCCCAATATATCCCAAAGAAGAACGAGAAGATTACTATCCTGTTCATTCCAATGGTGGGCATTCTCTTGCCATATAATTATCTCTATTGTCTCAAATTGAGGATTATATTGCAACCATACTCCAAGATTATATAGATAGTGCTCATAGATATAATCAACAAGTGGATGTGCACAACCATGTCTTATGATAACACGGAATCGTATGTGGTTAGACAACTTGTATGATAGTGGCAACACACCTTTCCAAAATCGGGTTCTCATCACCCTATTGTTGTTCACCAAAATCAACTGTTAAATGACGTATAAAATACGACACACACATGTTAATTCCTCAATATAATTATCACCATACTGTTTTATGAAAAACTTCAACAGTCATAGACCATCACTCTATTCCCCTAATATCCCCACTCGACTTAGCTACACTTATATTATCTTAAAGGAATTGTGAAGCAAAAAGGTGAGCACGAATAGCCCAGTAAAGAATATCATGACTAAGATAATTAAATTATCAATAGCATTCATCATAAATAATTTAGATATTTAGAACATTTGGTAGATGATATAAGTTTTCAACCATAGTTGCAGTGGAACAAGCAATCCATTAGAAGAGTCAAGTAGAATATAAAGTCTACTATCTTCTCTAAATTAAAAGTCAATCATCAATATTTTATTTCTGTAATACCAATCAACAATTTTTCGTTGTACCCAAGACAATGAGAACTTTCACCACCTGTCTTAACCTGTAACACCAAAACTTATAGTTAAATTCACAATTCATGTTCATAATCATGTAAATCAACAGTTTTTCCTTGCCATAAAGGCTTAATAGATTTTTCACTCAATGTCCTTGCCACAAAAGCTAAAGACACTCAATAATCATATCGTCTTTACACCCTACTCTAAAGACATTCAAATGTAACAACAATGGTCATGATCATACCAATCAATTGTTTATCTTTACACTACGGGTCAAAGATATTCAACTGTATAATCAGTGGTCATGATCATGCCATACACCTGTCCATCTTTGCACTACGGGCCAAAGATATCAATCAACAGTTCATCTTTGCACTACAGGCCAAATACATACAATCAACAGTTCATCTTTGCACTACGGACCAAAGATATCAATCAACAGTTCATCTTTGCACTACGAGCCGAAGATAACTTTCATCACAAGCCTTTATCTGTAACACCAAATGTCATAATTATACCAATACACAGTTCCTGGTCATAATCATACCAATCAATAGTTCATCTTTGCACTACGGGCCAAAGATAACTTTCACCACAATTTAAGACTGAGGATGATGAAAAATGATATAAAGAACGAATCAAGTGAGATCAATGATAAATATTAAAGATTTATAATTTGATTTATTTAAGTTCAAGAATGTTCAAATTGTCAACATAATAATCAGTTGTGGAGTAAAATTAAAGAATGATATTAATATATCAAAAATAATTTGGATAGAAAAGAAATTAATTTTTATCGTGAATAGTAACCCGTATGAATAATACCGTATAAATAGTATAGTATGAATAGTATCTCGTATGAATAGTACCTCAACATGAAAATATTAAAATTTGATAAGAAAGTTCAGACCAATATTCAAGTGAAATGATATTAGATGAAGCGCAAACCTTAAGGAATTTCTAATCATTTCAGGAATTATAGAGCAATACTTATCATAGTATGTGTAGATTTAGGAATATGAAACGAAATAATATCACTTACATAATATAGAGTATGGAAGAAAATAATATTCCTTACAAATATTGAATGAAAATAATATCTCTTACCTTAGTAGGAAACTAAATCTAACTGGTATAGCGGAGATTATCTTGAGAAAATCTTGCATTATTCGCTACACTCAAAGTACCCTTATATTAGAAAGAAATACGCGTAACATTATAGAAGAAGAATTCTCTAATTCTGGTGTGATTTTTATTTCTTAACTAAGCAACCTATTTATAGGAGAATGACAGGGCACAATTTAAAGAAAATCACGGATGAATAGAAGAAGAAAAAAATCACGGACAAATTCAGCGAAATCTGATTTTTACTATGCAACACTATGCAATAAATATTCTAATAAAATAAAAACTTTATATATAATATAATATATTCTATTTATATTCTAATAAAACAAACAGCTTTATATATATTATAAAAAGTTTTATGTTTTATATAAAAAGTTTTCTGTTTTATTACTATTATAATAATAATAATAAAACAAAGCTGATATCAATTTCTATCGACGGTTTGACAAATTAGCATATGGGGGTCCATGGGATAATAAGTCAAACTTACAACAAACGCCTCGTGACAACCCCTCTATTTATATAAAAAATTGAATAAATATCCACCACAAATCACTTATCTGTAATCAACACAATTTTAATCTTTCCACGATTATTCATCATTAATATTATAACTCACAATATTGACAATCATATCGGTCCCAGGAAAGAGGGGGCTTTTCGATAAGGATTTCTCCTTATTGGCGCACAATTAAATAATCTAACCCCTTTCATCGACAGAACTTTCTAAAAATTGTCAATAATGCAAATAATAATATGAATAACTGTGTCGTGTCAATTATTGATTTAATAATATAAAATATTGTGACAATGTTACTGTAAAAATTATTGAATCAATAATATAAGATACTATGCAGCAACTACTATGACAATTATTGAATGAATCTGAGTGACTTCTTACGTAAGCATCAATAATCAGAGATACTGTGCAATACTGCGTACCACTGTGGAACAACGCGTATTACTATACTTTTCTCACCGGGTATTTCAATAGTTTAACGGTAAAAGTCTTGCCGTTATTTTTATAAAAAGGTTTTTTTTTGTCGCTTTCTTTATCCGACAGTTATTTCGTTGTGGGATCCACCAATGATTGCGCTGTCGTACGAATATTTCCCAACAAAAAGAATATTTCCCGACCAAATGAATATTCTCCGACACAACGAATATTTTATGACAACTTGCTTACTTTATAAAAATTTCACTTATCGCCCTTAACTTTAACCCTTTATCAATTTAGTCATTTATTGAATAAAATAATAATTATAAGAAAAATTGAATACTTTTATTTTATAAAATTCGGAGTCTTACATGGTATGGAACTGATGGAAGCATATTGGTGCTCCAGACCTGCTTCGACCAATTGAATATTTATGTAAATTACTTACTGTACATACCTTTTTTGTATTTTTCTATAGTTTTTCCGAATCAAACAAGACTACCACAAGTTTCACTCACAAAAATAGTAAGTTTATTATCACTACCAAATTCTCTGATTATTTTATTTAAAAAAAATTGTTTGTAAATATAACATGTATGTATTTTTGGTGATTTTATAGGTTTACTAGATTGGTGGTATTTACCCTAGAGGTTGCAATACAAAGCATGGCTAAAAATGTTGAACAATTTGTTCTTCTATTTGATTCAAGTAAGTTCATCTTTTTCTACTTTTAAATAAAATGATAATGTTGCCTAGTTCTTGTTCTTGTTCTTGTTCTTGTTCATGGCCATAATTTATAAATAAAAGGATATATTGGTCAATTACTATTTTCTCTGTTCTCCAGATTCCGGAATCCTAACACAACTTTCTAGTTGTAGACTTCTAGTTTGTATAGTAGAATTGTAGTTGTTGGGTTGGCAGGAAAGAAAGAATGATCGAGGCAACAATTAATGTTCATTGTTCCCTTGTGGGAGTTACTTAATTCCCCCATAAACTTCCATCTGTTTGTTATAATTTTCAAAGTAGTCACGCGTAAACATATAATTATCATAAAACAAGACATGATGGTGATTGGGCAGAACAAATACTGCAAAATTCTGCAAACATTTATAGTAATGGCAGAAACTGCCCGGAGTCCCCTTGAAATGTCACAGTGTATGTTAAGGATGTAAACGTTAATGTAGTAGTGGGTATAGGGGAGTCATTTTCTTTTTTGCAATTATAGCGGGCAAAAAGTGTTAAGAATTCTACTTTTTGTATGTCAGAAAATTACCAGAACTAGAAAAAATTGTACCCTCAAAGAGATTAAAAGGGGCACATTGTGTTTTTTGTTGATCAAGTTCATTGTTTGGTTTGGTTGACTAATGGCGGTGGGAACAATATTACAGGCTTTTACAGATCAACATATGTTGCTTGCTATATTGAAAATCATATAATGTGAAATATAAATTAAATTATGTAAAAATACAAAAAGGGAATGATCTCCTTTAGGTCAGCTTCACATAGTTTACTATGGGATTACTCGGTGTGTGTGGTCTTGTGGTTAGTGGGGTATTATGGTGGTCTTGACTCTTGAGGACAGCCAGAACACATACTCAATATTCTGTTCTGCTATTAGTAGCAGTAACTTGTTTGAGCTACCAGTTTTTAATTTCTAGAACATTGACGTGCTCATTGATTCAATCAATCAAGCAACTCGTAAGTTCTATGCTTGACATGCCTGCTTAATAAATTTCGTTATCTTGAATAATTTTATGTAAGGGTAAAATATTTCCATTACTAATACTAAATCTCAAGCAAAAAGCTCCTGGAATCAACTAAATAAATAACCTTGATCATGAGGGATTCTACATTTCCAATGAGGCAGCATTTTCTTTATTCATGTCCATCTTTAGAAAAACATGTCAGGTGTGTATTTATTTCAATTTGTTAATTGCATAATTTAAATGATGAGGGAACCATCAAACATGAACTTCCTCAACTGTTTCTAAATCCTTGCAACTGACACTGCAGGATCTATTTCTCCTCTGTGCTGTTTGCGGATCTGTTTAGAAGAATGCTGAGGGCCAGCTATCTTTTCTCAAGTATGTTGTATCGGTACCGCCTGTAGTATTTAGCTTTGCACATTCTGGGAGGCCGCTTGTACGAAACTACTTGTAATATTTATGTCATTATGCATTTATGTTGTATCTAGTAGTCTAAATAGATGTTTCATTGCAGGCATATGTTGATGCCTTGTGTATGCACAAGTTTCAACCAGGACATGCAAATCATGCATGGTTATGTCTTAACCTTCTGGAGGTATTATGTCAGCTAGCTAAGAGAGGTAATGCGAGTTCTGTTTGACCAATGCCGAGCATCCTCTTAAGCACTGCACTGCCCTGAAGTCTTGTTACTTGGGATGGTCAACATCAATGTATTATTCTCTCATACTAGTGCATTTACCTTGATGTTCACCTTTTGTCCTCATATTTTCTTTGTTATTAATTGATTTTGCTATTTTAATCTCAGACGGCTCAAGTTTGAAGGTTTTCATCCAGTTTCTTAAGTAGCAAAGATTGTTATTTTATATGCTTTCGAGAACATATTGAAAATGCTACATCCTTTCATGCCTTACGTGACTCTTCAACTGTGGAATGTTTAGTAGTTGATTGTAAAGATGAATATCATGTACTGGATGATTTTATTTAGTATATAATATTTGAGTTTTTTTTTTGTATTTCGACCATAATTTGTTATGGGGCCGTTAAGCCACAATTTATTTTGTTTGTAAAATAATATTGATATTCGTTACATAACAGCATTGTCAATAATAGATTTGACAATTATACAATCAAAATCTATTGTATATAATGTCATTGTTAATTGACAACAACTTTCAATGCTCTTGGAAAAACAATAATCATCGAACTGTCGTTGCTAATTGATAATAATTATCCATAACAAAATCAACAACAACAAATAATTTCATTCCAAATTAATATATGATTGGTTTATTTTGCACATTTACCAAAAAACATTGTTACCAAAAAGTATACAATCAGCAACGAAAATAAATTAAGACAATAATTTCCATACTGTTAAGCAACGGCGAACATCGTTGGCAAATGTGTATCAAACGCAACAAATTTTATCTTCGTTGACAAAAAAGTAAGGGTTTTTTTTTGTTGCCAACTAGGCGGATTTTGCAACGAAAGTTATTTTCAATAACAATTTCTTAATAAATTTGCAACAATACATTTTGTTGCTAAATGATTTATGCTTTTACTCGAAAACAAACTTTCATTGCGAAATATCTGACTTTCTACGATGAACAAAATAATTTCGTTGTTAGACGATTAGCAACGCTCATTGCGCAACAAATGGTCCAACGATCGAATAATCATTGCAAATGGCATTTGTAACGAAATTTCGCATATTTAACAACGAAATCTTTCGTTGCAGAAGCGTCATTTTTTTGTAGTGTTTGTAATTGTTTGAATATCATTTTAATAAAAGGAATCTTCAATACCAATTGGTATTGGACATGAATTAGACCACTAGGTTATAGGGTCGGGGCCGAACTACATACAAATCTTGGGGTGTTTATTATTTTGTCATTTTGCACACATATGCATATATTGTTTCTGTTATACTCTTGTGAATTAACACTAATCCAAACACCTAATAGACATGACATTCAGTCTAAATAATAATCGAAGTAGAACTTGAGATAAAACATATGCCAAAACAGACATGTCTTACCTGTTTGAATTCATTCTGAAGCAAATAAATTTAAAATTGTAATTGATATATAATTGGGTTTGAGAATCAATACATATTCAACGCCCTTCTAGGTGTGCACATACACAAAATTACTATGTGCATTTAACTTGTAGTTATTAATCAAGTTAGTGTGTATCATTTTATTTACTAAATTAAAGAATTTTATGTCAATTTTGAGTTTTGAAATAATTTAATATGACTTAAAAAAGTTAATAATAATCTTATATTTTTGAAAGAAAGAATATTTAATAATAATTATTATTACTACTGTGCACGTACACACACGGTGCACATGATAATTTCTTATTGGTAAATATGTTTGAAATTTAAAATTTAACTATTAATAAGAACTGGAATATGAAGGCTGAAACGGGAAATAACAATGGTAGAGATAAAAAGGATTGAAATAGCTGCTAATAATTTAAAATTGTAACTATAGTGTATTATACACTTACTCCAATCTTAACCGTTTTTCATTCCTTTTCCCTTTATAATAAAGGTAGATAATATTAGGATTAAACATTTAGATATAACCGAACTGAATTTGTCAATTCAATTACATCCAGATGCCGAAATTAAGCTATTTTGGGTAATCGTACAACAATCAAAATACTTAAATATCAAAAATACCAAGTACCGAAATACTTGATTTACTATCCAGCTATTTCGGGAAATAACGAAACTAAATGAGAATTCTAAATGAAAAATTTTAAATGAAAATTTTAACCAAAATTTTTTATTTCTTGAATTGTTATTCAGGTTAACTGAGTAAGTCAATTTACAAATTGTTATTGTACCCGAATATTGGAATATTATTCTAATTTTACAGAATGACCGAATAACTGAATACTCGAATTATTTTGGTTAAAAAAATCTTATTCAATTATGTTACTTGATTTTAAGTCCCTTGTTTGTTAAAAAATTGAACTTGTGAAAATAATTCAAAGGGGACTATTTAATTTAATATTATTCTGGCCAAATATCATAATTCATTCCATTTGTGATTTAAAATTTGTTGACAAAATTAACCATTATTTTTTTAAATGACCAATATATCATATTCATCTATATTCACAATATTGAGAATAAGATTGTTTTGTTATTACTAGTATGAGTATACTAGTCCTACAAATTATTTTTTATTCAACAATTTAAATAAAACAAATATGAAACTATTTTAAATTATCTATAAATAATTCCACTCAAAATAAACACGTGACTAAACTTATTAAATCACCAAAAAGTCTAAACAGACAAAAATATAGGACATAAATATTGAACACAAGTGTATTAAATTTTTAATTATTTATATTTTAACCCAATAATAAAAATACAAATAAATTAAAATTCAATACATCTGCTCCTGTCCGATATTCGTGTCCCATATTCCGTGTACAAGAACTCTTAAATCACAGTAGTAGGCTCGAGAGATTGGGGGCAAAGATTACAGCTATATGTTGAAGACAGTTACCGTTAGATATGAGGCTTTCAATTCACATTATTTGAATTTCATGTGTGTGAGAGAGAGAACCTACTAGAGCTTGAATTTGAATTTCATGTACAGAGAGGCTTTCAATTCATATTATTTGAATTTCATGTGTGTGCGAGAGAGATCCTACTAGGTTTTGAATAATTTGTTCCGGTGCAAAATCCATTTTTCACCCAAATCTCAGATATTATACATTCTCTCTCATCTCCCATTTTTCTCGTCTCCGAATCTCAGATCGCGGGCTCCCAATTTCTTCTTCTTCTTCCCTTTCTTCATCTCTTGACTTTACATCCCAGAACAAAATCACGACTTTCACCTTCGTTTTAACCTTTGTTTGTAGCTAATTAGGAATCTATGGTTTGGAAATAGTTCGGGAGCTGCGTACAGAGTCTTCTCCACATGGATTTGGAAATCTAGGGTTTGTGTTCTTGTCCAGACTTAAGTTAATTTACCATTTTCTTTCTCTATTTTCAATTTAGTCCTCCCCACCTTACATTCTCTAAATCCTAGGGTTTACGCACAAAAAATCTTTGCCTCGATCTTACAATCTCGGCATCGTTGTCTCTTTTGTATTACTTCCATAGAAAATGTCATTGTTGGGAACTTGGAAGGGTGTACTGGAGATGGCAAAGTTCGCTGGATATGTTCGCTGTATTGGAGATGTCTTATGTATTTCTTTGCCAACAACACAGAATCTTCAGAAATTCATGGGCGCTGTATGTATATGTTTCTCTATAGAATATTGTTCTGAAAATCTTCATTTCTACTTTATAGTTTCATAGATTTTCCTAAATTTTGTTTGGCTGTTCTAGTTCAGTACTGATGGCTTATGTGCGTGTATATGTATGTAATCTATAAATGTGTTGTTCATGTAAACTTTGTTTGATTGAATGTTTGATTCATATTATATCACTGATTTCAATGTTGGCTTAAAAGCAGTTTGCTATTTTGCAATTTAATTTCGAGAATTGCCTTATGAGAATGGGATCTCTACTTTGCTGTAGATACTTGATATCTTATTCTGCTAATTATAGGTTCAAAATGAAGTGTTTCACAATTATAGTTTATGAGACATTATAATATTTGCTCATGATTTACAATTATCGGTATGTGTTGAAATTTGGTTTTGAAGATTGTGTTTTTGTTGCCAATAGTCTTGTTGATATGTATCGAAAGTGTGGTGTTTATAAATGATGCGGGGAAGGTGTTTAATCATATGTTTCAGAGAAACATAGTGACATAGAATTCAATGATTTCGAGTTATGTTCAAAATGGTTTGATGGAGGAAGCAATTGGGGTCTTTTATGATATGAGGATGGAAGGAATAGAACCCACTCATGTTACTGATAGTAGTGTGCATACAAGCCAATCATGTATGATGATAAAGCACGTACTTTGTAAATAATCTTATTTATTTATTAATAAAATATTTATTTATTAAAGGCATTTAATTATCTACATGTTGCTGTTTTTATAATATGTAAATAACCCATAGTTTTAAGCAATGCTTTTAGAATCATGATGATGATCATGCTAATGAGATCTAAATTCTTAGAAAGTTTTAAAACTAAAATAGTTCCCAATCGTGGGATTACTAAAAAGGGGATTAGTAAATCCGGATAGATTGGTACATATGTTGCTTGCTCATTGGATGAGGATGATTGATCTCATGATCATTTGTGTGGAGACACTAAAGCAAGTATGTAGGTGCTTATTGGAGAATAAGTTCACTGAACGTGATTCGCTATGGAATACCTAATGGAGATTTACTCGCCTGTCAATAGGAATTCCTAATGTGATAGTAGTACAAGTAATCCTTGGACTTGAGATCATCATAGTATCTTGTATGTAACAAATTATACTTTGACTTATTCCTTAAGACCTTTTAAGGCATATATAGGGTATGCTTGGGTATAATGAGTTACATATGGAGATAATTAATGATCAATAAAGAATCTACCACCTCTAGTAAAAGAGGAGATATGTCCCATGTGATTCGTTAAATGACAACCCAGGAATCCTTGGCCAAGGTGAAATGAAATTAGAAAGGAGTTTTTAATTTGCATTATTTGGAGTTGTGCATTTTCTAATCGAAATACATATAATTAAATAAAATAAGACTTGACAGTAAATCCATGTCTTATATTTAATTGGGACATTGTATGGTGGAAGGATTGAATTGTATGGTAACTATTAACTCACAGGTTCTTTTATGATTAATGTTGAAATCTATATTATCTGGAAAGTCGTTGATCGCTAGGGAGGCTTATCCCTATTGTAGAATAAATATTATTTATTTAAATAAATTATTAGTTTAATTTATTTATTTAAATAAGATTAAAATTGTTTTAATTGATTTATTCACAACCGGTTTAATATGGAGAACCTAAAGGGTCACACCATAAAAGGAAGAATAATTATTTAAGAAGGTAATGGCATAATCGTAATAATGCATTAAGTATAATTAATTTAATCTATGGTGATAGAATAAATTAAATAGCTTAATGTTTATTATTTAATATTTTGGAAATATTAAATATAAATTAATAAGAGGAGTCTTATTAATATTATTACAATTATTATTATTTTAATTTCTAAAGGAGTTTAGTAATTAATTTAATATTTAGTACTCTCATTTATTCCTAATAAGATTAGGAGACAAATTAATTAAATGAATTTAATTAATTATTCCCATGTGGTGGGAAGCCTAAATTAATTAAAGGAGTTTAATTAATTAAAAGAAATCCCATGTCTAATAGGATTAGAAGGGTTGACCAATGTCTATATAAGAAGTCTTATAATAGATATTAGATTGATGTAATTCCAATTGTTGGAGAGTACTCCTTTTCTATAGAGGATAGAAAACTAAGGTTAAGCAAAACACCCTCCTTCTTGATAATTCATCTTCCTTGGTGGATCACCTCTAGAGGCCAAACACTTGGTTGGCTAACGTTGATCAAAGAAAGGAATCTAACCCGAAAATTCAAGGAGATCACGAAGAACAAGGAGTTGAACTAGTACCTGTGGAAGCTTCGTTCTACAAGGGTATGATTCCATAACTTCTTATTTATCGTTTTAAATTAATAATTTGCATAAAGGATGATCCGGGTAATGGTTTTGTAGAAATTTTTTAAACTCTGATATACCATGCTTCCGCTAATTTTTGTAATTTGATTGCGTCACGATTTCGTACAAACCCAACAGTGGTATCAGAGCCAAATCTTTATGCAATTATTAATTTATTTTTGATTTCATATACATATGGGTATGTATTTAAAATAATTTATTGGGCATAATTTTATTGTATAAAATTATATTTTAAAAAAAAAAAAAAAAGACTTTTTTTGGGACGAATCACAATTTTTTTTTGGTGCTAATCTTGAATTCTGCAAAGAAAAGATGTTGTCTCTTTCTTACTCCAAAAAGAAGGTGACCCATCAGGAAAGGACTTTTTTAATAAACATGCAGGACTCTTTTAATAAAAGAAGGTGATTTTTTTAAAAAAAAAAATAAATATGATATATTTATATATTATATTCTAAATAATTTTATAATTAAAATAAAGAGTTTATTTTAATCTTGAAATTGGATTTCATGCAATTTAAAATTGCCCATTAAATGATACTCATATATATATGGAATGTTTTAATTCATGAGATGAATATTTATTTATTGATATATATGGTGATATGTATGAAAATAAATGGGGATTGATTATGGACTATTTGACCAATGTGATTGGATTTTATTTTAGTTGAATGCTTGAATGAATGGGTTTTATTAAATGGGGTCTGCGTACCTCGTCTTCTCTAATTTTTTTTTTCTTGATGTAAAATTCTATCTCCCTCCTATGTACTTCCCCTTGACTGTTGATCAAGGTTTCTATTTAAATTAAATAGTTTAATGTAATAAGAATAGTTAGAATTATCTTGAAGAAATTGGAGACCAAGGAGCAAGGAGCGCGTGAAGACCCGTTTGTATGGAGCCCGTGTTTAAATGTAATAGTTATATTTAAATTTAAATTCTTGCACTCCTAGGTTTGACCTTTTGGTTCACTTGGTGGCTCTAGTGAACCAAACTAGAATAAAAGTCCATAATCAATCCGGGTAGAATATAATATTCTATATTGCATGCTAAATATTATATATATTATATTTTATGCAAACATGCTTCGCATGTTTAATAAAATGACGCGTATTTTATATATATATGTGCATGCGCGCTAAACAAGATGAGACAAATAATAACAAACCCCTCAAAGAAATAATATTAAGTCCGAAGCGTTCAAATGATATTTGGAATATCGAACGTCGCCTTCTAGCATGATAAATTAATAGAGTATTAAATATTTAATATGAGCTTGTTGTGCTATCCACAAGGCGAGTATTGCGTATTTAAGATGTTAATTAATCACATTTGATGCTTATCAAGAAAATTGAACGATCTAGTCTTGTTGTGCTATCCACAAGGACGAACATTTTTCTTTTTTGAATTTATGGAAGTGCTAGGCTGGACTTAACTTAAATCATTTTAGTTCGGATGTGCACACACTTGACCATTATGATTTAAGAGGCAAAATAAAAGGAGTTATATAGTGTTGTAATTGACAAGAGTTGTCTACCTATTTATTTGTATATCGCTTGTTGTGCTATCCACAAGGTTATATACATTTGAAATGGGATCCTTATTCTCACTAGCAAATCTTTAATTAGATGTTGCCGAACTATATAAGTGAGGGTAATATAGTTTGATGAAAATAGTGGGAGATATCAATTTAAAATAAAGACCTAAATTTATTTTGGTATGCAAAATTAATAAAATGAATGTTTGCTAAAATGTTATTTTTCACATGCAGAATTTTAAAAATGTCTAAATCACTAATCTCACTACGAAGCATACTTGATGCAAACAAGCTTACCGGGCCGAATTATGAGGACTGGCTAAGAAATCTGAGAATTGTTCTCACTGCTGAAAAGATTTCTTATGTCCTAAATTCAACTGTCCCTGAATCTGTTTCAGAAACAGCCTCTGAGGAAGAGATTGTCACTTTCAATAAGTGGCAAGATGATGCATCTGTGACTCAATGCATCATGCTCGCATCCATGAATAACGAGCTTCAGCGTCAGCACGAAAAAATGGATGCTCCTGCTATGCTGCTTCACCTCAAGGAGTTGTATGGTGAACAGAGTAGGACTGCTAGATATGAGATATCTAAGGAGCTCTTCCGATCTCGGATGACCGAGGGTACTGCCATCGAGACTCATGTCCTGAAAGTGATCAATTTGATTGAACGCCTTGGACAGCTTGGGTTCGTCATGGATGGGGAGTTGAGTCAAGACTTGGTCTTGCAGTCACTCCCTGAGACCTTCTCGCAGTTTGTGGTTAATTTTCACATGAATAAGCTAGATGTCAGCTTGCCTGAGCTGCTTAACATGCTGAAAACTGCAGAAGGACACTTCCCATCCAAGAAGAACCATATCTTGATGGTGGATTCTTCCAATAAAAGGAAGAGACCTAAGGTATCTTCTGAAAAGAAGAAATCCAAGAAGGCTAAGGGAAAGGGGAAAGAAAAGGAACAAAAGAAACCTGAACCAGCTAAAGGAATGTGCTTTCATTGCAACGAGCCGGGTCATTGGAAGAAAAACTGCAAGAAGTTTCTGGCAGACAAGAAGCTTGGAGAAGCTTCGACTTCCAATCAAGGTTTGTTCATGATTGAAATTAATTTTTCAGAAAGTCAAAATTCTACTTGGGTATTGGATACCGGCTGTGGTTCTCACATATGTAATAATGTGAAGGGACTGGTCAGAAGTAGAAAGCTGAACAATGATGAGGTGATCCTACGAGTAGGGAATGGAGCAAAGGTTGCTGCATTAGCTGTAGGAACTTATTATTTAGCAATGCCTTCGGGCAAGTCCATTTATCTTAATAATTGTTATTATGTTCCGAATATTATTAAAAACATTATTTCAATTTCTGTATTGGATATGGAAGGATTTAACGTTGTTATAAAGAACAATAGTTGTTCTATTTATAAAGACGATGTTTTATATGGTATTGAAAATTTGCGAAATGGACTTTATACACTTGACTTACAAGAAAATATATTTCAAATTGAACAAACTAAGAAAAGAAAAAGAGATGATATTAATTATACCTACATGTGGCACTGTAGACTCGGTCATATCAATGAAACAAGATTATCCAAGTTGCATAAAGATGGGCTCCTCGAGCTATCCGATTATGAATCATATCCAACTTGTGAATCTTGTCTCATGGGTAAAATGACTAAATCTCCTTTTAGTGGAAGAGGAGAAAGAGTTACAGAGTTGTTGACATTGATTCACACAGACGTTTGTGGGCCTATGACAACAAGTGCACGGGGTGGGTATTCTTATTTTATTACTTTCACTGATGATCACTCAAGATTTGGATATGTGTATTTAATGAAATACAAGTCAGAATCATTTGAAAAGTTCAAAGAGTTCAGAAGTGAAGTAGAGAAATAAACGGGCAAGAGTATAAAGATACTTCGATCAGATCGAGGCGGAGAATACTTAAGCGGTGAGTTTCTCAATTGTCTCAAATAAAATGGTATAATCTCACAATGGACTCCTCCAGGTACACCACAGTTAAATGGAGTATCTGAAAGGAGAAATCGAACACTGTTAGACATGGTTCGATCCATGATGAGTTTTACCGACCTTCCAATTTCCTTTTGGGGATATGCCCTAGAAACGGCTGCATACCTACTTAACAAGGTACCTACCAAATCCGCCCCAAAGACTCCATATGAGATGTGGAAGGGGAGGAAACCAAATCTTAAGCATGTTAAGACTTGGGGTTGTCCAGCTTATGTCAAAAAGTTTGAACATGATAAGCTACAAACTAAATCCGAAAAGTGTAGATTTGTGGGATACCCTAAAGAAACTGTAGGGTATTATTTCTATCATCCAACTGATCAAAAGGTGTTTGTTGCGAAACATGCTGCCTTCTTGGAAAAGGAGTTTATCCATGAAGGGGTCAGTGGGAGTAAGATATATCTTGAAGAAGCTCAAGAACCACAAATTACCACGGATCAAAGTCAGGTACCTGACCAAGTAGAAGAACCTACTATACCACACCCTGTTCGTAAATCTGGAAGAGTACCGAAGATACCTGAGAGGTATGGATTCGTTGTAGAGGATGACGATGAGGTACGCATCATGAATGATGATGATCCATTGAATTACGAACAGGCCATGAGTAATAAAGACTCAGGGAAATGGCTTGAAGCCATGAAATCCGAAATGGACTCCATGTATGAAAACAAAGTATGGACTTTGGTTTCACCACCTGAAGGCATTAAGCCTATTGGGTGTAAATGGGTCTTTAAAAGAAAGACTGGAGCGGACGGCAAGGTGGAGACCTATAAGGCCCGACTGGTTGCAAAAGGTTTCAAACAAAGACAAGGAGTTGATTATGATGAAACCTTTTCACCAGTAGCTATGCTCAAGTCCATTCGGATTTTGCTTGCAATTGCAGCTTATAACGACTATGAGATCTGGCAGATGGACGTGAAAACGGCCTTCCTCAATGGAAAACTTGAGGAGGATGTGTATATGACACAGCCAGAGGGATTTGTTTCAAAGGTTGGAATAAATCAAGTCTGTAAGCTGCAACGATCCATTTATGGATTGAAGCAAGCTTCTCGTAGATGGAACATTCGTTTTGATGAGACAATCAAAGAGTTTGATTTTATCAAAAATGACGATGAACCATGTGTGTACAAGAAGGTTAGTGGGAGCGTAATTTCATTCCTTGTATTATATGTTGATGATATATTGCTGATAGGGAATGACATTCCTATGCTACAATCAATTAAAATCTGGTTATCTAAACACTTCTCCATGAAGGACTTGGGAGAAGCATCCTATATTTTGGGGATAAAGATCTATAGAGATAGATCTAAAAGGATGATTGGTTTATCCCAAGGAACGTACATTGATACGATGCTAAAGAGGTTTAGCATGGAAGATTCCAAAAGAGGTCTCATGCCGATGAGCCATGGAATACATCTCTCCAAGAAACAGGCCCCAAAGACACCTGAGGAGAGAGACCGTATGAGTAAGATCCCTTATGCTTCTGCAATAGGATCTATCATGTACGGTATGATATGTACTAGACCGGATGTTGCTCATGCACTTAGTGTAACGAGCAGATACCAGTCGAATCCTGGAGAAGAGCACTGGAAGGCAGTGAAAAATATCCTAAAGTACTTGAGAAGAACTAAAGATATTTTTCTTGTCTACGGTGGGTCTGAATTAAAACTCGAGGGCTTCACAGACTCAAGTTTTCAAACGGACCAAGATGACAGTAAATCTGTTTCGGGGTATGTTTTTACCTTGAACAGAGGCGCAGTGAGTTGGAAGAGTTCCAAGCAGCAAACAGTTGCTGATTCAGTGACAGAGGCAGAGTATATAGCTGCAAGTGAAGCTGCAAAGGAAGCTGTTTGGATGAAGAAGTTCATAACTGAACTTGGTGTGGTTCCTAGCATTGGAGAAGCAGTTCCCATTTACTGTGACAACACAGGAGCAGTTGCACAGGCTAAGGAACCCAGGTCTCATCAGAAATCTAAACACGTGTTGCGGTGATTTCACTTGATCAGGGAGATCATTGAAAGAGGAGACGTCACCTTGGAGCGTGTAGACTCTCAAGATAACATTGCAGATCCATTTACTAAAGCTTTAACACAACAACAGTTTGATCGTCACTTAGAGAAGATGGGTATGAGATACCATGGCGATTGGCTTTAGTGCAAGTGGGAGATTGATAGTAGTGTGCATACAAGCCAATCATGTATGATGATAAAGCACGTACTTTGTAAACAATCTTATTTATTTATTAATAAAATATTTATTTATTAAAGGCATTTAATTATCTACATGTTGCTGTTTTTATAATATGTAAATAACCCATAGTTTTAAGCAATGCTTTTAGAATCATGATGATGATCATGCTAATGAGATCTAAATTCTTAGAAAGTTTTAAAACTAAAATAGTTCCCAATCGTGGGATTACTAAAAAGGGGATTAGTAAATCCGGATAGATTGGTACATATGTTGCTTGCTCATTGGATGAGGATGATTGATCTCATGATCATTTGTGTGGAGACACTAAAGCAAGTATGTAGGTGCTTATTGGAGAATAAGTTCACTGAACGTGATTCGCTATGGAATACCTAATGGAGATTTACTCGCCTGTCAATAGGAATTCCTAATGTGATAGTAGTACAAGTAATCCTTGGACTTGAGATCATCATAGTATCTTGTATGTAACAAATTATACTTTGACTTATTCCTTAAGACCTTTTAAGGCATATATAGGGTATGCTTGGGTATAATGAGTTACATATGGAGATAATTAATGATCAATAAAGAATCTACCACCTCTAGTAAAAGAGGAGATATGTCCCATGTGATTCGTTAAATGACAACCCAGGAATCCTTGGCCAAGGTGAAATGAAATTAGAAAGGAGTTTTTAATTTGCATTATTTGGAGTTGTGCATTTTCTAATCGAAATACATATAATTAAATAAAATAAGACTTGACAGTAAATCCATGTCTTATATTTAATTGGGACATTGTATGGTGGAAGGATTGAATTGTATGGTAACTATTAACTCACAGGTTCTTTTATGATTAATGTTGAAATCTATATTATCTGGAAAGTCGTTGATCGCTAGGGAGGCTTATCCCTATTGTAGAATAAATATTATTTATTTAAATAAATTATTAGTTTAATTTATTTATTTAAATAAGATTAAAATTGTTTTAATTGATTTATTCACAACCGGTTTAATATGGAGAACCTAAAGGGTCACACCATAAAAGGAAGAATAATTATTTAAGAAGGTAATGGCATAATCGTAATAATGCATTAAGTATAATTAATTTAATCTATGGTGATAGAATAAATTAAATAGCTTAATGTTTATTATTTAATATTTTGGAAATATTAAATATAAATTAATAAGAGGAGTCTTATTAATATTATTACAATTATTATTATTTTAATTTCTAAAGGAGTTTAGTAAGTAATTTAATATTTAGTACTCTCATTTATTCCTAATAAGATTAGGAGACAAATTAATTAAATGAATTTAATTAATTATTCCCATGTGGTGGGAAGCCTAAATTAATTAAAGGAGTTTAATTAATTAAAAGAAATCCCATGTCTAATAAGATTAGAAGGGTTGACCAATGTCTATATAAGAGAAGTCTTATAATAGATATTAGATTGATGTAATTCCAATTGTTGGAGAGTACTCCTTTTCTATAGAGGATAGAAAACTAAGGTTAAGCAAAACACCCTCCTTCTTGATAATTCATCTTCCTTGGTGGATCACCTCTAGAGGCCAAACACTTGGGTGGCTAACGTTGATCAAAGAAAGGAATCTAACCCGAAAATTCAAGGAGATCACGAAGAACAAGGAGTTGAACTAGTACCTGTGGAAGCTTCGTTCTACAAGGGTATGATTCCATAACTTCTTATTTATCGTTTTAAATTAATAATTTGCATAAAGGATGATCCGGGTAATGGTTTTGTAGAAATTTTTTAAACTCTGATATACCATGCTTCCGCTAATTTTTGTAATTTGATTGCGTCACGATTTCGTACAAACCCAACAGTTACATTTTGGGTACTTCCAAAATCAATTTTTATTCAAAGGTTGGTTTTGTGATAACCCAAATTTTTGGATAATATTAAAATAAGAATTGAACAAGGGAAAAAAATTATTTGTTATGGGAGCTACTTTAATTTAACTCCATAATTAGTTAAATGGTTTATATTCTATTTTATATTATGTTAATAAAGGTATGTGTAACAATTATATATATATTGAATGTAATGTGGGTATTTTAAAATGTGTCAAGACAGTTTGCTGAAAATGAAAATCAGTGTATGACCAAATAGGAGGTGGCTTATGTTAAAGCCATAACAAGGATGACTAATATTTAAGCTCAAGTAGGAGGTGTCAATTAGGAAGCAATTACCAAGTTATTCAGCATTACCTGAGTACTATAAAAAGGAAGTGGGAATTGATATATGCTCTATACCGTTCCATTTCATTGCATCTTCTCTCAAAGATTTTGTCAAGCATAAGTTATTCCCTTTCATCTCAAATATTCCTTCCTTTCTCTACTAAACTGCCGAACCATATACCCAAAATTTTGGTCCCATTAAATTTATCATATTTGGGCAAGAAGATAGAGTGTATAAAATTTAAATTAGTAAGAGTTGGCATCAAAAGGCTGATAGCAGGGGGTGTTGTAACAAGGAGTTTATGTTAGAAAAGCAAGCAAAGAAGGTGAGTTCTTATTTTAGTTTTAGTATTAACAATTGAAATTTATATGTTAAATTGTGAAAGTAGTTGGTTTAAATAAAGTTAATCATATATCAGTGGCAATTAAGGTTACCTGTACTGGGTATGAAGTCTCTAATACAAAGTATATATGAGAACTTTATGGAAATTAAGTTAAGTTTATATATATGTATGGGTTAGTATGTAAACTAATGGTTTATATGAATTTTAATGGTGTAATCAGTTAGTGGTAATCTGAATTAGAAGCAAGGAGTATAGGTTTGGTTGTGTGGAGTAATAAGGTGGGAAAATTTGGCCTAGAACACAAATCAAACATTATGAAATCTGCGTTTTGAAAGAGCGCACACCACTTGTTTGATAAAAGTCCTATATGGACTGTTTTTGTTAAAAACCAAGGATCAAGCGAATCCGATGCTAAGGCAATGTATATTTACACTATATGGGGATGATTAAAGAGTTTGAACAAGGTAAATTAGAACGAAATGCAATTTTAAGCCAAAATGAAAAGTTGGAAGTTAGTATGTTGAGCTAATTTTGAGCACAGTTTTGGGTAACTTAAAGAGTCCGAAAAGGGTGGTTAAATATTTCCAAGTATAGCCTACCATAGTGTCTATAATATATCAAAAATTGGTTGGCATCGGACTTATGAGTTAGAAGCTAAAAATACGTGAAGATGCTAGGTGAGGCGAGCTGATTGCTGCAGTCAGCAGCAGCAGCAGTTCAACTGGGGCTCCTTTGGGTTCGCATTTGATATGTGTAAGTTACCCGGATTGAATAGGTAGTATTTTTCTAAAATAGGTGAGTATACCACCTATATATATCCAAAATTCAACATAAACGGATCAAAGATGTAGGAAATAAAAATTGGCAAACCAAGGGTCAAGGAGGAGGGGGCTTCTGACCAGCGGCAGCAGCACTCAGCGGTAACACAACAGCTATGGCTGCTTGGATGAGCTAGCTTGGCTTTTGACGATTTAATTTGATAACTTACCTTTATAGGTTAGTTTCTAAATTCCAAAAGAGACAAGTAAAGGCATTATAAAAGGTAAAAGATATCAAAGATAGGTGTCCAAGCTTGGGGCTGTTTAGCCAAGCAAGGCTATGTCAAGGGGTTGTTAATGCTTGACCTAGGGGTTGCTAGTAATGCTTGGCCTAGGGGCTGTTTGGTGTTCTAAAGAAATGTGATGGGTTTTAATGTGTTAGTTTACAGTAATGAATTTATAAAATAGTATGGAAGCTATAACTTATGTATATATATATAGACCATAGCTACGCTCTATGTATAAAGTAAAACCAAGGATCAAGCGAATCCGATGCTAAGGCAATGTATATTTACACTATATGGGGATGATTAAAGAGTTTGAACAAGGTAAATTAGAACGAAATGCAATTTTAAGCCAAAACGAAAAGTTGGAAGTTAGTATGTTGAGCTAATTTTGAGCACAGTTTTGGGTAACTTAAAGAGTCCGAAAAGGATGGTTAAATATTTCCAAGTATAGCCTACCATAGTGTCTATAATATATCAAAAATTGGTTGGCATCGGACTTATGAGTTAGAAGCTAAAAATACGTGAAGATGCTAGGTGAGGCGAGCTGACTGCTGCAGTCAGCAGCAGCAGCAGTTCAACTGGGGCTCCTTTGGGTTCGCATTTGATATGTGTAAGTTACCCGGATTGAATAGGTAGTATTTTTCTAAAATAGGTGAGTATACCACCTATATATATCCAAAATTCAACATAAACGGATCAAAGATGTAGGAAATAAAAATTGGCAAACCAAGGGTCAAGGAGGAGGGGGCTTCTGACCAGCGGCAGCAGCACTCAGCGGTAACACAACAGCTATGGCTGCTTGGATGAGCTAGCTTGGCTTTTGACGATTTAATTTGATAACTTACCTTTATAGGTTAGTTTCTAAATTCCAAAAGAGACAAGTAAAGGCATTATAAAAGGTAAAAGATATCAAAGATAGGTGTCCAAGCTTGGGGCTGTTTAGCCAAGCAAGGCTATGTCAAGGGGTTGTTAATGCTTGACCTAGGGGTTGCTAGTAATGCTTGGCCTAGGGGCTGTTTGGTGTTCTAAAGAAATGTGATGGGTTTTAATGTGTTAGTTTACAGTAATGAATCTATAAAATAGTATGGAAGCTATAACTTATGTATATATATATAGACCATAGCTACGCTCTATGTATAAAGTAAAACCAAGGATCAAGCGAATCCGATGCTAAGGCAATGTATATTTACACTATATGGGGATGATTAAAGAGTTTGAACAAGGTAAATTAGAACGAAATGCAATTTTAAGCCAAAACGAAAAGTTGGAAGTTAGTATGTTGAGTTAATTTTGAGCACAGTTTTGGGTAACTTAAAGAGTCCGAAAAGGGTGGTTAAATATTTCCAAGTATAGCCTACCATAGTGTCTATAATATATCAAAAATTGGTTGGCATCGGACTTATGAGTTAGAAGCTAAAAATACGTGAAGATGCTAGGTGAGGCGAGCTGACTGCTGCAGTCAGCAGCAGCAGCAGTTCAACTGGGGCTCCTTTGGGTTCGCATTTGATATGTGTAAGTTACCCGGATTGAATAGGTAGTATTTTTCTAAAATAGGTGAGTATACCACCTATATATATCCAAAATTCAACATAAACGGATCAAAGATGTAGGAAATAAAAATTGGCAAACCAAGGGTCAAGGAGGAGGGGGCTTCTGACCAGCGGCAGCAGCACTCAGCGGTAACACAACAGCTATGGCTGCTTGGATGAGCTAGCTTGGCTTTTGACGATTTAATTTGATAACTTACCTTTATAGGTTAGTTTCTAAATTCCAAAAGAGACAAGTAAAGGCATTATAAAAGGTAAAAGATATCAAAGATAGGTGTCCAAGCTTGGGGCTGTTTAGCCAAGCAAGGCTATGTCAAGGGGTTGTTAATGCTTGACCTAGGGGTTGCTAGTAATGCTTGGCCTAGGGGCTGTTTGGTGTTCTAAAGAAATGTGATGGGTTTTAATGTGTTAGTTTACAGTAATGAATCTATAAAATAGTATGGAAGCTATAACTTATGTATATATATATAGACCATAGCTACGCTCTATGTATAAAGTAAAACCAAGGATCAAGCGAATCCGATGCTAAGGCAATGTATATTTACACTATATGGGGATGATTAAAGAGTTTGAACAAGGTAAATTAGAACGAAATGCAATTTTAAGCCAAAACGAAAAGTTGGAAGTTAGTATGTTGAGTTAATTTTGAGCACAGTTTTGGGTAACTTAAAGAGTCCGAAAAGGGTGGTTAAATATTTCCAAGTATAGCCTACCATAGTGTCTATAATATATCAAAAATTGGTTGGCATCGGACTTATGAGTTAGAAGCTAAAAATACGTGAAGATGCTAGGTGAGGCGAGCTGACTGCTGCAGTCAGCAGCAGCAGCAGTTCAACTGGGGCTCCTTTGGGTTCGCATTTGATATGTGTAAGTTACCCGGATTGAATAGGTAGTATTTTTCTAAAATAGGTGAGTATACCACCTATATATATCCAAAATTCAACATAAACGGATCAAAGATGTAGGAAATAAAAATTGGCAAACCAAGGGTCAAGGAGGAGGGGGCTTCTGACCAGCGGCAGCAGCACTCAGCGGTAACACAACAGCTATGGCTGCTTGGATGAGCTAGCTTGGCTTTTGACGATTTAATTTGATAACTTACCTTTATAGGTTAGTTTCTAAATTCC
The DNA here is from genome assembly GCA_020205555.1 of Panax stipuleanatus. Taxonomy (NCBI): domain Eukaryota; kingdom Viridiplantae; phylum Streptophyta; class Magnoliopsida; order Apiales; family Araliaceae; genus Panax; species Panax stipuleanatus. The sequence continues at coordinate 136,191,389 of CM035118.1, read as the reverse complement.
AAAAGAGACAAGTAAAGGCATTATAAAAGGTAAAAGATATCAAAGATAGGTGTCCAAGCTTGGGGCTGTTTAGCCAAGCAAGGCTATGTCAAGGGGTTGTTAATGCTTGACCTAGGGGTTGCTAGTAATGCTTGGCCTAGGGGCTGTTTGGTGTTCTAAAGAAATGTGATGGGTTTTAATGTGTTAGTTTACAGTAATGAATCTATAAAATAGTATGGAAGCTATAACTTATGTATATATATATAGACCATAGCTACGCTCTATGTATAAAGTAAAACCAAGGATCAAGCGAATCCGATGCTAAGGCAATGTATATTTACACTATATGGGGATGATTAAAGAGTTTGAACAAGGTAAATTAGAACGAAATGCAATTTTAAGCCAAAACGAAAAGTTGGAAGTTAGTATGTTGAGTTAATTTTGAGCACAGTTTTGGGTAACTTAAAGAGTCCGAAAAGGGTGGTTAAATATTTCCAAGTATAGCCTACCATAGTGTCTATAATATATCAAAAATTGGTTGGCATCGGACTTATGAGTTAGAAGCTAAAAATACGTGAAGATGCTAGGTGAGGCGAGCTGACTGCTGCAGGCAGCAGCAGCAGCAGTTCAACTGGGGCTCCTTTGGGTTCGCATTTGATATGTGTAAGTTACCCGGATTGAATAGGTAGTATTTTTCTAAAATAGGTGAGTATACCACCTATATATATCCAAAATTCAACATAAACGGATCAAAGATGTAGGAAATAAAAATTGGCAAACCAAGGGTCAAGGAGGAGGGGGCTTCTGACCAGCGGCAGCAGCACTCAGCGGTAACACAACAGCTATGGCTGCTTGGATGAGCTAGCTTGGCTTTTGACGATTTAATTTGATAACTTACCTTTATAGGTTAGTTTCTAAATTCCAAAAGAGACAAGTAAAGGCATTATAAAAGGTAAAAGATATCAAAGATAGGTGTCCAAGCTTGGGGCTGTTTAGCCAAGCAAGGCTATGTCAAGGGGTTGTTAATGCTTGACCTAGGGGTTGCTAGTAATGCTTGGCCTAGGGGCTGTTTGGTGTTCTAAAGAAATGTGATGGGTTTTAATGTGTTAGTTTACAGTAATGAATCTATAAAATAGTATGGAAGCTATAACTTATGTATATATATATAGACCATAGCTACGCTCTATGTATAAAGTAAAACCAAGGATCAAGCGAATCCGATGCTAAGGCAATGTATATTTACACTATATGGGGATGATTAAAGAGTTTGAACAAGGTAAATTAGAACGAAATGCAATTTTAAGCCAAAACGAAAAGTTGGAAGTTAGTATGTTGAGTTAATTTTGAGCACAGTTTTGGGTAACTTAAAGAGTCCGAAAAGGGTGGTTAAATATTTCCAAGTATAGCCTACCATAGTGTCTATAATATATCAAAAATTGGTTGGCATCGGACTTATGAGTTAGAAGCTAAAAATACGTGAAGATGCTAGGTGAGGCGAGCTGACTGCTGCAGTCAGCAGCAGCAGCAGTTCAACTGGGGCTCCTTTGGGTTCGCATTTGATATGTGTAAGTTACCCGGATTGAATAGGTAGTATTTTTCTAAAATAGGTGAGTATACCACCTATATATATCCAAAATTCAACATAAACGGATCAAAGATGTAGGAAATAAAAATCGGCAAACCAAGGGTCAAGGAGGAGGGGGCTTCTGACCAGCGGCAGCAGCACTCAGCGGTAACACAACAGCTATGGCTGCTTGGATGAGCTAGCTTGGCTTTTGACGATTTAATTTGATAACTTACCTTTATAGGTTAGTTTCTAAATTCCAAAAGAGACAAGTAAAGGCATTATAAAAGGTAAAAGATATCGAAGATAGGTGTCCAAGCTTGGGGCTGTTTAGCCAAGCAAGGCTATGTCAAGGGGTTGTTAATGCTTGACCTAGGGGTTGCTAGTAATGCTTGGCCTAGGGGCTGTTTGGTGTTCTAAAGAAATGTGATGGGGTTTAATGTGTTAGTTTATAGTAATGAATCTATAAAATAGTATGGAAGCTATAACTTATGTATATATATATATAGACCATAGCTACGCTCTATGTATAAAGTAAAATACGAGTGCACCTTGTATACTTAGAATATGTATAAAGGTATGAGATAACCATGTAATAAATTACAAATGGCTTATAAACCGAAAGTGTAGAATATTCATGTTTAAAAGCCATGTCAAAGGCTTATTAAGCGATAAATGATTATTTTAAGTAAACGAATGAAAGTTTTGAAAAGAAGATTAGTAGTTTTTCAAAAACAAGAGGGAAAGCTATTGATGTGGCCAATATGGATATGTAATATATAACTATACAGGTTATATGATATGAATGCGTAACTAATATGTTTATATATGTGAATATAATTGTGTAGGAGTTGTGAAAGAAATTTAAGCATATCTTGATGCATCGAGACAAATATAAAACGCAGTCTAGCAACCATATGACGCGTATATTCATTCGGAGCATGCTAGAAGCTATAAAAGTGATATGTAAACATAAGTTTACATATATATAGATAATACATCTGTATATTGGGAATACGTGTACAGTGTGAAAAGCTATTTCAAAATTATACTTCGAAACTGAACGATTTTCGAATGACAAAGCAAGATATACGTAAACAGGGTTGAAAACTCATTGTTGACATAATAAGCTATGTATATACATAAAATATACAAATATCTTATATTTACCTACGAGCTAAGCGAGCAAGGCATGAATTTGCATTACGGTTGAGGTATATATGCAAAAGCATATTTATACTTCCAGTATACATTAAAAGTGAAAAGTACTGTTATATAAACACGTTAAGCATGGAAAGCTGTTATACATGCAAAATGGAGTTTAAGTTACTCGCGAAAAGCAAAGTTAAGCTATAAGTATTTAAAGGATGTCACGAATGCACTAGGTAACTATAAGTTTACATCAAGCTGCATATTAAGCCTAATTAGAAGGTTTATAAAACCTAAATGCGCTATATTGGAATTTTAAAAGATATATTGGAACTTTTTGCAAGTTTATGGCTATATTAGGCCAAAACCCCGAAATTTCTAAAGAAATGAGAAAATTTTTCAGAAACAGACATAAAGAGGTGTTATTACGGTTTATGTGAACGTTTATAACTATACATGTTATGGGTCATGAATATGTGACTAATATGTGTATCCATGTGAACATAACTGTGTAGGATTCGTGAAGTGCAGTTAAACTAAAGTTTATATCGATAGTCACCGAACAGGGCAAGTCTTGTTTCTTTGTGATTCTATGAATTGGTTATTATATGAGGTCTTGAAGAATATGTTGAATTACATGTTACATGCTATAAACTGTGAAAGTCAGTATATGACTAATTTGATTGAGTTATGGAACTCAATACATATGTGATATATGATATGAACATATATTGTTTAAAGTGATGATGCATGAATGGTATAAAGAATTATGAGATATATGTTGAGCATGAAACTACGTGTTATATGAAGCATGAAAACTGTTAGATTTGCTGGGCTGTCGAGCTCAGTCTTGCAAAAATATAATTTTTACAGGTATGATATGTAAACACCCGGATGATAAAGAATAGAGGCCTGCGTGCAGGAATGTTGTTTCCTTTAAAGAAGAACTATATTACATCGCGGTGACGATTTTTGTGTGTAAATGAGAATGGTGTAAATATTGAGTTACTCGACAAATAAGGATGTTTGTGTTAAGTTTAAAATGCCTGTCTTGTAATTACCTTAAACGGTAATGTCTTATAGAAATGATATTGTATAAGAGAGGATATGAGTTAAGAAATGAGTTATATTATACTCATATCACTCTGATAAACTAAATCGTAAAATAAACATGATTTTGAAATAAAAGAGAGTCGTAAAGGTTGCGATTCAGGGAACGAAGGAAAGAAAGACAGAAAAATTTAAAATTATCTGCATTTTTAGCTATTTTAACATTGAATAATATTTTAAAGCTAGATCAAGATAGTATTTAACGCACAAGATCGGGAAGGAAAATAGTCCCGAAAAAATCTTTGCCAAGCAACACTCAGAATCTTCAGAAATTTATGGGCGCTGTACGTATATGTTTCTCTATCGAATATCGTTCTGAAAGTCTTCATTTCTACTTTATAGTTTCATAGATTTTCCTAAATTTTGTTTGGCTGTTCTAGTTCAGTACTGATGGCTTATGTGCGTGTATATGTTCGTAATCTATAAATGTGTTGTTCATATAAACTTTGTTTGATTTGTTAACTATTCGATATATCATATACGAATGTTGTGATGCAATTTCCTTTAACATCATAGAAGAGATTTTATTATGTGAAAAATTCTTAAATTCATGATTTTGCAGCATTTTCAAAGGGATATTGTTTGCTGCAGGGTTGAAGATTTTGTTTCAGCAAGCAAAAAGCAACTGGAAATAGGTGAGTGTGGTTCTGCTTTTTCAGATATGTTTCTTATAAATAATTGATGAAACTTTTTAGCGTGAATTTTTTAGCTAGAAAGTTGGCCGAAAACTGTTGCAAATATGGGACTGAGACTCAAAGTGGTAGTTCTCCACTTGCAAGAGCTGCTCTTCAATTTGGTACTGCACATGGTGCAATAGAAAATGAAAAGAAAACTATGCTTGGGATTTTTGTTGATCAGGTTATATTCCTTCTTGTTTCATGTATGTGAGAGACAATGTTGATCTTGCACTGTCATAATATATAGCTTAGGAGGAGCCATTGCTTGAAACTAAAAATATTTGTCATTTACTTTGATGTTGCTTAATTACTTGTGCTAGTGACAAGTTCCAAAACTGCATGTCAACATCTATTTGTGGCCCACCCTATGTACCTTGCCCCAGGGTGTGTTTCCTCTTTCTCTTTTAGGTTGCGCCTTGTCACAGGTCAAGAACACAAAGGGGTGCCAGGAAAACTCTTTCCATTGTGAGATAAAAGTAAAATAAAAGTGATGCCTATTGTTATATCGAGATAAAGACTGGAGAATTAACCGAGAGAAATAGTCAGAGTATGGACAATCCCTGAGAGCTATTTCAACGAGCAGAACTGCACTAGATTCAGTGAGGGTAAATGTTTAAAAAAAAAATCTCCAATGTGATTATCTGTTTCTTGGATGGGTACTTGGCTTCTCCATTTGTGTGTGAGTTGGTTGATCCTGAAAAAATCTACATCAGTGTGAGTCAAATGTTCAACGATAAGGTGGATTAGATTGCCTAAGATATGATCCCAAAAAAAAATACAGAAAATTGGGATAGGTTGGATACCGTATGGGGAGTATCTCCATATAAGGATTTGGTCTGCGCACTTTCAACGGGGGCAGAGTGTTTATTAATTTGTTTGAGAACTTTTAGTGTCCAGTCTTAGAGTATCATACCTCCTAACTTGAAAATATGTGTGTATCCATGTAGGTTTCTGAGCCACTACGGTTATCAATAACAGGAGCTCCATTGGAGGATGCTCGTCACTTGACTCATTGTTATGAGAGACTCTGGCAAGAGGTTGAAGCTCAGGTATTATTGAAGTCAATTCGGGTGTATTTCGTGCTGCATTAAGTTTATTGAGTTGTTTCTCTCTTCTTATTTCTAATTATTCTTTCAATAGACAGCTGAAGTAATTAGGCGTCAAGCAAGATGCAAAGATCCTTCTGTAGACAGTGTCATAAAACTTAAAAACGCAGAAGCAAGACTTACCTAGCATAGAGCTTCTATGGCAGTACGTCAGAGAGAAGCAACGGCTGCTATGTTGTCAGTGGAAGATCAACAGCAACAGTTGACTTTCCAAAAGCTTCTTATCATGGTATTAAAATCTAGTCATAGATTTATGTATTCTTGTGTGCAGTATAATGCTGAAGCTGAGTTTGTGCGATCTGGGTGCTTGCATGAGCACACACTCCTTGCTGCCAAGTGCCTGCTGTGGACTTGCATGCTGCTGTGTGCTAGGTGCAGCATCTGCTGGCTTACTGGCATACAAGACTGCCCTGATGGGCGCCAATGCTGTTGCCTTGCACGAATATCAGTAATGTCTTCATAGTGCTCACTTTTAGGCTGAAATATGTCAATTTTAGCTCATGTCTTTTCCAAAAATTTTACTTTTTTGTCTAAACTTTACTAAAAGATTTCTGGAATGAATTACTCTTGTCCGCTTCTTGGTTTTCTTTTTGATTCATATTATATCACTGATTTCAATGTTGGCTTAAAAGCAGCTTGTTATTTTGCAATTTAATTTCGAGAATTGCCTTATGACTAGGATCTCTCTGCTTTACCGTAGATACTTGATATCTTATTATGCTAATTCTAGATTCAAAATGAAGTGTTTCACAATTATAGTTTATGAGACATTATAATATTTGCTCGTGATTTACAATTATCGGTATGTGTTGAAATTTGGTTTTGAAGATTGTGTTTTTGTTGCCAGTAGTCTTGTTGATATGTGTGGAAATTGTGGTGTTATAAATGATGCGGGGAAGGTGTTTGATCGTATGTTTCACAGAAACATAGTGACATGGAATTCAATGATTTCGAGTTATGTTCAAAATGGTTTGATGGAGGAAGCAATTGGGGTCTTTTATGATATGAGGATGGAAGGAATAAAACCCACTCGTGTTACATTTTGGGTACTTCCATAATAAATTTTTATTCAAAGGTTGGTTTGGTCAAGGATGCTGAGCTAGTCTTTAGTAGGATGCTTGAGAAAGATGTGGTTACTTGGAATTTGCTAATATCTTGTTATGTCCACCATTATTAGACTGAAAGTGCGATTCGTTTGTGCCATTTTATGAGGCTAGAAAACTTTAGGTTCGACTCTGTTACATTGACATCTATATTGTCAGCTTCAGCTGATATGAACAGCCTGAAACTTGGCAGAGTGGCGCACTGTTATTGTTATGCCATGCCCATGACACAGGTTGCATACAAATATTATATAGAATTAGAATTACTGTATTTTTCATCTGCAATAAATCGTTAATACTGATTATGATACCATTTGCAGGATTCTTCAGGCATCTTTTGGGATAATGACAGTTTGGCAGCTCTACTAGCCATGGAGTTAAAAGCTGATCTTTTCGTGTTGTTGAGTGATGTAGATGGCCTTTATAGCTGCCCTCCTTGTGATCCACATCCAATGCTACTCCATACATATGTAAAAGAAAGACATCAAGGAGTAATTGCATTTGGTGATAAATCGAGGATGGGCCGAGGGGGAATGGATGCTAAAGTAAAAGCTGTTGTGAACGCAGCAGCTTATAGTGGTACCCCAGTTGTTGTTGCCAGGTATATGTCATGCACGCTTCTAGTACCATTCTCTCACATAGTCTTATATGTTCAACCAACATAGCCTTGTTGGTGTTTTTCCCCCTTTTTGTTTGGTGCTGCATTTAATTAATTAACTTGTTCTTATTGATTAATAAGGCTTAGTACGTGCACTCAGTAGTTCATTTAGATAGCTTGATAATCTGTAAAGGTCGTTCTCATTCATTTTTCGTTGTGGTATTTTATAAAATGCATGGTACAGAAACCAGAAAAGTTACTATCATAGAATGAAGACTTCAACATATACTCTAGCATTGTGAAGTTACTTTCTCATCTATATATTAGGATAAATTTTGGTTTTCTTTTTCTGTTTACATTCTTAATATGTTTCCATCTTTTGTCAGCGGCTTTGCCACCGACGACATCATAAAGGTACTAAACAGAGAACGTATTGGTACCCTCTTTCATCAAATTGTGAGTTCATGGATTTCATTCATTGAAGTTGGTGCACGTGAAATGGCTATTGCAGCACGGGATTGTTCTAGAATGCTTCAAGTTAATGCCATCACATCCATAGATGTCTCACAACTTGGATTGCTTGTACCAATATGACTACAAAGCTTATTACTTTGAAACTTCTGCTCAGCTTGATATTTAACATGTATGGAAAATGTTGACTTTATAAGCTAATAAAATTGCTTTGTGCCTTCAGAAGACAGAAGGAAAATTTTGTTTGTTGTAGCTGATGCACAGGAAGCAGGATATGATGAGTCATTAATAGCTCATTTGGCCTTGAAACCTGGCAAGGCAAGTAATTGCTTATTAGTTACTGGAATTCTCATGTTTTATCAGAAACTTTTTTTGTTATTTTTTAAGTTCATAACCCAAATAAATGGTTTCAATTATAAACTAACCCCACCCCCCCCCCCCCAACACACAAAAAACAACAAACAAAAACACAAACGAAACATAGATACTTCAAAATTCGAGAATATTTGATAGAGTTGATTGGATACTGGCATACTGCAGATCTCAGCTCTAGCAAATTCTGTTTGCACACTTGCAGATATGGAAGAACCAATAGGCCGTATATTAAAGAAAACAGAGGTAAGGAATTAATTTTCATGGAATTGATTTGTTTTTGAACTGGAAAGGATATGGATAGTGTGATTAGAGAGTACTATTATGACACACCTATTCCAAGTATATAAATGTTGTGGTTAACTGATTTTGCATCATGAAATATTTGAATTTGAAGCAGATGTGCATTATAGTTTTTTATTATAACATGAAAATGGTAAGGCACATCCACTAACTTTGTTTCCATTCAACTTTCAGAGGGACTCATTTTAGTTTATGTACCTATTTTGCTCAAATATATACCCTATGCACTATGTTTTCTCTATGATCTTAATCAGTTTTCCTGATCTTTATTACGTGAATTAAAGTTAGTTTGGGATTGCAATTATTTCTTTTTATGAACATTTTTTATTTGGGAAATGGACAGTTAGTTTGTCCGTCTTAACTATTTTCTTGTATGCTTAAAGTAAATGCATTGATTCTTCATCTGACTTTCCCGGACCCGGGACCACAAATGCCATTGAAGTAGTTCTGCTACTCTTTACATTGATTTTTTTTGTAATCCTTGGTTCCTTTGCAAATTTTATTTGTTCATCTTTGATTCTTGTTTGAAGTTTGAACCAAATAATGATTAGTTGCCTACTTGCTGTTGTAGACTATTTTAATAGCGGCAGGGGAATTTGTCTTCATGGTCATGGACTCATGGGCAAGCCTAGTTTTAATTAATCCTGTAAGTTGTGCACATCATTTGATATTTAATATTTATGTTGTAACAATTACCGGAATAAGTGAATGATGCCTCAGCTTGACATTTGAAAGTTACATTTCAGTTGAACTGGGTTGAAACTGAAGAGGAGATTGAGGACCTGTTCCTAGGTGATGTTGAGGTAATATGTTGTGGTATCATTACAATGAAATTCTTTTTATCATATGCAAAAGACTAGGTATCTTGTCTCTCCAAACCAAGGAGAGAAGGCTAAATAAAAGCCAAACTTAAGATACTCTCTAAACTAGGAGAGAAGACTAAATAAAAGCCAAGCTTTTAACAGTCTGATTTTTTCTGTCTCATGGGTTCTACCTGTTCTGGTATTTTTTTTTGTTCAAAATAAATAATAGTATCATAGAGCATGTTTTATCTAAAAACAAGTAAATATCAATAGTAATATGAAAAAAACATTTTGATTACTTCTGGTTGAGTGCATCTGGTGTAAAACTGCCACATCAACTAAATAATTGGAAAAAAATTTCACCTCAGAAAGAGTCTACATATGATCAGTCAGAAGACATTTTATTATGGAAATCATATTTTTTCTGTCTAGAGATATGCTAGCTTCCGCCTTACATATATGCAGATTCGTTTCAACTATGTTCAAGTAATATATCTCCCCCAAACAACATTTCAAGTTTTAGAAGGGATGAGTTAAGCATAATTTACAAAAATCAAATCAATTTCTAATTTGTACCTGAATTTCAAGTCAAAGTTGGTGAGGCATGATTGGCCAGTAGTTCTGTACTCGTGATAAATTTGTACTCTAAAAATTCTCCTTTTGTAAATGAAGGTGTGGAGGAGACCATCCATAGGGCATGCAGATCCACTAGGTGACGACTTTCCGCTTGTCAGCAGAGAAGGGCATAATGTTCTTGATGTCATATTTACATCTCCTATTGTTGGTATAGTTTTTACTTCCATGTCACTTTATCTCAGATCTTGTTGCCCATGCTTCCAAATATTTATTAGGGAGCCTTGCAGCTGATGTAGCAGAAAGCCTTGACAAAATTGATGGGGTTGTCGAACATGGAGTCTTTGCTAAAACCCCGTTAGTTCATATCTTTGTTAATTGTTTCTCCCCTCTGATTTCATATAGATAATCCTTTTTTTTTGTATGTGCTTAATATGTACATATCAATTAAAATCTTTGAGGAATAAGCTTCAATAGATTACTAATGAACATCACTTTCCTACCTGATAATTTTAAAAGAAGAGCTACATCACATAAGTGAAACAAATGACTTAGATTAGTCTGCAGAAACAAAGAAACTACTTAGGTAGCACCTACAAGGCCTGGTCCATATGTTGCAGGCTGTCCTGAATTATTACAGGCATCAAATATTAGATGATAAGGTTAAAGAAACTAAATTATTGATTTATAGAGGAATTTTAATGTATGTTATATGTATGCCTGATAAATGCTGCTCTTTCTTTTCCTTTTGATTACTTGGTAATTGCAGATGCACAGAGTGATTGCCACAGAAGATGGGGTGCACATTGTTGATAATTCAGTAAAGAGTGAGGTGAGTGGACTTCAATATCAACGGAACTGTGAGGCAGACTACCGAACCTTTGGTTGTTCATGCAGGTAACAATGCATTCTTATTAGAACTATATGTACAGTATGTTTTTAATGTGTAACAAGAAGACAGAACATATTTCTTGTTTATGCACATAATTAGCTTAGTAGGCTACTATCACCTGAGGTGGCAATGTCTAAAATTACGTACAGTACTTTAAACTAAAGCAAAATCCCATCTTGTGACACAGATGGACACAAGCACTTGCAGATACACAAAGACCAACACTTGAGCACACAAACAAACATACACGTGCCGATAAATGGTGTTGTACACATTTTATCGTGTCCAAGGTTGATTGGCTTGAATCTAGGGTGTGCTTGGTATTTCTATGGTGAAAATTTTGTAAAGTAGAAATTACTATCGTGTCCAAAATTGATTGCCAAGTGAAAATTTTGTAATGTAGAAATTAATATAAATGTAAGGCATAGAGTGTGGCTTGGAAATGTTGAGTGAGTTTTTGTAACGTATACAACTCACAACTATGTAAAAAAGAAAATGGGTAAAATATAAGAGATTTAGCTTCTCGGAATTGGATCAATATTGATATTTGCTATCATGAAGAAATTTCGGCATCAAAGGTTAATATTATTGAAATTAGAAGTTGTTGTTTGTTATGTTTGAACTGATATTATACTAATGCTATTTTTAACGAACGAGATTTTCAAAATATTTTGTAGGTTGTATTGATTCATAGCAGTCTTGCTCAGTTTAGAAGTCTTTATTTCTCCTGGAACAAGAGGTATTATTTATTGGTATATTTTCTTTTTATTTTTAACTTAAATTTCTGTTTGGAGTAGCAACCTTATTGGAGAAAGGAGGGAAGGAGTGAGAATGTAGTGAGATTTAGATTTTGTGATAGATTTGAGGAGTGGAAGAGGGGTAAGTAGGTATAGGCGTAGGAGAGGGTTAATTTTATAGGTTCTAAATACTTTGTGAAGAGGTATAAATATATATATTATATTATATATGTAATAAACATATGTGTGTATACAACTATATCTATATATATGTAGTATAATATATGTTATATTTATATACGTAATATACATATGTATGTATACATACATATTATATATTATATAATATATAAAATATTTTACATATATTTAATGATTGGTTTATGGGTTGACTAATATATGAGTAATGTGTAATTCTAAACTTTGTTTAGAATATAGTAATTTGTTTGATTGTTTCTGCTTGAATGTGATGCTTCGTTGGTGGTTATTGGTTACACTACCAAAAATATGACTTAGGGTTCTTGTGATATTGATTTTGAATGAGTTCTTCTGTGTATCTTTTTAGTGTATTTGTTATATTGTATTTAATATTCTATTTCATTTTATACCTTTGTTGAGAGATAATTTTACACTAGGGCAGAATATGTATTTTTATCTTTTTGTATGTCTTTCTATGGTTGTCTCAAGTGAAAATTTTGTAATGTAGAAATTACTATAAATGTAAGGCAGAGTGTGGCTTGGAAAGGTTGAGTGAATTTTACTCACAACTATGTAAGAAGAAAATGGGTAAAAATATAGGATCAGCTTCTCGAATTGGATCAATATTGGTATTTGCAATCATGAAGAAATTTTCGGCATCAAAGGTATTATTGAAATTAGAAAGTGTTGTTTTCTATATTTGAATGATATTGTACTCATGTTATTTTTAACAAACGAGATTTTCAAAATACTTTGCAGGTTGTATTGATTCATCACAGGCTTGCTAAATCTAGAAGTCTTTATTATCCTGGAATAAGAGGTACTAAATTTATGTTTGACTTAAATTTCTATTTTAACTTAAATTCTTATTGAAGGTATTATTGAAATTATAAATTGTTGTTTGCTATATTTGAATGATATGGTACTAATGCTATTTTTATAGAACGAGATTTCCAAAATATTTTGCAAGTTGTATTGATTCATAGCAGCCTTGCTAAATTTCGAAGTTTTTATTTCATCTGTAACAAGAGGTATTATTTATTGGTATTTTTTTTAATTCTTATTTTTTCAACTTAAATTTCTATTTGAGAACAAATGTTTTACAATAGTAACCACCTTATTGGAGAAAGGAGGGAAGTAGTGAAAATGTAGTGGAATTTAGATTTTGTGATAGATTTGAGGAGGGGAAGAGAGGGGTACGTAGGTATAGGCGTAGGAGAGGGTTAATTTTATAGGTTCTAAATACTTAGTGAAGAGGTATAAATATATATATTATATTATTTATTATTTATATTATATTATATATGTAATATACATATGTGCGTATACAACTATATCTATTTATATGTAGTATAATATATGTTATATTTATATACGTAATATACATATGTATGTATACATACATATTATATATTATATAATTATATAATATATAAAGTATTTTACATATATTTAATGATTGGTTTATGGGTTGACTAATATATGTGTAATGTGTAATTCTAAACTTTGTTTAGAATATAGTAATTTGTTTGATTGTTCCTGCTTGAATGTAATGCTTCGTTGGTGGTTATTGGTTACACTACCCAAAATCATGAATTAGGTTATTGTTATATTGATTTTGAATGAGTTCTTCAGTGTATCTTTTTAGTGTATTTGTTATATTGTATTTAATATTCTATTTCATTTTATACTTTTGTTGAGAAATAATTTTACACTTGGGCAGAATATGTATTTATATCTTTTTGTATGTCTTTCTATGGTTGTCCCAAGTGAATATTTTGTAATGTAGAAATTACTTTAAATGTAAGGCAGAGTGTGGCTTGAAAAGGTTGAGTGAATTTTATTCAAAACTATATAAGCAGTAAATGGGTAAAAATATAGTATCAATTTCTCAGAATTGGATCAATATTGGAATTTGCAACCATGAAGAAATTTCGGCATCAAAGGTATTATTGAAATTAGAAATTGTTGTTTTCTATATTTGAATGATATTGTACTAATAATATTTTTAACAAACGAAATTTTCAAAATATTTTGATGGCTATATTAATTCATAGCAGGCTTGCTAAATCTAGAAGTCTTTATTTCTCCTGGAACTAGTGGTATTAAATTTCTGTTTTAACTTAAATTCTTATTGAAGGTATTATTGAAATTAGAAATTGTTGTTTGCTATATTGAATGATATGGTACTAATGCTATTTTTATCGAACAAGATTTTCAAAATATTTTGCAGGTTGTATTGATTTATAGCAGCCTTGCTAAATTTATAAATTTTTATTTCACCTAGACCAACAGGTACTATTTATTGGTATTTTTTTTAATTCTTATTTTTTCAACTTAAATTTTTGTTTGAGAAGAAGAACAACCTTATTGGAGAAAGGAGGGAAGTAGTGAGAATGTAGTGGAATTTAGATTTTGTGATAGATTTGAGGAGGCGAAGAGAGGGGTAAGTAGGTCTATGCCTAGGAGAGGGTTAATTTTATAGGGTTCAAAATACTTAGTGAAGAGGTATAAATATATATATATATATTATATTATTTATTATTTATATTATATTATATATGTAATATACATGTGCGTATACAACTATATCTATATATATGTAATATAATATATGTTATATTTATATACTTAATATACATATGTATGTATACATACATATTATATATTATATAATATATAAAATATTTTACATATATTTACTGATTGGTTTATGGGTTGACTAATATATGTGTAATGTGTAATTCTAAACTTTGTTTAGAATATAGTAATTTGTTTGATTGTTCCCGCTTGAATATGTATTTATATCTTTTTGTATGTCTTTCTAGGTTTGTCCCAAGTGAAAATTTTGTAGTGTAGAAATTACTATAAATGTAAGGCAGAGTGTGGCTTGGAAAGGTCGAGTGAATTTTACTCACAACGATGTAAGTAGAAAATGGGTAAAAATATAGGATCAGCTTCTCAGAATTGGATCAATATTGGTATTTGCAACTATGAAGAAATTTCGGCATCAAAGGTATTATTGAAATTAGAAATTGTTTTTTATATTTGAATGATATTGTACTCGTACTATTTTTAACAAACGAGATTTTCAAAATATTTTGCAGGTTGTATTAATTCATAGCAGGCTTGCTAAATCTAGAAGTCTTTATTTCTCCTGGAACAAGTGGTACTAAATTTTTGTTTTAACTTAAATTCTTATTGAAGGTATTATTGAAATTAAAAATTGTTGTTTGCTATATTTGAATGATATGGTACTAATGCTATTTTTATCTAACGAGATTTTCAAAATATTTTGCAGGTTGTATTTATTCATAGCAGCCTTGTTAAATTTAGAAGTTTTTATTTCACTTGGAACAAGAGGTACTATTTATTGGTATTTTTTTAATTCTTATTTTTTTCAACTTAAATTTCTGTTTGAGAACACAGGTTTTACAATAGTAACAACCTTATTGGAGAAAGGAGGGAAACGGTGAGAATGTTGTGGAATTTAGATTTTGTGATATATTTGAGTAGGGAAGAGGGGTACGTAGGTATAGGCGTAGGAGAGGGTTAATTTTATAGGTTCTAAATACTTATTGAAGAGGTATAAATTTATATATTTTATATTGTTTATTATTTATATTATATTATATATGTAATATACATGTGTGTATACAACTATATCTATATATATGTAGGATAATATATGTTATATTTATATACGTAATATATATATGTATGTATACATACATATTATATTATATATTATATAATATATAAAATATTTTACATATATTTAATGATTGGTTTATGGGTTGACTAATATATGTGTAATGTGTAATTCTAAACTTTGTTTAGAATATAGTAATTTGTTTGATTGTTTCTGCTTGAATGTAATGCTTCGTTGGTCGTTGTTGGTTACACTACCCAAAATCATGACTTATGTTATTGTGATATTGATTTTGAATGAGTTCTTCCGTGTATCTTTTTAGTGTATTTGTTATATTGTATTTAATATTCTATTTCATTTTATACTTTTGTTAAGAAATAATTTTACACTTGAGTAGAATATGTATTTATATCTTTTTGTATGTCTTTCTAGGTTTGTCCCAAGTGAAAATTTTGTAGTGTAGAAATTACTATAAATGTAAGGCAGAGTGTGGCTTGGAAAGGTCGAGTGAATTTTACTCACAACTATGTAAGTAGAAAATGGGTAAAAATATAGGATCAGCTTCTCAGAATTGGATCAATATTGGTATTTGCAACTATGAAGAAATTTCGGCATCAAATGTATTATTGAAATTAGAAATTGTTCTTCTTTATATTTGAATGATATTGTACTCATACTATTTTTAACAAACGAGATTTTCAAAATATTTTGCAGGTTGTATTAATTCGTAGCAGGCTTGCTAAATCTAGAAGTCTTTATTTCTCCTGGAACAAGTGGTACTAAATTTTTGTTTTAACTTAAATTCTTATTGAAGGTATTATTGAAATTAAAAATTGTTGTTTGCTATATTTGAATGATATGGTACTAATGCTATTTTTATCTAACGAGATTTTCAAAATATTTTGCAGGTTGTATTTATTCATAGCAGCCTTGTTAAATTTAGAAGTTTTTATTTCACTTGGAGCAAGAGGTACTATTTATTGGTATTTTTTTAATTCTTATTTTTTTTCAACTTAAATTTCTGTTTGAGAACACAGGTTTTACAATAGTAACAACCTTATTGGAGAAAGGAGGGAAGTGGTGAGAATGTTGTGGAATTTAGATTTTGTGATATATTTGAGTAGGGAAGAGGGGTACGTAGGTATAGGCGTAGGAGAGGGTTAATTTTATAGGTTCTAAATACTTATTGAAGAGGTATAAATTTATATATTTTATATTGTTTATTATTTATATTATATTATATATGTAATATACATGTGTGTATACAACTATATCTATATATATGTAGGATAATATATGTTATATTTATATACGTAATATATATATGTATGTATACATACATATTATATTATATATTATATAATATATAAAATATTTTACATATATTTAATGATTGGTTTATGGGTTGACTAATATATGTGTAATGTGTAATTCTAAACTTTGTTTAGAATATAGTAATTTGTTTGATTGTTTCTGCTTGAATGTAATGCTTCGTTGGCTGGTTGTTGGTTACACTACCCAAAATCATGACTTATGTTATTGTGATATTGATTTTGAATGAGTTCTTCCGTGTATCTTTTTAGTGTATTTGTTATATTGTATTTAATATTCTATTTCATTTTATACTTTTGTTGAGAAATAATTTTACACTTGGGCAAAATATGTATTTATATCTTTTTGTATGTCTTTCTATGGTTGTCCCAAGTAAAAATTTTGTAGTGTAGAAATTACTATAAATGTAAGATAGAGTGTGGCTTGAAAGGTTGAGTGAATTTTACTCACAACTATGTAAGCAGAAAATGTGTAAAATTATAGGATTAGCTTCTCAGAATTGGATCAATATTGGAATTTGCAATCATGCATCAAAGGTATTATTGAAATTAGAAATTGTTGTTTTCTATATTTGAATGATATTGTACTCGGACTATTTTTAACAAATGAGATTTTCAAAATATTTTGCAGGTTGTATTAATTCATAGCAGGCTTGCTAAATCTAGAAGTCTTTATTTCTCCTGGAACAAGAGGTACTAAATTTTTGTTTTAACTTAAATTTTTATTGAAGGTATTATTGAAATTAGAAATTGTTGTTTGTTATATTTGAATGGTATGGTACTAATGCTATTTTTATCGAACGAGATTTTCAAAATATTTTGCAGGTTGTATTGATTCATAGCAGCCTTGCTAAATTTAGAAGTTTTTATTTCACCTAGAACAAGAGGTACTGTTTATTGGTATTTTTTTAATTCTTATTTTTTCAACTTAAATTTTTGTTTGAGAACACAAGTTTTACAAGAGTAAAAACTTTATTGGAGAAAGAAAGGAAGTAGTGAGAATGTTGTGGAATTTAGATTTTGTGATAGCTTTGAGGAGTTGAAGAGAGGGGTAAGTATGTATAGGCGTAGGAGAGGGTTAATTTTATAGATTCTAAATACTTAGTGAAGAGGTATAAATATATATATTATATTATTTATTATTTATAGTATATTAGATATGTAATATACATGTGTGTATACAACTATATTTATATATATATGTAGTATAATATATGTTATATTTATATACGTAATATACATATGTATGTATACATACATATTATATATTATATAAAATGTTTTACATATATTTAGTGATTGGTTTATGGGTTGACTAATATATGAGTAATGTGTAATTCTAAACTTTGTTTAGAATATAGTAATTTGTTTGATTGTTCCTTCTTTAATGTGATGTTTCGTTGGTGGTTATTGATTACGCTACCAAAAATCATGACTTAGGGTTATTGTGATATTGATTTTGAATGAGTTCTTCAGTGTATCTTTTTTTTATCTATTTGTTATATTATATTTAATATTCTATTTCATTTTATACTTTTGTTGAGAGATAATTTTACACTTGGGCAGAATATGTATTTATATCTTTTTGTATGTCTTTCTATGGTTGTCCCAAGTGAAAATTTTGTAATGTAGAAATTACTATAAATGTAAGGCAGTAGACCAGACATTATGTTTGCTTACATGTATATGTGTTAGATTTCAATTTAACCCTAAGGAATCACACTTAACAGCTGTAAAAAGAATTTTCAGGTATCTCAAAGGCACACTTCCCTTGGAACTTTGGTATCCCAAGGAGTCCTCCTCTGAATTGACAGGATATTCAGATGCTGACTTTGCAGGTTGCAAAATTGATAGAAAAAGTACAAGTGACACTTGTCAACTGCTAGGAAACAGACTTGTGTCCTGGTTTTGCAAGAACAAAACTCAGTATCAACCTCAACAGCAAATGTTGAATACATTGCAGTTGGCAGCTGTTGTGCTCAAATCCTATGGATGAAAAATCAGCTTGCAGAATATGGGTTTGACTTCAAAACTATACTTGTTCATTGTGATAACATAAGTGCCATAGCAATAACTCATAATCCTGTTATGTATTCTAGGACAAAGCATATAGAAATAAGATATTATTTCATTAGGAATCATGTTCAAAATGGAATTATTTCTTTACAGTATATCCCAACTGAAAATCAACTTGCTGATGTATTTACAAAACATTTAGACGAATCCAGATTTAATAAGCTGATAAGTGAGTTAGGAATGCTAAATTTACAACCATAATTCTATGCTCTAGTTGGTACTAACTATGCAGATAAAAAGGCTATGTCAAAATCGTAGAGATAACAGAGTAAACTCCATGGCAGAGAAGCCCACTTTGATGACATTGTTACTACCAAGTCTAAGCAGTCCTTCTGATAAGCGCCTCAGATACAAACCTAGCCCTAAGTTTTATACTAAGAGCCCTTTTTGAGCTACCTTAACCCAGAAGAAGTTTTGATATAGAATGCATCACGAGGACCTCTGCAGAAGCATGGGTACAGACAGCGATCGTGGAGTAGTCTCAGCAAGGCAGAGTGAGACAACGATCGTGTGGAGCAGTCTTAACAATCGTAGTCCTCAAGAGGGAAATACTAGCTTAGGGGGAGCTAAGGGCAACTTAGTCTTTTTCATGTGTTCAAAAATCGTGGAGCCTTTCAGAATAAGACACGTGCCCCACTCTGCAAAAAGTGAAGAGGGAAGTTATAAATACTTTTGAAATGTCATTTTGTCAGTTTCACCTCTGAATTTCAAAAGTTTTTTTTTCTCTCTCTCTCTCAAAAACCCTAAACTAAGAAATCAAGCACACAGTTAATCTCGTTCGTTTCAGGAAAATCACAAAAAGCAATGGCTTCTTCTACTGAAGTCATTGGCTATCAACTGTGCTTCGACGAGTTCAAGACTGTCGACCCACAGTTTCACAAGATCTTATCTCTGCTAAAGAAAGTAGGTCTTCAAGAAGCTCTCAGCACCAACACGAAGATCTATCCAAAGCTGGTGAAGGAGTTCTGCAACAATGGAGTCTATGAGAACGACGTCCTTACAACGAAGGTCAAGAACGTTCAGATTCGGCTCGAAGTTGCAGATATAAACCTGGCTTTAGGGTTTAAATCTAAGGGCCTTACATCTCTGGTCTTCATCGACTTCCATGAAGGATTGAAGAAGGATGCATCACAAAAAGAATCAAGAAGTGAAGGGCTACATGAAGAAAGAGTTTCCCCAGAAGTACAAATTTCTGGCTGACATTGTTGGGAAGTGCATCTGTTGCAAGAGCTATGACCACGACTCTGTCAATGAAATTCAAATGAAGCTCATGACAGCAATCTACTTCAAATCTCAACTCAACTATGGGGCTCTTCTTATGGGATGGATTGGGAAGTGGATTCTTAGCTCTAAGAAGGCAAAGAGCACAAGTAAGATGCTCTATGGAAGATTCATCAGCATCATTCTCCAATATGCTCTGGGAGATAAAATTGGAGCTCAGGAAGGTGAAGCCATCAACTCTAATAGGAGGATGACCCAGCAACTCTTCGAGAATTGGAAGAGGAATCCGACAGAGAATGTGAAGATGATGCTATTCGAGTCCAGTGAAAGAACTGGAGATGTGAAAAAATCTTGTCTGCGGGAAACCTGTCTGTGGTGAAGGAAGTTGAAAAAGAAGAAGTAAATCAAGAACCCTCTACTCTGGTCAGAAAGAGTAAAGGGAAGAAGAAACTGAAGGAGATTGTTCAGATGGCAGAAGAATCTCAAGGGTCAACGACTGATGTACCCCAAGTCCCCAATACTGAAGTTCTTGGTCACTCCTCACAAAGGGAACTCTCCCTGGAAGTGACCGCATCTTTAGAACAAGTCTTGAAGAAGAAGAAGAAAAAGCAACATGAAGGAAAGGTTGAAGAAAGAACTAGGCTTCAGAAAGGGAAACGTAATCAACGATCGAAGAAGTCTACACTCACTGCGATCGTGGAGTCCTCAAACTCACCGATCGTAGAGTCCAGACTAATCATCAATCCTGAAGAGATTGCTACAACAGCTTCACATCCTGAACAAACAATCATTGCTGAAGCTGAAAAGACTGTTGAGGCTGAGCCTAGAAGAATGAGGTGAAGGCTAGTCAGGAAGGCTGAATTGAGCTTAAGGAAGCTATGCTGAAGATTAAGGAAGAAGAAAGAAGAAATACAGCTGAACAGAGAACCAAGTCTCCAAACTCTGGTTCTCACAATGAGTCCTTGGATCAGACCATGATCATTGAAGAAGTATTAGCTACTATCAACAGTGCAGTAACCCCTATTGCACCTAATCAAGCTAATGTCCTGTGCTGAGGAGGAGCTGCCAGAAGCTAATGAGGAAAGTCAAGCTCATATTGAGAGGGAGATTTTCGAAGTCCCTGAGCCAGTTAGTGCTCCAGCTGAGAGGGAGCAATCAGAAGCTGTTCATGAAGCCCCCTCTGTCCCTCAAGATATTGAAGAATTTGGAGATGCAGAAATGGAAGGTGTTAAAGGTGAAAGGGAAGATGCTGAAATGGTGGATGTGGTGGAGATTTTTAATGAAGGTGATGAAGAAGAGGAAGAAGAAGTTGAGATTATTGTAGAGTTCAGGAGTGAAGAAAGGAGCGTAAATTACAACCAATTATTCTCCTACCAGCCAATGATGTCCTTTCATAAAACTCTAATTCTCAACACTTGGGATCACATGTTCTGGGCATTCAAAGTATATCCAGCAATATTTGTGCTAGTCCAGGGATTCCCAAGCAACCTCAAGTTTGCTCGAAAGCTGATCACGAACCATTTGTCTTCAAAGACTGAGCAGGAGGTACACTTCATTCTTATTTCTTTCAAGTTAAATCACTCCCTTCTACCAAATTTCTACCAGATTAATGAACTGCCAAAGTGGATGGAAGTTGTTCTTAGCCCACTGAATCAGTTTTCAATTACAGAGTCCTAAAACTCTGTAACTAATGGACCAAATGACCAAACTTCTGTCATAATACCATTTTCTTCCAACTCTGTGAATGACTCCACGGTCGTCGAGCAACAACCCACGGTCGTTGAGCAACAACCCACGGTCGTCGAGCAACAACCTGACACCACGACCAGCAGTCCACCGGCCCAAATCGCAGAGTCATACATCCCAAACACTGAAACAGCCTCCTCTCCCATACACCAAACTCAAGCAGCACTCACTCAATTTGATATTTCCTCATCTTCAAACCATGAATACTTTGATCTGGCTCTTGCTCTCTCAAGCATGCCAAGTGAGCATACTACGACCTCCTCTCCTGATCTTCAGAAAATCATTGATCATCTCTCTTCTCTACCAACCAAAGATGAGCTTTCTGAAGAGGGTGGTTCAAGAGACAGAAGAGAATCTTGAAGCTCACTCCCTTGTAATTCATCAACGCTTCAACAATATGATCGAGTCTGCCAACACTTTGCCTAGCAACTTGGGGACTAAGCTCTCTAAGAGACTGAGGGAGATCATAAAGGAGATGGTAGAAAGTCTGAAGGATAGGGATCAACTTCACTTTCAGTCTTCAAACAAACACAAGGAAGCAGTCCTCTTCCTTCAAAAGACTCAGGAATCTCAGAATAAGATTATTGCTGATCAAATCCAAAACCTGAGTACCTCCCTGCGTGAGTTCAAAGAGTATTCCTTAACTCAGATACGGCAGAAAGACAATGCCTTGGCCATGATGCATCAACAGAGAGCAGATACTGATGCTATGGTCCAAGAGAATCGAAATTGCCCAGTCGCGCTCTCAAATGCATGAACTGGTGCAAGGAATGAATCGTTTGTCCTAAGATATTCGCACCCTGGATGCTGACATAAAGGGGGAAAATACTGAGGAGAAAGGGGAGAAAGACACAGAAAAGTAAAGGGAAACAGACAACACAGTCTTTAAGGAGCAATCCTCGGAATCAGCCTCCTTGCACGACAGCCTCACAATCAGCCTCAACGAACCGAGCAACGCCAACCAATTTTGATGGCAACCCCTCTGAGGAGACAAGGCCCAACATCTTTTAGCTCACAAGGAGTATCTCACACTGGCTTGAACATTTCCATTGGAGATCCTGCCTTTATGAATAGACATGATCAGAATGAAAATCTCAGTCTAAGTGAGCTAGAAGAGATTGAAAGGCGAGATGAAGCCAGCAGGAAAAGGAGAGCTGAAGAATATGCTAATCCTCCAAGGAGCAAGAGGCCAAGAAGGTAGAAGATAAGTTTCCATTGTTTTTATTGATGTAACTATTATGAATTATAATACCTGTTTAAAAACATCAATAAATTCATGCTTATTCTCTAGAATTTCAGTTGCTCACTGAAACATTAAGTCATATTTATTTTCTAGCATTCTGCATTAGAAATTGATGATATGATACAAATCTGCTTAGTTATGTCAATATCAAATAGGGGAAGATTGTTGGGAATTGCATATTCAAATTTGATGTTGCAAGTAAATAAATGTGCATGTATTATTCAATGTTGAAAAGTCCTTATTAGATCATATGTACAAGGACTTAGATTGAAGATCAAAATTGTTAAGTTAATCTGAGCTGAACGTTTATCATTCTGTAAAAGAATGTATAGTAGAAAGATCAAGTTTGTTAGGTTGATCTCTTGAAATATAATAGATAGGCCAAAATAGATTCTAGTCTGTCGTGCCAGCCAAGAGTTTGTAGAAGCCTAGGCAGAATCGTGGTGTGTCGAGGAAGCCTCTCTCGGAATCGTAGTCTGTCAAAGAAGCCACTTTTAGAATCGTTGAGACAGTCTGCCGAGCGCCTGCCTAGCCAAGTCAAGAATCGCAGTCTTCTCTCAGAATTGTGGAGTCTGCAAGTCGTTGCAAGTCAAGATCGTAGTCAGTCAAGTCCTTCAAAGCTAAAGTAGAATCATCAGTTAAGCAAGCCAGACTGAATCGCTTACAAGCACTCTCCAACACAATGATCGTAGTGAGAAGACAGCGATCGTGATGCTTCTTCAGTTAGCATCAGAAGTATCAAGATTCGCCTATCTGATGAAAGAGGATGTCTAACAGTGAAGAATGACATATGAACGTTTTCATTTCGGGAATCCTAATGCTCTAACAAATATCCTTAGTTTGAATCAAAGAAATGTTAGGGAAAAGAAAAGGTGACTACCAACTGTCTGCTGAAAGCACCTTTTCAGGTGTTAAGTGAGAAAGTCTGTAGTGTCAGGCAAGTCAGAAAGCAGTGCACCATATTCCCAGAAACATCAAGTGCTCAGAACGTCTGGAACATTAAATGCTCAAACAGAAGTCTTTCAACGGGAAGATTTCAAAGGCTCCTACATAAGGCAAACAGATTAAAGATTTCAGACTAAGCAAGAACGCACAAATCTCAAGAACATCTCAAAGCCAAACTCTACGATCCAAAAGAATATCTTACTTCGCTACTCAGTTCTTTAAAACTTATGTTTAAAGGCAACTGAGTAGCACCAACGAACAAAACTCTCATTACAGTGTTCCAAGTCTGCTGGGCTTGAAGAGTTCTTAGTGAACTAGAAGTTCCAAGGCTGTTGGTCTTGAAGGAATCTTAGTAATTGAAAGTTGTATCGATATCTTAGTGGATTTCCTACTCGTGGAGTAGAAGAGTGGATTAGGAGTCTTGAGTGCTCTGAACCACTTAAAACAACTTTGTTATTTACATTCTGTTATGCACTAACTGCCATCACTGCTATAACTACTATTCGAACTATAAACTTGTTTTTATCTAAAGGGGAACAACCAAATCATATATTCCGCTGTGGTTAATTAATTATTTAATTAACAAATCTGATAAGTTATTTTTGAAAAACAAAAGTTTTAAAATATCTATTCAACCCCCCCCCCCTTCTAGATAACTATTGTGCCTCCGGGAACTAATAATGACTATTGGTGATACAAATGAATATCTTTGGCCCGTAATGCAAAGATAAAATGTTGACTTGCATAAGTATTGATTGGTGTTACAAGGATAAAATATTTCTGATGGATCTCTAACTCGTAGAAGATAGTAGACATCATTCTCTACTTGACTCTTCTAATGAATTGCTATTTTCGCTGCAGTTGTTGATCTAAAACTTGTTATCCATAATATTTTATCTGATTTATTATTGTTGAAGGCTAACGATAATTTATTTCTCATTATCTTAGTCATAATATTTTTTACTAAGCTAGTTGAGCTCACCCTTTTTCCTTTTGATTCCATTGTTTTTCTCAAGAAATGAGAGTGTCGCTGGGACTAGTCGGGGAGTGGAGTAATGATCCAAGATAGTGTGCTATAGTAGTCCTCACTATGTTGTAAAATAGTGTGACAATAATTATATTGAGGACTTAATTTGAGTATGGATATTGTCGTATTATATACGTTACAATATTTGTATTCAAACTCACAGCTTATGTGTTGTCGTATTTTGCACGACAGTGTAATAGTTATAAGTAGAAAGATTTGTATTTGGATTTTGTAGTATGTATTTGGCGACTCAAAATGGGTTTTGTGGACTTATTTTGGGTGCGTCACAGCCTTGATTCTTAGCGCCCATGACGCTAATTCTGGGTCTCTATGGCCTTAATTCTTGACCTCCATGGGCTTAATTTTAGGCCTTCATGACCTTGAATATGGGATCCATAGTCTTGATTCTGGGCATCTATGACCTTGATTTTGTCCTCCATGACCTTGATTCTGTACCTCTAGGGCCTTAATTCTAGGCTCCATGGTATTGATTTTGGGTCTCTATGGCCTTTATTTTGGGCTCTATGATCTTGATTCTAGCCTCCATGACCTTAATTTTAGGCCTTCATGACCTTGATTCTGGGCCCCAATACCTTAATTTTAGGCATAACATTAATTCTGGGTCTACATATCTTTAATTATGGGCATGCATGACCTTAATTCCGTACATGGCCTTAATGATATCTGCAATACTTTGATCTCTTTCTCCTTTTTATGTATCAACCCTCATAGGTTTATGCCACCTTATATAATGTTCAGATGTTATCTCCATTAAAATTTGATTTCTGTGAGAACTCGGAAGTGTATATTCAGAGTGCCCTAAAAAGGATGTCGCATTTGAAGACTCGTCATTCCCTCTTAATCTTTTTCTATTGTTGTTGTCCCTACTCCCATATTCATTATTCATTGTTTTTTTATCATCAGTCCTAGGAGTGTTCTTGGGTTGAAAAATATCCTCAACAATCATATATTTTCCTACCTTTCTTTGGAGTTTTGCCATGGTTAGGGAAAGATTTTTAGCTAAGTACACCTTTAGATGTTCATTGATTGTTACATTAGTAATAGTAACCACTGCTACGGATTGATCTAGATTGTGAACTTTCAACGCCTTCTTGGTGATTCGGTTTAAGTAGTCCCTCGGGGAATCTACATTAATTTCATTGAACCACGGACATAAGCAATGCCAAACTCTTGGTATGAGTCTTTCATTCAATGAACTTATTTACAAACAACTCGCTTATTTGATCAAAATAACTAATTGAGGCTGGACCAAGTTATTTGTACCAAGCCTAGGCTGGACCCTTCAGGGTTTGTGGAAAATCCTTACACTTTATGGCATCTGAAACATTATGTAACGACAAAAATGCATCAAAAGTAAGTATATATATGATTTATAGGATCACCTATTCCATCATACTAATCCACTTGGGGTAACTTGAAACCATCAGAGAAAGGTTTATCTATGACATCTTAAGTGAATGGAGGTCTTGTTTTATATAACATCTGTCCAGGCCTTGCTTGTAAGATTCCGACTTTTGTAAAATAAAAGTCTATTTTAATTTATGATTATTATTCTAAAATTGTAAAATGTTAAATTGATAAATGGTCAAATGGACAATTAAACGGATAAATGAGTTAATAAAAGAAGAGGAATTAATTTTTGGAAGAATGTTGGGCCACATGGGCGGCTAAAATCTTATAAGAATGGAGAGGAATGTGCTGATCTTTTTCTAAAAAGAAAAGACAAAAAGGTGGGGGAGGAAGAAAAAGAAAGGAAAAGAAAAGGAGGAAAATAAGAAAAAAAATAGAGAGATAGAAAAAAAGAAAATAAAAGAGGAGTATTTCTTCACTCCCACTCGTTCACTCGGCAACCAGGAAAGAGAAAGAAATGAGAGAGAGAAAAAAAGAAAGTTCAGAGAAAGAAAAAAAGAATGAAAGAAAAGAAAGGAAAAGAAGAAAATTCAAGAAGGTAATATATCTAAAACTTGATTGATCCTTTGATTTTCATGATGGAAGTTAAGTATTATGAAGTTTATGAGGTAGATGACATTTATTTTTGTATGTGATAGATTAAACTTGCATAAACATGAAATCTCTAACGGATTTTAAAACTAAAAATATGGTTTGACTCCTAAAATATAGTAGATCTGATCTAGGCAGAAAAACGCTGAAAAACTTGCCTGAAAACTTTTGAATCACCGGAAAAGATGACCGGAAAGTCGCCGCCGGCGAACTTTCTGGCAGAGCTCATTTAAGTCATTTTTTCGTTCAAATTTGGAAAAATTTTCTTCTACAAAGTTGTAGAGAATTAAATTTCACATGGAATGGACATAAGATTCGTATTTTTCTGATAAAAGGGCTAATTATTATGAATATTTGAAGTTTTTACATATTAGAAATTTTAAATAAATTACTGAAAATAATTTTTGGGCTAAAATAAATTTACTGTAATCTTATAATACCATTTATGAATTACTGTAAATTTTTGAAGAATAATTGAAAATCAGAAGTATTTAATATTGATGATGTTTTAAAGATATAAAAGTATGTGGAGTTAGTATTTCTATTTTGAAGCTATTAAATGATAGTTTTTATAAATAGAAATAATTATAAAAATTTGTTAGTTAATCTGAAAAATGTGAAAATTGTTTGGAAAGTTCAGAATAATATTTTAAATATTTTAGAAGTGTTAATAAACTCATGAGGTGTCGGGATATAAACGCACAAGTAACGAATGAATTATGATAAAAACAAAAATAATATTTTTGTTAAAGTAAAATGGTGATAATACTGAATAGTTGATTGACGTTTTGAAAATAAATTATCATATATGAGTTTTTAGATTTCTCAAGTTTTATTTTCCACTTCTAAGTTTTGGAATATGAATAATGATTTTATGCGACAAATAAAGGCACCTTGAATGAATTATGAATTATTAGTTGGTTTATATTTTATTCGAGGTGAATATATTTTGGTGACCCCGACTTTTAATGGAATTTAAATTGTTTATAGTAAAGTGTTGATTTAATAAATGTTATAGTTATATGTGTTATGTGCAAATTATATGAAGTGAACAGTCTTGTTAAGAAATATTCGTTTTGTCGCGGAATATTCCTTTTGTCGTGGAATATTCGTACGACGGCGCCGAAATAACCATTCATTGGTGGGCCCTATAATAGAATAACGGTCGGATAGGGAAAACGACAAAAATAACTTTTTTAAAATTGACGTCAAAACTTTTACCGTTAACTGTTGAAATATCCGATGATAAAAATACAATAATACACCGCACTCATGGCATATCACGCTTGCAGTTATTTTCTGCCATTTTTAATGGTTTTCTTGGACTGGGATACTTGTGTTTGGCTGTTTTGATGTTGGAAGAGAAGTGGAGGAAAAAGCAGGTGGCAGTATTGCCTCTGCATCGGTGGTTGCTAGATTTGTTTCATGGAGTGACGTGGTTATTAGTGGGTTTAACCATGAGCCTTCAGGGAAATAAGTTTTCAAAAGCCTCATTGTGCCTTTTGTCGATTCTTGCCTAGTTATTTACTGGAGTTTCTTGTGGCTTCTCTCTTTTTTCTGCTATTGTTAACAAAGTGGCATCGATTAAGATAGCTTTAGATGTATTATCATTTCTTGGAGCAAGTGTATTGTTGTTTTGTACTTATAAGGGCTTCAATTATGAAGAAAATGATGAGAATGGGAGTGATCTTTATACCCCTCTAAATGATGAGCACAACGTCGTGCGCCACAAAACTGATTCTGCTGGCCTTGTCACTCCACTCGCCACAGCTGGATTTTTCAGTAAGATGTGGTTTTGGTGGTTGAATCCGTTGATGAAAAGGGGCCGGGAAAAACCCCTTGAGGATGAAGATATACCCAAATTGCGTGAAGAAGATCGAGCAGAAGCATGCTACTTGCAGTTCATGGATCAACTCAGCAAAAAGAAAGCTGGGGATCCATCATCCCAGCCATCAATTTTAAGGACAATAATTTCTTGCCACAGGAGAGACATTTTCATTTCTGGATTGTTTACATTATTGAAGGTAATCACGGTGTCTGCCGGACCTCTGCTTCTTAATGCTTTCATTAAGGTTGCTGAAGGTAATGTTAGTTATAAATATGAGGGGTGTGTATTGGCTATTTTGCTTCTCTTTTCAAAGATTTTGGAATCCTTGTCACAACGGCAGTGGTACTTTCGAAGCAGACTTACTGGTGTAAAAGTAAGGTCCTTGCTCACAGCAGTCATTTATAAAAAGCAACTGAGATTATCTAATGCTGCAAAGATGATGCACTCTGCCGGTGAAATAATGAACTATGTTGCTGTTGATGCATATCGGATTGGAGAGTTCCCTTACTGGTTTCATCAGTTGTGGACGACAAGCCTTCAGCTCTGCTTTGCACTCATAATCCTTTACCGTGCAGTTGGTCTTGCTACGATTGCATCCTTGACGGTGATAATTCTTACTGTTCTTTGCAATACTCCCCTTGCTAAATTGCAACACAAATTCCAGTCTAAGCTTATGGCGGCACAAGATGGGATGCTGAAACTAGTTCTGAGGCACTTGTGAGTATGAAGGTGTTGAAACTATATGCATGGGAGTCCCATTTCGAGAATGCAATAGAAAAATTGAGGACAGTAGAGTATAAATGGTTATCAGCTTTTTAATTTCGTAGAGCATATAATGGCTTTCTTTTCTGGGTATCACCTGTGTTGGTCTCTACTGCTACTTTTGGGGCTTGCTATTTTCTTGGAGTTCCATTGTATGCTGGCAATGTATTCACCTTTGTCGCAGCATTGCGTCTTGTTCAGGACCCTGTGAGTAATATTCCTGAAGTTATTGGGGTGGTTATTCAAGCCAAAGTTGCATTTTCAAGAATCTTATGCTACGTTTGGATTGGAGTAATGAAGGTGGGAATGGAATGACTCTTTCATATGGGATGGAAAAAATTGTGTTTGGTTGCGATTGGAATGAAAAAAATTGTGTTTGGTTTCTTGGGAGAGAGAAAACATATGGCATAACTCATTCCAACTAGAATAGAATGAATCATTTCACTTTTCATTCCATTCCTTCAATCCAAACGAAGCATTAATGTTTTTAGAGGCGTCCGAACTGGAGAGGTTAAAATTCCGGCACAAGTGGTACGGGGAAAGTACAAACTACAGCATACTCATCAAGACTGCTAACCTTTCATGGGAGGAGAACACTTTGAAGCCCACAATAAGAAACATTGATTTAGAGGTTAGCGTGGGTGAAAAGATTGCTATATGTGGAGAGGTTGCCTCAGGAAAGTCAACCCTTCTTGCGGCAATTCTTGGAGAGGTTCCAAATGTCCAGGGAACTGTAAGTTTTGGCTGCTGACTTCCCTTCTCTGGTAGAAACTTACTATTTACTTTATGGGAACTGTTGCTTTCACTTGTAATGCTAACTGTCTTGGATTTTCATTCAGAATATTCTAGACTAAAACTTTCAATTACGTGTAGATTAGTTATTATTCTCTGTTGGACTGGTCCAAGTATATGGGAGTATTGCCTATGTATCTCAATAGCATGGATTCAGACAGGAAGTATACTAGAAAATATTCTATTTGGATCTACTATGGATAATCACAGGTACCAGGAAACATTAAAAAAGTGTTCGATGGTCAAGGACCTTGAACTTCTACCCTATGGTGATCTCACTGAAATTGGGGAAAGAGGAGTTAATCTAAGTGGTGGGCAGAAGCAGAGAATTCAGCTTGCTCATGCGCTGTGTCAGGATGCTGATTTATATCTCTTGGATGATCCATTCAGTGCTGTGGATGCACACACTGCTACCTGCCTATTTAATGTATGTTACTTTCTAACTACTCCTGTGAGCTTGTGAAGATCATTTATTTTGAAGCCTCACGTAGAGTAAAATCTCACTATAAACATGGCAGGATTATGTAATGGAAGCACTTTCCGGAACGACAGTCTTACTTGTGACTCACCAAGTTGATTTCCTTCCTGCTTTTGATTCCGTCTTGGTGAGTTTTTTATCCAGTACTTCTGCACTAAATTTACTTTTGGTCGCCCTCCAGAAAATTGCACATCAGTTAAACTATATTAATTGTGATTTTCATGTACTTTAGTAATGGAACAAAAAGGGGTTGGCCATTATATAAACACGGGCCCTTACTTTTCATTATTTTGTTTCTGGAGAGAAGCGTGTATAATTAAGTTTAAGTGTATCTATCATTGATGGATAATAGTCATAATATGTTTATCTGTTGACAGTTGATGTCAGATGGGGAAATCTTGCATGCTGCTCCTTACCATCAATTGATGGCCTCAAGCAGAGAATTTCAGGAATTGGTTGATGCACATAAAGAAACGCTGGTTCTGAGAGGCTTAATGAGATAACTGTTTCTCAGGGGCGTGAAAGTTTTTCCAGAAATACCAGAAAGACTTATGCTGAGAAGATATGTAAAGCATCAGGAGGTGATCAGTTAATTAAGCAAGAGGAGAGGGAAATTGGAGATACAGGCTTGAAGCCTTATGTACAGTATCTTAATCAGAGCAAAGGCTTCTTGTTGTTCTCCTTGGCAGTTGTTTTGCACTTTGTTTTCGTGATTGGTCAGATATTACAGAATTCTTGGATGGCTGCAAACGTTGAAAATCCCGATGTCAGCACATTAAGATTGATTGTAGTTTACTTGGTGATTGGATTCATGTGAACAATTTTTTTACTTGGTAGATTTCTGTCCACTGTTTTTGGGTATGCAGTCATCAAAATCTATATTTTCGCAACTATTAACATCTCTTTTCCGTGCCCACATGTCCTTTTATGACTCTACACCTTTGGGAAGAGTACTAAGCCGGGTAAGTTTCTTGAACATTACTTTTGACCCTTCTTAATTTTTTGACATAAACAATAATCATGAAACTTAACTTGTTACTTTCACAGGTCTCGGCTGATTTAAGTATTGTTGATATTGATCTTCCATTTAGCTTGATGTTTGCTGTTTGGTCCACAACAAACACTTATGATAGTCTTGGAGTGCTAGCTGTAGTTACTTGGGAAGTTTTGTTTGTCTCCATACCCATGGTTTATCTGGCTATCCGCTTACAGGTAACAATACTTGTGAGCTTTCTATGCAGGGGATAAAATATCATTCGTCTTATCAATCATTAGTTGAGAGAATCGTGTTCTTTTAGTACTTGTATTTCGTATTTTTGCTCTTGTTCGCATTATTTATATTACTTACTGGCTTGGTACCCGGCATCACTATTTATAGAAATACTAATTTGCCTCTGCAAAAGAATTGATGCGGATTAATGGCACAACCAAGTCTTTGGTAGCAAACCATCTTGCTGAATCAGTAGCAGGAGCTATATGACAATCAGAGCTTTTGAGGAGGATAGATTCTTTTCGAAGAACCTTGACATCATAGATACAAATGCCAGTCCGTCCTTGCTCACTTTTGCAGCAAATGAGTGGTTGACCCAAAGACTGGAAACACTCAGTGCAACTGTTCTTTCATCATCAGCACTTTGCATGGTTTTGCTTCCTGCTGGAACTTTCAGCTCAGGTGGGTATTTATCTGATTTTCTGATACTACTTTTTCCTTGAAATTTTTTTTGTGAATTTCTTGATGCTGCCTTTATATATTCATTTGTCGGATATAATTTGAGTAAATTCTAATTCTAATAATATTCCACTTCTGTACATGGCAGGATTTATTGGAATGGCTTTGTCCTATTGGTCTCTCATTAAACCCATCCTTATTTTATTCTGTCAATTTTAAGTGCCTTTTGGAAAACCACATCATCTCTATGGAAAGGCTAGAGCAGTACATGGACATACCGAGTGAAGCTCCTGAAGTGATAGAAGAGAATCGCCCTCCTGCCAATTGGCCGGATGTGGGTAAAGCGGAGATTCTAGATTTACAGGTGAAATTTGATTGCATTAGTTTATATGCTAGCGAATGTTAAGATAATTTAATAAGAACTATTTGGAAGCAGATCAAGTATAGGCCAGACGCACCACTGGTTCTTCGAGGGATTAGTTGCACATTTGAAGGAGGGCACAAGATGGGCATTGTTGGCAGAACAGGCAGTGGGAAAACTACCCTCATAGGTGCTTTATTTCGTCTAGTGGAGCCTGCGGGAGGAAAGATAGTAGTCGACGGAATTGACATTTCTACAATTGGGCTACATGATTTAAGGTCAGGTTTTGGGATTATACACCACAAGATCCTACTCTTTTCAATGAAACTGTGAGATACAATTTGGACCCCTTGTCTCAATACACCGACCAGGAGCTTTGGGAGGTAAGTTTCGGTTGTTATATTGTCAAAAACCAAGAGTCTGCAAAAACATTGTTCTTATGGTATTGATTCCTTGTTTTACAAGGCTCTTGGGAAGTGTCAGCTTAAGAGAGAGTGTCGAGGAAAAAGAAGTAAGTCTTGATTCTTTAGGTAATATATACTCATCAACAACATCTAGGCTAGGTACTTAGTTGAGTAGCTAGCTAGCTTCTTTGTGGTAGTCATTAATTAGTAACGATTGCCTAAAACCAAACTGCCATTTCAGTTGCGGAAGATGGAATGAAATGGAGCATGGGGCAGCGACAACTGTTCTGTTTGGGGGCGAGAGCTCTGTTGAGGAGGAGTAAGGTATTGGTCCTTGACGAAGCAACTGCATCCATTGACAATGCTACAGACTTGATATTGCAGAAAACTATCAGGACTCAGTTTTCTTTAAAAAAATAATAAATTATTAGTTTAATTGTGAGATATATTAATAACTATAATGTTAGAACTTAATAACCGAAATTACACTTTTATTCTATTTTTAACGATCCAAGTATAAATTTTTCATATTAAACTTTAAAATTAAGAAATAAAATCTATTTTCTCATTAGTTTTTAGCCGACGTGCATGAATATTGTGATGTGGATATTAACAATTAATTAATATATTTGACATTATATAAAAATGATATTTTTAAAATTTCAAAGTAAAATGACAAAATAAGGGGCTACTCATACTAAGAAACAATATTTGTAAAGAAAAAATGTATGTATGTATGTATGTATGGGTTCTTATATAGGTTTTATCTTATTAGAGACGTGTTTTAACAAAACCTATAATATTAACAATCTCTTTGATGTTACATACTAGAAGGGGATGAGAAATCAAAAACCAAATCTCCGCCATCGGATATTGCCACTCCCGCGGCGTCTTCCACCGGAAAATTTCTTCTTTGATAAGAATTAAAACTTGAAAGTTGTCGATTTCAGTCTCAGCGCAGTCACGGATCAGATCCGACCTGACTTCCCCGAATTGGAGATTTCTAAAGTCAGGGTTTATGAAATTGAATCGTTCTTTCCTAGCCCCAAACTCCTCCTTATATTGTTGTAGGAAGCGAGCTCCGTCGTTCTGTAGAGGAAAGAGTTTGAAGACAGAAACAAACAAGTGAAAAAGAAATAGGTGGGTTTCTTTGTGTTAAGAGACAGAGCGAGTGATCGCCCACCATGAAGGAAGAAACATTTTTGTTTTTCTTTATTTTTTCAAAATTTTAATCTTTTAAATGCTGTGAGCAAGAATTAGACATGTCAGTTTTTTCATGTGCCAAATAATAATAATAATAATAAAATGGGCCTATTAAAATTTAACCACTCAACTCAAGTCAACTAACAGAGGTTAACAAAACTGTATAAAACATAATCCCTCTTTTGACTTTGATGTTTAATTAAAAAAAATTGTCCTTGTTTGTTTTTAAAAAATACGTATAAATTTGTTAGTTTTTAGACGTCATTTACTCTTTTTTTTATGGTATTATTTATAAAAAAATTAAAGAGTTACTCAAGTATGGTTATACATATAACAACAAATTTATATTAATATTAAATATCGATTTAACATGTATGAGTCTTGTTAATAGTTAAACCTATTTTATTTTATTTTATTATTACACGTTAATTATAATTCAATTTGATCATATATTAGTTACAATTTATGATGGACATAAAATTAATCTATATTTAAATCATTTTTCATGGAGAGAAGAAAAGTCATGGATTGGATTTTTTTGAGAGTTACTATTTTTGCAAGGAAATATGATACTTTCTCTGTTCTTTAATATAAGTCGTTTTAGAGAAATGTTTTTGTTATTTAATATAAGTCATTCGAGAATTTCAAGTAAGCATTAATTGCTTAATTTTTAATATTATCTCAAATATTAAATATAATTTTAATTCTCTCACTATTATCTGTCTAATAAATAACACTTTATTTTTTCAATACAAGTGGAATATAAACAATTGATATTATATTTAATGTTTTACAATCATTTCTTTAATATTTATACACAATTCTAAATAAATTATATTAAAGAACAGAGAAAATAATATTTTCATAGATTTCATTCGCATGAAGATGGGACCAACTCAATATAGAATCTTGTCTCAATTCTTTTTTTTCTTTTTTTTTTGTAGTGCAACGGATTGGGTAAAATAATCTTTCTTATATTCTTATTTGCGAAATCACATTTCAAAAAAAAAGACGCGAGACATTTTAATGTCTGCCGTTACAAATCCTATTCGTATTTCCCGCCACTTCTCTACTGCTCATCAACTACAAACCCTAGTTTCCACCATTCAGAATCCTAACCTTCCCCGACAAAATACAGTCCTCACTGAAGAATTGTGTTGCCATATCTTAGACGAATGCGCAAATATTACAGCCTTAAAGAAAATCCATTCTAAGATCATATTACAGCAAAATCTCACCTCAAACTCATCCATTGGGATCAAATTGATGAGAGCTTATTCTGCTTTCGGCCAGCCAGGAATCACCCGCCACATATTTGATGAAATGCTGGATAAAAATGTTGTCTTTTTCAATGTCATGATCAGAAGCTACGTGAACAACCACTTTTACCAAGATGCTCTTGTTGTATATAAAAACATGGCCACCCATAGCATTTTTCCTGACCATTATACGTACCCTTGTGTTTTAAAAGCCTGCTCTGGCTCTGCTAGTTTATGGGTCGGTTTGCAGATTCATGCTTCAGTTGTTAAAGTGGGCCTTGATTTGAATCTCTTTATAGGGAATGGGTTGATCTCCATGTATGGCAAATGTGGTTATTTGGTGGAAGGCCTGCAGGGTGCTTGATGAAATGCCTAATAGAGATGTGGTTTCTTGGAACTCATTGGTTGCTGGGTATGCACAAAATGGACGATTTGATGATGCATTGGAGGTTTGCAGGGATATGCAAACATTTGGCGTCGAACCCGATTCTGCTACAATGGCTAGCCTCTTGCCTGCTGTAACTAACACATCACGTAACAATGTTATGGCTGTGAATGATATGTTCATAAAACATGCTAATGAGAGTTTGGTTTCATGGAATGTTATGATTGCAGTGTATGTGAATAATTCTATGCCTTCTGAGGCAATTGATCTTTTTTTAAGGATGGAAACTTGCAGAATGGAACCAGATGCGATCACTTTTTCTAGTGTTCTTCCTGCTTGTGGGGATCTTGCAGCTCTATCGATAGGAAGACGGATTCATGAATATGTTGAAAGGAAGGGGCTCCAACCAAATTTGTCATTAGAAAATGCCTTGGTTGATATGTATGCCAAGTGTGGAACTATAGCGGCTGCCAGGAAAGTGTTTGATGGGATGCAGTGTAGGGATGTTGTCTCATGGACTTCAATGATCTCTGCTTATGGCATGAGTGGACAAGGTTGCGAGGCTGTAGCGGTATTTGACAAAATGCAGGACTCAGGTCTCACCCCTGATTCAATTGCTTTTGTTTCAGTTCTTTCAGCTTGCAGCCATGCAGGATTATTAGAAAAAGGACGATATTATTTCAAATTAATGACTGAAGAGTACAGAATACTTCCAAGATTAGAGCACTTTTCGTGTATGGTTGATCTATTAGGGCGTGCAGGGCGAGTAAATGAGGCATATAGCTTCATCAAAGAAATGCCAATGGAACCTAATGAAAGAATTTGGGGTGCTCTGTTGAGTGCTTGTCGGGTTTACTCTAACATGGATATCGGGCTTGTAGCTGCAGATAATCTTTTCCAGCTGGCTCCAGAGCAAGCTGCTTACTATGTCTTGTTATCAAATATTTATGCAAAGGCTGGTAGATGGAAAGACGTAACAATCATTCGGTTAATTATGAAGGACAAAGGAATCAAGAAATTGCCTGGTGTCAGCAACGTTGAGCTAAATAATCAGGTCCACTCCTTTCTCGCTGGTGATCAGTCCAATTCACAATCCAAGGAGATTTATGCAGAGTTAGACTTGCTAGTATCTAAGATGAAAGAGGCAGGTTATGTCCCTGAGACAGAGTCTGCGCTTCATGATGTGGAAGAGGAAGATAAAGAAAATCATCTAGCTGTTCACAGTGAAAAGTTAGCGATTGCCTTCATAATGATAAACACGAAACCTGGGACACGAATCAGGATTACCAAGAATCTACGTGTTTGTGGGGACTGCCATATTGCTGCCAAGCTTATCTCCAGAATTACCAAACGTGAAATCATAGTAAGGGATACAAATCGATTTCATCATTTTAAGAATGGAGTTTGCTCCTGTGGGGATTATTGGTGAACATATGAAGGGAGAGAAGTTAGTACGTGGAGAAATACTTTCACTTGCAATTCTAAAGCATTGATAGATCTGTTAAATTTCCTGGCAATTCTGTCACATGATCGCAGTTGAATTCTTTTTGATATTAATATATTATCACTGTATTTGTTAAGTGATTGTGAGACCTTATCTCTAGTGTTAGTCCTGCTTCTTCGGTTCAAGATCAACAATCTTCCAAGTGTCTGGTGAAAACATCCTTGCTACCGGACCCTGAATCCACCGGTTTGAAAAGTATTTATATATTCCAAGCTGAATCTTTATGGTAACGTGATTGTTTTGGTCACAATATGGTGGTCCATTCAATTGGTCTTGGGTATTTAGAAAGCAATCTCTGAGACATTTCCAATGAGAATCCTCTGAGTGCAAAAAAATGGGGTAAATAATCCAGTGTTTTGGCCTGTAAGCTAAAGCTGCACTTTCGAACATATGAGCAACGTTACGACATCAGTTCAGCAAAAGGATCTTTTTACCAACTCTTATGAGCAATGTCAAAACTGGTTGCATCATGCATGGTAGTAGCTTGTGCTTTACCTTTTCATGAGTTACAAATTTAATTAAACTTTTAAATTTAATTGAAAATATCTCCAGCACAAGGGTTTTATCTAAGTGCATTCTCTCTCTTGATTCGTACAGGTGAAGTTTCATCTTTTGTAAAATACCGGTGCTTTTTATGATAATATAATGTGTATATGCACTATTTCCTTCAGTTAACTGGTTCAATCAAAAGTTTTTACATGAGTAAGAGAGTATTCTTGGTTCATGCATGCATCACATTGATCAGTACATACTTCAAACTTTGCAGGAGAGGTATTCAAGGAAAGCTGTTATAGTGGATGGGTTTGTGGCTCCACGTCTCTTGTTCGACACCTAATCTATATATCCATTCTTGAATCTTGACCCAGAAAACCACTTTCACAAGGGTTTACTTTCTGCTTTCCTGAAACTCAGGCCTTGCTTACTGGCTTTATGAAGATGCCATATATTTTTAAATGGTATGTACTCTAAACTTGGATGTCATTCTCTTTAATTTTTGTGGGGTAGTTCCTTGCCATTTATTTGTCGTGACTTCCTACAGAACTGTTTCAACAACTTTACTACCATTGTTGTTAGATCAAAGGATAAGCTTCATTCAGTTCATCAATTTATTAATCATATAAAGTTAAAGATATATATTGCTGTATATTTACACTATCCGTTGTTTATCATCGTGTTTATTTTCCATCCATCCTTTGTACTCTCCCTCCGTTCAAAATTATAAGATTATTATTGACTTTTGAAAGTTAATTTGATACATTTCCAAACTCAAAATTGAGATGATTCATTAAAGATTATGAAAAAGTAAATCTTACACTGAGTGGTAATTTTGAGATAGTTTAAGATATTCAATCATTGTATTGACTGAAATTAAAGGAATCCATGTCAATTTTGAGTTTGAAAATATTTAGTTGACTTTAAAAAGTCAATAATTATCTTATATTTAGAAACCGAAGGAGTATTTGCTTTCTAGCCCAGGCTAAGTGCAACCCCATACCCCAAAAGCTTCGAATATTTATTTATTCAGAAGTACAGATTCAAGCACTGATGATCAGAAGATCCCGCAAAGGCATAGTGAAATCATTAAATTGCACTACACTTAAGGGTGCACTAGACCATGTCACAATTACCAGAACGTTTTTGATTTGTGCAGCCTATCCAACTGATCTGCCTAAGTATGAGAGTAAAGGACCTGGTAAAGAACTCGTAAAATATGTCTCATGATCATTCAAATATTATCTAGTTGGTATGTCATGAGGTACTGTTCTGGTGTATAGACTACATAATTTTGACAAAAGAATTTGTTCTCGGCTACCAAAAAGGAACTTGAATCCTTAAAAGGGAAAAAGTGATGTAGCTGAAAAAGTGAAAAGAGGGTATCACTTGTACTGTCAAGTTATATCTTAGTCGATACTACTTTATTTATTTGTTTATTTAAATCATTGCAAGCAGAACTGCATTGATCGATGAATCTCCTAATGAGAACTACACCAAGGCTTCGGTTTCGATATATAAAGTAGCTAGCTTGCAAGGGAGTCGTTGCATCTCTTCCTGTTCTTTCTTACTCTTACCGATGATCAAGCGTAGTTGAACCAACTTAGGGATGGAGATGCGCAGAGAGACTTGTCAGAAAGCACTTAGCTTCGGACACATAGATCTCGAAAGAACAGGCCTACACACAAGAAACCATTGAAGACTAATACCACAGGATTGAAACAGACCTAGAACTAAAGAAGACTAACAGAGATCTCCCCCTTTGCGGGTATAGTTCAACCGCACTACTATAGCTACCAACATATTCTCAGAAAGGGTGTTTGAACCTTTTATATCTTTGTCATTAATCAAGCAGTAGTTGTAGATGTGGTCAACAGGGTCCCTTAGTTATATGGTGTATGTATTAATATCTATTTTTTACAATGTGTTCAAATTTTCCGATTGTTTCTCGTAATACCAATTATCATTTCTTTGGGAGCAGATTTAACAGATCTATCATAATCTTACGCACAAAGAAATGATGTGGTGCCAGTTTCTCGATATTGGATGTGGGTGCATATTATTTTAAACTTCCTTAAAGTTCTTGCATTTTGCTAGTATCTCTTCTTTGTAAGAGTCATGGATGTCCATGCACCATTTGGTCATGGTTGTTAAATGCACTTTTTAGAAGAAAAGAAAAATCTGTCACAATTTATGAGCAAAGTAGCAAATGACAGTAAAACTCCAACTTTACTCTACATTCTAGATTGTTTTTTCAGTTGATAGAGAAACAACAGTTAACAAAAGAAGCATTTTCAAACTAGAGATTACGCTGGGCGTAAGCAAATTGGACACTTCTTTTGATTTTTTTTTTTTAAATACGTGTTTTTAGGTTCCTTACTGATTTGATTGTGATGCTTCTGAGTAGCTTTGTTTGTTCATAACGTGTTCACTCCGAAATTGAATTTTCCACCTGGTTAGCAAGCTGTCTAGATCTAGACCAAGCCGGTGGAAGTCCCCAAGACCTCCGAGTGAGGTAAGTAAATAATTTGGGTAAAATTAGTAGTTAAAAGGGTCAATTTGTGGAGAAATTCAAATTAATTACCAGGAACTTTCTAAGCAATGAACAAGTTGGACTTTTCAATAGACTGATTTGACCGTAGATGTTGTTTTCCACACAGGAACAGAAAGAATTCCTTGCCCGCAAGGCACGGTTCTTTACAGAGATATGAAGTCGGCCTATAAAATGTTCATTTAATTTCTCTGCAAATATTCTTCAAACCGGAAATTACTTGAATCTCCAAACATGGCAACCCATTCACATCCGGTACTCTTCCTCTTGCTTGTTTCCTATTTCCAGTACTCGCTATCCGCTGGAATCGCCACCTACTGGGGCCAATACACTGATGAAACTGGCTTGGCTGACACTTGTGCCACCGGAAACTACCAATTCGTGAACATAGCTTTCCTAAACATCTTTGGCAATGGCCAGACCCCGGCACTAAACTTAGCAGGGCATTGTGATACCAGACCGGAGTCCAACACTTGCACCGGATTAAGCTCTGATATTACTGCTTGCCAAAACCGAGGCATCAAAGTGCTTCTGTCCCTCGGAGGTGAAATAGGAACCTACTCTCTCGCCTCACCTGACAATGCAAGGGAAGTCGCTGATTACTTATGGAACAACTTTTTAGGCGGTCAGTCAAGTTCTCGCCCTCTGGGGAACGCCATATTAGATGGTATCGACTTTGATATCGAGTCGGGTTCTGTACAGTACTGGGATGATCTTGCTCGGGCTCTCTCGGGCTACAGTTCCCAAAGGAAAGTATATTTATCTGCAGCACCACAGTGCCCAATTCCTGACAAGTATCTTGACACTGCAATAAAAACTGGATTATTCGACTACGTTTGGATACAGTTTTACAACAATGAGCAGTGTCATTACACCAACAGTGTTGACAATCTTTTAGGCAGGTGGAATGAGTGGACTTCGGTTCCGGCCAACCAGATTTTCCTCGGATTACCTGCTGCTCCTGAAGCTGCTAAAAGTGGAGGATATATGCCA
The DNA here is from genome assembly GCA_020205555.1 of Panax stipuleanatus. Taxonomy (NCBI): domain Eukaryota; kingdom Viridiplantae; phylum Streptophyta; class Magnoliopsida; order Apiales; family Araliaceae; genus Panax; species Panax stipuleanatus. Next base: position 136,149,810 of record CM035118.1, on the reverse strand, counting down.
CCTGATGTGCTTCTATCTCAGGTTCTTCCTACTATCAAGAATTCTCCCAAGTACGGAGGGGTTATGCTCTGGAACAGATTTTTTGACACAGATTATAGTTCTGCTATAAAGGCCAGTATCTGAATTGCTTTCTTACCACTATTATCTATATATTTAAGCACCCATCTCTATTAGCTTATCCTTTTATACTCACAGGATTTGATTAATAAAAATAAGGCAGGCTCCTCTCCATAATCGAAGCTTTTGTGTTGTGTGATTATATATATATGTTGCTAACCTTATCATATATTTGATTAATAAATTGATAACATATTTCTATCTATTCCAATGTACTACTAGTTGATTTTGATGCCATGTTATTCCATAAACAATTTCAATACTTCTTTCTTTTTATTTTTTTGGGTAATATAATCTCATTTTTAAATTAATTCCTATATATCTCTTAGCCAATGTAATCCTTTGACTTTAATAGGGTATTTTGATATTATAATAATAATAATAATCTTAAGAAATAAGCAATAGTCCTGTTTCGAATTAACTTTCAAAAATTAATAATAATTATTTAATTTGGAATGGAGTGCAGTGAAAATAATTGTTTCACTTGAAGTTTTGTCACATCTAAATTCTAACTTCATTTCTTTTTCTCCTATATATCCTTATAATCTCTCCTATATTTCCAACTCATATTTTACAATTTGTATTTAAAATTTATTTATTTATTTAAATTACACACAAAGCGTATGCTACGTATACTAGTAGAAAAAATATGAGAAAGAAAGAACAAATAGAAAAGAAAAAAAATAGGCTTAAATATATTTTACTACTCTAAACTATTATTCTTTTTCACTTTTGATGATTCGCCTTTCAATTTTGTTAATTAGATGATTAAAGTATTAATTTTTTTACTTTTGTCCAAATTCACTTGACACGTCAGAAATTGATGACGTGCTCCTCTGAGTGGGGTCATGTCCAATTGATGTATATTTAAAAAATAATACTTCCACTATTTTATTAATTTAGATTGTTTAATCAAGGACAAATTTGTCCATCTTTTATTGTACATTAAAGCAAAACAAAATAATTCTCAAACCAAGTCTTTCAATCTATTGATCGGCAAAAATCCCCCACTCCACAAAAATCCCCAAATTTCGATTGATAAAATCCTAAGTCCCAAAACGTAAAGTTCTAGTTGACGAAGACCAAATCGATGACGGAAAAATGCTTAATCGACGACAAAAAAGAACAAACCATAATCGACAACTAAAAGTACGGATTAAAAGCATTTATGTGGGAATGGAGATGAACAATCATATAGTTACCGGGAGCAAGCATAATCGTTGATTATATGACAAAATTAGGTCATGACAAAGAGGAACCCCCAATATATCTCCTAGCTTTTACGTATAATGACTCTAATGATTTATGTAATATTTCTTAAGCCTGTTTAGGCATTCTCTTCGCCAAAAATTAAAAATAAAATACTCACTCCACTGGACAATATATATATATATTAGTTAATTTTGTTTTTTCAAAACAAAATCATTTATTTCTTTAATAATAACAAAAATAACACCACATTTTCAAGTTTACATTACAATTTCAGCAACTTTTAAATTAAATATTCAATAAATTTAAAGATAACACATGGTAAGAATATATATTCTTAATATTTACTGCATTCACTTCACATTAAAACCAGATGTATGCTGTAAGGAGGATATCATTCAGTCGGTACTTGTTAAATCAGTTCAACCATTATCAAAGTGCTGTCGGCTTGCCGCCCATAGCAGTTTTTTTTAAATAAAAAATAGTAAAGATATCCCCTCGGATCTTAAAGGCGCACCCGACCCGACACCCCTCACATCAACTTGGTACAGTCAGAAAATTTCTTCCAAGTGTTGGCCCCAAAATTCGAACTTAGAAAAAAAAACTCCTTAATCATCAGGTCAACCCTCTCACATAAATGACTCCTAATGGTCACAAAATTGAATTTTTCTTCTGCCTTTCGATTACATTTATCATAAAATTGACTTTTGCATAGGAAAAAAGCAAGTTATTTAATATATTCACAATGTTCCATTCAGAGCTAGAAAGATCCATATGTCTAAGCAATAATAGAGCTAAAATTAGGAATATATAAATGTGAGAATTGGTACAGAAGTGGGTTAGATTTTAATTTAATTTGAAATGAGGAAAGTATTAAATATCTATTTATTGTATAAAGGGAGAAGAGTGAAAATAACGATATCACTTGAAGCTGTGTCACATCTAAATTTTAACTTTCTTTCTTTTTCTCCTCTTATATCCTTAGAATCTCTCTTATATTTTCTAACTCATATTTTATAATTTCTATTTAAAATTTATTTATTTATTTTAATTGCACACACAAAGTGTATGCCACAAATACTAGTGGAAATAATATGATTAGAAAGAACTAACAAATAGAAAAAAAATTACTACATAACAAAACCAGATGTATGTTGTAAGGTAGGGATGCACAAAAGGCTTGCGGCTCGCAGCCTGGACTTGGTCCGACTTAAGTCAAGACTTGGATCCACTAGGCCCGGCCTAGAAGGCTTGAAAAGGCTGCCCTTTTAGTGTAGAAATCTTGCATGGATCGGCCTGGCCAAAAGCCCTATCGAGACTGGCCTGTGGCCTGAGTCCAACCTGGTCCTGACCTGGTCCGACGCAACAGGGTTGACCTGCTTTGTTAGCTTATTAGTTGTTAACTATTGTGAGATGTCCTGTCGTTGACGAATAAGCTTTCTTTTTCATATTTCTTTGTTCTTGTATGTGTATTTGGGAAACGGAGGTGGGGGACGCTAGAAAGAAAGAGAAGGGGGAGTAGTTGAGTAGCTCTACGATAGTAGAGTAGCTCTGCGATAGTAGAGTAGCTCTGCTATAGTAAAGGCTGAAATCACTCTAAACTCTACGATTTAAATAATGACTTTATGATCGTAAGTCATTACTCTACGATCGTTAAGTCATTACTCTACGATCGTTTAGTCGTGACTCTATCGTAGAGTCTATATATCATCTATGGCTAGGATTTGCCATTGTTTCGTCTCAACCTGAGAAGTCAAAATGTTATCTAAGGTTAATGTCTTATTTGACATGGTAGTCCATGATCATGACAACCCAAATATGGAAACACGATTGTCACAGAGAGGAACAACTCCAAAGATCTCAAACTTCAATCATGAGCAATCCCGAGATTCAATACCCAAACATGTATTTTTTGAAATAATTACACTATGTTTGAGTTTGATAACTCAATACCAAGTTTCCTAATTGAAACTGACAGCATAATTTTCACTTTCATTTAAATTTGGTGCTAAATTTCAATTCTGAAGCTTGAAATTATGTTGTTAGATATAACATCAGTTGTACTATTTGTTAAGCTACTTAAAGGCGGGCCGATATTAATATTATTGGGTTTATTTTATTTTTGTAGTATTTCTCTAAATAGCAAAGAAAAACTATTAATTGCTTGATAGAAAATACCATATTAGATGCAGATTGCAGAGGCAAAAGACACTTAATTCTTAAGTTTAGGCCTTTTTTGAATTAGGTGAACGAACAAATATTTTCTCCCCTTTAATTGTCACTTGATTATTTTTTTCCCTTGCGGTCATTTAGTAATTTATGTAAATTTCTTTGCAAAGTAAAGAACTTAACCAAAATGGAGAATTTCACTTGCATACTTAGCTTCACATTATGGACCAAACATGCAAAGTTTTTTTGTTTTTTTTTAAAAAGGTGTTGGACTAGCTTGACCCAAGGCCTGATCTGGCCTAACCTACAAGCCTCAACTTGTCATAATTTTGTGGGAGAACCCTGGCCTGGCAGACCCAAAGTCAAGGTCTAGCATAATCTGGTCAACGACTAAGGCCTGACAGGCTCAGGTCGAATCGGACCAGGCCAGCCTATTGTGCACCTCTACTATAAGGAGAATCATCAATCATTCAGTACTTATTAAATCAATCCAACTATTATAAAAGTGTCATTGGCCTGCCACGTACTTGTGGGTAAGGCTGTAAACGAACCAAACAGTTCGGGCTCGATTTGAGCTCGACTCAAAAAAATATGAGTGAGATTCGGATTCGTTATTAATATGATCCAAATCTGAACATAAAAAATAGTTCGAATAAACATATGAGTAGAATCTGAGCAAGGTTATACTCGACTCGTTTAATATTCAAACTACTCGAATTCTTAATTGTGATTCGATACATACTCGATTAATACATATTAGATTAGATACTTGATACATTCTCTTATAATATATATAAAATTAAATCAAATTAGGTTAATTAATTATTATTATTTTGTTTATTTTTAATTTTAATTGTGATTTTATATATGTAAAGTGTAATAGTAAATATATTTTCTCATTTCTAAGTAAAATAACAAATTCAATTTATAATTATATTTATTATAAAGCTAGTTATTATGTGAAAATTCGAATTCGAGCTTGAATTTGAAGCTCGTAAATAGTTTGAATATAATTCAATCTGAGTCGGATCGAATTCGAATAATAAATATTCGAGTCAAGCCGAGTCGAATCTGAGTAAAAAAATTCAAATACAATTCGAATTCGAGTATAAATTTTACATTTCGAGTCGAATTCGAGTAACTTACTGTTCGTTTTGATTCGACTCGTTTGCACTCTTAATTGTGAGACTCCTAATGGATTTGCATTGACTGACATAACATGATTTATATTAAAGTCTCAGTTTTTTTTTAGTTTTTTTTAAAAGAAACGATAAAGGTATCCCCCGTCTCAGATCTTAAGGGCTACCCGACATTCCCTCATATCAATTTGGCACATTCATAAAATTTCTCTTATGTGATTGCCTCAAAATTCGAACTTAAAAAAAACATTCTTAATCACCAAGTCAACCCTCTCACATAAATGACTACAAAACGGTCATAAAAGTTGAATTTACATTTATCATAAATTTGACTTTAGCATAGGAAAAAATCAAGTTATTTAATATATTCACATGTTCCGTACAGAGCTACAAAGATCCATGTGTCTAAGCAATAACAGAGCTAAAATTAGGAATATATGCTGTGAGAACTTCATGGTGGTACAAAAGTTGGGTTGGATTTTTTAGATGGAATGATTCTATGAAGATACTCTAGCTCTAAACAGATGCTTGAAAAGAACATAAAGACAAAAGTATTCCTCTCCATAATTGAAGTTTTTCTATGTTTATGTGATTATGTTGTTAACCTTATCATATAATCTCTCATATATTCTTTCAGTCATAAAAGAATGAATAAAATAAAATTTATATACATATTGTTAACGCCAAGATTTATTCACGCCTTTCAATCATCAAAAGCTGCGTCCAATCCTGCACAGAAACGAAGTCACACGCGAAGCTTGACAGTTTGGGCCGCAGAGGGATAGCTCTAGTGTAAAAATAAGTATTTAACAATTGAGGCTTATATAATAGTATTGTAATAATAAATTGTGTGTCTGAGAACCAATGCATAGCTTTGTATTTATAGTGCCTTCTCCAAATTTTCTCCATATATAATTCCTCATTAGGTAGGTACCTTAATAGGATTGAACCCAATCTCCTTAAGGAAAGAAAGTCAGATTATATCCTGACTCTTTTCTTAGGAGTTGAAAATTGAATGTAGTTACGAATCCTAGATTCCTTAAAGTTCTCCAACTGCTAAAACAAATTCCTACATGAAAAAATTCCTACACATGAACTATGGCTCACCGTATCATCCGGGGCCAAATATTCATGCCCCAACACATATTAAGAAAAGTAAAAATAGAAAAAATAGAGTAAAAAAGTTTTAAATTTATCCTTAATAGCTCCACAAAAGTATATAAAATGATGAGTACTTTTATTTTTCTATACTAATAGACCTCACCAAATAACTTAGTTACCCTCCTCTCTATGTATTTTATTTCATTCTTTTGAGGACAAAAAAAATATACTTTTAATCATCCTTTTAGAGAGGAGGGAGTATAAATAAAGAAATAGTTAGCATGTTGTTATCTATTCGAATATACCCCTTGATTTTGATATTATGTATAATGATATTATTCAGGCCTGAAAAAATATAATTATGAGTTGATTGTGGTTTACAAAATTTTATTATGATTTTATTTAAGAATTAAAATCACATTACCTATTTTTAATATGAGTTGTGTGAATTGGAACCATATAGTTATGAGCCAAATATAAGTCAACTCATATTTTAAATTTCAAACTTACCATTATTATGGTCTAATTAAATAAATAATTTATGATATTTAATTTTATATTCCTTCAACAAAGTAATAGAAGAACATAAGTCAGATGTTAAACATATCCTACCAAGAATAGATTTTGAAGTATACTTGAGTTTTTCCTTTTCCTTCTTATTTATACTCAAGACATCAGTTTTTGCGGTATTCCTTGAGATAAATTGTATCTCCGGATTCAAGTAACGATGCAACTCACGAATTCCTTAATATTCCACAAAAGAGAAAGAATAATTGTATTTGATTATAACCTTTGTCATTAGTTCGCGATAGTGATTTTGATGTAAAGGCACCCTTTCTAACTCATCGTCAAGTAATTTTTTCTATGTTTTAAGCTAACATGTCGAAGCGTATTACTAGTAACATGTTCGCATGCATAAATTTGACCACAATCTTTACACTTGTCTTTTAATTTTTCATCAATGATAACTTTTTCAAATTGGTCCCAAACTAAAGTGGTGCATTTCTTAGAACGTTTTGTACATATACTTGTAAATGTACTTTGTTCAACGCTCCGTGTGACACCTACACTTGTAAATACACTTTGTTCTTCCATGAGAGAATATTATATCAAAATCCAAAGTCACAACCTATTTTCCCACACAAATACGACCCAAAGTCGATACAAACTATCAACAAGTGATTATACTTATGCGCATAGTCAACATAAGAACCAAAATAACAGGCTTTCAACATTTATATAAATAAGCATTACCTATAACTTAAAACTTGTTAAGTATGATAATGAATACAGACAATTAGGAACAAGGATTGACACGGGTAGTCCCTGTCCTTAAGGTGTTTATTGCCCCTTACCACTAAGGTTTGCTAAAGGCTACTAGCAATCTACCTCCAGGATTTATGTCAAGCCTATATATGTTCTAAGTGATAGCAACTCACTATCTGAACCTCAGTTTATACTGCTGTGTAAAGATGATAAGATGGAAGAAGATGGAGACTCTTCAGTTTCATAACTGAATTGTGAATTAAGCATTATTTACAAAGTAAATGATGTAATAATCACATCAGTTTTAAAACTCATTTATATCCCATAATGATTAAACACAAAACGGTTTAAACATTAATGAAGTTTATTAATCTGGTTCAATGCAAAAAAGTAGGCTCTTGGCTCCTAGCGACGATGCGTACGTGCGAAGTGCAAAGTGCGCCTAAAGCGCCAATGCGACTTTGCGACCCGAACCCGACCCCCGGCCCCCGGGTCGCGGGACGCGGGCGGGTGGTGCTTTGCACCACGTCATTGTGACCAAATCCAAGCCTTTCCTTTAGTACCACAAGTGAATTAAACTATTCCACATATACTTATAAAGTATTAAATAGTTTTATTCCTACTCAATGTGGGACTTAAAAGAAAATAGTTTTCTTAAACAACAATGAACCTTTTCATGTACTCCACTTTGGATACAATTAAAACACAATATATAACTCCCACTTGAACCATATATTGCTCTCTATTAATCTCCTTGTAATAGACTATCAAATGCACATTTAATTTAATATAAATTCAATCAATTAATGGGTCTAAATAAATCCCCAAATTGATCAAAACTCATGTATTGAAAAGGTGCAATTAACAAAACTTAAGTAAGGTTCTGGGAGAAAAAGAAAAGTTTAATAAAAAAAAATTACAAATGGGATGACTAGATAACTTATCTATTACTTACAAAAGAACCTGTTAAACTGGACCTCAAAAAGATTTTATAAAATCTTATACTTTTTGTGCATTGGTTTCAACAGAGTGCAGAACTTTCTCTTTAGAAATAGGAATAAACACTACACTACTATTAATCCCAGGTGACGCATTTAATAGCCAGGAAATAACTATGCTATTACAGTATTCCTAATATTGTAACAAAGGAGAAGTCACATCTGGTTTTGTATAAATTCCATCAATTATCCCAATTTTGAACTTAGCATTAGCAATTACCATAACTCTACACCATTGATTATAGTTCTTCTCAGTCAGAGTTTGATTAATAAGTAACAAACCAGGATGATCAGATGGATACAGAAAGTATGAATGTAAAGCATCAATTTGAACCACATCAGGTAGTTGATTATTGTTATTATTATTTTGTTGATTTTGAGTAACAGCAGCAGCATAAGATTTAGTATTAGGCATCTTACTTTTGAAGTACTGATGCACAAGTAGGAAATGAAGGTATAGGGTTTTTGCAGTTCAACTCAATCAAGAAACAACCCAACAATGGAAACATTATGTAATTGAAGCATTGTAGCAAACAAATGGTAGGCAGTAACCAAATAGCTGAGATCAGAAAGGAACAAACTCCATTGAAGAGTCACGAAGGAAGATCGAAGATCACCAGAAGCTCTGATACCATGTAAGAATCTTCTAACGAAGAAAGAGAAAAATAAATTTCTATTATCGAAACAAAATTTGTTAGAGGTGAAGATGCAACGAAGAGGCAGGAGGAGAGAAGAACACGCCAGTCTGGGGAGGAGAAAAGGATATTTGGATTTGGAATGAAAAATCTATTGTCATGCCTAATTTTGATAATCAGACAAAATATTAATTACATTTATTAATTTTATATTTCTTTTAAAACGTAAATTAAAAAAAGACAGGAAGAGTACTAAAAGATTATATAATATAGTTTCTAGATATAAATAATAAAGTCTTCATTTCACTCTCATAAATGATTGCCAAACGGACAAAAAAGTTGAATTTGTCATGTGCCTTCTGAATACTTCTTTCACAAAAATTGACTGTAGTATTTGAAAAAAAGCAAGTTATTTGATACAGTGACTAGGGTTGATCATGATGCGATTTGAAATTCAAATTGCACATTAAATCGTTTAAGTGTGATTAAATAAATTTAAAATCACACATGAAATTACTTGTGATTGGTGTAGTACAATTTTGAACTGTGCGGTGCGATTTCGATTCCAAAATCAATTGAAACAACAAAATTTTATGCAATTTAAATTAACAATTTAATATCACACAATATTAAATATCACTTTAATAACACACACAATCTTACTTATAATATTTTGTCTAAACAAAAATTAAATAGAACCAAATCCAAACCGTAAATTTGATTTTATATAATATAGGGTGTGACTAATTAATGTTGAACATAAAATGATAAAATAATTTAATTATTTAATAAGTCTCATGCTTATTATCATATCTCACGTATATGTTCGTATTTATTTAATATTGATAAAATTTGTTATGATATATAACACTATTTATATAAATTAAGAAAAATAATTAATACATAAGTTTAACTTTTTAAGTTTAGGGTAATAATATTAGGAAAATATAAAAATATATTTTTATATGAGCTGGTATGTATTTATATAAAGATAGTGCTGGATAACAGTAAATAAAGTTTGTTGGTGGACTTTTTCTTGTATATTAATATTGTTATTATAATGATGATAATAGTAAGCTCAATCATATTCCCATTAAAATTTATAAATCACTCTGAACAACTTAGCTTTAGCTTTTTTTATCTTGTTGGCGTATGGTGCGATTTTGATTTTATGCAAGCGGTTTTGGTCAGTAACTAAAATCAAATCGTAAATTTGATTTTCAACCCCCTAAAACCGTCACATACGTCGAAATCGTTGATGCGATTTTAATTGATGCGATTTGTACAATTTTTTATGCGATTTTGAAGACAATTTAATTATTTGCTGAACCTTAATAGTCAAAAGTTTTTATTTAGATGAAATCCACTAACTAGTTATCTCTAAATTGGGGGTTATTGTCAACTTTAGTATATGAAGGCGGCTGTCCCATACACACATTGTCCTTTGACCAAGTCAGCAACATTTTATTATAACGAAACTTCCTACCAATTCTATAAAACCCACACCCCCAACCCATTCGTAATTGTACTACCAAAAAATGTCAACACTACATTTACTTCTCTCCCTCTCCATCCTTGCCCTGCTCCAAACCTCCCTCGCCGGTGGCGGCATCTCCGTCTATTGGGGCCAAAACGGCAACGAGGGCACCCTAACCGAAACATGTGCCACCGGAAAATTTCCCTATGTCAACATAGCGTTCCTTAACAAATTTGGAAACGGTCAAACCCCTGAAATCAATCTTGCTGGCCATTGCAACCCCGCCAACAATGGCTGCACCATTATAAGCCAATCCATAGATTATTGCCAAAAACAAGGCATTAAAGTGTTGCTATCCATTGGCGGCGGCATTGGAAGCTACTCTCTAGCTTCCAAGGCCGACGCTAAAAATGTAGCAACTTACTTATGGAATAATTTTTTGGGCGGAACATCAAATTCGCGCCCGCTAGGCAATGCTATTTTAGATGGTATTGATTTCGATATAGAGCTAGGCTCCACCGAATATTGGGATGATCTTGCACGGTATTTGAAGGATTATAGTAAGCTTGGCAAAAAAGTGTACCTAGGAGGGGCACCACAATGTCCATTTCCCGATAAGTTCCTAGGAAATGCCCTTAATACGGGCATTTTCGATTATGTGTGGATTCAATTTTATAACAATCCTCCTTGTCAGTATACTTCTGGGAATATTGATAATATTATCAATTCGTGGAATCGGTGGACTACATCGATAAATGCTGGAAAGATATTTTTGGGGTTACCGGCATCGACTCAGGCGGCCGGAAGTGGGTTTATTCCGGCGGATGTGTTGACTTCTCAGATTTTGAAGGTGATAAAGGGATCACCTGAGTATGGTGGTGTGATGCTATGGTCAAAATATTGGGATGATCAGAGTGGATATAGTTCCTCAATTCAAAGCAGTGTTTGACTTTATAATTTTTATTTAGTTAAACTTGATGTTTTTTTAACAAGGTTTGTTCATCTACAGTGAATTGGGTCCTCTTTACGATTTTTCTTTTGTCCTGTTGTAAACAAATTAATAAGAAAATAAAGTAAAGTTAAAAAAGTAAAAGGTGCTCAACATTTTTTTTATTTTATAAAGAAAATATACTAATATAGTAATTATTTTTTGTCCTTAAACAGAGAGAAAATACAATCCTTCTAGGACGACGAGGGTAGCAGTGATCGGTCAAATTTTTTATTATTTTTGACTTTTAAAATATTTATAATATTTATTGAAATTAAAATTTTTATAGAATCCAGTGATAATTACTTTTTGTCCTTAAAGAGAGAGAGAACACTTTGCACCACTACCCACAAGTTATAAAAAAAAAATTAAGAGGTAGTCAACCAAAAAATAAATAAATTACAGAATTAAAGAGTCTAATTTAGGATAGGATATCTTTAATCTTCTCTATTTTTGGCGGATGCTATAAAGATCCATATGTGTGGTCTGACTGAGCTAGGATTAGGAGTATGTGAATCATGTGGAAGTTAAGAATTAGGATTTAAGAGAATGTGGAAGTTCATGGGGATACAAATGTGGTTAGGATATTTGGGATGGAATGATTCCATAAAGATGCTCCATAATCAAATATTCTTTTTAGTTCCAAAAAGTTGCTCTTGCTTCTTCTTTAGTGATAGTTACCGTTGAAATCAATGAAAAAAAGAAAAAATAAATGTCTATACTCACTTGATAAATAGTACCAAAATATAAAATTATTATTGATTTTTTTAAATCAACTTAATTATTTTTCAAACTCAAAATTAATTGACATGAATTTAATTAATTTTGGTCAATATTACGCTAAATATTTTATACTATTTAATTTTTTTTAATTATTATAAAATTTAGGCCTAAATATGGATTAATACCTTGAACTTTATATTTTTTTTCTACTTTGGAGATTGTATTCTCAATTTTTTTTCAATTAGAGATTACACATTTATTTATTTTTCCTACTAATTTGGGGATTGTCTTCTCAATTTTTTCAACTAGGAGATTAAATTTTAATTTTTTTTTATTATGTCTAATTGATAGTGTCCACGTAAGAAAATTGATGACATGACAACGATATGAGACTAAAAAATATGTATGTGTAATATCGAGTATCATTTTAATATTTATTAAATTAATTTTTTGTACCAAAAAGGATAAATATAAGACCATATTATTAATTTTTTTAAAGTAAATTTAATGATAATTTTACCTCTTTTGGTATAAAAAATTAATTATATTGATTATTGATGATTATGAAATAAACTTAAAGTTAGGGTATTAATCTATATTTAGGCCTTAATTTTTTATATTAAAAAGGATAAAATTGTCATTATATTGATTATTGATTATTATGAAATAACAAGATTTTAGATAGTAGTACATTTATACATTTTAAAATATTTATCATTATATTGATTATTGATGATTTTTAAGTTGAGTTGTAACGTATTAAATTTACTTTAAAAATTAATAATAGTCTTATATTTACCATTTTTGGTATAAAAATTAATAAATAAATGTTAAAATGAGATTCAATATTACACATAAGAATTTTTAGCCACATGTCACTACCATGTCATTAATTTCTGACGTAATACTATCAATTAGACTATAATCAGAAAAAATTAAAATTTAATTCCCTAATTGAAAAAATTGATAAGACAATTCTCAAAGTGAAAAAAAAAATATTAAAAATTGAAGGTATTAATCTATATTTAGGAGATTCTTGAGAAGATAATTTTCATAGTGGAAAAATTAAGCATTAGGAGATGCCCTTGGTAAGCTCAACAAAGTCTCTTTCTAGTGTAGCCAGAAATCTTCCTCAAAAGGAACCCCTTTAGAAATGACATTGAAATGAGTGTTGGCAGGGGCGGTGCCATATTTGGGCTGGGGTGGTTGTAGCTCAGGTGATTCCGAAAAGCGGCGGTGAAGCCATGGTAGGCGGTAGTATAACTCTTCTCCAATCGCTCAACCAAGTCCTTTCAGATAATGATTTTGAACACGAATTTGTCTTCAATCTATATTTTAGAACATGAATCAACTCTCTAACTTATTTAAGTCGTAGGTTTTTTCTTTCTCTTCACATATGACTGTTAGAGAGGATAGAAGGATTAGAGTAATCGTTATCAAAGAGAAGATTCAAGTTAATCTCCAAGCAAACTTGAAGCACAAATTCTTCAAACAAGAGGTAATAACTTTTACTTATTAACTTTATGAAAATTAGAGTAATAATGTATTGTAATTATTGAGATTGTTGTGCTTGGGTTGTAAATTAGTGTGAACAAAGTATTATGCAGACCATTGAAGTGATAAGATTGAAAATTATGACTAGAACCATATCTAAACAACTAAGAAATTTGAAAATTTAAGCCACGCACACGAGATGTTTGAAATTTTGCCTCAATGAAAATTTATGCTTAAAAATCGAAAATTTAGCAAAGCTTGAGGCTAGGATATCTTTATATATTGTTATGATGTTAATTAAGTTAATTGAGTGAATCAAATCAAGCCCAAATCAAGTTTTAAAGAATTTCTAAAAACTTGAATTTGATGAAAAAAAAGTGGCCAACATGGCATTTTCAAGCCTCTGTAATACCATCTTAACAAACCGAACTTGGTCATGCTATATTTTTATAAAATACTCTGATATACCATGTAAAACATATCAAAATTTGGAAGCAATCGGATGTGTAGGTTGAGAGATATAAAATCACAAAGCAGCCAATTTGGTAGCCCAGGACGGAAAAAATTCCTGACTCCGCCCTTGATGTGCTGGCATGTCTGTATTTTTGTAGGATATGATTTTGTTTATCCCCTGACATGCACGATCTACGTGGTGAATTTCTAGTACTAAACATGCATGTGTGATAGCAAACCGGAGGATCCATATCAATTAATCAATATAATGCTGACATGCAGAGAGATATCACCTCCGACCTGTGTATTGATATTGTATTGATTAATTGACCAAAGTTAAGTTTATGTTAACCACTACCCAAATCGGAGAGCAGATATGATTAAAGTTCATGTCAACAAGTACAACAAGACACTGTTGGCCAAGTGTAAGATTCTTGACAAAGTTGACATGAACTAAAATACTTTGGGGACTGGCTCATCGTGATAAATTTTGTAGACTTCACATCTGGTCTCATGAGTATATTTTCTAATGATACAAATTTTCATATGATCGTTTTAAAAAAAACATAAAGTAAAATAAATTCTCAGAAAGAAGAGGATGGGAGGTTTGAATTTGTATATTCAGAAAAGGGAAGCATCAAATTAACTTGGATACCCAGAAATTAAACTTGAATTTGAGGAAAGTGCTGATCATAGAGAAATTGATTGGGGGATGTTGGTAGGAAACTAAATGTCCCTTTTGCTCTATTTTCATAAGAATAAAATTTTGTTAAACAATTTTGATTTTTATTTGATAAGAACAATTTGTCTTTATTTCATAAGAACAAAATTTTGTTTTTATTTCATAAGAACAAAAATTTGTTTTTATTTCATAAGAACAAATTTGTTAAATGTCCCTTTTGCCCTATTTTCGACGTAGATGTGCAATAATAGACCACATGGATTTCTTTTCTTTATTTTTAATTCCACGTCATTACCTCACACACAGTGAGGATCACATTATTCACCTACAAAATTATGCGAGGACAGTTATGAAATAAAAAATATACAATGACTAAATTGAAACTAAAATAAGAGTACAGAGACAAAAAAAAAAATTGACCTTAAATAGTGTAAAAAAACTTTGGATCAATACCTAAAAGTTATAAAAGTGATAATTAATATTAAGAGGGTAATTATAGAACCTAGCTCTACTTGTGGTTGTGAAAAAGAGACTATTTATGTGTATACCTCTAGGGATGAGAAATGAGTGAGGAGATGAAGGGGAAACAAGGGCAAAATTATCAAAACGACAGAGGTAAAAGGTAAAATCAATTGTCAAAAGTAAATGGAAGTCAACTTAATAATACTCCCTCTGTCCTTAATTATTTGACGTTTTAAAAGTGGACACAAGAATTAAGATAATGATTGAAAAGCATTAAATATAGTACTCAATTGTCTATAATACCCTTAAATCTTTTGTTGGATAAGGAGAGAGAAAAAGAGAAAGAGTTTAAAGTATCAAAAAAATAGGCAGAGTAATGAGGGATAATATTGAAAAAATTGTCATTAATTCTCCTAGATTTGAACAAACGTCAAATAATTAAGGACAAATGAAAAACTCTAAAACGTCAAATAATTAGGGACGGAAGGAGTAATACTCTAACTAAATTACGGAATTAAAGAGTTTAATTTAGGATGACGGATGCTAAAAACATCCATATGATTGGGCACCCATTCCCCAATTCCCTGCCCTGGAAATTGTGCTTATATTTCTTAGCGAATCATCAGAAATCGTTAACGGTTCCGAGGCGCTGCCTATGTGGATCCTCGCATCATAACTTGGGTCTCACTCCCATGCGGACGAAAAACAGCTCCATACATTTCAATATCTACGATCCCATGCTGTCGTGTTTAATTGTATCTTAATTTATCTTAACAGACGACCTTTTATTAATATATTTTAATAATTCATATTTTTGTATTAAGAGATCATCTCAATAGTTTAAACTCATATTTGTATCTTTAATTATTAGAGGCATTCAAAGATAATTTTTTTATCTCAATTTCAAACATCAGATGCATTAAGGGGCGGGTTCTTAAGATGCAATCAAACACTACCATCTCTTTTTAATTTAGGTTTTAAGGTTATGCAAATAAATTTAAAAAATACAATTAAAATTTTATTTAATTGACTAAATTAAATAAAAAATATTAATATTAATCTTCTAAAATTTATCTGAAAGATAAGAGAGAAACAAATTATCCTTTAATCATAAAGGATAATATAAAAAATTAAATATTTAGAGTTTCCTTGAAATTTACAAACCACAAATAAAAAAAACAAAAATTTCTATCTATATATAAAGACAAATAAAAAAAGGACTAAGGAAGTAGTACTTTGCCATTAGTTTATAATATTTATAATTGTACCAACATAAATTAAATCTTATATTAACTAATAAAACCTTTTAGTTAGTTTATGATATTTATAATTGTATTGACATAAGCTAAATGAATCATGTTGATTTTGAGTTTTGAAAACGTATGAATTTAATTTTTAAAAAGTCAATATGAATTTTATAATTTGGAACTATTTTATAAATTGTACGTGTATCATAACTTGCCGAAGCTATTGCTCAACTAGTCAACTCCAACAACAAAAATATTCTTAAGGAAATAAATATGAAAATATGTCCAAGAGAGATCAGGGTATTTTTGGATAAGATTAGGCAGTGATGTGTAATGTGTTGCAGTACATATATGGCGAAATGGTAAAAGTATGTAATATTATTTATATGAGTTCTAAAATTTAATTATTTGTCAAGTTCCTCGAAATTCCGTTGATGTGTTGGGTTCTATTTTTTACCTCTCATAATTTGTTTTTGGATCCTCTTAACATATGCTTTAAAGGCACATGCTAAACACACAGTTCAAAAGAATATTATCTTGAAATTGTGTATATTCCTTTGATTTTTACATTTACACCAAATTCAAAGAGATGTTAATAAATTCCATTGTTTTTTCTTTGTTTGCCACTTTTTTCCAAAGTTTGTATGCTTTCCGAGAAAAAATTTATGTCATTAACAAATCTAGACAGTGAGTTCCCAATTACGAGAACAGATCTTCTGTCTTCCAAATTTTCTGTCCCCTTGTGTCCCACCACTTAAATGTTGACACTTATCCTCTTACTTAACACCAATTAATTCTAAAATTAAAAAAAAAAAAAAAGACAAAGTGTCAATATTTAAGTGGTGGAACACTAGAAGACAAATGATTTGGGGACAAAGGATCTGCTCTCCCCAATTACTCCATTTAACAAATTTAATGTACCTACTTTATGGATTTACTTGGAATGAATTTTTTTTTGACATATATGGAAATTGACAATAACTCCTCAAGGTTTCACATTTTTTGGTTTTTGTTAAGTAAGTGCAAGTGTGCATCTCAAATCAATTTTTAAAATTTTAAGAATTTATACAATTACAATTTAATTTTAAGGATACAATTCATTCTAAGAATTTTAAAAGAATCCTAGGGATTGGCCTAACCTTCAATCCATCAAAAAAAAATATGTATAACAAACTTTTGGAGGAAATAATTTTTTTTAAAAAAATACTCTCTCCGTCCCATAATATATGACGTTTTAGAGTTAAGCACAAAAATTAAAAATATAATTGCATAGCATTAAATATAATATCACTTATCTATAATACCCCTAAATTCTCCTAATTACCATACTTATCTCATACTCTCTCTCTCATCTGTAATATTTTTTTTTGAAAAAATTATAATTAATTCTCCTAAATTATATAAAGCGATTAATAATTTTAAAAAAATAAAATCACCTAAAACCTTATATATATATATATATATATATATATATATATTATGGGACATTGGATGGAGAAAACTTTTTTGTATTTTTCTCACGCCAAACTAGCAATTTCTAGTCTGGTGCTCTATTTGAATTTTGGACCCTGATTTAGACCTCCACCTGCTTTGATATGAAGACGCACAGGAAGAAATATAGTCTAGCATGGAGAGGATAAAAACTCTAATTTGCGCCTCTTTTCTAAAATTGCGCCGTTCTTACTACTATATTAATCCTTGTTCTATTGTCTCTCATTTTCTCCTCCCTTTTTTCTCTTTCGCTTTCTCTTCTTCGGATTTGTCGGCACAAGAAACCCAAGTTTCGTTTATATATCCAGTCCCATGTTGCCGTCGACCAAATTGTTTATGTAAGGTAATTTTTTTTTCTGCTTTAATTTCACTTGTTTAGTTGCTCTGTTTTCATGTGAAGATTTGCCTCAATTATTATTTTTCCCTTTTAATTTATAGTTTGATTGTGAGGAACTGTGGAAAATAAGCACATCTTACTCTCAGGAGTGTTGATATAAGATACCTAGTCTCCTATTTCTTTGGTGTTTTCAGCAGCTAAACATAACTATGGATGTTTAATTTTTTTTAAAAATCTTTTGTACTTAATTCATGATAGATTAAAGATGGTATATTGTTTCTGACTATATGGTTTGCTCACTTCGCTTGTAATTGAGTTATTCTAGTTTGAATTGGAAATATGTTCTTGATATTTCCGTGTTTGCTTAGTTAGTTAGAAGTATTTTTGTTTTGACTTTTCAATGGAGCAGGTGTTATGAAAATTTTTATGTAGCTGAATATTAATTTGCTCACTATCTGAATTGAGGAATTGAAGTCTAGGTTCAGAAATTCATTATGTATTATAAAGTGTTGTCCCTATTTGTTGCAGCTTATAGAGATATTTTCAAATATGTTGGTTGGTGCTGTAGTAATGGTTGCACCTTATGTATAAAAGCCAAAATGAGATTATTGCTTAAAAAAGGTGCAACCTGCAAGTTGCTCTCAAACTATAGATTGTGCAATCATTAATGAATATACATACATACATATATACATACATACATATACATATACATATACATATACATATACATATACACTATTCTGATATATATATACATATATATGTGTGTGTGTGTGTGTAGTATGGAAGCTGGGATATGATTGAGATTCTCAAAATTTAGGGCTTCACTTTTTTGTTTCTTCTGTCCTTTCTTTGGGTTAAAAGATTTTTATCGATGTAGTTTAGAGTTTATATATTCTTTTAGTGTGATTTTTTTTCTGAATTAAACTAGCCAACAGTAGTACTGCCTTATACATCGACGACCTTGAATAATTGCATCGCCTATTGGTCAAGGACAGATCATATCATGGATAATAGCAACCATATTTCAAACACACATTGTGGCAGTTTTTGTGTATAGGAAAGTTTCTTCTTGCAAATTGATGTTATAAATTTAACTGCTTGTTAAAAACCATGTAATCTTATGATAACCCTTTTTTTGGTTTAATCTTTAATTGGACTTGAGGAACATCATAGTAATATTCTAATCATTTACTTGTGTTGAAACAGGCTAAACTCATATCATATTTCCTTCCCAGCCAGGATACTAACCCTTTCTAATGTATACTTTTGCTTTGGAACAGGATGATTGACAGAAAGATTCTTTCTGCTAAGTGTGAGGTTTTTGGACTTGATATCTCATTGCAACTATTGACCTGGTAAATTCTTTTCTAAACTCGTAAAATGGATCGGTGTGACGCATCAGGTTTTGTTAGTGGGGGTGGCATGTGCTCTTTTGGGGAGCTAACTTTTGTTTTGTCTGCTCCTTCTGGCTTGTACTCTTTCCAACCCCATAAAGCTATCAAACTGTGTTTTCTTACTATTGTTTAGTTGATTTGGATAACAAGCTGTGTTCTTCTTGAGGGTATATGGACAAGACTTCTGGACATGTTACAGCTAACTTTACCACAAAAGTGTGCAAACATCTGAGCAAAGTTGTTCATGATGGAGGTCACTATCCTGCAGTTGCCCCTTTTGAATTTGATGCCCGAGGTGAATCAAGATCTCACTTTTTGAACTCAAAAGGAAGCAAGAGGAAATGGAAGGTCACTGATGGATCTGCTGACCTGCAGGATGTTTCTTCTTTGGTTCCTGGGTTTGGTTGCTCGTCAAATTCTTGCGTTACCATATCCTCTGGGAAAGAGGACTCCTCAACTAATCTTGGTTTGAGTATCAACCCTAATTTGAGTATTGATAAGAGACCTGGGAAGATGAATATTTTTTGCGGCACTCCCAAGGCTCTTATATCAGAAAAACCCAAGCTAGACCTTGGATTAAGTCTGTCAACTGGTGTTTCTGAATCAGCTATAACTACTGTCACTCAAGGTTCCATTCAATTTCAGGACAGTGGGCCAGCACCAGTTACAGCTGCTACAGTTCAACTAATGGATGAGGGATCAACATCATCTCGATGGAAACTAGGGCCTCTTGTGCCTCCATTGCAAAGTACAGAGACTCTCACAATTCTCAGCCTTGATTCTAGCCATAATTATCCAAGTCCTGTTATCCCACGCTTCTCATCGACTGCAACAGCCACAGAAAAAAGCTCATTTGCTTGTGCATCTAGTGCAACTCCCCAGCAACAGCGAAACTCCAGAGTGAAACCATGTCAGTTCAGCGGATGCACAAAGGGAGCAAGAGGTGGTTCTGGATTTTGTATTGGCCATGGCGGTGGAAGGAGGTGTCAGAAAGCTGGGTGTCATAAGGGAGCTGAAGGCAAGACGGTATTCTGCAAGGCCCATGGAGGTGGTCGCCGGTGCCAATATCTTGGTTGCACAAAGAGTGCTGAAGGTCGTACAGAGTACTGCATTGGTCATGGTGGTGGTCGACGATGCAATCACAATGGTTGCCCTCATGCTGCTAGGGGTAAGTCTGGCTTGTGCATCAGGCATGGTGGCGGCAAGAGGTGTAAGATGGAAAATTGCACTAGGAGTGCAGAGGGCATCTCTGGCCTGTGCATCTCCCATGGCGGTGGCCGACGTTGTCAATATATTGATTGTACTAAAGGTGCTCAAGGGAGGACAATGTTTTGTAAGGCACATGGTGGGGGTAAAAGGTGTACATTCTTAGGGTGTGCTAAAGGTGCAGAAGGGAGCACAGCATTTTGTAAAGGTCATGGCGGCGGGAAAAGATGTACTTTTGAAGACGGATGCACAAAGAGTGTGCATGGGGGTACTTTATATTGTGTTAATCATGGTGGTGGGAAGAGATGTGCTGTGGCTGAATGCACTAAGAGTGCTAGGGGTCGGACAAACTTCTGCGTACGCCATGGCGGGGGGAAAAGGTGCAAATATGAAGGATGTGATAAAAGTGCGCAAGGCAGAACTGACTTTTGCAAGGGGCATGGAGGAGGGAAACGGTGCTCTTGGGGCCAGTCAGGGCTTGGTGGTCGGGTTGTTGCTCCTTGCAATAAGTTTGCTAGGGGGAAGTCAGGCCTATGTGCTTCACACAGTTCCCAGGTAGATGCTATACAGATGCATGTTGGCGGCGCATTGTATCCTGCACTAAAAGCTTGCACATCAGAGAATATGAAAGGCATTTACGTTTCTGGAAACAACCAGGCGGATGCCATTACTAGTACAGGAACCGTGGGAACATCAGTTTATTCAATGATTTACGGGCAGAAATGCATTCCTATGCAGATATCACTGTCAGATATTTGTTTAGTAGAAAATGCTAGTTTACCTCAATTTTCACTTCCAGAAGGTAGGGTGCATGGAGGAAGCCTAATGGCAATGCTTAGAGGCAATACAAGAAGCACCGGAGAAAGTAATAATGATCAAAAGGTTGGTAGCTCATTGGAGCCAGGGACATCTCATTCTACGCCTCATAACTGGGTCTGAGAAAACTTATTTCTCCTCGTCCATTTTCTTTACTCGACTTTGTAGATATTACGTGTGTATCAAGTTTAAACTGAATCTTGCCCCTTATAGTTTAGTCTAGGAGTTGATTATATAGTTATGGATGAACTTGGTGAAGGAAAGAAAAAGCAAACACACTGGCGTTACTCTGACCTATTTTTTGCATACCCAAAATGATTTGCTCCACACCCTTACGAGTAGTAAACAGGGAAAAAAAAGAGAGACGGGGCTTGTATTGATCCAGTTTTGGTTTACGTTGTGTCTTATGTAAATCATGTTAGAAAGGAAGATATTGTGAGATGGTTTTTCTTTTTAAAATTTGGAATGCACTGTTAATGTTTATGATAAACCTTGTCTATTTTGTTATAAATTTCCAACATAATTTTGTTATAAATTGGCTTCGTGTTGACAAAATCTTGTTTTTGTCAAGTTTAAGCTTGTCCCAAATCTTGATGTGTCAGCAACAGCGTACATGTCTGCATTTGAATCTATTTCTGGAACAATATATATGAAATTTCTGTCCGTCGTATATTTCTAGCTGCATATAATCTGCTAATAATAAATGTAAACAAAAAGATTTACCCTCCGGGAACCAATAATAAATGTAAACCACCCCCCTCCCTATAAAATTTTAAGCCTGACTTTTTAAAATTTAAAATTAATATGAATTAGTTTGATTTTAGTTAATTCAGTTATAACTATTATAATAGAAACTAATATTTTAACATATAAAAAATTGCAAGTCTCTCTCACAGTATTCATGTCAGAGGCAATTTTTTCGTGTCGAAATATCAGTTTCCTATTAGAAACTATCTACAAATTATTACTAATAATAACAAGATATACCGTGTTCAAATTTTAAATGGATCACATTAATTTTAATATTGAAAATATCTGAAATTTAATTCAAAAAAGTATTGTATTTTGAAAGGTGGGAGAAATCAAGAATTTCACCAAGAATCTACGCTTGCGTCTGGTCTTCCATGCCAGCTTTAACAAAGACGCCCAAATGTTTGGATTTTCTCCTAGAATTTACCGAGTGTATGACTGAAGTCTAAAGCCTATCTATCCCTTTTAACCATCCTTGTTGATCAATATATAAGCTTTAGTAGAAATTATACGTCGACTTATAAAAATCACAGCAACTCGAACATAGGCCTTGCCGGAAATATGTAGTTAATTAATAACCAAACTCAGGTCCTTCTAACTCTGTTGGATAATCATGTCCCACCTTCATTGTGCAGTCCTGCCACCAAGGATGAGCTGGGGGGGGGGGGGAGAGAGAGGAGGAGGAGGTTGAAGGTTTGCTGCGTTTTGGCAGTTGATGAGAATCAGGCTTTTTATGGATAGTTGCTAGAGGTGAACTAGCAATCCATAAAGTGGGATCCAAGCTTAATTTTCCACAAAAGCTTAGATTTGCACATAACAACGTCATTCAATATAGTTACCTACCTGAGTGCACCCAGAAAATCGAAATGAAAAAATAAAAATATTATTATTATTATCTAAAGTAACTGATCTTTTTAAATATTCTCCCAAGTTCTTCATTACTCCAGAATTGTAACTAAAGTTGACCGACAAAAAGAAGGGGATACAAACTGAACCAGAAATGGACGATGACTGACAGGGATCGGAAACTGCACAAGGATAACAAGACTGAAGTTTGTCTGCTACAAGCAAAAATTCAGTTTGACGGTTGAAGAATCAACCATGTGCGCGAGCAGAGCTCTCTGTTACGAGTGCTCCAATCTTTTTCCCAATCTAAACCTTCCTGACCTGGATATTGTGAGTGGATTGGAATCGCCAGATGGGTTGTCTGCCACTCTGAACAAGAGCTACTTGTTCTCCCTCCTTCACCATTCCTTGCTTCTGTACATCAGTAACCACGTCAATGTCAGAATATTGTCATGAATGTTGACTGCTACAGGCACAAGCATAGACTCGGAAACATCAACATGCAAATCTTGTTCACTAGAATATTTGATTAGAAACAATCTTTTTTCGTGCGACTCTTTCAATAACAAATGCAAGTCTCATTGATTCATCAACCTACTCAGCCTATTATTTTCTTCTTCTAATTGCACATCCACAAACCCTTAGGCAGAATTCCACAATTCTTTAGATAATTGAATTGTGAATAGAACTGTAACAGTACAATTAAAACTCACCTGCAACAAAGTTAATGCATCTGCAAAGGTCTCTTCAGCATCATCTGAGAACTGCATGTATATGGGGGAAACTCCTTGATATAAAGCCAATCTCTGTTGTACTGTTTTCCTGCATATTAGAAAAGTCAATGTAAGCAGGGTAGATGTGAAATTCTTATCCTAATCAAAGAAACTACTACTGTAGATACAAATATTAAGAGATTAGTTCCATATGCAGCTTTTGCAAACAAATCTAAGAATGGTAGAAAACCACCAATACTCTTATTGGTTGCTAATTTACCGTTTGATTAGAATTTGCTTGATTATCGAATTGTAATTTGCAATTTATCATCACAAATTAACAGCTAGGAAATTCATGGAATTATCAACAAATCAATCCTTTCTTCAACATTGTCATTTACTAACCTACTCAAACAAGATGTAACGGTGGCAGTTCCCTCAATCTGGAATACAGGGAGTAAATCCAGGTATGGTCATCCAACTCGTGGAATAGTTCAGAATTTGCTCAATTAACTAGGATAATTAACAAAATTTGGAAATCAATACACAATAATGAATTCCAAGTTGAAGAAAAAAAATTGTAACTTTAAGTGATCAAGAAACATCATGAATCATTCACGAGGGATTGAAATTCGTTAAACCATGAGTTCCATAACCAGGAGCTTAAATCTTCACCAAAGTGGCATCAATTATATTTATGAAGTTTAAAAATTGTTAGAATGCTTGAAGGGAAACACAATATATCTTTTAACAGATGCAAAATTTCAGAAAATTGGAATCTCAAGAAAATCCAAATCAATGAATTCTAGCCACCAGAAAGGAGAAATAGCACAAACTCTTGTTCCTACATCTTGAATTTTTTTTAAAATACCAACAATTTGAGTTTATTAGATAATTTAGAGACTTACTCATTTGTAAAGGCAAATATAGTGCCAGAAGGTCGATAATGACTCAGGAGGATAGCCATGAAACCAGTTCTTGTGAAGACAACAATTGAGGTTCCAAGAGTGTTAGACATCATCATAGCGTGAAATGCAAACATTTCACTCATATGGTTCTGCACAAAACAAAGGTTTCAGTAAGCATCAGTGATACCTCCACCCACCCCTTCCTGCTATTAAGAACTACTATCAAGAAGCATAGGACTATAGATATACCTTAAATACTGGACCAAGACTAAGTGGTGTCTCCCCACCAACAATGGTTGCTTCAGTCCGTAACGAAACTGTGTGCATGACTTTGACAGCTTTCAAAGGAAACCTGCATTGGGTTAAATCAAATCAATTAAATACGTAAGGATGCTCTCTTGAAACTCTAACCATCTAAAAGCTTAAAATCTCAGAGTGAATCCTCAGATAATTTAGATGCAAGTATGCAACTGCAAAAGTAGAAAATAGTGATAAAGACGAAATGTAACATAAAAGACTCTCGCCATCAAAAACAAAAGGCCTGGAAAAGATTTAAACAAAAAGCCTTCCAAAGTTTGTAGATTGTTTTCCAGAACATAAAATTTCTTCTTAGCAACCAAACCTTTTCTGAATTGATCAGAACCACACAAGATTATTTAGAACTGAACATTAATATGACAGCGTCACAAATAACAGTGTCGCAAATAACTCTATCAATTTGCATGAAGTGTAACAGTGTCACAAATAACTAAGAAAATCCAAAAAAAAATAGTAACTTACTTTCCATGAGCAGTTTCTCCAGAAAGCATAACTGCATCAGCACCCTCTCTAACAGCAATCGCAATGTCTGATACCTCTGCTCGGGTTGGTGTCGGATGAATAATCATGCTTTCCAGCATATTTGTTGCCACTATAACAGCTTTCCCCATGCTACGACACAACCTGATAATCTCTTCCTGTGTTATAAAATAACATTGCTGTCAGAATGCTAGCAAATAATTCAAGTCAATCTCTCTTACATATGTATAAATTTTTTGGTTGGAAAGTTGGTAATTGAGTGAATGTGACGAGTTTTACAAGTGTACAAAATGCATTTAGAAACACAAGTCACCCTATTATCACTTTTTGCCATAATTAACTATGATAATACCTGCAATAAGGGAACCTCCTCAACTGGAAGCTCAGCGCCAAGATCTCCTCTAGCTACCATTGCCTGAGATGAGAAAGGAAATACATATAACTTTTAGCATGAAACAGCAAGGTATGTAGAGTAAGGTTAAAAGAATCCAAAAAGATCCAGTAAGCTGCTCAACGCAAACAGTCTAGCATTTATACTTGTGGTTCAAAAATTTCAGGTAAAGTGGCAGGGTGTCACTTTACCTGAAAGCAGGCTGTTTTAGCAACTCGATAACAAAGTATTTTAACTGCTTACCAGTAAAGAACCCAACCTAAGACTAGTTTGGCTTAAAAGCATTGAAATTGTTTTGAAGGAAAAAAGATGTAGAAAAGAACAATTACCCCATCAGATGCCGCAATAATTGAGTGCAAATTAGGTATAGAGTCTGCACTCTCGATTTTTGGAATAACATGTATATCCACGCCACAGCCTACAAAGGCAATAAGAGAGTGACAATAAAATTAGAACTGCAGTAGTATATATCTATATGTAACATGATATTAACCTTATTCCCTGATTTCTAAGAATATCCATGTAAGCTTACTTTTCAAATAATTCTTCAATTCATGCACCACTGCTGCATCTTTAACAAAGGAAACAGCATAGAAGTCTACTTTATTGTCCACTCCAAACTTGATGTCATCCCAGTCCTTTTCTGTTGCACATCATTTGACACAGTTATGTTCATTTGCAAAACAAACAGTTAGCACTCTGTTGTAGGAAGACAAAAACATTTATAAAACTGAAGTCATTAGATGGTCAGTGCTTGGGGCTAACCAGTGATGGATGGCAGTGTAGCACTTTTTCCTCGAACATTTAGATGTCGCCTCGACTTGAGCTCTCCTCCATCAACAACTTCACATGTTACTGAATCTTCGGTTTTGGACTTAACCACTAACGACATCATACCACCTACAACATAATGCAAGTGCAGGTGCAAATACAACATCAAAAAACTGTTCTTCTTTTTCTTTGTAAGTAACATAGTTCAACCTTTCATAATAATATAGGCGAATAACCTCCAGTCCTCCCCAAATGTTGGCCAGGAATCAGGATAAGCCTTAATAAATATTGTGGAGGATAAATTGAATTGAAAATAAACTTGAAATCTCAAAATACTCTGCCTCTAGAAATTTGTTTGACTTAAAAAACAGCGCCAGAAAAATCCCATTAGAGAATCTTAGGAGTGGTCTGGGCATTGCAGTAATCCAAAAACCCTGGAAAAAGACGCATGGTTCCTACTGCAAATACTAGGGTCAAGTCCGCTCAATTGACACCTTCCTAATAAGGTATAACTAGCATACAGATAGTTGACAATATTAAGTAATAGGAAGCATGTAGGACGACTGCTCTCCTATAGCAATGTAGAACATACAAGTATGGACTATGGGGAAAAGAGAAGAGAAAAGGCATAGTCACATACCATCAACGAGAAGCATGTCGCCCACATCTACATCATTCACAAAATCATCATAGTTAACACTGACACAGTCAGCAGTGCCAACCCCTCTTTTAATCGTGAAAGTGAATTCTTGGCCACTTGATAGCATGACTGGTTGAGGCAAGTCACCGCTCCTAACCTCTGGACCCTGTTACCAGTAAAAACTATTTGAAACACAACTTTACAAGTAGAAAACATATTTAGTTGACACTAATTCGCTAAGGAATCAGGACGGTCGTTCTAGTGCTAAATTTTAGTCTATACCAGTCCACTCAACCCACCATCCATGTTACTGGACAACAAACTAGGGACTCCATTTAGATTGGAAAATATACCTAACGTGCATGCAGCCATGCACATACATTTAAGATCTTTAGGTTATTATCCTATTATGGTTGTAACCATCGCCAACTTAATAAAGACCATGGAATCCCGCCTAGGGTAATAAATGAGAGAGCTCCAAATCCCTGAAGTTAAGTATTTCGAGTGGATGGCAAATTCATCCCCGTCCAGGTATTTGCTTGACTGTGTTTTACTACAGAATTGCCTACTCATTAAAGGGCATATACTACATGGAAAACCATATTACGATCTCCAAGTTTCTCATGCTAAACTTGATATAGAAGAAAAAGAAGCAAGTATGAGTATAAAACTTGCCTTGGTGTCAAGCATGATTGCAATGACATTGTCTTTGGATTGAGCATTATATTCTTTGACCAAATCGATAACTTTCTGATGAGATGCATGGTCTCCATGAGACATGTTCATTCTAGCAACATTCATTCCTGCCTCGGCCAGCTTCCAGATCATTTCACGAGTGTTGGTCGAAGGACCAATTGTGCACACAATCTTCGTCTTTCGTTTTACTGTAGGCTTAGACCACATACTCACTGATGTATCACCAAGCTGTTGAAGTTCCTGGAACTGATGAATTTGCTCATCTGCCTGATCAAATTAAACATTCATCCAAAAAAGAAAAAAATATATTAGCAGTAGAATGAAGTGATCTTTTCACTTTTCTGCATTATGTATATAGCGTTTCTAACAAAAAGTGTACAGTTTAAAAGTTAAATACATCATGTGAATTCAAAAACGACGTAATAGAAACAGCAGCCTCCTCGAGACCATAACCAACACTGTGGGAGTGAAATTCAGAAAGAATTAGAGTAAGTGTGAAAGTTACTCTAATATTGAGATTTCACTCTGAGTTGAGCAAGAGCTATACCTGCCTGTACAAATTAATATTTAACATCACACAGTATTGAAATTCTCTAAGTATGGTAATGGAACTAATACATCAGCAGCACCGAAAAATAAACACTTTCAATGAAAAAAATAAATAACTTCCCATCAAAGGATAACTAGATATTTAGTTTTTTTTATCGTATCTCCTTTTGTCTTCTAGGGGGCGGTGGAGGTGGCGTTAAGGATATTACTCTTTTTATGCTACTTTAATGTAACACCCTAGTCCCACATCGAAAGATAGGAAAAATATTTGTCTATAGTTAAGTAATTAAGTTACTACCAATAGTACCTTCAGTCATGATTTTTGGGTAAGCCTGTGGTGGACTAAGATGACCCAAGAAGATACTATTGGGCCAGTGGTTTAAGGCCTCATTTTGGATAGATTTGATTTGATTCGGACTTGGAATTTGACCCAAAATTTGCTCCGGGTTATTTCATATGGTATCAGAGCCGACTTTCAAAAAGTCACACGAAAACTGGTGGTATTATCCCACAATGGAAAGATGAATATTATCTCACAATGGCTAGAGAAGCAAAGATTAAGATCCGTGGACCGTGTGTGTGATCGGTTCTGACGAGAACGTCAATATTTATCTATACTTAAGTACTGAAGTTACTACTAATAATATCTTCAGTCATGACTTTTGGGTGGGCTAAGATGACCCAAGAAGATACTATTGGGCCAGTGGTTTAAGGCCTCATTTTGGATAGATTTGATTCGATTCGGACTTGGGATTTGACCCGAGATTTATTCCGAACTCGGGATTTGACCCGGTGCCGGGTTGTTTCATTATAAGCATTTTAAAAATTTTATTTATTTATTTAGACTATTTATATATCATTATATATATATATATATATGTCTACAGAATTCCCTAGATCAATTAAATAAACACCAAAAACACAAATAATATGAATAAAAAATCTCCATAACAAGGATACATGCTAGAAACTACCAACCCCAAAATTAAATTTAATTGAAGTTACATATATAAACTTAATAATAAACACATGTAGGACAAAAAGTCAAAAACAAATCGTAATACACTTAAATAACTATTTTCTGTGTGATTTTCTTCCAAAGGAAATCTAAAAGAAAGTTCAGCCACCATTCTTACAACGCCAAACACTATGAGCCTTCAACACCAATTTGAATTATATATAACAGCGGAGGATAGTACAAAAAGGGAATTAGCAATAATTCGCCAACTTAATTTGAAAGCATATTTACTATAAGAGACAGCCACTCAAAAACGCAATTTGCATCAAATTCCTGAATCAAAATGCAAACTTTCTCATCAGTTCCAACTACTAGCAAGTACAAAATTGAAATTTAAAATTAACTTTTAGAAGCAGAAATTTTTATTATCAAAAGCAGGTGGATATTAAACTTGATCAACATCTACACAAATCTCAATCACGACGATCAAAACAACAGTATTAAATTAAAATTTTAGTTTTGAAAACAAATAGAACAATTAATGAAGTGATACGACCTTAGGAACGTCTTCAGGAGAGACTGGAATGACTTCAGGCTCGGCACGTGCAGATCTCCTGGCGGTGATCGGAGTGCTAATGCGAACAGCTCTGTGTTGGGTCTTTCGCGCATTGCGAGCTGGAAGTACTTTTGAAGCAAAACCAGAAGGTTTGAGCTTTTCGACTTGGTTTTGAATAGATCCAGAACTAGGGCTTGAGAGCGAACTGTTAATTGACGTAATGGCTACTACTTGAGCCATTGTTAGAGAGAGAGAGAGAGAGAGATTAGAGAATAGAGAGAGAGAGAGAGAGGAGAAGGACTTTCAGGAGGAATTGAAATGAGGGCTCCTGAGAATACTAAAATTGGAGTTTTATTAGTACTTGTTATCTGGAATAGATTCTTGAAGAAATCGCCCGTGATATTTGGCGGAAGTGAAATGTAGAAGACGGAGGCTTTGGTTGTATCGAAAGGTTTACGTGTTCTTCCGCTAAACCTTTATTCAAAACTTTCAACAACTTTAAAATATGATATAACAATTACATGGCGAGGTTGTAAATGGGTTGGGCCTAGGCGGATTAAAAAGCTTGTCGCATGACTTGGATTGCTCTGAGTCTGACTTTAACAAGCCTGATATGGTCAAGACTTTATCTGCTGGCTACCAAAAGGCCGTACTTTTGAATAGCCTGGCCTGACCCATTTCCACTCAACAGAGAGCAGCATACTCCCGCTCAACCGCAAGCAGCCCATAGTGAAAATTTAAAAGAAAAAATATTAGGGTCCTTTACATTACTATACAACATTTAAAAAATAATTATACAATCAGTATATCCAAAAAATAATTATAAAAATAACGTAAAAAATTTAAATCATTCAATTTCATATTAATAAGAAACCTAAAATCAAGGCTGTCATAATTCAAAATTCAAAATTCAAATCAAACAGATGAAAAACAAACAACTATTTTCTCGTCATCTTCCTCCCTCATCATCTTCCTCCTCCGCCGCCGCGAATCTCCGCCACGAAAAATTATTTTCTCGTCATCTTCCTCCCTCGTCATCTTACTCCGCCGCCCCTGCGAATCTTAAGCTTGCACACGGTCAGATTATGTTTCAGATCCTGTGAAAAAAGGAAGGGGTGGAAAGCAAAGCATAAACTGTCAGATTATATTTCATTTAACTTCAACAAAAGTATAACACTACCAACGAGAATAAGAAGAAGAAGAAGATTCGCCCTATAAACATAAGTTTGAAAACAAATAGATGTAACTCTTACTGTTCAGAAATTTTTTTATGACTGTTTGGTTACCCACAAAAACTAAAATGGTTACCTCTATATGAAGGTTTGGTTAACAACTGCACTATGAAGGTAACCTAATAAAACTGAATTGGTTACCTTGCTATGAAAGTTTGGCTATCAACTGCATGAAGGTTTGGCTCACATTCAAAATAAATTGATAACTTAATAAAACTGAATTAGTTACATTGGTATGAAGGTTTGGTTGTCAACTACACTATGAATGTAACTTAATAAAACTGAATTGGTTACCTTACTATGAAAGTTTGGCTACCAACTGCATGAAAGTTTGGCTCACATTCAAAATAAATTGGTAACTTAATAAAACTGAATTGGTTACCTTGGTATAAATATTTGGTTACCAACTGCACTATGAAGGTAACCTAATAAAACTGAATTGGTAACTTTTGTACGAAGGCTTGGTTACCAACTGCACTATGAAAAAATTGCAGGTGTGTAGGTGGATTGGTTACCTTGGTATGCAGGTTTGGTTATCTTGGTATGAAGGTTGGTTACCAACTGCATTATAAAAAACTGTGGGTGTGTAGGTGGTTTGGTTACCTTGGCATGAAGGTTTGGTTACCTTGGTATGAATGTTTGGTTACCAACTGCATTATGAAAAAAGCAGCAGGTGTGGAGGTAGATTGGTTACCTTGGTATGAAGGTTTGGTTACCAACTGCATTATAAAAAAATTGCAGGTGTGAAGGTGGATTGGTTACCTTGGTATGAGAATTTGGTTACCTTGGTGTGAAGGTTTGGTTACCTTGGTATGAAAATTTGGGTTGAAGATGCAAATATGAGAGTATGAAGATTTGGTTACCATTTGATGTCTTGAAGAGGAAAGAACGGAAGGAAGAAATAAAATTCCTAATACGGTTTTGCTTTGACAAGTTAGTGACCAATGTATCCAGTTTGTCTTCCTTGTTGGGCTGTTGCGACCTCTGGTGTGCTAGTACGGGAACAACTCTTCAATGTTTCTATATGTCATCATTCTCCTTTCAATTTATTCCAAAGTAGAAAATATTCCAGAATCTTCAGTCGGAATCTAGATGCAGGTTCCTTTGAAATAGCAACGACAATTCTTATCCCATGAAATGATGGAGAAAAATAAGGAAAAGAAGAAGAGAGAGAAAGGAGCGGTGGAGGGATATCAAATAACAAATTAACGGGAAGAGATAAGGGAGAGAATTGTAGGCCGCGATTAAAGGAGACCCAATTGCATTAATTTTACAAATAAATATGAAAAAGTGCGTTAGTTTTGTAATTATTTTATGAATGTACTGTTTTTGTAATTATTTTTAAAAATGTACTAGAATATGTAATTCACCCAAAATATTAGGGTCCTTTACAGTAATATATAACATTTAAAAAGTAATTACACAATTAATACATCCACAAAATAATTACAAAAATAACGCAAAAAATTCAAACCATTCAATTTCACATTAATAAGGAAACCTAAAATCAAGGCTGCCATAATTAATAATTCAAATTCAAATATTTGGGATCTAACAATAAAAATAAAATCATAATTCAAAATTCAAATCAAAAGGATAAAAAATAAAAAATTATTTTCTCATCATCTTCCTCCTCTGCCGTCGCGAATCTCCGCCGCAATCTTAAGCTTGCTACAAACATAATAGAATATAACATAACAGTATCCCTCTCCCCCCTTCACCGGTGAGACAGAGCGAGAGCCAACCATAAAATGGTCGATGGGATGGAGAAAGGATGTGGATATTTGATTTTTCATAATTTCTTCATGTCCGTAAATTTCAAGTCCAAAGGAAAATAAGAACGCTGCATAGGAAAGAGAGAGATAAGAGAGTGATGTGTAATGTAATGTTGATAACCAAACTTTTATACCAAGGTAACCAATCTACATCCACACCTGCAGTATGAATTGGTTACTTTGGTCTGAAAGTTTGGCAACCAACTGCATGAAGGTTTGGCTACCAACTGCATCACATTCAAAATAAATTATAACCTAATAAAACTGAATTGGTTACCTTGGTATAAAGGTTTGGCTACCAACTGCATGAAAGTTTGGCTACCAACAGCATCACATTCAAAATAAATTGGTAACCTAATAAAACTGAATTGGTTACCTTGGTATGAAGGTTTGGCTACCAACTGCATGAAGGTTTGGCTACCAACTGCATCACATTCAAAATAAATTGGTAACCTAATAAAACTGAATTGGTTACCTTAGTATGAAGGTTTGGCTACCAACTGCACTATGAAAAAACTGTAGGTGTGGAGGTGGATTGGTTACCTTGGTATGAAGGTTTGGTTACCTTGGTATGAAAGATTGGTTACCCTGGTATGAAGGTTTGGTTACCTTGGTATGAAGGTTTGGTTACCAACTGCACTATGAAAAAACTGCAGGTGTGGAGGTGGATTGGTTACTTTGGTATGAAGGTTTGGTTACCTTGGTATGAAGGTTTGGTTACCAACTGCACTATGAAAAAACTGCAGGTGTGGATGTGGATTGGTTACCTTGGTATGAAGGTTTGGTTACCTTGAT
Source organism: Panax stipuleanatus (assembly GCA_020205555.1). Lineage (NCBI taxonomy): Eukaryota > Viridiplantae > Streptophyta > Magnoliopsida > Apiales > Araliaceae > Panax > Panax stipuleanatus. The sequence continues at coordinate 136,116,022 of CM035118.1, read as the reverse complement.
ATGAAGGTTTGGTTACCAACTGAACTTGATACTTCAACCAGTACAATGTGAAAGCCCAATACTTTAACCAGTCCTCTTATGTAGATCTGATATAGTAACTCCTCAAAAGTACCTAACGTCAATGACCTTAAAGAAACAAGAAAATAAATTTAACCAGACAAAAGTGAAAAGAGGCATATAATTAGTATGCTCACTAAAAACCCAAGCATTCCATTCCATATTGGAAATGAACTTGGGACATCTAGAAGAAGCAAAGGTGAAATTCCATTGCAATCTTAGAAGAGGAGTCCTACTGAAGGCGGCTGGGGAAGGGAGGACAAGGTTACAATTGAGAAACGAGATGAAATAGTTCAAATCGAGAAACATAGTATTGATAAATCAAACTCTGGTCAGTTGATGGTTTCACAAAACAATCTAAGCTCTCCCCAATAAGAAATACTAGCTCGTAAGAGAAGGGCCATTGGTCTGAAAAGAGAATGGAAATTAGCAGAAGCTAAGGAGGAGCTTCTTTAGGCAAAGCTTTTAGAGAGGAGTCTGGAGGACAAGAATCCCAAGCAAAATACTAGTTCAAGTGATGTATTAAGCTCTAGCAATGCTTCCACTGCACAAAAAGAATGGCGAGAGAGAGAAATGCGAGAGATAGAGAATGGCGAGATAAAGAGAATGGCGAGAGAGAAATTGAGGATAAAGCCGTTGCGAGAGACGGAAAATGGCTATTGATCCGCCTAAATTAAAAGAATCCTAATTGCATTAATTTTATAAATAAATATGAAAAAATATATTACTTTTATAATTATTTTATCTATGTACTGTTATTATAATTATTTTTAAAAATGTACTAGTACATGCAATTGTTCCAAAATATTATGGCAAGCAGCAGGCCAACACAAAACTTAAAAAAAAAACAAACCAATTTAGATCATTATGTATAAAATTTAAGTTATATATTATTCAATACATAAATATTGAATTTTATTTAATAGTATAAAGAAGATGGCAGTGAGTCAACATAATGCCTTATTGTTGTGTATCTATTTTTTTTATAACTTTTATAATTTAATATTATTAAAATAAAGTTTAAAATATTGACATTTACCATTTGTAACTTTTTATAATATAATATTCTTATTACTAACTATTTTAAACTAACCTAATTGACACACCTGAAATAGACATTATTTTTAATAATCGGTCAATAATCAAGATTTGAACTGGTCAATGATCAAGGTTCGAAAACCTTGGATCATAGTAGACCTACTAGTTTGAATTAAAACAAAATCTTGCTATTTTACTTAGTATTTGGGCTAAATCTAATTTTTATTGATTAATACAAATAATAATTAGTCGAGTTTTTGGCTTAGACCTGAATATATTAACTAAACATTATTGTATTTTGAAAATAATTGATAATGTTTGCAATCGTGTTAAGTAAATACAGTATTAAATTTGTTTTGATTAATTTTAAGTTCTAAGTATTTTAGCGGATTAATTTTAAAATTTTAAAATGAGTTTTATTTATTTATTATTATAATTTTATTGCAATGAATTTTTGTTAATGTTATGCGACATTGCAAGCGACTATCAAAACCAGTAAGTTTCTAAAGCGCGGGAAAATCCTCCATATCCTTTGGCGCCATAAAAGCCCTAGTCTTTACAGTACTCAAAATTCGTCGTCAGATCTGAATTCCGTTCTAATTCTTCGTCACACTTCTGATCTTCGATATCCATTTCTCATTTCTCATCTATAATCTACTCCTTTATCATCTTTACCGAGGCTGTACTCCAAACCATATTGGAACCTAATTTTAGGTTCTGAATATCTGATTTAGAAGGACATGGAAGGTTTATCTACCATATGCGCTGGTCTTGGGATCATTGACGAGGATGACGATGGTAATAGGATTGGATACTCTCCAGGCGAATACTGCTTAGGTACTACTGAATTTCCCATAATCCCTGTTTGGTATATACCTATAAAGGTGGTTTGATTAATTCATTAGATTTATTGTAACTTTTTTGTTTATCCAATTTATTGTAGATAATTTGAAGGATTTACTGAGGTTTCTGAGGCGTGATGATCCACAAACGCGAGAAGTGTTCAAGCAAGTTTGTAAATGGAATATTGTGGGCAAAGATATGATACCAATTATTGAGCACTGCCAAGATGATCGTAATCTGGTCCTAAATTCAGGTAGTTACTCTCATCCTGCTGCTTCATTGCTATTTGATCCTCACTGATAATAGAAGTGAGGAAAGATGAGTTTGTTAGTTCATTTTAATATCTGCTGGCCTTAAATTTTGCAGTGAAGGTCTTGGTGTTTCTTACTATGCCTGTCGAGCCCACATCAAATGATATACCACAACAGCTAGAGTATCTTTGGTGGTTGAAATCATCAATTACTTGTAGTGATACTGTTGCAGTTATCGTCTCACTTTTGGAGACCCCCCTTGAGAATTTAGAGAGGTTAGTGATTATACACACATATATGTGTTATATTTTCAAAGAGTCCATAGTTTATTCCTTACCATATGTTAATTTAAGGGGCTGATTGTTACATGATTAATTGGTTATAATAACTCATAATGGTGTTGAGATACATAAATAGTCTTTTACTTTTGTCTTTTTCTTTTACCTCCTATTTGTTCACATTTATTTTCTGTCCCATTCTTGCTGATACCTTTCTTAACTGAGGTAAACTTGTGGGAAAAGGTATTAATTGTGGTTGGTTATGTCATGATCTAGAATATGGGGTAGCTCTTATAGTCACCATAACTGGGTTTTAAATTTCAATAGGTATTGTTATTTTGTTTTCTAGTTTATCAGCGAGCTCTTACTTCTGAACAATTTATAAAGCTTGGGGCCTAATATCTCTCTCTTTTATTTAATACGTGACAAAATGACTCCAGTCTTTATTATGTCAACATTGTGTTATTCCAGAAAGCAATTTAGGGCACACATTAATAGAAACCGACTGTGGCACAAAGGTGTTTCCTTTTACAAATTCTGTTATTACACAGACAGGGAAGATAAGAAGAATCTCTAATTTAATATTAAATATCTTAGAGTTTCTATTGCATTCTATCCTTTCATTCTGAATTTCACAAAGATAATAGAAAAGATATCGATTGGCTTATCATTTGTGAACGACTCCTTTCCTATTGTTTATTTATTTAGAAACTCATCCACTATGAAAGCTGGTTACTTTCTCTTGCTATTAAATATCTTAGGTGCTGTGGCCATATAGCTGTGGTTGAGCAAATGTATTGTAACTATGGTGGCCAAAAGGTGGTAGACTGGTAATTGAGAATAATTCCTAATCAGAACCTCATTCATTCAATCCTCTTTGTAACACATGCACATGTGCCCAACTAATAAAATAGCATTTCGTAAAATTATAGGCTGATCAAATATTACTGTTGTTTAGGACGAATTTTATTGGTTGTTAGAACAACATTGTTCGTTAGGATCAAGTTTGAGATGATATAACACTTTTGTTAACAGTAGTGGCAAGCTAGTTAATGTTGATCCAAGAAATCCCCTTTCAAGTGTGTTTTATTCACATCACAGATGCTTCTTACTTCTGGAACAGTCTGTTGCTATCTCTTTTTGCTTTTCACTTGCTCAATTACTGTTTTTTAGAGTACATTACGTGACCTCATCTCTGTCATTTTTTCCTAAGCAGTGAAGCATTTACAGAGGATGACTGGAAATTGGTCCAGCTGGTGCTTACTTTATTTCGCAACATTCTTGCTGTTCAAGGCATCTCAGTGCAGCAGAATTCTGGGGGATCAGCCTCACAATTCTTGTCCGTGAGAGATAGGTTTCTAGAACTGTTGTTCCAAGAGAATGTGATGGACTTGATTTTAGTTCTAACACAGCACGTTGGTGGTCCTTGTGGATATTTTCGTCAAGATAACTTGCTTTTGCTGGAAACTTTCCATTACTTATTTATGGGTCAGGAACCAGAGTTGATTGCAACGCAAAATGTGAAGAACTCTCAGGTTGGTTTCTTTTTATTTGTTTAAATTGACCATCTTGTTGGTAGGAAGATTTTAAGTTTTGTTGACAATATCTTAGCATGGTTGCTAGAGAATAACTTAGGAACTAACCTTGAACAGAGTTTCAAATGTTGTCTTTCACTTAAACAGCTAAAAGTGATGGGCCTTTTAACTATAAAGATGGAATTCTTTGTGGTTTACTGTTTTTATTTAATGTAAATTTTTGTCATTCATTTTCCATCGTCTCCCATGCTAGTGCACATTAGTTATAATAAATTGGCTCAAGTGTGTCGCTCTTTTTCCCTCTCATAATGATAAGTACTCGTGGTAGCTTACTTATTATAAGGTTTTGTTCGTTAGGTGGATGGAGGTGCCGAAGCTACTCTAAGCAGCCTCAGGTCTATTATGGAAGAGGAAGAAGAAAAAAGAAGGCTTGCCAGACTGCGGAATCTGGGTAGTTTTTCACAGTTCAGTGGAACATTTACCCGCCTTGCTATGGTACAAGGTTGCCTCTATTGTTGATCCGGAAGGGTTTATCTAATACCTTTCGGTAACTAAAGTAATTCTTCTCAACAGGATGGTTCTAAAACATTATTCAAAGGGAACCCTTGTTCTGCTTCCCGTGACACCCTACTCAAAACCAACAAAAATCACAGGGGTCCAGTAAAAAGAATGGCGTGGGACCATGGAAGGCTACCATCAACCAAAGATAATATACTAGAATTGCTCCATGATTTTATTAACCAGTTTTTGTCAGGGGGTTACAATGGTATGTATTCTATGGTTGCAATGAATATTAGTGGTTGCTTCACATACCCTCCTTTCATTTTAAGAACTTTACTAGTGCTTGTTCTCACTGTGAAATTAATTTCCTTCCAGTTTTAATGCAGTCTGTACGTGAGGATATTGAAAAAGAAAACCATGCAATTCAGAAAAGCGATGTTGTTATGTTCTTTCAGGTTACTCAGTTTGTCACATCATTTCAGTACCTCAAGTTCTCAGTTTTAAAGGTGAGGAATTTATATTGGAGGAACTCAGATCTCCATTCTTACCTCTCATAAGTGTTGAGTTAAGCAATTTACTTTTGCGGGTAAATCAGATATAACTTATTAGAGTTATTAATTCCCTCATACTGCTTTCAGATGAAGGAACTTTTCTGTAAAGGTTAGTATTAGGCACCGATGGTCCTTATGAATTGGCAGACATCTATTTGTTTTCATAGATTAATCAAGCTCATAAACAAATTGATCAACATAACCTTTAAACTTTTTATTTTGTTCAATATCCCCTCTCTTTCAAATACTGCGATTTACCGCTTCATTGCACTAATTTTGGCTTATATAATGTATCCTCAGCTTTCTTAATCTAGGTAACTCTATTAATTTTGTGAAACTTAATTTTTCATGTATTCATTTATCAAATTAGAAGGTATACATGCTTGGGAAAAGTAGGGTATATAAAGTTCAGGTACCTTGTGGGAAGTCTACAATTAGTTGGTGTTTTGATTAGCGGTTGAAAGGGTATGTTTGATGATGGTGTAGCTGGATAAGTATCAATCAAAGGTTATGTTTTGGGATGGTGTAGCGGGATAAATATCAATCAAAGGGTATATTTGATGATGGTGTTACCGGTTAAATATCTTGACTGACAAGGTACTAATCCCCATATCCGGCCACTGAAAGGAGCAAAACAACTTGATCTAACTATCCTGCAATAGATATCCTCATCATATCCCAATTTATATATTTATTTTCACGCAAGTAAAAACCAAGGAGTGATTTGAAAAGCAAATTCCCTCATTACCCTATATTACTCCTTGTTAACATTGGGCCCCACAATCCACATGGAGTAGTACTCTTTACAAACCAGGGAGCTTTTTGTGGGGTCCACAAACTTTAGGTAATGTACTTGAATACTTTAAGTTGTGCTTATAGTATGAATTAATTGTAATAATTGTAATATGTACTTGAACTTTAGGTAATTGTAACTTAGTGTAATGTACTTGAACACTTTTAAAAGTTGTGAACTTGTGCTTATCATATAAGTTGTTGTATTAGACATTTTTAAAAATAAATGTACTTGATTGAGAAAATGTGTTGTATCTTGTAGAAATGAAAAAGCTAGAATAAATTGGGGCAAAGAATTAAGGACTAGATAATTTCATCTCATGAAAAGAACGGAAGTACCATTCACCGGTTCATGTTAAAGGGTGTGTTTATTAGGGGAAGGCCAATTGGACATGAATTAAGCTGGTGAGAGCCTAAATAGTATATAAGATATTAGTTGGTTAATTTTTAAAATTGTTAAATTGTATTTGTTGATCTAATTTCTAATGTAGTTATTTTGGTAGTTTTGGATGCTATCATACCTTGATAGCATGTCTATATAATTGATCTTGTATAGACATTATTTTGGTGGTTGAAACTAATTGATCTTGTAAGTTCCAATAAATAACTATATAACAATCTAAAAGAGGATCCCAAATTGAATTAATTTGGTTGGTGATCAATGTCTATGTTGTGGGCTTAAATTTTCTACATCAAGGTTGGATTAGCCCAAAATATGCACCAAGTTAGACTAGCCCAAAATCTACTCTATTACTTATTCGTATATACTACTACTATATTAATCAAATCTTATATATATATATATAAGGGAAAGGTAATATAAGGCAGCCTTACCCAAGCTTAGCTAAGGCTACTTAATAAAACAATATAATTTTATCCTTAGGGTTATGTTTTCTATTTTTGAGAATTGGGTTGCGCCATATATATGAAAGAGTATACAATAATGATGTATTTGGCGAATCAAATACCATGTTCCAATAATAAAGCATTTTGATTAGTTAATAATATTAGATTATTATTACCATACAAGCTTGTTGCATGAAATGCACCAAAACCAAATCAAGCCACCCTTGCAAGAAATAAATGAATTTCAAAGATCTTGAGCAAATCTAAGAGGGTCAATAGTATCTAATAGTTCTACCTATTATTAGATTTGAACGAATGACTCCCGCCGTATGAAAGCAATACTCTAACCATTGAGTTAAGTAGGTGATTTATATTTATCATCACAAAGAGAACCACATGGGACCATTATAAATATCATATTACTTATAAGCAATACCACTCAAACAGATCAAAGGGCTATGATCTTGGACCATGGAATATTCATGTTGGCAAGAAATTATCCATATATCTAAAGAAATCTTTATTAAACTACATCGTTTTGTTAAGTAGTCTTAGCCAAGCTTGGCTAAGGCATTGCCTTAGATAACATTTTCCCATATATATATATATATATAATCTAAAAGAGGATCCTATAATTGAATTAATTTGATTGATCATAGAATTAGTAGATAACTACAAAAAACAATGAACCTAAATTGAAATGAATCCCAACTGCCAAGAAAAGAAATAAAGGGGAAAACATCTCACACCGCGTGGAAGAAACATATAAGAAAGCTAGCCCGTGCCTCACACGTGTTGCAAGCTTGTAGGCCATAATGATCTAACAAACTTTTGGCGCACCCATTTATGGTTATCTATTTGTGGATAATATTGGTGTCTATTCAACAAATATATATTAATTACATGGCTTCAGTTTAAATTCATTTCTCGTTAACTAATTACGCAATAGTAAACCATAATGTTTTAACAGCCTGATATTGAAGGCAACACATCTGAAGCTTCTACAAATCATCATGGTGATAGCACTTTGTTCAAAGGCAGTATATGTGGGCCAATTGCAGAATCAATGAATGAGTCAATGTTCCTTCTGGTCAGTTTAAAGTGGCGTAACGCATTTGATGGCTTGAAGGAGACAAATGACCATAAATTTTTGTCTGCAGCAGGATCTCTTATGAGAATTATGGTGATCCATCATACCTCAATTCTTTGATCTGCATAAGTTTCTTTATCATCTTTTGGAGAAAGTTATATGATGCATGTGGTCTGATTCTTTACTGTGTATGCATAAAATAGCATACTCATGTTGATAAATACTAGGTTGATTTGCACGAGTTCAATTGTATTATGTTCGTCATGTTTGCAACATATACCTGTTGCGGTCTTTACATAGTTACATTATTTGCGTGAAGTCACGTATAATACCATATATTTGAGCAAGCTATTGAAATCATTTCAAGGGAAGGATGCAGTACAAGATCTCTTTCATGCCCACTTATTTACCTATGCAGTTATATGTATAACTTTAAGTATAAAAAAATAAGGCACCTAATTGCACTTTGTGTATGGTGCTGAGTTGTTTGAACTTTCAGTTACTGGTTTTTATAATGTATGAAAAACTTTGTGCTTTCAGATAACACTAATTATTTTGCTAGTTTGCAGTATATGCTTACCAGCTTCATCACCTCAATGAGACAAGAGTCAAGATACATCAGAGGAAAAAATACACCCTAACATTAAAACTAACATGCACTCTTATTGATTTGTTCCTTTTCCCCCTCTTTCACCCACAATAATTCCTACTCTCCGACACTTCTTTCTGTCATTGTCTCTGTTTCCATTTCCTCTCCCTGGTGAGTGTCTTTGGTCTTGTTTAACTATAAAAGTTGTATCTATTTGGAGTGAGTTTGCCTTTTGTACATGAAATTTGCAGTTTCTCCTCATTTATGGGAAGCTCTTGGCATAGGTAATCTTTACTTTACCATCTGGTCCTACTGGATTTGTTTTATTAATTACACAATTTTGGTATGTGCTGGGTACTATTCTGTCAATGGTTCTACTATATTTTTCACAAGATAAAAGTTATTGAGTTTTAAACTCTGGATGTGATATTTAGAAGTGAATTTTGGAATCTGTTTCACATACATTTGGAAAACTAAGTTAATGGTCTTGTAGCTGGCATCATATGTTCGTATAATCTTTCTAAGGTTACTGTTTTTTGTTTTGTGTAGATTCGTATGTTAGATTTGGTGCTTAAGCGGTCACCAGAAGACTCAGTGGAGCCTCAAACAGCTCGAATCCTTCTTTACAAGTTATTTTATGATCAAACTGATCAAGGGATTACTCAGTTCATCTTGAACTTGATCAAATCATTTGATACACATAAACAAGCCAGAAGGTTTATTTTAAAACTTTAAAGTTTGAAAGTCCATAGTACTTTTGCCTTTTAAAAATTTACATGCATGTCACCACAATTATGGCCTGAACAGTTTCACCATTTGAAAGATTGGTTTGAGTCTGATGGTAGTCACTTTGTGCAAGTAATGACAAGGTTAGGTCTGTTTGAAGAATCCACTGGCCACCATTCGAGCATCTTGTATTGGCTGAATCAGAGGATATAGACTTCTTATAGTTGCCATTGCTTATTGACTCTACTAGCAGCCACTCTGTGGATATGAGGGTGGAGATTACACTCTCACTCCTCCAACCAAATTCCATTTCCTGGATGCACAGTAGGTTATAGTTTCTTTTTCTAGTCATGTTATTAGAATAGAAGTCCTGATCAGAAAGAAAACAGAGATTCAGAATTTCCTAGTATGTAGTCCTAAATTCATGCTTCTTTTCATCAGCCTGGCTGCTTGTGTCCAACCATAATCTAGAATGGTGGTGGCTTTCTGCAGTAATGCCAATAGATTAGATTCCTGAGTTTAATGTTCTTTGGTAGTTTTATTTTGGGATGTTAGTTGTGTACATGCACAGTTTCTGCAAACTTGCTGCTTTACAGTTTCATATACATACTGCCAATCAAGTGCTCTTTCCTCTCCAGCTCCCACATCAAACAGCAAGTTGTGAGGTTGCTGTCTTGATATAGCGTATCTATATCATTTTATTAGTACTGGTATCTTCACATTGTTTCAGTGAAGTTAAATTATAGGGCCTTTGTATGGGATTAATTGTTAGCTAACATATTCAATAGAAGCTAAACACCTTTTATTTGAGATTTATTTTATTTAATTATAAATTAAATTTATCTAATGATGAGGAGGTATTTTCACTCATAATTTCCGTGCAAAAACTCAACAAGAACAGTATACATAGTGCAACATGAAGAAAGTAAACTTGGAATTTTGCTGTTTTTTATGTGTATTTGGAATTTTACATGACTAAGGATTTGTATTCCCATTCAATTAAATAATCTGTTAGTTTTTCTCCTTCATCATCTTCCTACTGATGCTAAGTTATTATATTTGCCAGTGACCTTGCTGATTTGGTAGAAACAATACATGTGGTTGTACGGCTCATGGAAAATCTTCAAGCACGTGGCACATTAAGGGTACATTCTGTAATTTTATGTGTGTATAAGTGTAATAAACTGTAATAGTTTCTTTAGTTTTTTTAATTCCTCAATATAATCAATAGTGAACTTTGAATAAACTGTATTAGTCTCTTAAACTTGAATAAACTTATATAAACCTTTCCAACAAAATAATCAAAATAGTGAACCTTGGAATACAAACTTTTGATTTCTTAATGAATATGAACCATAGTGCTTGTCCTGTTGGGAATTGTACTTTTGCTAAAGAAAAACTCTGAGTTGCTAATAGAAACTTATAGTTCATTAAGGATTCTGTTATGGAGTTAATGTTATGCATATTGCATGCCATTTGTATAAATATTTTTGAAGCTGTCTTACTTGATTAATTGATTTATCAGGGTTGATTTTGACAATACAATATATATTTTCTAAATGCCACCCCTTATATTTGTTAAAATCATTGCTCAATCTTGTATTCTCTTAGAACCCATGATTGATTGTAAGTCTCACAACTGTTAAATTTAATTCTCTTAAAGAAATTACAACAGTCTGAAGTTTGATTATGCTACGCTTTTTGAAATAGAAATTAGTATGTATCAGCTTGCCATATATCTGGATTAAAATTCCTTCGCTGAAAAATCTAAAATTTCTTTTGATTAAGGTCTCTAAAAAGTCAAGGAAGAAAAGAACGAAGAAAAAATTGAATGATGGGAAGGATAATGCTAATGAAACAGTTGGAGATCATGTTTCTGCTCAAAATGAGTTTGGTACCTTGGGTGGTGAACATGCTATGCATTTAGGCAATTCAGAAAGGGAGGTGTCAACAATTCCTAGTTCTGATGGTAAAGAAGACGACATCCGAATTCTGCTTCAGGTTGATGAGAAAGATGCACCAGAGTTGGAGGCTGAAAATCCTGGAAGCAATATGCCAGAGATGGAAAGTAAAAAAACTGATAATGGTATTGAAGATTATGTAATGGATGATTCCTCCGATGGTGAACAGGTACCGTTGATAGATGAAGTTGATTTTAAGGTATCTACTTTGGTCTCTGCCCTTGCGAACACCACCATCATCCAAAATGTTTGTTGGTTGCTGAAATTTTACAAAAGCAATACCACCAGTACAAATCACTACATTATATGCATGCTGCGGAGGATCTGTGAAGATTTGGAACTTTCTCCAATGCTGTACCAGGTAAAAGGTTTATGTAATAATTCTGACTCTTTTTTTTAAAGAGTAATAAGAATAAGGAGTAAAATCTGTAAAATATAGCTCTTGTTAATGTTCTTGAGCACAAACTTTACAGTTGTCTCTCCTCACTACATTCCATGATATCCTGGGGGAGCAGAAATCAAGTCCATGCAAAGAATACGAAAATATTGTTGTTTTTCTGACAAGTTTGGTGAGGAGAATGCTGAGGAAAATGAAGACTCACCCCCTTCTTTTTGTGGAAGTTCTATTCTGGAAAACACGTAAAGAATGCCATTATATTAATTGTGAACATATGTTGGACGACCTTGCCAATTGGAAGAAAGACAAATGGGGTAGTATTCCCATGAATGGAGAAGTTGGTTCATCTGGAGGGAATGGATTTAGTCGCAGAAGCATAGCTGATGCACTCGGGGATGATGAAGCTGATTTCATGCTATCACAAGTGATAGATGACCAGAAGTAAGATTCATGCATGTATCTCTGATTGCTTGTATTTCTTAATTTGTTTACATACCTTACTGTCTAGTCCCTGAATAAGAAAAGAATACATATATAACTTTTACAAAATATTTGGTGATTCATTCTGACATCTTTGACCTCTAATAGTGGCGTTCGGTCGTTTAGAGGTTTCATTTTTGAATTCTCATACACTTTCATTGATTGAATGAAATCGAATAGCCATGAGACATAAATTCTTTGTGATCTCTTAGTTAGTCTAAGATTTTGTTTTTGATAAGTAATAGTTAGTCTAAGAAATTTATCGAAATAAAATTTGTTGATATGGTTTCTGTAACATATTGATGCACAGTGAGGAGGACCCTTGTGAACCAAAGGTTAAGAAAGTGTTGAAAAGGAGCAATGGACATTTTGTAGAAGCTAAGGAAAGCATCACATCAACTTCAAATGAAGGGATCAATAGGATGGAAAATTCAGACGAGTATGGCCTCCAATTTGCCACTCTTGAGAAAAGCTCTTTCTAATTTTTACCTTTAAATTTTATCGTTCACAACGTTTCATTTTTCTTGCTTCTTTGTTTCAGTAAGGGGCATTCTGTTGAGCATGAGCCTGGAAGGGTACATAAAAGAATTAAACCACTAGGTCTTAATGACGAACTGGAGAAAAAAATAAAGGACCTTTATGAAAAGTAAGTCACTTTTGATTGAGTTGTTCATAGGCCGAAGTCCTCTTTCCTTTAGGTGTTTTAATTATCTCTCTTTTTTATATATATTGGTACAGATTTTAAGACATAATGAAAATACATATGCATTATATTTTTTAAATTATCAATGTATTTATACATCATATTTTCAACTATACTAAAACATTATGAAAAAAAATATAGTATGTGTTTTCGGCATGTCTTAAACCTGTGCTAGAAACAACAAAATAATTATGGTCATTTAAACTGGGAAGGAGGGAGTATCTCCTATGAAAATCCCTTTTATTTGCTAAACATTCCGCTCTTAGGTTGAAATCTTATAAAATTTTGAGTAGACTTTTCCATAGTTTAGTTTATTTTGCTCAAGTGCTTGGATACTTGAACCAATGCAATACTAGTATTTGCATTTTAAGGTGAAATAACTTCACCGTATTAGCAATATTTGATTTATGAAAATGAAATGGTTAGACTGTTTTGTGTTGGCTTTTCTCTATAGCTGTATGGGTTTTCCTTTCCATCAGTTTCTCATTATGGCAATTCTAGGTATAAAGATGAGCAAAATTGTAATCATCTTATTGCGGAAGGCCTTGATTTGGATGTAAATATTTCATCTCGTCAAGTATCTAAGAAGCTTAAACAGATGGGATTTAAATTCCCACGAAAGAGAAGACTGGTTGGAACTGGTGGCTCTAATCAACTTGGGGAAGATGTACGGGTATCGGGAAGTGAAGTCACTCAACCTAACTCGCATGATTTGCAAGAAAATTCTTCAATGAGACGACCTCTGTAAGTTTACTATGCATTCGTGCTTTCTGAATGCTGCAGTTTCTTAATGTTGTGAGTATGCATGTTAACTTGGTTTTATGGCTGGAAGCCCAAGATGTCAGAGTCCTGTAGAAAACAAAAGAACATAATTCAGCTTTTTGATTTTGGAATGATATATTCTTTAGCTGACACCGACTTTTTTGTGCCATTCTTTTACTCTTCTTTCTCAGGCACAGCAGAAAAAATGTACGTGCATTCAGCGAAGAGCAGGAGTTGGTGATTAAAGGTTTATTTGAGCAGTGAGTGCCAGTATTGATGTATCCTAGTCTTAAATTTGATTTCATCCATGTATACTTAATTTTAAAAAGATACTGGATTATTAAACATTTATGCATTTAGCACCTGAAAATGTAATATGAGCTTCATTTACTTTGTTAAAGGTTTAAAGATCATAAGAGATGCAGTTTCATGATTGCAAAAGCACTAAATGCTGATGGCACATTCACAGCAGCCCAGGTTTCACGTAAGCTAAAGCAAATTGGCTTACGTATTCCTCAACAGAAGAAGGATGCCCACTTGCATTTGAGGGATGAGGATCTTAATGACTTCTCTGCTGAAGGAGCTGATAATTCCGATCATGAAACATTATTATCGCTAAGGAAAAGGTAAACATCTTTAAATATTATTGTGATTGTCTATGTAGATTTTACTTAGATTTGTGTAAGAGGTTGATAGTCTATGGGGATGCAGCATTACAACATTGGGAAATTTTAGTGCCAAATCTGATGTTCAGTAACAAACTCCTCAAGCTGACAACATTCTTTTATTTTGTTTTATCTTTATTTAACCCCCACCATCACTGCGCAGCTATAGATGGGCAGTCCACAAATATATTGGCAATTGTACTATATCAGATCTATAATATTTTTGTGGTGTAGCAGGCACTTGATTTCTGCTCAACTTATTTGACCCCCTTTTTCTATTATGTTTTGTCCTTACCTTGACTTGTATTTTCTTCTGATGTTCCCATGATATCAGCATTGATCACTGTGAACCTATCTTACCTCTAAAAACCATCTCAAGGCTTATACTCACTGCCTGTAGAGTTCATGAATATTTGACAGTTAAGACCATTTGTTCTCTTGCTATTTATCTAAACATCAACTTTCTGCTGTACTCGACCGTTTGGTATCTTCCCGTAACTTCTCAATATTCAAGTATACCGCCAGTGTTGTTTTCTACTCATTTTCTTCAATTACTATTTAATATTACTGCCAGACTTAATTTTACTTCATCAGAATTTTGCTATATACACTCCCAAAATTTGAGAAGAGATAAAAGTTCATTCTAAGGATATACGACCTCCTGTAAACGAGAGTCCTCGTTTTTTTTTCTTCCGAATATGATGATTTGCATTTGACAACTTAGACATAATATTTCTCCATAATTTTTTGATAACAATAAATTTTTCTCTTTGAAGTTTGATATTAAAAAAAATTATGACACTTTGTGTCCAATGCAAACCACAATATTTCAAGGAAAAAAAGTCAAAAAAAAGGGGGCCCATGGAACTAGTGATACAATCTCTGCTGATTTATATTGCAGTTAAAAGAGAAGCAGAAACTGTACATACACATCCTTTATTTAGTACGCAATGTCATTATGCATCATATCTTAGTAGTTTGGGCAACAAATTATATCCCTTTTCACTATCCTATTTTGGCATGTCTATGTGGGTTGGAGCTTTGTTTTAGATTTCAGTCAATAATAGTGGTGTTTTCTTTGTCATCATTCTACTTTTTGTTTGAGTGGATATTTTAGGAGCAAAACCAAGCAGAGTACAAGTGATATGGCAGAAAGGTCATATAGGTTCCAGGCAGAGAATAAATTGGTGAAACATTAAAATAGAGTAGTCTTCTTTTATCACTTCTGTAACTATGATTAATGGGTTATAATACCTCGTTACAATATGAATGCCTTGCATGCAATAATGTGCTAACCTAACAAGTCGGGGAGAAGTGGAAGAAGCACTGTTGACTTTGAGTACATATGCATACACATTTACCTGCATGCTTGTAACTTCAGCCAAATAATTGAATCAATTAGTCGTTGTAAATAAACTTTTGCAAAGGTTGCATCTCTTTGTGAAATTAAAGAAATTTATACAACTTTTGCAACCAGCTTACATTGCAAACATGTCATCTAATTCATTAATGGCCCAAGATTGCTCAGCACACACACATCCTGGTATGTAGTGAGGATTATTCGTCTCCTGGTACCAATTATAAGTAAAATGGAAAACAAGAAGTAATTTAGGTTGACTAAGGAACCTTGGCCTCCAGAAACAACACAAGGTTAAAAAGATAATTGATTCGTTGGTTTTATTCATGACTGCTGCCGACTTATGTAAGCCTGCAATACACAACTAATACCAAAAAAATAGGGAATAAACATAATCTACAACTACCCACTACTAACAAAATAACATAAAACTAGTTCTCCCTTATCCTAACTAATCTACTAAACTAATTAAAATCAGCACAATAAATTTATTTAAACAAAAACTAAACAAGCATGTAACACATCCTTTCTTTATTAAGCAATGTCATTATGCATTGTATCTTAGTAGTTCGGGCAACAAATTATATCCCTATTCACCTATCCTACTTTTGGCATGTCTACGTGGGTTAGAGCTTTGTTTTATATTTCAGTCAATAATAGAGGTGTTTTCTTTGTCATCACTTTACGTTTTGTTTGTGTGGATATTTTAGGAGCAAAACCAAGCAGAGTACAAGTGATATGGCAGTAAGGCCAAACGAGAAGTCTTCTAAAAGGTTCTCGCAAGAGGATTCTGATGATGAATTACTAAGTTCTCGTATGGGGTAAGTTTGTTTTAACTATTTTATATGATAATGGGTTATATTGGTCTGTTTGCCTATCATTTTCTCTTATCTATGCTTTTTGATAAATACAAATTGGTATCAGTTCCAGGAAGAGAATAAATGGGTTAAATAAACTTTTTTCCACTCTACTAGGGGATGGTTTACAAATGTATCACCGAACTGATTTTTTTTACAATCAACTCATTGAACTATAACTTTTTTACAAAAATTAAAATTTCCGTCTAAAAGTGTTAAAAGTTAACGGAAAGTCTACATGGCACCACATGGCCATGCTTACGTGGAATATAAGACCCACCATGGATTTTTTTAATAATAATAACAAAATAACTTTAGTTTAAATTTTTTGGTTTTCAAGCTTGAATTAATAATGAATTCATATTATCTTTTTAATTTTTAAATATTTCAAGTTATCTTAAAAATACAAAATTATCTAATATAATTCATCATCTTCTTAACCACAAATCCAAATTTGAATTCATCATCTTTTTCACCACAAATCCAAATGCAAATCTAATTCATAATTTTTTTCAACACAAATCCAAATCTAATTCATCATCGTAATAGGAACTAGCCGAAATCCAAATTTAATTTATCATCTTCTTCACCACAAATCCAAATCTAAAATAATTCAAAATTAAAAATCTGAAACTCATCAAAATCAAAGTTCTAAAACTCCAAACATAATTAAAAGAAAATTAAAACATTTGAAATCATCTTCAACCACAGATCGAACCGAACACAGATCTGCAACCATCTTCAACCCCATATCTGCAACACTAAAATTAAATAGATCTGATCGTTCACAACCGTCTGCCACCATTGTCATCTACATTGACCAACATAGATCTGTCACACGCACAATTGGTACCATATTTTTCGATTTACATCTACGCCATTTAATTGATTCGGATGTTTAAAAAATTAGAAAGTACAAGTCATTGAAATGATTAAGATGTCCAGCTTTATGTTTCAAAGGATTAAAATGTTCAACTATCTCTCTCTATATATTATCACTAGTGGCAACTCAGTGGGTGATTCATGGCTAACTTTCCCATTTGAGCATGAGCAAGAGATAAATTGAAAAACAAATTGTAGTTGGAGAAGGAAACCTACTCAATTCCACCGCTATCAACAAATTTCAAACAAAACCAGACCTATAAGAGACCCATCTCCAATTTACACATACAACCATCTAAATTGGGACCTCCTTTAGGGATCGGAGATACCCAATTCCTTGTACCCACTTTCCGTCCCCAAAAATCGGTAAAGATTTTAATTTCAATAGACAATCAAAATTTTCTCCCCTTCTCAGATCTATAGATATATAGAGAGAGAGAGAAAGAAGAGAGATAGTAGAAATTTTATTGGGGATGATCTCCCCTTCTCAGATCTCAGATCGGTAAAGATTTTTGTTTTTGTTTTTTGTTCAAGTACTTGCAAACTTGTTTAATTGTTTAAGTTATTATTATTTTTTTATTAACTTTGTCTAGTTTATTTGAATGTTAGCTTATTTTATTAGTTTTAGTGTATTATACTTAATGTTTTTAATTTTGTAAATTTATAATCTATTGAAAAATTAAATTTTTTTTGATAAATTTATAGTATACCAAAATATTAGATAATTTAATATTTTTAAAAATATTTAAAATTAAAAATATATGAATTCATTAATTTTATATAAATACAGTTGTAAAAATTATACATTAATATATAATATATTTTATTATTAATTAATTTAATTAATATATTTTATTATTAATTAATTTAAGTAATATATTTTATTATTAATGTATTTAATTATTTGTTATGTATATTAATTTGATTTATATTTTGTTTAACTATTTATTATAAAATTGAGTATAATTTAATTAATTATTATAAAATTGAGTATTATTATTATTATTATTAAAAAAAATTACCTTTTAATTTAATTTTTTTAAATAATTTAATTTTTTAGCAATATATATATATAATATCACATTTAAGTTATTAATTTTTTCTATTATAATTGTGAAGTTAGAAGCTTTTATTTGGTTGCTTTTTTTCTATTGTTTTATTTGGTTAACTTGTTTTAATTGTTGGCTTTTGGGCATTTTATTTATTTTTTTCACCATGACATGCCACGTGGACATATATATATGACATGTACAAAGTCTATCTGTCAAACCGTTAAAAGTCAAACGATTTAACAGAATTTGTAACGGTTTGTAAAAAAATTGTAGTTTAGTGAGTTGAATGAAAAAAATTTAACTTCAGTAATGCATTTGTAAACCGAAGTCTAGTAGAGTGGGGAAAGTGTATTTAACCCGAGAATAAATTGGTGAAACATTATCATTCAGCTGTCTTCTTTCATCACTTTTGAAACTATGATTAATGGGTTAAATAATATCTCATTACAATATGAATGCCTTGTATGTAATAATGTGCTAGCCTAACAAGTCGGGGAAAAGTGTAAGAAGCACTGTTGACTTTGAATAGATATGCATATACCTTTACCTGAAAGCTTCTAACTTCAGCCAAATAATTGAATCAATTACCTATTGTAAATACTTTTGCAAATGTTGACATCTCTTTGTGAAATTAAAGAAATTAATACAACCTTTGCTACCAGCTTACGTTGTAAACATGTCATCTAATACATAATGGCCCAATGGCCCAAGATTGCTCAAACTTTAATTTTTCAAGTTGTAATAATTTGTTTGTTTACTCATTAGTTCAGTCTAAAATATTGGGCCTTGCAACAACCTGAGATGGTGTAAACTTCAGTTAATTATCAACACACCGGTAATAAGTTCAAATTAAATTACACACAATTGCATAGATTATATGAGTTGAAGTGCCGTTGCTCTCTAGTGTCATTCCAGTTTGTATACATGGAGCTGTGCAATTGAGTTTGTAAACAAATGCATGTTGTCTCATTATAATATATATTCTGTTCCAATTTTTGTTGGGCACGAAGAAATTAAATGTTGCACAATTTCTTGCATATATACCCTTAAATTTTGAAAACGTTTTGAAATTGTTGGATCCACAAATTCCTTGTTCTCCATTTTCCGAAAGGTTAAGATGGTCTATCTACTAGTAGTTCATTGTTTTTGTTTTTTTGACAAACATTTTGAGGCATGCTGAAATGGAAAATGCCACATAAAATGGGATGGAGTATTCCCCCACGATGCTGTAAATTCAGTGTTATAGATTTCATGAACTTACAGAGTTAAATAATTTAGAATTCTGGTTTCATGGATCTCATAGAAAACTTAAATTTCCTTGAAAATTTTGCAGTCCAAAAAATATATTGATCCACCACGAAGGAGTGATACTAAATAATATGTATCTGTGTCTATTATATTAAGTTTTATTTGTGGCCTTTTGATGATTGGATGCTTCTTTCAGTTTCGGGCATAAACATGAACAACCCACTGAGATAGTAGATGCAGAAAATGATGATGTTTCTTTGCACCAAGACGGCGATGCAGAAGCTGAAGAAGCAATTGGAGTTAGCGGGGAACACGTAGCTTTTCCAACTACGGACAGAGCTGATCAATTGCAATATGAGGACCTGCATGATAAGTTAGCTGATGAATTGTCCGATTTTAGGGATGATGCGACCCCTGTTGCATCCACAAAAGATGTTGTGCCAAGAAGGAAGCTAAGGATGATAATAGACGGTGATGATGACTAACGTTATGGTGGATCAGTTCTACTTGTTGCTGTTCTGATCATTTTCAGTGTTATTAGCTTTAGGCTTTAGCCCAACGTCGCTGTGTTGGGAAGATTTTGTATTATGGAAAGCTAACAAGACCCACACTATCGATGTTGGAGGAGTGGACTGTGGACTGTGGACAAGTCCTCTAAAAGCTGGAAGTGAAAGATTTTGCTTAAGAATTACAACAATTAATGCTTTATACTTTGCTGTACTAGCCTGGTTCATTTATGTGCAAGTACCTAGTTCAATCCATTTGAAGAAGGCAATCGATATATTTACCAGTTTAGAGACTCTTTCTATTTGGCATGTGAGGTGGTAGAATTGAAAATCGAATGCTGTATTTCCTTTGTAATTGGTCATCAAACTGGTCCCACAAGGTTTAAAAAGTTGTTACGAAAGTGGAAGACTAAAAGAAGTCAACCTTACCTTCTCAGATGGAAATTTCCAGAAAAAACAGTACAGTAATTACTAATTCCAATTAATACCCATTAATCTCTTAATCCAGAGTCCTGACCCTATACCATTTGTCTCAAAAAAATGACTAATCCTAAAAGGTTCATCCAACATGTACTCTTCTTCTTCTTGACTTTACTACTCTACATGAACCCTTTTGTTGAATGTGCAAAAAATGGAGGTGCCAAAATGATAATAAAGTGTATAGAAAAAGAGAGACAAGCTCTGCTCAAATTTCAACAAGGCCTTGTTGATGACTATGGCCGCCTCGTTTCTTGGCGGAGCAAAGACTGCTGTACATGGAGTGGAGTCCATTGCAACAACATTACAGGTCATGTAGTTGCACTTGATCTTCACAATCAATATTATGCTTTTGAGCCTTTCCTTTAACAGGTATAATTAGCCCTTCATTGCTTCAGTTGCAGCATTTGAATTATTTGGACCTCAGTTCCAATTATTTTGGCGATAACCAAATACCGGAATTTATAGGCTCATTAACACAATTACAGCACCTGAATCTGGCTGAGAATAATTTTGTTGGTGAAATTCCTCATCAGTTTGGCAACCTAACTAAATTGCGGTTTCTTGATTTGGGCTCTAATGTTCTAGGTGCGATAAATCTTGATTGGCTTCATAACCTTCGTATGTTAAGTTACCTTGACATGAGCAGTGTGAACCTTACAAATGTCAATTGGCTGCAGGCTGTAAATAAGCTCTCTTTTTTAACAGAATTACGCCTGTCTATGTGTGGGCTTTCTGGAGTAACTTCTCTATCGATTCCCTTAGCTAATTCTTCTTCAATGAATCTTGCCGTTGTAGATTTATCTGCTAATGGTTATGTTTCTTCCTCTGAGTTCCATTGGTTGTTCAATTTTAGCTCTAGTCTTGTGGACATTGACATCTCTTCTAATAGTTTGCGAGGTCCTATTCCTGATGCTTTTGGGGAAATGGTATCGCTTGTTAGTCTCAATCTTGCTTCAAATGCACTTGAAGGAAAGATTCCAGAGTCTTTTGGCAAGATGGTATCCCTTACAAGTCTCTATCTTGTTGATAGTTTACTTGAAGGTGAGATTCCAGAGTCTTTTGGGCGAAACTTGAGTCATTTGCAACTGCTAGGACTATCTGGAAATAATTTTAGAGGGCAGCTTCATGAGTTTCTAAGGGGGCTGTCTGGGGGTGCCGCGAGCTCCTTGGAGAGTTTGAGATTAGCTGATAACCAACTTACTGGTTCATTGCCTGATATTACAAACTTTTCAGCCTTGACAATATTGTCACTCCGCATAAATCAATTGAATGGCAGTTTCCCAGAAAGTTTTGGACAAATTTCCAGTCTAGTGCTTCTAGACTTGTCCAGCAACCAAATGACAGGATCATTACCTGATTTTACCTTTTTCAAATCATTGAAACATTTAGATCTTAGCAGCAATCAGCTACAAGGTAGACTACCAAAAAGCATTGGGCAACTTTCTGAGCTTGAAATCTTGGATGCATCATATAACTTATTAGAAGATACACTGTCTGAAGCCTACTTCTCCAGTCTCTCCAACTTAAAGATATTACAGTTGTCTTTTAACTCGTTGGCTTTGGAGTTCAGCTCTGACTGGCTTCCTCCTTTTCAACTGGATGTTATTCTACTAGCATACTGTAGGTTGGGGACTCACTTCCCGAGATGGCTTCAAACTCAGAATAATTATTCGGAGCTTGATATCTCGTATGCTGGAATTTCAGATAAGGTACCTAATTGGTTTTGGGAGCTCTCCCCAAATTTAAAGTACCTAAATCTGTCTTACAACCAGATGAGTGGTGTAGTGCCTGATTTATCATCCAAATTTGTTGCTTATCCTAGTATAGATTTAGACTCTAATCATTTTGAGGGCCTAGTGCCATCATTTCCGCTTGATTTGACATCATTGCATCTGTCCAAAAATATGTTTTCGGGGTCAATTTCTTTCTTATGTTCAATTGCCAACGGGTACTTCACTTCTCTTGACCTCTCAGATAACCAATTATCAGGAGAGCTTCCTGACTGTTGGATGAAAATGGAATAATTAGTTATTCTTAATTTGGCAAACAATAATTTCTCTGGAAAAATTCCGAGCTCCATGGGTTTCCTATACCAGCTTCAAACATTGTACTTGCGCAACAATAATTTGATAGGGGGATTACCTTTGTCCTTGAAAAACTGCAGCAAATTGAGAATTGTTGATCTGGGTCAGAATAAATTATCAGGAAATGTACCAGCTTGGGTAGGTTCACACTTAGCAAGTTTGATTGTCCTTAGTCTGCGAATAAATGAGTTCAATGGAAGTATACCTACTCAAATATGCCATCTCAACCATATTCAAATCTTGGACCTCTCTCGGAACAATATTTCAGGAAAAATACCACTTTGCTTTGACAACTTCACATCTTTGGTTCAAAGGAATAGTTCAAGCGGAACACTTGTTTTTAACATTACAGCTTATGAAGGTTACTATTTTGATGGTGGTGACTTTGTGGGCAATGCATTGGTTCAGTGGAAAAGACGAGAGTCAGAATACAAAAAAACTTTGGGGCTTCTGAAAAGCATTGATCTTTCGAGCAATAAACTAGCTGGGAACATTCCCCAGGAATTTGCAAGTCTAAGAGAAGTGATTTCCCTGAACCTGTCGATAAATTGTTTGACAGGAAATATCATTCAAAAGATTGACCAGCTGAAAATGTTGGAATCTCTCGACTTGTCTCAAAACCAACTTTCTGGTGCAATTCCTGTAGGCTTTGCTCGATTAAGCTATCTTAGTGTTTTGGACTTGTCAAATAACAACTTGTCGGGTAAAATTCCATCAAGCACTCAACTGCAGAGCTTCAGTGCCTCTAATTTTGCTGGGAATCTACAACTTTGTGGGCAAGGGAAAGACAACAATCTACAAGAAGATGAAGACAGGCTTATAACACCAGTGTTGGCCTTGGTTTTGCTGTTGGATTTTGGGCAGTCTTTGGCACTTTCCTGCTAAAACGCCCATCCGCCAATTTCAAGTTCCTGGACAAGATAAAAGTTGGATGTACGTGACAATAACAGCGAATTAAGCTAGAATGCAAAGGAAGTTTAGGTTCTAACTGGTAAGTATCTTTTGCTCTTCGTTAAATCCTTGTGTTGGGTTCTACAAACATGTTTAGAAAAGTATTATATTTTCTCAAAAATTAATTATGTATTAGAAGGAGTCCATCTTGTAGTTTCATGCATTCCCTAGATTCTTTTGTTGTTTTTTTTTTATAATTATTACAAGTCTATAAATTCCTTTAGGACATAAAGCTCCAGTTCAACTGCATTGCACACCTTTGTACAGTTTCTAGGAAAGCCAACACTTTTTCCCAACTTGAAAATAATCATTAAATATATGTACTTTGCAGGATCACAAGGCTCCTGTATTGGTCCAGCAGGCTTTAGTCAACCTCATCAGCCTACCAAGATCGTCCCATGGTTTTGCTTTTTTGTTACCGCTACATCTGTTTTTAGTTTGTCCCTTCGGTAGCTTACTATGCCCATTTGCTTTAGGGCTTATGCATTTTGTTGAACTGCTGTTGGTTTATTTTATTAATAAAGTTCTGGCCCATTATTTCGTGTTGCCTGCAATGAGCTCGAAGAAAAAATGCTAGAAATGTGCCACGAGGTACAAACATACAATACAATAAAATACTGGTGTCAATATGCTGGCAGAAACAGAAAATTATTCCCAATCATCGTAAGAAGCCATTTTGGTTGTTTCTCAGAGTGTGCTTCAGTGGAGCTTGTTGATTTTTTTTTTTTTTTTTTTTTGGTTATTTCATGCATTAGTCTATCCAGCAAGTAAATTATTTCATAGGCAGTTTATGTATCAACATCATATACGTGGAGAACAATATCCGTAACTATGACTACATATTTTGAACTTTCGAGTTCCAGCTTTATTTATGTTACTTTGTCCCTTGCAAGTCGAGAGTTACAACCTTAAAGTCGTTTTCAACAACGGCAAAACTAATGATTTATCCACTGTAGTCGGCACATTTTACTTAATACACTATCGAATTTTTAAATTTTCGAATTATCCCATTGAACTAATTATTATTTTTAAATTGAGTCATTCTGTGACTCACGACTGTTAAATTTTTTCAGCTATTATCTGACGTGGACATGAAAAAAAAAGAGAAAAAAAATGACATGGCCCGGCTTGACTCAACTTGAAAGCATCTTTTCTAGCCTTCCGACGACTTAGGCTATGGGAGTAGAGGAGCTTTATGCTCGGTGAGGCCTTAAGAGAATGGATCTGAGCTGGGTTTGGTATGGGCTGTCCGTGGGAACTTTTGAAGAAGTGATTGGTTGGTTCTTTGTTGTGGCGCTGCCTTAATTTATCTGATTTCCCATGCTTTCATGATGGATTATCTTCGAAATATTGCGTTTTTATTTTCATGCTTACTTATATATTGTTTTGATTTAATTGCATGTATTTATTTTCATTTCTGATATCCCGTTCTAATTTTGGGTTTAGAATTTGCTGTTATCAGATTGCTAATCTGTGATTTGCTTTAGTACAAATTGGGTATTATTTCGTTCGATTGGTGTTTTTTAATACTCGATCTGTTATGTAGGGTTTCTTCCTCATTTCAGATATGGATTTTGTTTGGTCAACTAAGTGCTTCATTAGTTTGGTTTCTTCCAGCGTCTTTGCCGGTGATATTTTTGAAATTGTGCTGCTTCTCTGATGGGGGTCGTTTCGATTTCTTCTATATTGTTCGGCTGAAATCTATGGTTTTGGGGTCGTCGAATTGTCGTACCTCCTTGTGTAATTGGATTTGGGGTTTCCTTTTCGCCGATTTATTGGTTTATATGTGCATTTTGTTCATCTTGTTCATAAATGGGTCTTATGACTTGTTTATATTTTTTGATTGTTCCAATCTGGATACTTTGATGCTGTCAGGTTTCAAATTTGGGATTGTTTGATTCTAGTGATGTCCGTGATGACCATGATTTGGGTTTGATGATGTTGGGCATGGCCATAAATAGTTTTGCAGATGAGATATTGGACGAGGCGGAGGGAAGTGATGGCGGTGGAGTAATCCACGTCTGATAGGTCATGTCTTTTTCTTATTTTTTCTTTTCTTTTCTTTTTCACGTCCACGTCAGATAATAGCTAAAAGTATTTAACAACCATGAGACAGAATTAACAGATTGACTCAATTTAAAAATAATAATTAGTTCAATGAAATTATTTGAAAAATTAAAAGTTCGATAATGCATTAAGTAAAACGTGTAACTACAGTGACTAAATCATTAATTTTGCCTTTCAACAACATATTGGATGTTCCTATGCTTTTTTGCTGGAAGTTCATTATCTAGCTACTCTCATAAAACACACACACACACACACACACACACACACACATATATATATAAAGGTGCCCCTGCACTAGTAAACTCCCTGCTTCCTTTCAAAAATTAATCTTAGCAAGAGGATGCTTTTCCACAACATTAATTACATGTGGAGTCTGGAAAACAAATATGATTATATATTTAACATGTCAATAAAAAAGACAAATGGATTACAAAGCAACTTGTTAATGAAAATTACATCGAGATAATTCCCACTTCAATATAAACTAAAAAGATTGGGAATAGAAACCATCATAATATAGATGTGACCCGGATGGAGTTATCCGCGGATCCAGTCAAGAAGATGGGTAAGGTTGGGTGCCAATCTACTGTGGTTATAGCGGCACTGTGAGGAAGAGTTCTCATCCCATTCATATAAGCTCGAACCTATCAGCATAAAGTATAAAATCTTTCATTAGAGCAGGATAATTAATATATGGAACAAATGGTAGGGAAGTATACTGTTCACGATCCATTCAAGGACTATTATTACACCACGAGCCAACTAAATGGGTGCTCTCAACAGACCAGATTGGATGGTTGGGATCAACAATCCAATCAGTGACCAATATTTGACTACATAAGCATGCATGATAGATAGAGAGTAGTGAGAATCTACCTGATAAATGGGTGCTCTCACTGAACCAGATGTCATCAGAAGTCTTCTCCCATTAGCATCTAAAGTCATTTCATGTCTAGGGTGTAGTGAGTTCTGGGGGTTACAGAACCTACATAATGAAACAGAATTCAGTTGTTGAAGTATCTTCTGTAAAATAATGTATTTCATGTCTGGGCATTGATTCTTGGGGTTAGGAAAATAAGTAGTAACCCCCCCTCCCCCTCCCCCTCCCATACATACAGGAAAAAAAAGCAACAACAACAACAACTATGTGATGGATCAGATTAATGTTCTCGAGCTTTCTTGCATAATACGTATTTTTACATAAAAGTTTTATAAAAATTGTACTTCAAATGTGGCAAGCAATACAAGGTTAGACCGATGAGTGATACTATACTTGTCAGAGGGAACAGAAAACAAGAAAAACTCAAAAAAGAAAGGGGGGGGGGGGGGGGGGTTACCAGTGTCCCAAAAACGCTACCTTTTATCAACTTTCTACCCACCTATTAAGATCTATACAGACACAAATTGTATTAATAAATTGTTTTATTGTAGTCTTTAAAACTTCATATTGAAAAAAATAAACATTTTGAATAAAATCAAAAAAAATATATTAAAGAGTATGATTCTATTTTCCAGACATAGGGAGTACTACATACAATTACCAATTGAATAACATAAGTTTGCTTCTAGATTGTATTGGTAAAGCCTACCCCCGTTAGAACTATTAATTATATAATTTACATGTATAGATCAAAAATATACTTCTACGCAAAAGAAGGCCATATATATTTTTCACCAATATTCCTGTTCTTTTAACAAAAATTATGTATGATTAACTTAGATATTAATAAAAACGACAAAACTAAGGAAAATTCCACTATAGTTGACACGCTTTACTTATTACATCATTAAACTTTTAAAAATTAAAATTACCCTATTGAACTAAAAAAATATGCAATTAACCCATTCCGTCAAATTTATCGAACAACCGTCTAAATTGGTCTTACATTTTCCTCTGTGACAGGAAAAGAGAAAAAAAAATGTAACCACTTTTTCTCTCTTCTCCATAGTCTTTCTTTTTCTCTCTCTTTCCCCTTTATTCCCGTTCTTCCTCTTCTCTCTCTATCTCTTCTTCTTGGACTCACAAATTGGGTCTTCTCCTTGTATGTATAAAAATTTGTCACGAAAAAAAAAATAGAAACACCCTTTTCCCATTCCTCTTCTATAGTTATGCTGTATTTTTCTTCTTATCTCATCGCCATGGTTGACCGGAGCATCAACGGCAGCGGCAACCTCTGGTAGCGGCCGAAACAATCTCCTCAATTTTCAGGCGTACAAACATCCCTATCCTGGAATCCCTTTTACAAAACATATTTATTTAGGTTACTGATATCCCGTGTTAAAAAATTTTAAATGTATATATCTTAACAATCACAAGTATTGTTTCTAACTTTCTGCGACACATTTCATTATACAACTTGTTATCTTTTAGGTATGAGTATAAAATACATCAGCATACAGAATGACGATAATTCCTATAAAATTATAATTTATTAGAGATTATGGAGCATAAGAACATCAATTATCAGAGTGTCCCCTATATGTAGCAGGTTAAGAATACAAAATCTTTTAACAAGCCAGTGGGAAAATGTATTCCAGAATTCTGTTCTCTTAAATATTTCCACTATCTATCTCTATTGAGCAAGCCTGTAATGATCGCAACGATCGAACAATCTTTGTAAAATAGATTTTATATGAAATTATTGAATAAAATAATATTTTATTGACAATTTGTGTTTTATGTGACTTATGATCGTTATATGATAGCGCTACGAGTTATGTGCGCGCTTTTGAGTGTTTAAAGGGTAAATGTGAAAAAAAAAATTCCAAAAAAAAAACGTAAACACTATTCACGCTAAAAACACAAACTCGTTCTTTCGAATTTTTAAATTACGACATAGCGTTTCTTTGGAAAAGGAAGATCGGTGGTGAAATCGGATTTTCGAAAATTGGAAGTCGTTTTTTCGACTAACAGAGCGAATTACGAAAACGTAACCGAAAAAGTTAAAAACCTAACTAAATAAGAAAATGTCTAACTAAAATTAGTTAGACTAACTAAGCCTAAGAATTTTAGGGCTTGGCTAAGAAATTTGGAATTTGGCTAGGGTTGACCCAAGATTTGAGCCTAGGGTTTGAGAAGGCTTGGCTAGGATTTAGCCAAGGAGAAAGCTAAGGGTTGAGACATGGATCAAGCCTTAGGGTAACCCTAAGACTTGGAGTCAAAGCAAGCAAAAGCAATGTTTATCCCATGTGGGATAAACACAAAGGTGAGTCACCTTATCTAAAGCAAGATAAGGGGTAGAATAGGCCAAAGTGGCCAAATTTTTAAAGGACTTGGGGGCAATTGGTGAGTCATGATGCATGACTCACCACACCTAAGAAGTAATCAATGATGGTGAATGTTTCATTAAGTGATTTTGGCCATTAAGTGCCTTGAGTTAGTTTTAATTGTGGTTTGATTAGGCTAACTCAAAGGGGTAATTAAAAAGCTTTTAAACATGAGGGGGAAGACCTTGTGTGACTTAAATGACCAACTTGTAAGGAGTGGAAACTAGCTTTTATATAAGCAAACCATGTGTTAGATTTTTTTCATTTGCTAGCAAAATCATTCTTAAGTGTTAGAAAGCAAGATAGAGAGAAAGAGAGGGAAGAGGGCCGGGTCTAAAGGAGAAGAAAGAGGAGAAGAAAGAGGAGAAGAATTAGCAAGGATCCAAGCTTGAAAGAAGGAGAAGGAGAAAGAGAAGGAGAAGAAGCAGCTTAAGAGGTAAACCATTGAACCACCATCTTTTCATCTTTTTATTTTTCTTGTTTGAAGTAGTTGGTGGTTGGTTAATTGAAGGTTATGACGGACCTTGAAGTTATAAGGTGGATATAAAGGAGAACCCCTTTGTTAAAATACCTTAAAGATGTATACTAAGTAAAACAATGAATTAAAATGGTACGCCTAAGCATGAGGATGGAAAACAAGTAATAGAGAACTATAAACGGGCTTTAATACATGTTTGTTATGTGTTGTGGTTTGATTTCGAAAGATGAAATCATAGTTATGTATGTTGTGGAAGTGTTCCAAGCGGAAAGGAGGAAAAATATGCTATAACAAAGTTATAGCGAAATTTTCCGTAAAAGGAGTCGAGTGTGAAATCTAGTTTGACACCCTTTTTCGGCCAAGTGTACAGGTAGTTAACACTTCTGAAAAATTATTTATTTCCGGAGGTTAAGTGTGAGCCGTGGGCTCAAGAACGAACTCAATTCAATTTTGGATGAGCAAGTTGTGATGTTTAGAAAATTTGTCGTTGAAACGACTTTTGGTGAAAAATGGCACTTGAAGGGGTTTTGAGCCGATTTCCCGACAAGTTAGAGAATTGTGAAAATTTTTCTGTTCGAGAGATTTGAAGAATTTGTTATAAGGAAGAAAATGGCTCAAGAACGGATTATTCCGAAATCGAATGACCTAGTTATGGAGCGGTGAAGAATGCGGGGAAAGGGTTGCATGAGTTGCAAATTTTGAATTCAAGTGTCAAGGTCGAGCGCCTAGGCGCTTGACTCGGCACTCAGACTCTGTTCCCAAGCGCCTAGGCGCTGTCCTAAGACAAATCTGGAGCGCCTAGGCTCTGGTCAAGTGTTAGGCCAAAAGTTAGTTCGGACATGTTTTACTAAATTTATCTTAACTCTTTTGTATGAACTCTGATTGAAGGGATTCAAGATGATCTGGAAAGCTAAGAATTAAACCTACAACTTTCATTCTTTAAGAATTGAGAGACAAGGTCTAAAATGAGCATTTTTAAAACTGTTATGTAATAAGAGACAAACTGTGGTGGTTTATTCGGACCGCCGTGGTGCCAAGTCATGTTTGGCTAGTATTTCTAAGTTCTAAACCTTTAACTTTGGAAATATAGTCTAGAGAAATGTAAACCAAGGAATGATATATGTATTGGATGTGTTAATCGCACACAATGGCGTGTCTGTTAAGCATTCGGGTTAGAAAAGTCGGGCGTACGACGTACGAACACCGAAACGCCAAACATAAATAGTGATCCGATTCTTATAAAACGGACATTATAAAACATTGAATAGTGTTAAAGTAAATCATAAGTGACGTTTATATGTGGCTAATTGGTATGTTTATATGCACTGAATGCATAGGACTTACAAAGGGCGATTAACACTAAAGTATTAAAAACCGCTAAGATAAATATTCTAACTCCATTCAATCTTCATTTGAATGTTAGTTTAAAGTATGTGGATGTATATTCTTATGAATAATCTTTATTTATGCTTCAGTTTACACAATGTTTAACGATTGTGTAAACTTCAGACTTACATGAACTCTTTATTGGTTGTATAAGTGTTCAGCTATGCTATAACGCATAAATTGTTCAAGTTTTGCTATATAATGCATTAATTATTCAAGTTTTTCAAGTTCTGATATGCATGAACCGTTTAAGAAGTATGTCAATGTCATTTGTATCGGCTAGACACATGTTAAAACCTTTTAATGATTTAGATATAATCTTTTGAATTGTTATTGAGTGCAAGTAAAGCTTCCAAATCAATTTCTACTTGGTGCAGACTCGGTCTGAGAATGAACCACCCTAATATTGGGGGAATGTTTTAATATTGCCATCATGAAATGTCGAGTGACGGAAGAACGCAAAATAAGTCGTTCGCCATGTACTGTTGATCAACGCAAGGTACAAAAGGCTGATCACCCAATGTGCCCGGGAGTCGTGCCGTTTTACAGCGAAATAGCTGTTTCAAACCCTTTTGAAATGAAAATGAAAGTTCGAGGTCCTATGACTGCTTAGCTAAAGTCAGTATGTCATTTCAAAAATATATTTTGAAAACAAAGAAAGTAATTTCCTATCATTTGAGATCTAATCACAACTTTTGTTCAGTTGTTGAAGGTTTAGAAGTATGAAGGCATGATTCTTGATTTTGTTGTTTTATATGTAACTGTTACACTTGTTGGGCATGCAAATGCTCATTCTTACTTTAAATTAAATGTTTTCAGCGAAAACTGAGCGTGTAGAAAGGTTTGGAAAGGACAAAGGCAAAGGCAAGATGAATGAATAAGAGGATGTGAACTCTATCTGTAATAGATAGGCTTATTGTAAATAATTACTGCTTTAATTATCATGATTAAAAAGATTTAAAGGTCATAGAACCTGGATATGCAATAATAGGCTTGTAATAATTAGTAATTATTTTTCTATTAGTATGAATGCATGGTTAAATGTATGTTAGAGTTGGTAACGTGAAGCACCAGCTCCAGAGTTTAAAGGTACTCGGACCCTATTAGTACAAAAAAATTGCTTGATATTAATACCTCATGTGAGCCTAGTTCACTTCCTAATGTTTTACTGAAAACACTTCCACAATATGAAATCAGTACCTCATGTGAGCCTAGTTCACTTCCTAATGTTTTACTGAAAACACTTCCACAATATGAAATCAACCCTGTGGCTGTAGAGCCAGGTTTGACATGTTCCTCATAAAACAATATTATTACTCCACAATGTTCCAGGTTGAAATAGAGTGATAGACTGACATTAATTTTCATTTTTCCACTCCCAGCTGTGATGAATGACATTAAAAGAATGGGGAGAGACATATTCTACAGATGTAACAATTGGCTTTATGAAGGGTGAAACAGTCTAACCGGTACTGTTTCCTGTTGGAACACAAACTCTTATGCCATCTAAACAAGACAGTCAATAAAAAAGAAGTGGCAAATCAAATGGACAAGCAACTCAAGTACCTGCTGCAATTTCTTGACCAAAGAACTTTACCTTGACTTTGCAAGCTCCATTCAAATATCTGAATACAAATTTCTGGTTTAGTTTCTTTGATTAAAAAAAAACTTCTTCTTAGCAGAAAAGTAAAATATAAAAGGATTAAAATTCACCAAGCAATTAAAATTTTGGTGAAACATAGAGTATCAATCTATAAATAGAATAAAGTTGAAAGTACTGAAACTCATAACCAAACTTCAAGCCAAAATCAAAGCACTTACCTTTCCATCTGAACCCAAACTAAAAATACTGGTCTCATCAGGCCCAAAAAGAACAGAGCTAATAGCAGAATCATGAGCTGGCCATCCAGTAATTTGCAGGCCAACAGACATATCTTAGCCTAATTAAGGATGTTCATTGGTACATACATGTGTTACCTTGTGTGGAATATTAAAGAAATCATCTAGCTGAATGAGAAGAAATTAAAGGATACCAAACATATGAATCATTCCATCACATGCAGCAGCTGCTAAAATCTTCCCATTGTGGTTAAAACATAAGGAAGTAATTGCTGGCGGATCTTTACCAAGAGGAAGGACTGTCTTCAAAAAAGTTTGAGAAAAAAAAGGCATGATCGTCAATGAAAAAAAAATCAAAACAAAAATCTAATGTCAACATATAAATTTCTAGGGGAAAAAAACACGAAGACATACCATAGCCTTCCATGTCCTCATGTTCCAAACAGTTAATGATGCAAATCCCAATCTAGTAATATCACTTGTGCCCTGACTACAAAGACAATGAGATCCTAAGAATTTCTTCCACTCGCATATTTAAAGTAAGAAGCTCAAAATTATGTGATTAATTTTCCAAACATGTCTATTACAGATAAATCACCACTAGAGTTATAATTAGAAGTTCCACGTACTTCATGAAGTCATTGTAACCAAATACA
Organism: Panax stipuleanatus; assembly: GCA_020205555.1. Classification (NCBI taxonomy): domain Eukaryota; kingdom Viridiplantae; phylum Streptophyta; class Magnoliopsida; order Apiales; family Araliaceae; genus Panax; species Panax stipuleanatus. The sequence goes on along the minus strand of CM035118.1, from coordinate 136,082,844 downwards.
ATTTAAGGTAACCTTGAAGAGTGACTAAATACTTACATAAACAACATTAAATAAACAATGTATGGCTAACCCACCAATCAACTAAAGAACCCAAAACCAACATTGAGCCCAGCTCAATAACCAAATCATTTCTCCTATTGATTATCAAATCGTTATTGCTTTTGCACAACCAAATTTTTAAAGCATTAAATATATTGTTTGGGCACATTCTCCAAAAGTTTAGTTTTTTGATAAATCAATATTGGCACCGTATCAGAGCTTTGGTTTCTCAAGTGTTCAAGTCCTTCACTTGCATTTTGTTCTACCCTAAATTGTTAGTACTATGGCACTCTAATTGGTTAGTGCACCGTGTTGTATAACTTGTATCCAAGTGAAACTGATCACTTGCGAATGGGAGAATTGAAGCATGACTCGTGAGATACAACACTAGGCCCATTTTTTAACAACTTAAGCTTTAAAAGCAGCAGATAATTTGATATAAACCATCAATCTAGTCCCGCGGTAGCTTCTTCCAGATCCAAATGACTCATCTATCACAACACACTCATCACTATTGATATCTTCTTTTGGTAAGTCTTATTGCTACTAATATCACTTCAAGAAGTGGAAAGAACAGAAGGAGGCTCAAGTAAGGAGGTTGTCTTAAACAACTGGCAATAATTAGGGAAAGAGCAAGGAAAAGAAAGGTAACAAAAGAAGCAAAAAATATTATGGGATGAATCAAAACATGTTTTTGACTTGACATAACTAGGTTCTGTCAAATATTCTTTCAAACAATAGGCAAGTTCATGAATCCTCAAAAATGACTTGATCTAGTAAAGATTTGATTATTATCCACTACACTGCTCAATTTTTTTAAGTAGGAAAATGGGAGATAGAATAAAACTGTGGGAGCACGAGAGTAGGACAAGAATTCCTTGAGGGAGTTCCACAAGAGGCAGAAAAATCACAAAACAAAATTAAAGGACACATTAATTGACACTCATAAAGGCCAGTAACCTACAGCACACTCTAATAATGAACTCAACCTACCGAAGAAAACAATAAACAAATCATCAAATATATAGGATATACACAGATCAATGCTGCTAAATTCACTTGCAAAGAAGCATAACCCAATTCACTTTTATTATTCTGATTATAAGAAATCAACATTCCCATTAATGAGAATATATGAAATTTTATTTGCACAAGATGATTGTGTAGAAGATGTGAATTATGTTGGGTTAATGAAGGTTTCCATTAAGTGCAGCCACTTCAAGAATATCAAACAAAGGATATATAATTGTTAATCATCAGCTTATACCTGAAAAATGCAGCAAACTTCGGTACTTTAATCATTATACTTTACATTTTCTTTCTGTGGTCATCATTATTCTTCAAATGAACTTCAATCATTTTCCAAATAAAAGAAGTTTATCAGCTTATACTATACTTGACAGTAAGCTGGGTGCTTCAACAATCTGGAAAAATGATGATGAGCAGAAAAAGAACCATACTCATTCAAACATGGGGTTCAAATTTACAACACTTCAGAGGAAAAAATATACATACATATATATGCACAAGTACCAAAACAATACCCTCTTGATGCTGCTGCAGAAACAAAAATCGGCTCCACAGGGCTACATTTTAAGTCCAAGACACTGCATCACAGCAGACCACAAGAAATAGGTACAAAGCATAAGAGAATAAATGCTTAGATATTTTGGGAAAAAGAAGAAAACCTTGGGAATGCTTCTGTTGTATTGAGATCACAAACAACTCTCTTTGCATCAGCATTCCATGCTTTGATTCCTCCATCAGCAGTGCCTATGAGAAGCTTTTGTCAAAATAAACAAGAAACGTAGAAAAATTACTATTTAGTATTTGATAATCTATGTTTCATCCCATTTGAAATTTCATGACATTTATCAAACACCTCCAGTTAAAATGCTATAATGAACATGTGATAAATAACTCCTAATAGAAGTTCCTGTAAATGAACTAAAGTCTAAAACATACTAGAAAATGAGAGGCAAATATGCAGCATCCAAACATGGTAACTCAACATTGAATACACACAGATACAAATATATGCACACACCTATAGAAAGACATGTTACATACCAGACGGTCAGATTTACAATCCCACTCGAGTGACATGATCTCTGCCCCACAATAGATGGTCGCATTTCTTGATGTTGGTGTTGATGAGTCATATGTCCATATCCTACATCAAAATTATACGAAACTCAGGAGGCAAATTATGTCATAACATGAACGAGGAGTTCACTACAAGTTTGAGAAGCACTTTGTTATAGGTTTTGTCAAGAATCTACATAACCTAAAAGGTAAATAAATGCTTAAAACTCATGGATTTGATTTCATCAGGATGTAAACCAGATTTTGCCAAAGGTTTTGTCTAGAATATACATAACCTAAAATAAATAAATGTTTATAAACTCATGGATTTGATTACAAAATAAAAATAAAAGATATATATATACATATATATATATAGAGTCCGGACCTTCTTAAAATGCGGACTTTTTTTTTTGGTTTTTTTTTTTTAAACAACTAATAAAAAATGTATAGTAACTTATAGAACTGGAAATATTTCATAATACAGTGTTTTGGGTGTGATTTGGATACATATAACAAAACAGGTTGTACAGACCTGTTTTATTATATGTATCCAAATCACACCCAAAACAATGTATTATGAAATATTTCCAGTTCCATAAATTACTATACATTTTTTATTAATTGTTTTAAAAAAAAACCAAAAAAATATAGGGTCCGTATTTGATCAGGTCCGGGAGTCCGGACCTGATCCTTATACTATATATATATATATATATATATATATTATCCAATTACATTGTTCGGCAGGATACACTTGTGACCTTTAGACCTGGAATATTTTATTTTGATGAATATAAGAATAAGTTTCAGTAATCAGTAGGTAAGGAAAATATTGAGTGGCTGCCGGACCTTTAGAATATTTCTTTTCCTCTCTCATTATCTTAACTAATGACCAGGCATCTAGGATATTTCTTGAAATTAGTTTTCATTGTATAAACCTGACTGTGCCATCCACAGAAGCACTTGCAATGTTGTCCCCAGATGCAGAAAAACGACACCGACTGATTGGACTTGTGTGACCTAAGAATGTCTCCTACAAATAGTAACCACATATAATCCAATAAAGCATCATGTAAAGGGTATAAAAATTGAACAAGACAGTGGACAAGAATTTACAAGATAAAGTAGTAAATCATTGAAATGTTAATATCAAAATTGAAACTCAAATAAGGCCTGGTAGAAATTTCACCTGAAAGCTTATTTTCACTTCTGGAAATTCTTCTTCTCTATACATTTCTGTGTCAGATTCTGTTATGCACAATCAAGTTTTAGATTAACAAGTATCACTACAGAACTGAGATCTGAAAGAAGTTCAACATTCCATGTATGCAGTATTTGCCAACTAAAACCAGATCTTTGGTTCAACTCCTGTGTAGTGATTTTGATCCCAATAATAGTAACACAAAACTGTAGATCCCATTTAAACAATCTATTTCTATATAGTTAAATACTCCCTCTGTCTCATTTTGTGTCACTGTCGAAGTGCACATAGTTGAAGCAAAGGTAAGTTTGACCAGTTTGGTATATAAATAGTTCTCCCCATACAAAACATAAGATATGCCTATTAAAGTAGAATTAATTTTGTAACAGTGAAAAAATATTTTGGGGCAACCCAAAATGGAAAGTGGGACAAGTAAAATGGGACAGAAAGAATACCATTATTTTAATCGTACTGGCTACTAGATACGAGAAGCTCCTACATGTTCATATATGCACCTATTTTTGCTACACTCAAAGACATATCGATGCTTAATTACCCAAAACTTTGGTCCACAAAACCCAATTAGCCTTATCATAATAAAGGTCTTACCTAGTGCACAAGGTTCCCATAATTAGCCTTATCATGGTGAGATTAAATATTTGTTTACTTGTTCACGAGCAATAAAAGGAATAGCTCAGTCTTCAATATTTTAAGAGGAAAGGTGAATATAATATGCCGTCATGACTTACCAATAGAAGATACATCTGGGAATGTTTTGGAGGCATTGCTTCCCCCACCATCCCCAACAATAATACTCATCTTAGAACTTGAACCATGAGCTTCGGTCGGTCTAGTAACATCCATAACCTGAGCAAACTCGGTTTCACCCACACTTTTAGAGGCACGCACTTGAGCAACCTTAGATGGAACAGTGAAATCTTCATGTCCACCACCTGATTTATTTCGACCCACGATTACAGACTGTTCTAAGTAGTTTGTCCCACTGATGCTTACTTCTGTTGCCCTTGAAGCATTGCTGCATTATAACAAAGAAGTCAGAGAACATTAAGCTTCTAAGAAAATTCAATGAAGTCAGTCTTACCTCAGTGAAGTAGATAACTGAGTCTCTTTTTCCTCCAACAAGGCCTGAAGTTGTGACAGTTTGCGATTAAGATGCTTAATATTATTTTTCAGACTGTTCACAGTAGTCCTTTCAGAACTGATCTTCAATAAGGCAGGAATGCGTGATTAGCTAAGGAAAAATTCAACGAATTTATAAATTACAGTGGCAGTGAAAAAATAAATCCACCTATCAACAACGCAATCTATCGAGATTGGAGTAACTAAATTCACCTACTAGCAGTTTACTTTTTTTTTACATGTGCATCTACTACCAGCTCTAGTATATATACTAACAGTTCCTCATGAAATTATAACTGACACTGAGAGAAATATTGTTACCGCAAGGACTGACATTAAGACATTTATAAATTATTCTTGAAAACTAACAAAGATTGGCGGGTCCATGCATAGTGCCAACTCAAGTGATAACACATTCTTGACTTATCCGCTATCCGCCATAAAAGAAGTTTGTTCTATGACTGTAAAGGGCCCCTTTTAAAGGCAGAGATTGAGAGAATGAACTCACACGTAGATAAGAGACTCCAGGAACAAACTAAATATCAGTAGTGATCAAACCCATCCCAGCTAAGGTGACTCTTAGGTGACCTAAAAAACCCTTGACAACAAGATTCCTTGGAACGATCCGTAATCACAGAACAAAAAATATCTCGAAAGATAGAATTTACAACTAATCAAACTGAAGAAGGTACTCGAGAAAAACGAAATTTACTTCAAATGGCATAAAAGGAAGTCAAGACATAACAAAGAACATTTTGTTTACTGAAAAGTGAAAACAACAGCTGACAAAATCTAAGCTAATAACAATAAATGGAAAATATAGGTAAGTATCTACAAAAAGGATATGGGTGCCATTAAACATCTCACTCAAAAAATTCCTGATGGAAAGTTGCAAGGCATCAAACCACTCCTTTGAAAAGTATACACGAAAGTAGGGATCCAAGGCTCGGGTTCTTGAGATATGGGATTGCTGCAAGAAACATCTAAAGTCAAATTAGCCAGTATAAGAAAAGACATTAAAAAACCAAGACAAGGGAGAAGAGACCCACAAAACCATGAAGCCCAGTCCTGGTTCTTTTGCAGCAAGTCATTCCCATTCATTTCAAAAAACTCTCTGACTTTATCAGTTCTTCCGGATTGCAAGCAATGGATTAAATAGTACCGTAGAATAGAGACCTCTAACTTTGATAACGTAGTAGTAAGGACTGTCTCAGAAGAAGAAAAGCACTGCTTGAAAAAGTTCAACAGGCCGATTAAGTTCTCTACCTGAAATTTGGGAATATAAACTGAGAAAATCAAATCTAATATCTTATCCACTTGAAATCCTTTGCCGATATCAGTGCCTAACTCTTTCTCAAAAGTCTGCAAAGTACTTGTAAACCCTCTGAAGACAAGATACTCCCTCACTAGCTCCTCAGCATACTGAATATTCTCCATCTCGTCTTAATAACCTACAAGTAGAGCATGTCTAGTTGTCTACAAGACTTTAAAACAATGAATACTTACATGGACCAATTCATTCATTATGTTCACAAAATGCAATTCAAACAACATCACAGAAATAACATTCACAACTTGAGTGTTCCCCTACAATGAAGAACAAGGCATCGCAATCAACAAGAAATTTAACGTAATTTGGTCAAAGTTGCCTACATTCTTAAAGAGATTCCAAATTAGTATACTTGAAGACCTTATGGTATAATATATAGTCTTGCCTTTGTATTTTCCACCTAAACACATTCCCAAAGGCCCATGTACACCCTCTCTCTGGATAATATGAATCAACTTTAGAAGTATAAAGCCCGTACCAAAACCTAGTAACCTTTTTTATTTATCTATACCCATACATGGGATGGGAAATGAGAATAGTATTGGTGTAGCCTTGCAACACAAACATAGTAGCACATTACAATCTTCTTGTTACATCCTATGATTTCTATATGATTCTTATATACACATATGGGAATGCAAGCTCCACCAACTATATATATCATAGCAAAAGTAGGGGATGGACCAAGATTTTTTTTCCAGAAAGGCATTAAGATAGTAAGGGGGTGTTTGATAAAAATTGAATGAATCTGAATCTGAATGAAAAAAGTTTTTTGATAATTAACATGTCTGAAACATCTGAATGACATAATTTTATTATTTTACCCCTCTAAAAAAATTCAAAGTTGTTGTAAATTTATTTAATATTACTTAATATAATAATTAATATATTTTTTTAAAATTTTAAAAAAAATTACTTTATCCAGCTGCTCATTCAGCCATTCAGCAAAAAAAATTGACTTAGCCATTCAGCTCAATCTTCTGACCGATTCAGCCATTCAGACGATTTTTTCCAAAACAAACGCACTTAATGGCTGACCGATTCAATCATTCAGTCATTCAGATGTATTCAGTCCTAAACAAACAACCCCCAAGTCACTAAATTATAGATAATAAGGTGTTTATTAAAATAGTATTGTCAAAGTATCAGTGAAGAAGCAGAAGTATTGTTATCGATATGACAAGTGAAGCTTACAATTCTGAGTCAAACTCACAGCAGAAGTATTGTTATAGATATGACAAGTGAGGCTTACAAATTCTAAGTCAAACTCACAGCAGCATAGCGTGACAAGCTCTCAACCAACACAATCAAATTCATGACAGTGGCAAAGCTTTAGCTCACAGTCATGTACATTAGCTTATGCTAGTTATGTTTATGGCAATTTTGTAATATAGTTAATTTGATAATTAGCTTCTAATGTAAGCAGTTTACATGTATAAATAGATAGAACTATCTCTGTATTAGTGTGATTGTAATAATAAAATAAATCTTCATTTTCGCATGGAGTTCATTTTATATCATGGTATCAGAGCCTAAACTTTACTCTAGGGTTTTCTTCTTGCAAATTTGGTCATAATTTGATCATTTCTCATTGAAATTGTATTCAATTTCTTTGTTTCTTCATTCCGCATCTGTTACAACTACCAGCAAATCACAATTCTCTGCATCAAGGTGATTTGAAGCTTCACGAAGTATTGATCTCCTAAGAACAAATTGAATCAATTAACCAATTGAGGAACAATGTCATCAAATCAGCAACACGCATCTTTTGCAAATATCGTAATCAGGTAATGATCGAAATCCTCATGTTATTGATCCATATGCATCTACAAACCTTAGTATTCAACTAGATTCTTTTCATCCTTTGTTTTTACATCCCAATGATCATCCTGGACTCCATCTAGTTTCATTTACTCTTACTGGTGAGAATTTCAAACAGTGGAAAAGAGATATGAACATTGCTTTTTCAGCAAAAATAAAACTCGGAATGGTGAATGGTGAATGGTGAATGGTGAATGGTAAATGTCTTAAAAACCAAGTGAAAATTCACCTAATGTGGAATCGTTGCAATGCTATGGTTATCTCTTGTATACTAAACTCTGTTTCTGCTGAAATAGCATCTGGTATGGTTTATCTAACTAGTTCAAGTGAAATTTGGTAAGATTTGCATACGAGGTTTGCTCAAAGTAATTTTCCAAAATTGTTTCAATTTTGAAACAATTTTGATCCATGTATGATGAGTACTTCAATTTGTCCAATCTTCCAAACTGCACTTGTAATTGTACTTGTGGAGCCATCAAAAGACAAGAGGAGCATGGGAAGATACAAAAGGTTATTCAATTTTTAATGGGATTGAATGAGACCTACACTGGAATTAGAGGACAAATATTAATGTTGCAACCTTTGCCCGATATTAACCTAAGTGTATGCTTTGTTGAATCAAGAAGAGAAACAAAGAGAATGTCAATTACCTTCGTTTTCTATTAACGAGTCCTCCATCCCTGCAGCTCTTTTAAGCAAAATTGGTCCTACTTTCAGAAATTTTAACAACAAAAAGCCTTTTAATACTAAGAAAGGTTTAATGCAATGTACATATTACAATGGTACTAAGCATACAAAAGATACATGCTTTAAATTGCATGAATATTCTTCTTGGCACAAGCTTTCCACTGCCAATACTCTACCTGTTAATTCAATTGTTGCTAATTCAGTGACTATTGCATCACCTTTTGCACACTCCGTTGCTACAATTTCTATTCAACAGTCTTCTGCAAAATCTAGTAACACGCAATATTCCAACTATAATGGAACACTTTCAGAGACTCAACTGAAACAGGTTCTGCAATATATCAAGATGGACAAGGAAAACAAATTATCAGGTGTTAATCTTGCATGTAACAAGTTTTGTTCCACTAGCTTACACATTATTAATCTTGTATTTTCATCTGTTCGTACTCTTAATTATCAGTGGATTGTTAATTTTGGCGCCACCGATCATATTACCAACTCATTCTCAAACCTTGTTAATTCTACACTAGTTACTTCCTTCATACATCTACCTAATGGCAAGGTGTCTTCTACTACTTAACAGGAACAGTTAATCTTACTCCGAATCTCACCCTTTTTAATGTTCTCTATGTTCCTGGCTTTCAATACAACTTGATTTCTGTTAGTAAATTGACTTCTAATAATGCTTGTTGTGTTCTCTTTTCTCCTCACCAATGTGTTTTTCAAGATCAAGTGTTGAGGACTTTGAAAGGGACTGGTAGTCTGGATGGCGGCTTGTATATTTTCCAAGATCCAAGCTCTGCAGTTAATTCTAGTAATATTTCTTCTAGTACTATTACTTCTACTTCCATTATAAACTCAGTTGTATCAAAACAAGTTAGACTTGGTCATCCATCTCTCAATGTTCTAAATAAAATTTCCTCTCTTCATTTTTTAGAACAATTGTATTCTTACTTGTGATGTATGTCCTTTAGCTAAACAACACGAGTTGTTTTTCCTCATAGTGTTACCAAAACCACTAAATTGTTTCAATTGTTACATTATGATCTTTGGGGACCATATAAGTATCCCACTTATGATGGTTGTTCTTATTTTCACATTGGTTGATGATTTTTCTAGATGTACATGGACTTACATGTTACATTCTAAAAGTCAAGTTTCTGACTTCATGAAATCTTTTCTCTCTTATGTTAAAACTCAATTCAGATTGTTAGAACTGATAATGGCATGGAATTTCTTCAGAATACTCTAAATTCCTTACTTGATCATCTGGGAATTATTCATCAAACGAGTTGTGTCTACACTCCTCAACAAAATGGAGTTGTTGAAAAGAAGCATAGACATCTTTTTGAGGTTGCTAGATCTTTACAATTTCAAGCATCTTTGCCTATTAAGTTTTGGGGTGATAGTCTTCTAACCGCTACGTACCTTATCAACAGGCTTCGTATTGCTATTTTAGACTACAAAACTCCAGTTGAAATTTTAATGGGCTCTCCTCCTTATACTCATCACAGGGCTTATGGTTGTTTGTGTTATGTTTCTACTTTAGCCCATAACAGAATTAAGTTTGATCCAAGGGCTTCTAAGTGTGTTTTTCTAGGTTATCTTTTTTGGCAAGAAAGGATACAGAGTATTTGATCTATCTACTTTGAGGGATGTTGCCTTTCATGAAACCCAATTTCCTTTTCAAAATATTTCAACCACTTCCTCTTCTTCTATTAATTGCTCTTTATTTCCTCCTGATCTTTTTATTTTCCAAACTGATGATTCTACTAGTGGTTGTCTTGTATTCTCAAAAATAGATTCTTCACTTAATTCATCTTTTTCACCCTCATTGGATATTTCCAATTGCAGTGATGTCTATTCTTTTTCTTTAAATGATGCCTCTAATGATATATCCCATGCTTTTCCCTCTATCAATAAATATGTTCTCATAAATGACTTCCTGCAAAGTTCGAAGATTATACAGGCTTACCATCTATATTTACTCAGTCTCTTTCTACTTCAGCACAGGTATCTTATGATGCACAGGTTTCCTCTTCATATCCTTTACCTCATTACATCTCTTGTTCTCGCTTTACCCCAAGACATTTGCTCTTTCTAGATACTATATCTTCTCATTGTGAACCTAAAACCTATGTTCAATCTGTGAAACATTCTCACTGGCAACAGGGCATGGCCCATGAAATTCATGCCTTAGAGTCCAAGAAGACTTGGATATTGACTTCCTTGCCTAAAGGACATCACACTATTGGATGCAAATGGATCTATAGGACCAAGTTTCTTGCTAATCGTTCTATCGACAAGTACAAAGCTAGGTTGGTGGCAAAAGGCTTTACGCAAACATGGCCAAGGCTATTTTGAAACTTTTGCTTCCATAGTCAAAATGACTACAATTAGACTTCTTTTAGCATTGGCATCCACTAAAAGGTGGCAATTGTCTCAAATAGATTTTCTAACGCTCGTGGTGGTTTACAAGAGGATGTCTACATGGATTTACCTCCTGGATTTCAATGTCTAGTGCAAGATAATTCTTCTGCTCCCGTGGTTTGCAAATTAATAAAATCATTGTATGGGCTCAAACAAGCTCCAAGACAATGGTTTTCAAAATTTTAAAGTGTGCTTCTCAGTTATGGATTTATTCAATCAAAAAGAAATCATTCTCTATTTGTTCTAACCAAGGGTTCCTCATTTACTGCTCTCCTTGTTTATGTTGATGACATTATCATCACACGGAACAATGCTCCTACTATTACTACTAGCAAGTCTTTTCTTAACACTTAGTTTAAGATTAAAGACTTGGAATCTTTGAAATATTTTTTGGGTTTAGAGATTGCAAGGAATGATACTGGTATTTATATTAATCAAAGGAAATATGTTCTTGATATCTTACAAGACACTGGTCTTCAAGGTTCTAAACCCAGTGTTATTCATATGGATCAACATCATCAGCTTGCCTCAGATAAAGGAGATCTTCTCTCAGTTTCTGACGGCAGTGCCTACCAAAGATTGGTAGGCAGGCTAGTATATCTTACTATAACTAGACCTGACATTAGTTATGGTGTTTTTATTCTAAGTCAGTTTCTAGCTCAACCTCGAACCCCTCATTTTGAAGCAGCATTGAAGTTGGTTAAATATCTTAAAGGCAGTTTGGGACAAGGTTTACTCTTTACGGCCAACAATAGTCTTCAAGTGTTTGTGACGCAAATTGGGATTCTTGTCCTCATAGTAGACGATCAATATCTGATTTTTGTGTCTTACTTGGCTCTTCCTTATTTCCATGGAAAAGTAAAAAGCAACCTATTGTGTCCAGGTACTCTGCTGAATCAGAATATAGATCCATGGCCAACACATGTTGTAAACTAGTATGGATTTCAGCTCTTTTAAAAGATTTTGGTATCCCAGTTTCTATGCCTATTCCTGTGACAACAAGGCAGCTCTCTGTATCGTGTCAAATCCTGTGTGTCATGAGCACACTAAACATATTGAGATAGATTGTCACCTTGTACGGGATAAGCTTACGCAAGGTTTTATCTCTATTCATCATGTGTCCACTCCTGAGCAGCCGGCTGATTTGCTTACTAAGTCCTTGGCTTCTCAGCATCTTAAACAATTATTGATCAAGTTAAGCATTTGTAACTTGTTTCATAATGCAAATTGAGGGGGGATGTTATAGATATGACAAGTGAAGCTTACAATTCTGAGCGAAACTCACAGCAGCATAGCGTCCATCAAATTCATGACAGTGGCTTATGCTTGTTATGTTTATGGCATTTTTGTAATACAATTAGTTTGATAATTAGCTTATAATGTAAGCAGTTTACATGTATAAATAGAGAGAATTATTAGTGTGTGATTGTAATAATAAAATGAATCTTCATTTTCATATGGATTTCATTTTAAATCAAGTATCAAAAGATTTTTTTATCTTAATAAACTAAAGTGAATCAGATCTTATTGTAGAGTTTATAATATAGCAGTTTGTAAGTAGAATCAATCGCACAAATCAAGTAAGCCAACGAAGGAAAACATACAATGAAAATCGGATTACGAATTACACTAACTTCAAGCTTTATTTACAGCTCAACAGTAAGTCTGTAACTACGAATTACAACCCGGACTGAAAGATTATAGTGATGAACGAACCTCATACAACTGATTGTCGTTCCTAGGGTTTTGATTTGCTCTGTTCAATCCTTGTTCTATATTTTGCTCTTCCTCTTTTGTTTTCCTTGACGAGTTAAAAACCTCGAGGCTGTTGGATAGTCTGGTATTGAAGAGAGTATAGGCCTAATTTGGGAGTAGTATTATTGTTATTTTGTCCTTTTCCTCTGATATTGTTATTAGGAATTTCTTAACATGTGCCCTAAGGGCACATGCTAAGCACACAGTTCAACAGAATATTCTCTTGAATTGTGTGTATATTCTCTTGAACTTGGTGCATATGCAAAAATCAAGAGAATATGCACATAATTCAAGAGAATATTCTCTTGAACTGTGTGCTTAGCATGTGCCCTTAGGGCACATGTTAAGAGTACCCTTGTTATTATATGTGTTTAGTTTTATTTAGAGCGTCCTCTTAATATGTGATTTAAGGACACATAATTTAATAGAATATTTTTTTAAATTATGTACATATTTTTTTGATTTCTGCATTTACACTAAATTTAAAAAAATATGCACGTAATTCAAAAAAATATTCTCTTGAACTGTGTGTTTAGCATGTATCCCCTAAGAGCACATGTTAATAAATTTCTTATTTAAAACCCACATCTTTAATGTAATTTATTAAGGGAGAATTAAGACTAAGAATTGTCTGACTTCCATTTGACGGCCGGAGCTCGATACCCTTAGCCTGCTTAATTAGAACTACAATCAACAAACGCAATAGAGATTGAAAACAAGTTTATTTTACTGCTTCAATTTTTCAATTAATTTGTTTCAAAACCAATCCCCAATATCACTCAAGCGATGGAGAATTAAAACCAAAAACCCACCATCTTAATTTCTCACTCCGGACCTATACTATACCATCCTTGCAATGATTCTTCAAGTAAAGAGTGAAATAATAGAAAGAGAAAATGAGAAATTAGAATATAAAAAGAAATAATAAAAAATAAGAACATATATTGATTTTGTTGATGAAATTAAATAACCAAGAGTGAAAGATATCTGCTTTGCGTGATGTGGTGATGAGTAAAGGAAAACGAATATAACTTATGAGTATTACAATTATTATTATAATATTAATTATTACTAATGGACTGGGTGACAACTATTTGAAGTTAATTTAATTTTTATGGTTGAGTTATTATGATATGTTAATATTTTTATTGGACATTATACATTTTGTTTATTATATTATGGTCAAAATATTATAAATATATATTTAAAATACTATACAGACATTTTGGATTATCAAATATATTTTTCTTAAACTGTTTAGAGGGTTAAAATGATAAAATACAGTTATTCAGACATTTTCGTCAAACAAAAAATTTTCATTCACATACAATTCTAGATAGATCTATATTATTATGTATAAACTGTTCAAATCTTAACATTCTGTCCTATCAAATACAACCTTAGGCTCTTTTTTGTACAACAGAGCGAACATAATAATACATTGTATCCATAGGCTATGTTTGTTTGCAAAAAATATATTTGGAACTAAAAGTGTAAATAAACCGAGCCAAGTCAAATCGAGTATTGAGTTGCTCAAATTTGATTCATAAAAATTATTGAGTATAAAATAAGGTTTAATTGAGACTCATTTAGCTACCGAGTTAAGCACAATCTTGAATCGAGCCTAAATAATTTAAACTTTTAATCGAACGAATACAAAGCGAACTTGAAATATTTGCTCATTTCACAATCTTATTTAAAACTGAACTATTTATCTCAATTTAACATTATTTCAATATTTATCATAAGATTAATCTCTTATAACTAATATTAAAAATAATATATAAGCCTATTAATAATTTAAAATAATATTAAATTAAGACAAATTCAATCCCAATCATATTTTTTTTTATAACCAAACATTGCCACAAGCATTCACAAAATTATACCGGGGGCTACCGATACGCCGTATTGGCATGGATATTCGAGCCGCGTAACGTGGCTTAGCTTTAAATAAAACCAACGCCACGATTGGCTCCCTATCTCTCTTTGACGACGACGACTACTACTTGTCTACTTGGAAGCTGCGTGAGAGGGGTTTCTCCCCCCTCCGTGTTCCTTGAATCAAACACCTGAACAGGATTTTTCTTATTGTTCATATCTGATTATAATTACGATGACAAGAATTTGGTTTTGGTCTCCCTTAATCTTCTGATGCAGCAGAACACAGCCTTTTGTCTCCGGATTCCAGCCAATCCGGTGGTGTCGCCTCGCCACAATGTCAGCCCCTTGCTGTCCTACTCTCTCTCATCGGCCCGCCTTTCTCTCTCCTCCCAATTTCAGGGTTAGGGTTTTCAAACTCCATAAGCCCTGGTTTAAGCTCGGCTTGCACACGAACTTCGTCGATTCGCTCTCTAAATCTCCCGGATACGTAAGCTCTTTACAGCTCTTTCAGTGATTGAATCCAATTTGGAGCATGTTTCATTGCTGAGAAAAGATGTAGGAATTAAAAGTTGGGGTAATTGATTGCAATAATTAATAATTGAAAATACGGAACAATTAGCTAAAGTAATGCCATCACTATATATGTATTAATTGAGTAGCAAATTTTTATAGGATTCTCCTAAGAGAATCAATAGAGGGAATAGGGGTGAAACTACCAGAGGTTGAAGCTATTCAAACTGCGGAATCTTGTATAAAGTTACTATCTTCGAGACCTTATAAAATAAAAGTATTGGGTTTATAGTTTTGTCATTAGCCTAGGTTGAGGTGTGGTTATGTTTATTAGGAGACAATTAGCCAGATATAATTTTGTACTTTTTTCGTATATAATGTTTTATTGTCGTATCTTGAGGATGAGATTTTTCATTAATTATGAGACAACTAATGTTTTTGATGTTGTGATTGTTTTTCCCGTTTGTAGAAATGGAAATTTTCATGTTTTAGGGATGAGGACTATTCTTCGGAATGTTTGAAGTTCGATTATGTGGAAAATAAAGTGCCAGAAGAATCTGTGAGCCCTGAGTTCAATCAATCCAACACTGTGAATGATGATTGGCTTTCTAAACTCAGAAAGGTACTACCTTATTTATTTTTCATTTGAAGCCTCCATTGTGGATATTGATGATTCTTCCATGCCATACTTAAAAGCCTGAGCTAAATCTAACATATGAGAAAATTGATTGAAAGACCACTCTTGTTGAACTGTATACCAATAACTTAGTAGTTGGTTCAAAATATTCTTTGCTCGGGTTAAACATTCACTGTCATGGTTTTAAATAAGTTCACAAACTTGCAATTGCTTGTGACAACTGATAACTGATTGAGTGCTTGGCATGTTATGCTAACCAGTTCATCTATATCATCCACTATTTTTTTTGTGATTAATAATCATGGCTGAATTATGGTTGTTAAATTTTATATGGATAGAAACTTATCATTTTGTTTGTTATACTTATAGGCAAATTTTTGTAATTCAGTTGACTTGCATTTTCAAGGATTATGTGTAGATCTGTCCTTTCTCTTATGGTCTATTACTTACTGATGGAGAGGAATTAACATATCAGACTCATTTCAGGCTACGGATGCAGTGTTTGGTGCACAACCTTGGACAGTGCCATGGACAGCAAAGACCATTCTGCAGGTAATTTATTTCTTATGGTTTTTATTAAAAAAAAAACAAAAGAGAAAAAAAGAAGAACGTCTCCTTCCACGCTCAATTGTTCTACTAAGATGGCACATATTTTCAAATATATCATTTACAGAATGGTTTAAAGTTTCCTTTTGAGTTTAATAGTTTTATAAATGTGGGGTCCACAAAGATTTGAATTGATGAATAGTAAGAATCTTAAAACTCTTTAATAGTAAATGTTTAGAATCTATATAAAGCGTGAGCATGACACTTTCTTCACCAAGTTAACCCCGAAGTTTAAAGTTCTGAGTTAATAGCATCCCTATTTTACCCTTAAATTAAAGGTTTATTTCTAAAACTAATAATATAGTATAAAATACATGCACAATGCATGTACCTCAGGCCCCGTATTTGATATTAAGTGTGGACATCCAAAAAAGGAAAGATGGTCAATTAAAGATGGACAGAGGGATTATATCTTACAAAAAAATAAACTAAAAAGATAAATCTCCCAATTTCGAGGATTTAGTCAACAGACAAAAAGATTTTTAGTTTTTAACCATGCAGGAATTATATTAAATATTTATATCAAGTTACGAAGTCACCTGTCAATTGGTCTAAAATTTGAGAGAATAAAAGGGTCAGCCATGAAGAGAAATACTCCCTCCAAGCGACACTTGAATCTTTATCACACCTCAACCTAGGCTAATGACTAAAGGATAACGACTGACCCAATACTTTTATTTCATATGGTCCCAAAGATAAGAACTTGCACAAAGATTCAGCATTTAGTTTTTTAAACTCGAACCAACGCCAAGGTTATTATATTGGCAAAAAACTGACCATGTATCTGTGTGATAGAATCAATGCACAAATTGTGGTGATGAGGAGCAGGTAGTTGGGTTAATATTAATGGTGGGTTAGTGGCTATAGCAACCAATTTTAGTAATGGGCCTGCAACAAAGTAGTGGCATGGTAGTAAAAATAATTATTGGTGCTAGTGGTGGCAGCTCTTGCCAAGTCACCAGGATGTGCAGCGGTACGTGGAGATCTGAGTCTGCTTTTAAAGGCAAAACGACTATCATTATAAATGATTTTTATTTAGAATATTTTTCTGATTGAAAACTAAAAACCTCTATGGAGCCATTGTGTGAAGATGATGAAACATCGGTTGAGACTTGAGATGGTTTGGTCATCTCCAAAGTTGGCCTATAGATGCGCCAATGAGAAGAAGAGACTTGTACTCTGAAAGAAGATATAAGAAGTGGGAGGTGAAGGCCGAAATTTACTTGATGTGGTAAAAAGAGACTTGAATTAGTGGAATTTAATCAAGGGCACAGTCTTTGATGGAAAAGGATTGGAGGAGAGCAATCCACATATTGTATGTGTTTTGATAGTATTTGTTTCCATTTATTTCTATGTAGATTGGACATACTTATCTACATTACTATAAGTTATGTAGGTTGCAAAATGCTCAGTGGAGGGTTCAACCCAAGATACCAGAAAGAATTAGGACCCAGGTATCCCTAGAGCAACGTCCACTATTGTGAACTTCATTTTAGGTATTACCTATTATATTTTCAATAATATCTGGAGCCACTCTCTAAATGGTTGCATTTCAAATCACGCACTTTCACGATCTCAACCATGAGGTAGTGGTGATTATTATTCAGTTCAGTTGCATTGAAGCTTTAAAAAAAGGATAACACTGAATTGAATGTTTTTAGAATACCTATATGCAACTAATGCAAGTCATGCTCTATGTGATTTTTTTTATTAATTCAAATAACAGCCTGTTCATGAGATCTAAACTGAAACAGTTGAGATAAATTTGTGCTAGGTAACGCATCATTTGCTTAATTAAATTTGAGTCCCGAGCAATTGCGATTTTCTGGTTTATTGTCGCATTTTAAGACTGTAGAATAGTTGAAGTAGTAATACTTGAAGTCTAATGAATATAAAACTAACTAAGAATGTTTGGAGTTTGAAGACACATATCAGCACAGCTGAGGAAGAGTGATGTGGTTACCATTAATGATAATTCTAGGGAAAGAGGAGTGCCAAAATCAACATAGATGGGATTCGTTAAGAAAGATTTGTGACATTTATCACTTTCTTGTTTAACAAAGTATATAGTCCTAGGCAGAGCAGAATAGAGAAATAAATTCATGTAGCTGCTGACTCCCAAATAATATAGATTTTAGTTAGGAAACAATCTCCTACTAAAATCTACTACTATAATAGACTCTCCTAATTGAAATCTACTACTACAATTAAAACTCTCCTAATGAAAAGCTACTACTATAATACCCTACTAAATAATTTCATTAATAACTCAACATTTATCTCTAAATAACAATACAACATTAATAATAAACTTATTGAATTTCTTCTTCTTTGGCGCATCCTAACCTCTAAAGGCAATATTTCAGACATTGTTTTCTTGAAGATGGAAGTGCTGGGAAACCATTAAGTATAAGATCAGTAGTTCCATCTCTGTTGTTGCAGGTAATGTTCCTCTGGATTGCCTCATTCTGGCTGGTGGGATCTTGGATAATTCCATTTGTAGCCCACACAGCAGGTTTCAGAAAGGAGTCCCTGACATACAGAGGTCAAGCATTGTACAGCCTCTTGACAGATGTGGCTGAAGGTCTTGCTGGGATTGCAATCCTCCATCGCTGTCTTGCACGGTTCTCTCCCCTTCCATCTGACTGGTTCAGGTTTAGTCTGCAAGGGAAGTGGTTACTTGAAGTAGGTTTCGGCTGCCTCATGTTCCCCCTGGTGCAACCGGCTCTCACAGGTCAACCTAAATTTGTTGCCAATGCTTCCCTCTACACCTGTCACTGTCTCTAATGTTGAGCAATCAATCTTTGCGCGGGATCCAGTGGCGATGGCCCTTTATGCCGTAGTGGTTTCAGTCTGTGCCCCTGTCTGGGAGGAGATTGTCTTCCGTGGGTTTCTTCTCCCTTCATTGACCAGGTACATGCCTGTATGGTGTTCAATCTTTGTCAGTTCGGTGGCTTTTGCCTTGGCACATTTCAATGTGCAGAGGATGCTGCCACTTGTATTCCTTGGGGTGGTAATGGGTGCTGTTTTTGCAAGATCACGGAACCTGTTGACGTCTGTGCTTTTGCATAGCCTCTGGAATGCCTTTGTATTTATAGATTTGATGAAGTAACATTAATTTGTATTTTTAATATTAATCTAGTCCCAATTGCGTATTATTTTATTCTCTTGTCTCCCTTTTCTCCTTTTGTACGTTTTAGTGTTTGTTTGTAGTATTTTCCCGAGGCTGATCCAGCCTGATATTTCTTTTGCAGTTCAAGCTGCTAGAAAACACTATGGCATAGGTACCGACTAATTTTCGGAATTCTTACTCAACTCTTAACATCTCTTGGTTTGTTTAAATTGATTCATAGTATCCCAAATCATGTTGATGATATCCTATCATTTAAAAAAGGGGGATCTGCAAGAATGTATGACGTTTCAGATTATTGGTGTTGCCCACAATTACCCGCGGTGTGTTAGAATTTTCCTATTTGGTGGGCTTCTTTTTCGATGTAATGGTAAATAAGATTGTCTTTACTGTGGATTAGTTGTGTTATACTCGTTTCGCAAGTAAACCTAATTAATTACTAATATTAAAACTGAAGGTGATGAATACTTTGCAGAAGACTGATCCTGTCCTCTGGTGGTTTACCAATGTACTAACTATGAGTATAACTGAGCTTCTTTCTTGTAAATCTTAATTTACATCACCAGCATTGAAGTATCTTATTTTCTGTGAGTTTTTGCTGATTTGGTTGACTATTTTAGCGATACTTGTGTTTCTCCATGACCTAATAAGTTCTTCAACACTCAACAGTGAAAAACATTCTGTTTGGAATGTGATGGGATTTGTGAATGTCTGAATACTGTACAAACCTTTTTTGTCTTTGAGGGGGACATCAGGATGGACCATTTGGTTTTGAGTCTTTTTCTGGTTTTGGTTTTTGCTACCTGAAAACTATGCTGATGTCCATTTCTTTCTCCGACAACAATGGGGACCAATGTCTTCTACTTTCGTTTCTTTAGATTGTTTCATCGATAATAATTAGTTAAACTTCAGAATGAATAGGACATAACTTTCTTCAGGATTAAAGCCTGAGTTGAGTTGAACTTGCCACCACTCAGATTGTTGGTGGATGTAAATGCCTGAAGTTTCCTTACCAAGAGAAGATCGTGATATTTTATTATTCCTCAGATTTCAGATATATCTATTTTACTGATTTATCATTTGTCATTGATATTGTGTTTATATATATATATATATTCAGATAGACAATGAAAGAGAAGAGGAGTCTACCAGTAGAAATTAAATATATTGTTTAATGCATAACATTATAAGCATTTGCCTCTTACTTGTATGAATAAAGTTGTTAGAGCTCCATTTGTGTATAGCATTTGCAATAATGAAATACCTAACCCTCTTGATTGGAAAATGTAGTGCAGCAGTTGGGATGTAAAGGTGCAATAGTACTTGTATTACCCACCCTAAAATTGAAAGACAGAGGCATAGATAGAGCATAAGAATATTAGATGACAAGAAAGGCAAGCAAAGTAGAATCAAACGTTTGTCTAGATTGTTTTTTAAAATACAGGCTCATACGAAAATTATTTATGTTTTGGAAATAGCTTGAATCATTTATGGAATGTGCATCAACTTTGTTTTGTTTCACTTCATCTAAGCTTTAGTTAGTTATACTTGAGTTTAATAAAGTGCGAGGGGACACATGATCTTCTTTGGGAATTAAGCTTATAAGAAAAATATGAAAAGGAAATTGAGGGTAAGCTCGCTAAAGATGTAACAATACAATATTGAGGACTTGTGGGGTTTTTGCGTTTCTCTTTCTGTTTTCCTTTTCTTTGTCAATTATTAATTATAATTGTCTGTATTCAAACAGCCACATGTATGATTGTTAGGAGAGGATAGCAAAGCAATATAGATAGAGATACCCATAATATATATATATATATATATATATATATATATATAGTCCGAATCTTACACTTACCCTTTATTCAACATACCTTGTTTATCCCCCTTTAGCGATGCACCCGGTCCGTCGTTATATATACAATCGTCGTCTTAGCTTTTAGCGACGGACAACATATAGACAACGATTGTATATATAGCGACGGACCAAACCGTCGCCCGGTTTGTCGCTAAAGGGGGATGAGTTGGGTGAATTTTTAGTTGGGTGAGTCTAAGATCATTACCGTAAGTATATATATATATATATATGAGATATGATTCTTTAAAGCAAGGCAATTTCTATTTAATTACCCACCTTACTTGGGTACATTTGAACTTTAGAACCTCTTGTTAATTCTCCTCTCATTCTGTGTATACAAATACAATATAGAGAGTGGCCGGCAACATGGAAACTTCCCAACCTCTGTCTATTGAGAGCTTTTCTTATAGTTGGTTAGCAAACTTGAAGCCTTCTTTGGAAAGTCCAGGCAACTCCTTCAGGGAATCCCTTGATGAAGCTAATAATTCCTTCATCGAGATAGACCCAAAGTTGTCTTATTCCTCAAGGAGATTCTTTAGAGTTTCCCAGGTGCAGGATTTTGATTTTCCTATATCGCAGACTGATCCTCCGACTCTTGTTCATGCCGATGAGCTGATTTCCAACGGCTTCCTTGTGCCTCTTTTTGTCAAACAATTGAAGGCGGCGGAGGCATTTGATGATGCCTCGGATTCCATCCATCCCAACTCACCCATCTCTAATTCAGACAAGTTGCATTCGGGTAAAAGGTTGAGAAGGTGTCGAATGTTATTATCTAAGCGAATCTTTCACAAGTATTTGGATTTTCTTATTAGGCCACTTTGCCAAAGATTACGAGGAGGACGAAGATCTGGTTCTAGGGTTGGAATTACCGATGAGAGATTGCAGGAAGTAAGAAATTGG
Source organism: Panax stipuleanatus (assembly GCA_020205555.1). Lineage (NCBI taxonomy): Eukaryota > Viridiplantae > Streptophyta > Magnoliopsida > Apiales > Araliaceae > Panax > Panax stipuleanatus. The sequence goes on along the minus strand of CM035118.1, from coordinate 136,060,828 downwards.
GAATACTCGGCTGATGATTGGAGGAGGAGGTCATGTTGTGATTCTGAGAGCTCAATTTACGAGGCGGTTCTCCATTGCAAAAGAACCATTGGTATGAAAATAACCTAGTTGTTGTTTCTTCACGACCATGACATTGTAATACGTACATACGGAATTTGTTCTGGGTTTTAATGTTGTACTTTAATTACTTGGGTATTTCAGGTAATTGAATATGAAGTTGTAGCATGAACTTGAGCAAAGAAATTACTATTGGAAATTAGGAGGTCTGACTGAAGAAGATCACTTGTTACTTGCCCTAGTTGGCTAGTCCCGTTTTTTTTTTGTTGGTTTGATAAAGTAGATGCTGGAGAGGAGAGGTGGTCTTTGTTTATTAAGTTGTCATCGTCTTCTTACTTATTGGAGAAGAATTTCCAACTAGAAGGAATCTCTCTCCAAATCTTTTTTAGTTAGTTTCATGCATTTATTTAATTTTGTTGTGGAAATTCTGCTTCTGAATACCTACGATATCTATGGAGCTGGAAAGTTCATGTTTCACCAATCTAGCATGCATTGAACACGTACAAATTTAAAATGCATGCATATTTGCATAACAAGTTAATTTTCAAGTGTTTGTGCTCGTCTTTGATCAAATGTGTTTTAGTCTTAATTTACCAGTCACTCACAATTATCTGTATGGAACTTGGTCTACATGGATATATATAACTATAATACAAAACCTCAACAATTTGGTTTTATCATATATATATATATGGGGAATATGGAAGTGTACAACCGTGTAACTTTTAAATTTATACAGTCTACGATAGTAGAGTAAATTCAGTCTACTATCGTAGAGTAGTCACTCTACGATTTGAGAATTCAATCTACGATAATAGAATTAATTCATTCTACTATCGTAAACTGTATAACTTTAAAATTTACACGGCTATACACCTTTATTTTTACCTATATATATTAAGGGAAGTTCCTTCCATAATCAAAAACTACATCATTTTCTCATTTTCTTTCTTAATTATTCTTTGGTATAATTAAGTTAAGATCTTCAATTGACGTACGTAATGATTGTACATGGGATAGGTAGCTCATAGCTCGGCCTGAAAGAACAGAGGACAACGACACGGCATTTAGGTCCAATATTGGATGAGTTGCCTAGTCAGTCAGTCAGTCCACTAGGCTAGGCTAGGCCTAGCTACACCTACACTACACAGGTAACTTGTACGTTTATTTTGTTCTTATTTGTCTACCTATGTCACCACCACATGCTTTATCAATTGCACATTTGCACTATATCACATCTTTTGCCCAACGCCAATCAAAATTTACCCCTGCATTTCCCGTTTTTTACCCATTTTTTTCACCCTCTTTACAATTGTACAGAATTCGAAAAATACGAAAGGGGGCATGCGTGTTAACACTGTATTAATTAATTGACCAATTTATTATAAAATTAATTTTATAATAACTGAATCTGAAAATACAGTACCATTGCAAAGAAAATAGTACTACTATTTTTTTTCAAACATATATATATATATATATATATAATTACTCAAATTTAAAGCAACATTCGTTTCATTGTATATATATATATATATATATATATATATATATATATATATATATATATATATATATATATATTTTACTAATTTAAGTTGAAATCTTAACATTCTTATCTTGGACATAAATGGATCTCAAGACCTCTTAAACTCAAAATTTTATGAGTAATTATTTTACCATTGAACCAAAAGGAACTTGGTTATTTCATTGTATACGTAATGTGAATCACACGGGAAAGAACAATGTTAAAAATACACATGAAGTTTTCTTACATAAAACATGGTATGTTAAAAGAAACGGACAAATCAAGAGAGTCTCATTCCCTTTAGTATTATTTAATTATTGTTGACTTTTTAAAATTAAGGTTGTGTTTGATTATATCTGAATAGTTCTTAATAAATATATTTTTGATTTGGTCAGAGGCAAAATTTGTTTGATAATTTTTTTTATCTTTTATTGTCTCTTAATTGATTAGACATAAATATAATTTTAAACCATCCAGAGATTCGTCTGAGCAAGTTTATATTTTTTTGAACAAAAATAACATCATCAATAATACAAATTCCTCTTTTATTCTCAATACAAATTTAACCCTACTAATCTCTAGCATTGCTGTTCTTTGTTCCGCCGCTCTTCTCCTTCGCTGCTGTTCTTCTCTTTCTTTTTGTCCCTAATGAAATTTTAACGAGGGAACCAGAGAGCAAACGGTGGAGGGAAACCATGGCTAACACGGAGACAATTTCTAGCCCTAGCCCTAAATTGGACGACGAAGAGACGAAGAAGAAACGGAAGAGAAAGAGAGAAAATCAAAAAGGATAGAGCAACAGAAGCAGAAAAATCTTAATTGGAAGGAAAAATTGGACTGAATAAGAATGAGGAAGTTGAATTGAAGAGAGAGAAAGAGAAAGAAAATTAAATTGAGGAGAGAGAATGTGAATAATGGGCTTCCAATATACTGTTAAAAGTATTAAGTATACTATCCCGTTTTATAATAAATATTTTTTTAGTTTAAATTACACATACTAATATATAAGTTAAAATAGTAAAAATATCTTTAATATATTTTTTTGTTTTATTTGAGATTTTTTTTTATTGTTTTTTGGTCTCTCTTTCTCTTTCTTCAACCTTTCAATTTCTCAATAAATACGCAATAAATATTATTGGTTGCATAAGGGCACATATGAAAAACTATTATAAAATTGTATTGAAATTCTAACACATCATTTATTTTGAAAAAAAATATTAATCCTAAAAAATCACTTATTGTGGAACGGAGGTAGTAGATTTTTATTTAATATAGGAGTCGAAGTATAGTTGAATTGTTATGTTATGATGCTTTTCATTAGATTTGATATATTTTGTTTCGTCATATTGTGGTCAAAATATTATAAATATGTATTTAAAATTCTATTCAAATTTTTTTGATTATCAAAAAAGTTTTGTTTAAAAGGGTTAAAATGGTAAAATACTGCATTCAGACATTTTGAAAAATTAATTATCAAACAATATTTTTTTATTCAGACACAATTCTGGACAGAAGCTCTATACTATTCAGATGTCTAAATTATTCAGATATTAACACTCAATTTTATCAAACTCACTGGCGAACTAGGGGGGTCAAAGGGGTCATATGACCCCTCAACCTTGGAATCAATGTTAGTTAAACTTGATACTCCCTCTGTCCCAAAATAACTGCTTAGTTTTGATTTTTTAAAGTCAAATTGATTATTTTTTAAATCTATTTTTGTATCATTTTTACAGAATATAGGTGAAGAGGTTATAACAAAAAAAAAGTATATACAATTTATTACTAATACCAATTTTTATAATGTTAAAAATATATTTATACATGCTTAATTATTAATTTTAAAAATAGTCAATTTGACTAAAAAAAGTCAAAATTGAGCTGTTATTTTGGGACGGAGGGAGTATTTGTTATGAGATGATATTAATTCATTTGCTTCCTTATGTCTTTCCACTTATAATAAATTAACAATATTACTATAAGATAAAATAATATTAAATAAGTTTGATGATTAATTAATTAATATTGCACTCATTTGTCTTATTGACTTAATCATACATTGGTATCAATTTTTTGTAAATGAGAATAACTTAATTCATTTTTTTGCTTTGAGTAGCTCCTCTTAGTTGTCTCCAAGGAGGATGACCAGAACCACAATATAAGATTTTGAATATATAATATTATAATTTATAATTTATCTATAAAAGTAGTTAATCAGTTGACTAAAAATCTTAAAGTCTGATTAATAGTCTAATAGTTCGGGGAAAATTAAAATATATATATATATATATATATATATATATATATATTTAAAGTCATTAGACTCACAACCCAAAGGTTGACAAGAGTTGGAATAGGATGTTGTGAAATACTATAATTGAGCAAAATGAATTTGAAAGAAGCACTTCAAGCATTACTAAATAAATTTTTTTATTGATGTATTTTGACCTCCCTCTAAAAATGTTCTGGTTCCGTCACTGATAAAACACCACTTTAATTTAAGAGATTTGTAAACTCAAATTGACATAGATTTTTTTTTAATAATTTCAATCAGTACAATAATGAATATTGTAAATTATCTAAAAAATATTACTTATTGAAACTTTATTGTTTCATAATTATTAACGAGACATCTAAATTTTGTGTTTGAAAATGTATCAAATAATTTGAAACGTAAGGAGTACCTTTGTCCCGTTACACAAAAAAGAGTTGTATTTGTTTTTTTTTTCTTCTTCTATTTAATTAATTTGTAAAATCTTATAATTCAAAATTAATTTGATTAATATTGTTAAATTACTTAAAATGTATTACTAAATGCAAAATTTTATTTTAAACATTCAAATTATAATCTAAATTGTATAATTTCCATAAATTAACTAAGATCAAAATTAAATTAATGAAACTCTCTCTTTTTTCTTTTATTTTTTTTGAACAAAAGGAGTATTAAACATAGGGAGAGTCATTAAACATTCAGTGAAGTATTAGACTTCCTAGCTATTATTATATAAGTACATGATTGATGATTTGTAATGTGGGTCAAATTATATTTAAATGATCAAAAAGGACATCCACCTCAGCGGAGATGATTAAAGTTTGATGAAAAAGAAACACATGAAGTAATACATTTATTAGTGAATCACAATTTTTGTCATGGGAGTGCCATATCACCACCTCACTCCCCCGGCCCCGACTCGACTGCTTTATTTTAGTTTCTGCATTTCATTTCCTATTACAACAATGCTACTATAATATATAAAAAGTCTCACATAATATTTATATACACACATATATATTATGAAGTTCTCGTCTAATATATAAAACTCACAGTATGTATATGTGTGTACGTGAGTATTATGTGAGATTTTTTATGTGATAAGTAGCATTATTTTTCATATTAGGGTTAGCTAGGGAACTTCTCTCTCTCTCTCTGTTAAACTATAATAATGGTTGCAGGGACCACCATGTGGATAACACGTGATTATCCTATGATGGGATACCTTATCTTCTCTGGTATTTTATGGATGTAGTAGGACTTAATCTTGGCTACTCAAGAACCAAAAGAGTAATTATTATTATTATTATTATATATATATATTTTAAAGAAAAAATTGTTTGTAATTAATATTTGAACAAAAACTTTTATAGAGTATTATTATTTATATATAAGGGGCCGAAGCTAGGTTTAGTTATTGAGCTAGCTAGAGAAGCCACTAATTAATTAATTAATTATAGAAGTCCAGTACAAAAAAGTCCTAGGGAATATATTATATGGGGAATAATAATAAAAATAGGGTCAAGTGGCCCAACCCAAATTGGGTATGCATGCAATTATAGATCGAAGACAGTAGCAGCTGATGAGATTGTGAAGTTTGTCACATGCATGTCTACATTGTGCGACTAACTACATATGATCAAATGTTACATTTGCCTCCCTCCCATGCCATCCCATCCCATCTTCTTTTTGTCTGCCTCTTCTTGACCTTGCTGCACCCTAACTAATTCATACATTTATAATCAACCCTTCATCTTAAAACTAACATTTTCTTTGAGATTTGAAAAAAAATAAAAAATTATTGATATTTTTAGGAGGGAACGTAATTAAATTTGTACTCTTTCTTGTTTTTTTAACAAGCTGGTGCATGAACCTAAACTAAGAAGAGGTAAGAAGGGGGGAGGGGGGGAGTTACGTTTAGTTAAGGAATTTAACCCTAACATTGGCTATAATAAATTTCATAGCGGTGGCTGTGAATCAACTAAGAACAAAAGTAATGACATGTTAAAATTTTGGTATCATTTTTTCTAATTTATAAATTAAAATATATTTTTAATTTTGAAATAATGAAATGCACAATGTATCTTCACATGATTGATTGAGTCGGGAATTAGAAGTAGGAAGGAAGGAAGGAGTAATAATGAATATTAATTGTGGCAAACAAAGTGATATACATAGTTGAGGGATTGTTTGAAAGACGCAGACAAATTTGAAGAAACAAGAGCGCAGACCAAAACCTTGAAAGCATGCATGGTAGCAGGCCGTATGTCGGAAGGCTTTCTTTTGGCATGGAATGGAATTGAATATATATATATATATAGATACTAGTACATACATACATACATACATACATACATACATATATATATATATACATACAAGGTCATTATACTGTTACGTTAGGACGTCGACCATGAGTCTCCAAACATTATTATTATCTCCTCCTAGTCCTAGAAGTAGTAGTAATTTGTGCTACCTTCATTGGTATATATGGAACATAATATACTCTGTCAACGTCAATGAGTTGTTTGCTTAACCATCTACGTCTACCTATATATATATATATGGACGTCGACAAGATTATCAACATTCAAAGTGTTCTTACAAATCAATTTTTACTTTTTTAAAGTACTTGACATATATTTTTAAAAAACAATAAATTCTGAGAGTATTAGATAGTTTACAATTTTTCGTTCATTCGTTCCTAATGTGGGAGATCCTTTTACATATCTTATTATAGATAGATTCATATCAATTTCAATTTGAATATTTTTAAAATTGACTTCAGAAAATAAAAATAATCCTATATTTTGAAACATTGAAAGCTCTATTTTCTATGTTTATTTGACGTTTGCACGTCAGAAGAATCTGAATCGGCATTAGAGAGAAATTTAATAGCATTAGCATAAATGCTGGGGTTTGATGTTGGTTCAATGATCCGGAACCTATCACGGATTGAATTGGAATTAATAACTAAATTATTTGGTTTGGTTTGGAATTAGACTAAATTAAAAACTAGATTTTGATTTATGAGCATATACATTATTATTATTATACTCCAAAAGGGCATACAAAGTAGTGAGCGCTAATCTCTCTGACAGTTTCTCGCTTGAAAGCATCATTCACTACATGAACCTTCACTTCCTATCTATACAGCAAGTTCATTGGAACTGCTTGAGTTTCAAAACCAGAGTTCCTCCCTTGTCTGATTCAAAAAGTAACAACAACATTGTTATGCAATGAGAGTGATTGTTCTAGACTTGTGCTGAACACTCGGTATTATTTGCTGGTGGAGCTTAAAGATTTTACAGAACCCTCTATATCTTTGTCATCTGAGTCCGTAAATTTGAGGTAATGTTCAGTTTCTTTGTTATCTGAGCTGCTACCGGATCTTCTGTGGTACCATTTTCGGCCTACTTTTGGCCTTTTGTCACTGATAGCAATTGCAATGTCATTCAGGAAGAGGTCTCGGAGCACAAAAGCATGGTAGACGGTTGTCATGAGCAAGGCTGTCACCGTGACTGTCGCAAGGATACAGAGGACAACTGATAGTGCTCTAGTAATTATGTTTGGGACCTCATTCGAATACCTGAGGCTTGCAATGGCAGCGCCGGTCATCGGGAAAGTGTAGGCCCACCATGCCAATGAAAACCTACAGACACCAACGGAATTGAAGCTCAGAAAATAAAGCTTTAAAGGAGAAATGGATTACAGTTTCAGAGAGAGTTCATAGACTTGGACATTACCTGAATCCTCGAAAGAAATTAACTCGAACAGCCTGCAAAATGAAAAGAAGAACTATTAGCTACCAGAATCTAACAAATTGAACCATCACTAATGTAAGTGATATAATAAATACAAGTTCAATTTACACACAGGTTTATGGCATTTTGAAAAGGCAAGAGGACTAACCAGTGAGCAATAAAGGAACAAGGCAATAAAGTAAGCAATCCTTGACCCAAAATCAAATGATCCGTGAATTTTTGCCCATGCCAAAGAAGCAACGCTAGGTGCAGCAACAAACAGAAAAAACACAGGATGGAGCTCCTTTGGGAGTGTCTCATTTGTTGGAAGTCTCTGGTAGAGAGTAACAAACAGGACTGTGTAATGAGCCAATCCAACAGCGAAAAAGAAAATGGGTCCTTCTTTTAGCCCCATTGATGCACCCAGTAATGCCCCCACAAAATTTCCAACAATGGAAAGATGGTTTGAGGGGTTGGCCACCTTTGAAAGCCTTCGCTGTCCTCCTGACATCCACTGTCCATAAATCTTCAGCTCAAGAATTAAGATTGGTGTCATAAGGACATACCAAAGAGATCCATTCAGGTCTTTTGCAACAGAAGGCGGAACTCCAAGAGCTAAGAACAACAAGGCTATCCATGGTGCAAAGAAGAAGTTAACACGAATTGGATGGTAGTACTCACGGCGAACAGCCTCAAAGTAGAAAATCACTTTCAGAATGTAGGTGAAAGCAACGATAGCCATAAGAGCCACGGATAAGCACCACAGAATGAGATTTACATTCGGGCTTACATGGAGGAATTTCATTGAAGCAGAAGTGGATAGGTTTTTCCACATGATGGCTTGGCTGCTAAGACCAAGGCATATACCAAATGAAGATATAGGATAGCGAAGAAGAAATGGCCATTGTTTGTCTTCTGGAAGCAGTATTTCCTCTGAAGCCTGTAAATAGTCACCAGTGCAAATAACATTAACAATATAATAGTTGTTTATTAGTTTAAGGGAGAAAACAAAATTAAAAGTTCGGGAGAGAATGCACCCAGCCATTACTATTTTTGTACATTTATTTAATATTAAACCCTGTCAATCTGATATATTTTTCTACAGTTCATTTGGTACATTAAACTGGGTCCACGGGCATAGCAGAAAACTATATGTTGAAAGAGCAGCAAAGACATGCATGATTACACAGCACATGTTCTATGGAGTAAAATGCTTTTCAAGGGAGGTAATGCTTCCTTCAAATCAGATTATGAAGTTTGAAAACAGATACTTACGAAAAACACATTCTTCTCTTATCAAAACATGACGTTTTAGGTTTGACAAGTTCAAGTATAAACCCTGACATGGAGACGGGCACCTATTCAAAGAGTAAGCATGACTGAATTATAAAAAAGATCAGAGGAAGCAAATACATACCCTAAGAGTATCCAACTCTGGTCCTTCCAAGGCATCAAAGAATCGGTGTACAGGTACATTCTCCATCTCTACATTCTGCGGAAAGTTGGCCTCGGGCTCAGTTACCCGCTGCTTTCCACGCAAGTGTGACAACTTCCTTTCAAGTTTTCCTGACCACGTTTTGAAAGAGTTGTACCTATTATCCTGCAGATGATCATTCCTGGGATTCTTGAGGGAAAAAACTGTGCGGTTAGGAAATTTCCCATTTGCAACTGCTTCATCCAGTGCAGAACCTGTTGCTATTGGCTGAGAATGAAATTTCGTATGTTTGGGTTTAGGAATTTTGGATGCAGGAGAATGTGAAACATCATTGCTGGAAATTGTTTCAAAGTCATCTCTGAAGAGAACTCTTTTAGTTCCCTGTAGGTGGACTTCCATAGGCGAAGGAGGCATGCTGATGGAAACAGAATGCGTTCTCCGCGACTCCAAGTTACCGCTGAGGTTATGGACTGCATCTGTCTTGGTGCCCTGGTGCATTAAATATAAACTATTAATCCACCATGCAATTTCTTCGGTGGTGAAAAGCAGAAAACAAGAAAAATGTTACAATATCCCACATAATAGCTACTCAAGCATTTTAGGCAATTAATGACATAACAAGTAACAACAACGGTTCAAAGTGGACTGATAAGTGATAACCAATACAAGACAATCTACAGGAGGTAACAAATAAATTTGAATGTCAAAAATTTAAGGGACGATTTTGGAAAGAGAAATCCCATTACAAACAACATGATTGGACTGTAATAAATATACCAACGGAAACCAATTATATATGACTCAACTCAGTAATGAAAATTCAAAGTTTAGCAATATGATTCCTGTGTTTCCTTTGCAGAGGTTCTCGGAATTACTCGACATTTTTTAACTTAAACTTCTATTGCAGAAACCAGAGTTATGGTATTGCAACTTCAATATCTCTTTCCTCTAAATACTAAACTTTGACTAAATCGGACTCACCAAGTATACTGAAAATAATGTGCAGGGCCCCCAATTAAAACAATTTCATGGCTAGGGTTGGAGGATTGATGTGAGAATGATACAAAACTTCGGGGGAAGTTACTAAAGACTTGAAAATTGACTAAACAAAAATGAAACTCCAAAATTCAGTGAACAAGCATCGTGCTTCCACAATATTATTTATGTTAGGCAATTGTAAATAATTATTAAGGAGGAATCAAAGAAGCTAACAAACCACAACAACAAAAGACGACTCAGATTGGAATTCTAACAGCAGCTAGATATAAGCAGAGTGTTTATAGTTTGTCCGTCTTACTATTGGTTTTATCTTTAGGGAAAGATGAAAATTATGCATCATTTATCTAAGAACACAGAAATAGACTTTCAGAACAATCTTTCCTCCATATTATTTGCACAGAAGAAAGTCTTTGAAAAAGGCTATATGCATACATGTAGAAGGATGAAAAAGTGAAGGTAAATTGATGACTGAATCTTATTAATCACCGGATGATCATTATCCAATGCATATGAAACCAAATCACACTCCGTTTTGACGGTCAGAAAAAATATATATAACTTACAGCAGCTGAGAGGCTGAATGTATGAAAGCTATTTTGTTGAAACTGATTATCCAAATCATTCTGCTGGTTTACACTATCAAAGCCATCCACTTCATGAGCAGCTATAAATTCGATGAGTGATGGAAGTGCTTCAGGGGAACCCTGCTTTTCCATACCCGGATGTCCATGGTCTTCCATGGTAGTGTGTATATTTCTACAGGTGAAAATGTTTGTCATATACTGATTTCTTGCTAGTATCAAAAAGAAAACCTTGATGTAGTTTTGATAAGAAATCTAGATATTGTTTACATATCCTTGACTAAATCAAGGTGTTAAAGAGAGTTTCCTCCAACATTTTTATTACGTCAAGTTATCTATGGACTTTGAGTTTCCATATGCTATGGCCTTGTGCAATAGAATTGATTGATGCATTGTTCTTTATAAAACATAAAATTTTTGGGTTAAATGCTTTTTATATCACTCTACTTTACTCAAACTATCAAATGTCTCACTAAATTTTTTTTTTCTTACAATAAACTCACTAAACTTTATTTCGCTTACAAAATTTTGAAATTCCTTTTATGGCGTTAAATATTTTAACAGAAGAATGATGTGACGTAGTTAAATGTCTATTAAATGGCAAACATTTAGGGTTAATTAAAATTGGAGTCTTGCTCCACCATCTCCATGACTTCCACGATCAGCAGGAAACAACCTCCATGGCCTCCATGATTGACGGCAGCGCGCGACAAAAGAAAGGAGGATCATAGAGAGAAAGAATAACCCATTAAAATTTGAGCTTGAAGTTTAGGTACTCCATGAAATTTAGATCTATACTCTCTGTCTCTACTCCACCTTCACAATCTTTCCAATCTAACTAATGCATATGTTTTTCTCTAAAATTTTATTTTTAGATCTCAACAAATTTATAAACATTGGGTGTATATTTTTGAATTCTTATTTTTATTAATCTATCATGGATACTCAAATGGATTTTTCCTTCATTTCTCTCCATTTTTTAAGATCTACAATCGAAGAAGAGTTATTTATGGAGATTTGGGTAGATGAAGATGGAGTAGAGAGAAGAACAAATTTTTTTTAGATTAATTAGTAATTTCCTTTTTGATAAACCAATTATTTATACACATCATCACTGAACCACCATGTCATCATTGAGGTGGAGTTTCTCTCTCCTAACCAATTCTTCCCGTTAAAAGTTAAAGAACTCTAACGATTTTTACAACGTTTTGCAAGAAAAATAAAGTTTAGTGAGTCATTTGATAGAAAAAAAAAGTTTAGCAAGGCGTTTGATAGTCCGGGTAAAGTAGAGTGAAGAAAAAAACATTTAACCCAAAAAAGTTTTTAACATATTCTCTTTACATGACGTATCAGTCTTTCAACCAGATAGTCCTCGTATTTATCAAACAACATAACTAGAAAAGAAACATACAGCAGTGAATATTAATCTTATAATCTCATAAACAATTGATGCAGCTAGCCTGCTGTGATGAATAGAACATATGGGACTAATTAGATCGGTAGGTAATGATAAATTACATAACAAGTCATATCAAATGGTGACTCGTTAATATAGATAATGATCTCCTGTTTTGTTCGTGCTGGGATGAAAGGCAAGATCACAAAACACATCAGCAAATGGTGACTCCCTTAATACAACAGACTAATGATATTATATTATTATATATTGTCCTATCCATCTCATATTAGTTATTACCAATCTGTCCTTTTCCAGATTATTTGTGATAATTATCCAGATTGATGTTGAAGATGAAAAACAACAGAAGTGAAAATTTAGCACATAATTTCTCCAGAAGAGAAAATATATTACCCATCAACATTACATAACAGTCAATTTTTAGTGATCATTTTCAGTAAAACAGACGATCTAAACATAAAACATTAGAACAAGGCAAAAAGGAGTTTTACCCCACTGTGGTTGTAACCTTTTCAGCATTACATCACTAAAATTTAAAAATATGCAATAAGCCAACTAAACTAATTAAAATTTATAAATTAGACCATTCCGTGAAATCAATTGGGCGGCCATCTAATATTTTCCTACATGTCTGTACATCACATAAAAAATTAGAACATTGCTTATGTGGAAAAAGTAAAAAAAAATTGCTTGAAAAAAATAGAAGGAAGAAATCAAAACAATACTTTTAGTTGTCTTCTCCTTCGTATTGGGGTTCTTCATCTGTAACTCTTCTCCTTCATCTTAAATCTTCTTCTTTATTTGTGTTGTGATAAGGAATCACAAATTAAGAAAAAAGAATTATAGAATAAAAAACAGAAAAGAATAAATGGTAGATTTGGAATTGATGAAGAATGTATTACAGAATGAGTTACAGAAGAGGAAAATTAAGAAACAATCTCATTATACAGATAATTCTCCCTCTAGCTCTCCTTCCCCTATTTATGTCTAACTGTCACCCTCCAACTATTACAACTGTCATCCTAACTAAGTTTCCCTCTTCATTTTGAATTCTCAGATTCCCTCCCAATTGTATTCAGTTAATTCAGTTACTTCAATATTTCATTGCTCCTGCCAGCTGTCTGCTTTGCGTAATGACTCATTAGTCCTTCATTATGTGTACTACTGACGTATTGCTGGTGCTACTGCTCACAACAATTTGGGTTTATCTTTCATATTGGGTCTTCTTCATCTAGGTTTCTACTTCATCTTTGGGTTTATTTTTTTTCCTCTCAGTTGGGTTCTTCTTCTTGTTATTTGACTTAAACATTGTTCTTTTAGCTTCTTTTGTTTTCCATCTTTTTCCATATATGCAAAAGAAATATATCTATGTTAATAGGTGTTCATAGATAGAGTATGAATCTGCGATTAAGGATTTACTAAAAGTCCTAATTTTATCATAGATACATAATGGTGATTGGAAGCAATTTCTAGGGTTTTCAATTGTGGAAGATCTTGAACGTGATGCAGTGATTAATAAGAATGGTTGGTTCATAACTGTTAAGTACCAAAATCCCAACAAAAGCCTTAAATTTTTGCAGCAAATCAAGCTTCAATAGATACCCAATATAGGTAAATTTGCAAACCCTAAGTCTGGTTCTAAATTTACTCATTGCAAATCCTTTAAAGCCACAAGTCCAACTATGATCCCAAATCAGTATTTTAGTGGATTAAACTCTTTTTTTATAATTCCACGTACGAAAATATGCAATCCAATTTGACGGCCATCCAAAAAAAATTTGACAAAATGATCTAATTTATATATTTTAATTAGTTCGGTTGGCTAATTGCATATTTTTAAAATTTGGTGGTGTAATGCAGAAAAGGTTACAACCACGTTGGGTAAAACCCTTTTTGCCAAATCAAAAATCAAAAAGCTATTAAGTATTAATTAGTTATATTGAAAATTCTTCAAACTCAGAACAGCCAACAAGCAGTAAAATAAAATAAAATATTCAAATGATTTAACATTTTCAATTCAATTACTAAGCCCCCAGCCATATATCCGGAATTAGCCCAAACATAAATCACTTGCTGATTAGAAATTATATACTAACAAATTAAAAGATCAAATGTTCGTACATGCATTATAAGCATAAAGATGCATAAAATCAATCCCTAATCCTGCGGCAATTAAGAAAAATGGAAAATGAAGATTCAAACTCCGAAACATGGAGCCGTTGCTAAATGCTAAATTGATAAACAATTTGTACCTTCAACGGTAATATTAATCCACGAAGAACGCAGGTCGGCAGCTCTAGGTACAACTCGGGTAGAGATTGATAATCCAAGTTCAACCCAAAGCACCAAAACGGAGTAGGCTTTCAGTTCGATGGGGGAAAAGGGAAAACCAGCTGCAAGCAAAACAAACCAAAATTGTCTATAAAAGGGCAGACGCACGTTTTGATTCAAATTTATATGCATGAACCGGGAAGGAGCAGAAATAGTGGAGTTATTTCGAATGCAAAATTGCCTGCCAGCACAGCAGTGCATCATTCGCAATTCGTGGGATAAATACACTGCTTTTTGTGAGAACGACCAATCCGGTCAACAGACAACTGGCCAATTACACAAAAATATAATCGTTAGAAATTCAGTTCGAGTGGTTTTGATATTAAAATAATAATAAAAAAATAATTACAAATTTAGAATATCGTATCACCCTATATAGTTCTAAAATAAAAATATATTTTTCATTTTAAAATCGACTAAATATATATATATATATATATATATATCTAATTTTAGAGTAGATGGATTATTCATTTTTGACTTTTTAAATATAAAATTAATATCATTTAATTTAAATTTTAAATTTTATAATTAGTAATGTTTTTGAAATTTTTTTTAAACAAAATATTTACCTGCTAAAATCAACTATAAGGATCTAAGTAGTAAGTCTATCCCAAGATGAGTGTTCTCTCCTATTCCAACTTCTACAAAGCACAATCGAGACAGGTACTAGTTCTCTGTCTCTACACAGATGGAGCCACAAAAATTTTGAGAATTCTCACGACGGGATAAACCGTTTCGGATCCATCTTTGATTTAAAAATTTCTTAAATTAATTCAAGATTTAGTCCCAAGACTCTGAGGTCAATTCACAGTGTGGAAATTAGAATATTCAAGACAAAACAAAGAAAGGGATTAAAAATGTAGGATAAGTCAATAGCCATTTACAATATAAGTTAGATGTAGAAATGTCGCTTTTTAATAATAGCTTTCGATTTCAAGATATTAACGGCGGCCCATAATAGAAAATTTTGAGAAGATATTAATTTCCTAAATAAATTTTAATAAATTAAGGGGGTGTTTGATAAAAATTGAATGAATCTGAATTTGAATCTCAATGAGCTGAATCTGAATCTGAATCTGAATGAAAAAAATTGTTTGATAATTAACCTGTCTGAAACATCTAAATGACATAATTTTATTATTTTACCTCTCTGAAAAAATTCAAAGTTGTTGTAAATTTATTTAATATTACTTAATATAATAGTTAATATTTTTTTAAATTTTTTTACTTTAGTTAGCTGTTCGGCCATTCAGCCAAAAAAATTTGACTTAACCGATTCAATCATTCAGATGTATTCAATCTTAAACAAACAACCCATCTGTCGACTTCCAAATGTGACAGCATAAAATTAAGAGACACAGACAAACGGGTAGCTTTCTCAAATTCATTAAATTAATCAAACTCGCCCTCCATTTTCTACAGTTTTTGTACACATTTCCATTTTGTTGTACCTAATTCTTTATAAATAAATCCAAGGCATGGACAACGCTTCTGAGCTAACTAATAATCTAATATTAGTTGTAATCAGTTTATCAATATTTATTAATTATTGACAAAATAAAATTTTTAAAATGCTACGTGTCGTTCAATATTCAACTGAATTAAGTACCTGACGAAAATTGAAAGCTATAAACAGTTACATGCAAATTAAAGAACATATATCGTTTAATAACGGAAGCTTAAATTCAAATCTATAATATAATACTCCATTCGTCTCTTAATATAATTTGTTTTATAAAAAAAAAAAATTGTCTTTTAGTATATGACGTTTGAGAATTTGAAGTAAGTATTAATTGTTTAGTTTTTAATATTATCCCAAATTTTAAATATAACTTTAGGTCTCTCATTATTTTTTGTCCAATAAATAACATTCTCTTTTTCTAATACAAGGACAATATAAGTAATTTATATTATATTTAATATTATACAATCATTTCCATAATACTTGTATATAATTCTAAAATGACTTATATTAAGGGACAGATAAAATAATTAATTAATGAATATAGAAATATCTGATATATTGAGATCACCTCAGAAAATTATATCAAACCACACCGACGAGTCAAAATTGTTAGGCTTAAGTATATTTATATTTATATTTATATATAAATAATGCTAGAAATACAATTTATTCTATAACTATTTTATAATTTATTGATGCTGGCATACTCCACCTCATCATTTATGTGGGGCCGAAAACTACATTGAAATAATTTGTTCATCAATATACTGATGTGGAGTATGCCACATCAACAAATTATAAAATAAATTGTATCTCTAGTATTACTCTTTATATATACCACCACCGGTAGTTAGTCCCCACATCCAGCAATGATATTAGAGCAATGCTACTATCACATAACTCTCACATACACACACATACATACTGCGGGTCCCGCATGTCAGGCGGGGACCCATAATATGTATGTGTGAGTATGTGATAGTAGCATTATTTATAATATTAATACCAATAAATCATTCAATAGTACTCCCTATATATGTCCCACAAAAGAGTTTTAATTAAATTTGATTTCAGTACATTGTACATAATGAAAATTAACAAGTACACTGTACATAATAATAATTTATTATACGATCATTATTACTTTTTTCAAGTTAGTTTCTGACATTTTTATAATAAAAATTGATATAAATTTATTTTATTTTGATCTATACAATTAGGTATATTATAAATTATGTAAAAAAATACTATTAATTATTAAATTTATTCATTCTTGTTCGCGCATTTGTTGATGAATTATATTAATTTAAATTTAAAATTTAAAAATTCATAAATTGATGGGGGAAAATAATTCAGTGAGATTTCAAAATTTAATAAATGTATCACCCACCGTTACGAGCACGGCGGTCCAAGGTGGCAGCTTTATGGAGATGACCAAATACGATTAATGTCGGATTCTCAAACCCATGTTATTGTGTTTTTGGACCAGACCTACGATTCCAAAATCAAACCCATTATTTATTTATTTATAATAATAATAATAATAATAATAATAGTTAAAGATATAATGTATCTACATCTCTGGAAATAATGCTTGAAAGCCAGTTGACTGGCTTTCTCTTGATATGAACGTATTATGTCAAAAATCTGAAGAAGAAGAAGAAAAAGGTCTCTCATATCTACCTGTAATATTTTCCATTTATCAAGATCATAAGGATAGTCTTATAATAGGCTATTTGTTTCTACCTGCATTTGAAACCTATATTTGGGATCTCTAATATCAAAAAAAGAAGGGGAAAATATAGTATATGTTATTCATTGAATTTGGTGGTCCGTTTTAATTTTAGAGTTCTGCTATATATTACGAGAGTTTTAAACTAAATTATAATTATACATAGAATATGTATGCATTAAGAATGACCTTACCCTAATTTATTATCTATTATTGCATAGATTTCCACATTGGTGTCAATTCAACTTCATTATATATTTGTCGTCATGAATAGCATTTCTCTTAATTTTATTGGCAATTGATGTAATTAAATAAAGTACTCTCTTAGTTCTATAATTAGAAATGTAAATATTTTTAATATGCTTCAAAAATATAAATATATTTTTAATTTTAATTAGACTATAAAGTGATACGAAAATTTTAACTTGTGATTATTTTTATCCTATGTACATGAGTATTATTATGTCACAATTACTATATTTCAACTAATGTTAAGGATATATTTGAAAAACAATTATTTTTAAAATGTTATTTTAAAAATATATTTATAATTTTAGAATGAATGGAATATATTTTCGAATTCCTAACATTACTCTTCTTCTTTTTTTGAGAACTTATACTATTATAATTCGATTTTAAGAATACATTTCATTTTATGGATTCGCGGGAATCTAGGGAATGGACCCGATAGGAAATTAGAAGATAATCTAAAAAATTTACTCTTTTTTTTATAAATTTTCTAAAGCGTTGTTAAATTTTGACTTATTATTGAGGAAAAATTCGAATATATTAGTATGTGACCTTACACAATAAATAAAAAAGAGGCATTTACCGGTAGCACTCTATCACTTTTAGATTTTTGCATTGTGTTTGAGTTTAGAAAGAGAAGAAAAGAAAGAAATTTAAACTTTTAAAGAGAAAAGAGAGTGAAAGAAGAGAAATTTATTTTTCCTTCTTTGAATTTGTGAGTTTTAGAAGGAAATTTTAACTTAAAATAATATTTTACTATTTTACCCTCATGACATTCTATTTAAAAAATTATTAGAATGATAGTTTTGGTACTTTTATTATGTCATCTTAGGTGGTGTTTGTTTAGCTCTTAATAACTCCGCATCTGATTCGGTAAAAGGATAAATTTGTTTGATAAAAATTGTTTGTCTCTTAATTGTTAATCTGTAAGAGGAATATATAAATCTAAATTATTAAGAGATGTCTCTTAATGAAAAATTTAAATATATGGAGCCTCTGTAAATATTGTACTCCATCCATTCTAAATTTTAAGATCATTATTGAGTTTTGAAAAGTCAATTTGAGATATTTTAAAATTTTAAATTTAAAAGTCCTTTAGATGTTTTTATACTTTTTAGTTACCAAAAGCTTTTTAAGTTCAATATTATTTCACTCAGATGATCTAATTTATTAAGATATACTAACCATTCAGATCTTAATTGCTCAATTTTATCAAACACCACCTAAGTGTTTAATAAATTTCATTCCGACTTTTTCAAACTTCGGGTGGAAATTCTTTCCTAGAAAAACTTGAGATTTTTAAGCTGCTTCCTTAATTTTCATCCTTCTCCTTTATTTTCTCTCATTTTTTAAAACTGACAAACAATATTGATTTAGTAAAATTACTTTATTCATTATAAAATGTGGAAGATCTAACTTATGGATATGACACCGTTATCACCATCGAGGCACATTTAAATTCAATACAATTGGTTTCTTTTTTACCAGTAGTAGATGATTATGCTATGAAAATACATCATCCATTTAATCAACAATAAGTAGTAAATGGCATATGAAGTTGAGAAGGGTGGATCTGACTACATTGCACCTCTTGGAAAGGAGAATTGAATCAATCAAGACCTAAGAGCATATCCAGCAGGCCGGAGATGCTCAATTCTTAGACTAAATTTAGTCTAAGATTCAAAATTTGCTCCAGCAGACAGACTATATTTAGTCTAGGATATTTTTCGACAACACAAAGAGACTATATCTACGAAGTTGGTTTGATGGACTATAAATTTTTAATATATTTAAATGGATGAGATGCCTGAAGAAGAAGGGGTGAAGAAGAAGCTTGAAGAAAGACATGAAGGGAGATTGTCTGAGAAAAGAAGAAAAGATATACCGTAGAAGAAGATGAGGGCAGAGGGACAGTGAGTATTTTAGTGAATATTTTTTTAAATATTTTGTTAATAATAGTTTGTATTTTTATTATATTTGAAATTTATTTTTATATTGATAATAACTCTTTAATTTATTTTTTAGATAGAAAATCATGGTCCTCCGATATATTATTCTTTATTATTATCTGAAGATTTCTCACTTGATGATCCAATTTTTTTTGAATTCATTGATTATTTTAATCTTTTTATATTATAGTCCACTGGATAGTCCATATGATAGTCCATCTGCTAGAAGGATTGAAGACTAAAAGATATCTGCTAATGTCATATGGATTAAATATAATCCAACAAAAAGTCCATCTGCTGAAGATGCTCTAATACTTAATATCAACTTTTTATAACTCAAAAAAAAAGTGAGTTACCTAATATCTGTTTAATATTTTTCTCTCCCTATATATATATATATATATATCTATCTTTAGGTGGTTTGTTGTTTTGTGGTGGGAAGGTTGGCGCCAGGAAAGTCGGAGTCACTGGCAAACATTTGTCATTTATCTGACAATCCCATTGGGCTGGTAGGAATATTGGACATTTGGATCACAACAATTGCATCAGCCTCACCTTGATGATAGTCTAGCAGATAGTCCATCTGGTGAAGATGCTCTAATACTTAATTTCAATTTTTTATAACTAAAAAAAAAAGTGAGTTATCTAATATCTGTTTAATATTTTTCTCTCCCTATATATATATATATATATATATATATATATCTATCTATCTTTAGGTGGTTTATTGTTTTGTGGTGGAAAGGTTGGCGCCAGGAAAGTTCGAGTCACTGGCAAACATTTGTCATTTCTCTGACAATCCCATTGGGCTGGTAGGAATATTGGACATTTCACAACAATTGCATCAGCCTCTAATTTTAATTTATTTTATACAATACCCTTTTCAGTTTTTAGGTCATTACCATGGGAGTGTAGTTAGCATAAAATTTATTTTGGTCAATTGATCAATACAGTATCCATACGTAAGTTGGGAGATGATCTCTCTGTGTATTATCACTGTATTGGTCAATTAACCAACTTATCATGAATTTAACTTCATGGTAACCGGATCCTATTAGCGTCATCATACGTCAGATCGTAAAATAAATCAAATAGTTCGAGTTTGATTTGTACTTACTCAACTAAAAATCTGATTTGAGCTCGACTCAAAATATAGACGATTCAAATATGAACAAATTTTAAAATTTGATAAATTACTCAAATCTCTTCAAATTATAATTTTCTATTAATACTCATATCATATTAGTTCAAAAAATTTAAATTGTTCGGGATTGATTCGAGATCGTGGTCGACTCGATAGCTAAGCGAATCTCAATCAAATCTTATTTCATACTCGATAAATTTTATGAATCAAATTTAAACAACTCAATACTCAACTTGACTCAGTTTATTTACACATATGCTAGCCAACAAATACTCTAATTAAAATTAATTAGGTTAACTCTTCCCGTTCTCCATGAATTTATTATCGATTTCACATTTATTTTCCAAAAATTACTTTTTTATATACTTTTAGTTTATCTAAAAATGAAATTTCTTATTTGACTTGTTAATCTTCACACTTATCATCTTAGAACACAACTAGAAATATTGTTTAACAACTTTTTAAAAATATATTAGCCATTTTTAATACCAAAGAATTAATGGTATAAAATATCTTTCGAAAAACACTAATAAATGTAAAGTAAAATACCAATGCGGTAAAATAGAATTCCAATTTTTGATCAGAGGGAGTGCATTTTATAATACAAAATTAAAATAGAATAAAGAAACACACCATGACGATGGGGATTTCTATATATGACATGCATGTGAGATTGAAATAAAATGTCCATTCTACTTGGTCTTAGTTTAATTTTACTAATATATACTATTATTTTGGTGATTGATTAATATCTTGAGATAATGTTCAAAATTTATTGACTACTGGGCATTAGCGGAACCAGGGGGCGATCTGACCCCAAACAAAAATTTTCACAGGCTATATATATATATATATATATATATATATATATATATATATATATATATATATATATATATATATATATATAATAATTTATAATAGCAGTCTTAAAAATTTTACATGCGCATAAATTAAAAAATAGTATAAATTTTATTTTACAATGAAATTCAAATGAAAGAACTTAAAACACAATCAAATCTAGGTTGGTACTTGAGATTGAAGAATGATCATAAAAACCAAGTTCTTTATTTACCAAATTTTTTTTTACAAACATTTTATATTTTTAAACATCATAAATTTATTTCAGAGACTCTCTCCTTTGTTGATTTTTTCTGGATTAAATTTCTTCGTTCTATATAAAAAATTGATATTTTCACATAAAAAAATAATATTTCTACATGAATCCCTCTCACGTATTTCTACATGAAATAAAAAAATAATATTTCTATATAAATTTTGATATTGACCAAAATTTTGAGACGTTTTCAAACTATACAGAGTCACAAAATACAGTTGCCTCCTCTCGGTCGTACAGGGAAAGAAGCACTCCAAGCGTTAATAAATATTTTTTTTTACTAATGTATTTTAACCCCCCTTCTAAAAACGTTCTGGTTCCACCACTGCTACTTGGATAGAAAAAGTAGCAGCTATACATGTGTGTGTATATATGTAAGTTTGCTCCATTTTCTTCTAGAATTTGTAAGTTCTTATTCCATGTAGAGAAATATTAATATCATGTACTCTCCTCAAGCATGGTGGATTATATCATGAACTATATTTAGCCCCTATGATATCAATTCATGAAATAGTCATTCAATCATATGAAATATCCATGGATTATGATATTAAAAGATTATATTATATTTAATGAATTATAGTCCACCAATCATTCTTCCACACTCCCATTTAAATATATTTAAAATTATAGTCCACCAAATTCTAATTCCTTAATATAGTCCACCAGTTTCACCGAAAAAACTCATGGACTAAATTTAAGTCCGACTGCTGGAGTGAGATATGAATCTTACACTATATTTATTCTATGATTGAGTTGTCTCCGGCATGCTGGAGATGGTCTAATACTATTTTAAGTAGTTTCAAGTTAATATTTTCATATTTTAAATAATCTATTTTTTACAATAATATTCCTATAATATCCTTAGTATTAATTTTTATATTTCTATTCAATATATATATTTATGAATCGTCATTAGTCATGTGCATAAAACTATACAATTAGATAAAAATTTAAGTATGAATAATTTTATCATTTTATCTTCTTTTTTAATATGTGCAAAAAATCAATCACAACGTTTATCTTGGGAGGAAAGGAGTAGTATATTATAAAAACTTCATTTATTATTTAAATCAGACCTATTGGATACTTATTGTGTCCCGCATAGTAATCGAGATTTAATTATGGCCCAATTCTGAATTTCTCCTTGTTGCTATCTCAATTCTATAGTCATGGTTTTTTTTTCATTTAGTCATGGAACATTAGGTGGCCCATCCTGGATTGGATTCTGGAACATAAATTCTGGATCACCATTCCTGTAATAACTACTCCTTCCATCCCATAATACTATATGACCTTTTAGAGTCGTGGATAATAATTAAGAAAATAATTGTATATCATTAAATATAGTATTAATTGTCTATAATATCATTTATCATATATTTATCTCATATTCTCTCTTATACGTAACATTTTCACATGAGGGATAATTTTGAAAAGATTGTGGTTAATTCTCTTAGATTATATAAAACATCAAATAATTTAAAAAAAATAAAATCATCTAAAACGTCATATATTATGGGACGGAGAGAGTACTACATAAACAGACACATTAATGCTGTGTTTGGATTGAAAGAATGGAATGGAGATTGGAATGATTCATTTCATTCTAGTTAGAATGAGTTATTCCATATCCTCCCTCTCCCAAGACTCTCATGACTCAATAATAATAAAAAACTACTCATAAGGCTTTGGACATGAAATCTTGGACAAAAATGTTGAATTTCAGTCCAAAATAGCAAAAAAAAAGGATGGTTCAATTCATTTCAATCGCAATCAAACATAATTTTTTTATTCCAGAGAAATGAGTCATTCAATTCCTAGCTTTATTTCTTCAATCCAAACGCAGCATAAGATAGTAATTATATAATCCAATTCCAGTGGTTCTCATGGATGACATATTTTTTAACACAACAATCCCCCCATTGAAATACAGACTTTGTATGCAGATATTTTGTAGAGAGCATATGTTAACTTTTTTCATACGAGTTACGTAGATAATTATAATTAATAATATTTTAATAATGTATTTGACGTGCAAGATGGGTCAACTTTATAATTCTACTCAATTCTATGTATTGATATAGGCTACAATCATATATAATTCAACATAAAACTTTCATAATATATAACAACACTATTGATTGAGCCAACTAAGGTTGTCTCGTAATTCATGTATTACCAGTTTATATCCAGACAAAAAAAACATGAGCCCAACAAAAGTAAAGAAACTAATTAACCGAAAATCCAAAATTGTGAAAAAGTTGAATCATATATTTCCAAGTGAGATAAATAGCATGGCCATATATAAAAAGAGTGGGCTGATAGACAGACATATGGTGATTTCCATGAATGTGTAAAAAGTAGTAACCCTAAGTGCATAGTGTCTATTGTAAATTTGATCAATACAGATCGAATCACAAAGACTAGATTAACTATCAAATCCTTAATTTATATTTGAGGCAAATTAGAAAAAAAAATGGTGGAGATGATTAATTAACTAAATAATGCAAATTTAAAATTAATAATGAAAACTATCAATGAGAAAAATTACCTAGGAATCCGAATCCGATTCCATTAAGTACTAACATAATAAACAATTTCTTTTTATTCCAAATTAATTCCTAATTTTATTGTACCTTCCTTTTAAAAATAATGATTCATATAATTAATATGGGCAAAAATAAGTTATGAAAAATTCACAGATTAACTATAACTTATCAAAACCTCGTAATCAATATAATAATCATTTGTAATTTGGGCGAAGGTAAATATGAAGGCGAAAATAATTAGGCATTAATATCGTAACAGAAATAAAATATTATTATGAAATGTCTAATTTCATCATCATCCTTAGCATCAAATATTTAGTTATCCATGAATTTAAAACTAACAAAAACAAAAGTAAGATTAATACATCTAGCAATTGTATAAAAATAAAATAAAACTAAAAGAAACTAATTAACTAAGCAAGTGGAATACTAAACTAACTTGTATTATCAAAGAAAAACGGGTGCATGTGATAGAAGGAAAAACTAATATCTATACTGTTAAGGTAAAGTGAAGCAAAGAATATGTATTATATAAAAAAGAAAAAAAACTATGCCTGTCCAGCCGGTTGAGAAGAGATGGGAAAAATAAAATATATAAAAAAAAAGAAGAAGTCCTCCCCTTCTCTTCAATGCTAGTCCCTTTTATTTATGAAGAAAAATAATTTATAACTTAATTTATGGTACATTCAATTTGGTCTTCTTTTTTATTTTTATCTCTTTATTTCTAACTTGCATGTTTTTAACTTTTTCATGATAATTTTTTAAGAGTAATTTTTCATCTTTAAAAGTTGAAACAATTATCTTTTACTTATTCGTCAAGATAAATTCTATAAAATAAAATAAAATGTATTGATTAAATAAAATAAGCATCTAGAATAATAAAATTTGAAATATTAAAATGTATAAAAAATGCGTATCTTTAGAATTTGAAGCGAAATTCTTTAAAAATAATGTTTGTGTGAAATTAAGGGGGTGTTTGATAAAATTGAATGAAATAGTTCTGAATATTTAAATAATCTAAATGAGCTGAATGAAGTAGAATTTTGAATACTGAATGAAAAAAGTTGTTTGATAGTTGATATATCTGAAAACCATATTTTTATTATTTAACGCCTCTAAAAAATTCAAAATTATTGTAAATTTATTTAATATACTTAATATAAAAGTTAATATATTAAAAAAATTATAAGATACTTTATTCAGCAGTTATTCAAACGATTCAGTCAAAAAAAATTACACTTAGTTATTCAGTCCAAAAATCTGACCGATTCAGCCATTAAGATAATTTTTATTGAAAATAAACGTACTGAATGACTGACCGATTTAATCATTCAGCCATTCAATTTCATTCAGTTATTTAATTTCATTTAGTTCTAAACAAACACTCCTAAGTTAGTTGTTGTTTATAAAGTTGTTGGCGCTTCACTTTGACTAGCTTGCATTCGACCTCACCAGATTCGGGCTGCACTGCAATTTGCTGCAACAAAACACCAAAAGTGCCGGCCGGCAATCCCTACGTACCGGGCCCAATTTCAGCATCAATCTTAATCGGTAATTAGCTATAATTAGCATAACCATCCCCTGGGTCGGCTATTAGATAATTACTCTTTACAGTTTCATCGCTTGGTCTCCTCAATCAGTTTTGTTTGTCAAGTAGTTACACGACGCACCCAATATATGTACGCATTATTTTATAAAAAAATTTAATAATTTTTTTAAAATATTTATTTTAATGCATTGCATCACCCATATAAACACTAATATAAAATCCCACAACGAAATATAAAGAGAAAGATTAAAGACATATAATGTCTAATAGACTATAGACTTAATGAGTTAATATTTTGAAGTCAAGATATGATTTCAATATTCATAAATGAGTCGAATATTCCCAAAGTTTGAGTCAACATGAGTAGAGGCTCATACTGAAGAGTGTGGACTCGTATATTATAATATATATACTTTAATGAATCATAAACTTAATAAATTTATTTTTTAATATGATTTGAAATGAATATATATGAATCGAATATTCCTAAATACCCAAACATATAGCACTTGAGCTTTGGCCAGTTCACATGCATAGAGCTTTATCAGCAGCAGCAGCAGCAGTATAAACAAACAGTTGAGCGAGGCAAGTGGCAGTTACGGACGGCTTCAAGCAGAGGGTCACCCCGACATGATTTTGACAACCGGTCTTGTTATTTTCTGGTCTGCTAAACTTTGTGTGGGACCCTATGAAGTGACAATTGATATGATATTAATGTAGTGGATTCATGAATGGTATATACAGATACTGTCAGATCCGGACAGAATAATCAAGTGTTTTAAATTCCTAAATTAATCTATTTCCTTTCCAATAAGTCTACACTTGATTACTGGTGGAGGATCCGGTTTCTGTCACTGTCCTAAAAGATCCACGCCGCCCTCCAATTTGCTTGGTTTGTTAATTAATTACCAAACTTCGTCCTACTTAATTTATTATTTAATAATACCTTTGATGGGTGGAAAAGTCTTTTCTTAATTACTTGAGCCCAATTACGATCGTCACGTACTGTGCGTATGTATGAGATATGTAGAAATTAAAAAATTATTTTTATTTTAATTTAAATAAATTAAATTGATTTTTGGATCAAAAGTACTATGTGAAATCTTCATTTTTTCTCTTCTTATATCCCATAGGTACAATCAATAGAGAACCTTTTCTTCAGTATGAATTAAAATGATTCCATTCCAATTCCTTCCCGATACCTCTCAAGAAAATCTCAGACTTTAATTTATTTTATCTTATTGCATACACTTACACGTTAGTCATAATTCAACTCCATCAAATATTTGTCGACATGTATATCACTCTCTTAATTAATTTTCCAAATCAATGTATATGCGTACAAACAAATGGACATTATGTTATTAAAATATACTTGGTTAATTTCTCTGTTATAAAATATAGGATATATTTGAAGATATTTTTAAATTTAAATTTAATATAAAATATTTTATTTTAAACAATGTACTTATAAAAATGATAAATTGTCTAAAAAGTCAGTATTGGTCATAATTTGGAACCAAGGGGGTATTAATTAATATTTAGCTTTGCATTTATATCATTTATCATTCATATTTGGTTTTTCATATACCTTATTTTAATGACAAGAACACGTTTTAAAATAAATAATTAATCTATTTTATATTTTTTGCCTGGTTAATATTAACTCTATTTTTTCAAAACAATTACACACTCCATTCCTAGAAGTGTCCTATTAAAAAAAGAATCACAAAACCTTAAAATATAAATTTGATGTGAATTCGTTAAAGCTTTAAAAGTAACAACGTTTGTTACAATCAAATAAAATACAATAATATTGAACTATTAAATATTAAAAAGTAACTTTAAAAATATAATATAATATTTTTTAAATCTATTATAAGAGCCGATTTTAAAAAGACTAAAAGAAAATCATGTGTTGATTCAAGTAAATTCATTATATATAAAATAAGAAATATAAATAATTATTGTGTACATCAATCACTCTCCTCAGCATATTAATCTATCCACATCAATTGACAATGAAATCTTAGTTTAATTCATAAATATTGAGATACTATGACCTTTATAATTCAATTTCGATTCTCAATTAGATAAATTTATTTATTTATCTATGTAAAGTTTATTTTCTTTATATAAGTTTTATTAGTGAATTTATTGTTTTCTCCTTTAATAATGTTTTGTTTAATTTTTGATATTATAAAAATGATAATATATTTGATTATCAAAGTATATTGTATTCTATAAAAAATGGTACTTTCAAAAATAATCTATGGACAGCAATTAGTTACATTCATAATAACGTCACATGCTGCAGCTTTATTTATTTGATATAAAATTAATTGGAGCATAATTGACGGTCATACTTAACGCGGTAAAATGAATTAAATGGTTCAGACTTGATTCGTACTTGTTCGATTAGAAATTTGAATTCGAATTTGACTCTAAATATAAACGATTCAAATGTGTTGAACAAAGTTTAAAATTCGATAAATTACTCGAATATCTTTAAATTGTATTTTTCTATTGATATTTGTATTATATTCGCTCGAAAAAATTTAAATTATTCGGACTCGATTCGAGGTTGTAACTGACTCGAAAACTAAACGAACCTTAATCAAATATTATTTTATATTCGATAAATTTTATAAAATAAATTTGAACAACTTAATATTCGACTCAACTCTATTCATTTACATCCCTAATCACAGTCACAGTCACAGTCACAGTCACAGTCACAGTCACAGTCACGTAGGAATCCATTTACTTAAGGTAATAATTAATTAATACTAATAAATGGTTATAGTAAAGTTTTATTTGGATTAATTATGGGTTTGGGAAAGTAAAATGGCAGGATATATAATAATGCGTGTAACCCACAAATCAAATCATGATGCTGGAAAAGCCATTAAATAATAAATTATTAAATAATAATTAAAGCATGTGATGCTGATCTGGAAAAGTTTGTCATCAACGACGAGGCTACCAAATTTACTAATTTTCCCACCTCTTTCCTCTGATACGTGCTCTCAATGCTCACCCACACACTTTTTCTCTCTTTTATTAGCTTTCTTTCTTTTCTTTTCTTTTCTTTTCTTTTCTTTTTGGAGTGTTAATAAAAAGTCTTTGAAAGATTTAAAGCCACAACTTTAATCAATGTAATTGCATGCCTACCTTACTTTTCTAAATATAGCAAAGAGTTGAATATTTTAAATAAGAAATAATTTTTGTTTGTACAATATATGTTACCTTTTGTTATATTAAATAATTAAATCGGAATTTTTTTTACCTAAGATATTTTGTTGCCATGGATGGGTAGTTTCATTATAAAAGAATAATAAAGTAAATGGGATTCAGCTATACTTATATTTTACTAATTTTGAATGATAAAGATATATATTCGAGTCCGTTTACGTGTTAAGCGAGATTAAATCTTTTTAATTATCAGGTTAAACTAACTCTTGGTACTTTTTTTCTCTTTAATTTTGTAGGTTATGATCATTCAAAATCCCCAACTTGTAAATTGTCTTAGCTAGCTAGTAAAATTTGACTTCCCAACTAATGGAAAGCATTGAATTGCATTCCATTGTCTTGCCTTCTAATTAAGTAAAGCTCCATCATAATACATTAATACTATATCATATGACCAACAACATAAAGGTGCAAAAACATGATTTGGCCATTCCCTATGTTAATCCCATGCATGTCTTTAGTTGATAAAAAACAATTAATCCATTGTTAACATGATTATTTAGGGACTTTGATTAAGAACTTATTAAGTCAGGGCATCTTCCGTGGATTATAGATCATAATCCGTTTGGAACTTAGAAAACGCGGGAAAAAAAAATTAAAAATTACTGTAAATTAAAAAAAGATAAATATATTTCACCAAAAATAAATCTAATTATCTATACTTTTAAAAATTATAATTTTCAGAAATAATGTTAAAATATAGTGTAAAACGGAATAAAACTGCTCTAACAAGATTTCCCCCCCCCCCTTCTTTTTCTTAATTTTAGTTCTACTTTTCCAACAGATTTTGAACTTGTGGGTCGTTGGGCCCGCACATGAATCGTGTCTGCTTTGATACTATTTTGAAGCTTCAAACTCAAAATCTTACGACTGTAGTAGCGTCTCAAGTTATGTATTAAGTTTTTAGGTCTTGATTGTCCGATGTAAGACTTTATATATCAACAAGCTTTATTGTACAATTGGTGATAAGAGCTACATATCTTCACAACTGTCGAATATTACAAGATGGTAGCACATGCAACTTATTATGCCATATATCCATCAATTTTGTGTCCTATATATTATTAATTGGGTTGTCTAGCTAGGTATTAACTATTAAGTTGCCTAGGTCAGTTTCAGTTACTGATAGAAATTATGAAAAATTAAACACTCCCATGATGCATGCATGCATGCCACTTTGATTTTTATTTATTTATTGGTGTAACATCATTAATTGGTATTCCACTTAATTCATATAGATAGCCAAGCCAACCGCTGGGATACAAATCCATCAAGTTCCAGAAGTGTCCAGCTTATGTGCTTATCAATCGCAATCGTAGAATGATGGGAGTAGAGAGTGGAGCCAATTAATTATTTCAATGGTTTTGTCAAGTTCATTCATCAAATGATCAGACATTTACTTGGTTTGATTCAAGATTTTTTTTCTATAGTTTAATGAATGTCATTCTCAATGAATTGTGATCAGATATTTGGCACCCGAAATGCTTTAAATCTTTAATAAACATTACAGTGTTATACCATTGTCGTTCAAATACTAAATATTTGAACGACATGGTCTTGTTAGTTTCTCAATTTTCATGAGAAAAGTAAATATGTAAAACTCTAATCACACATTAGAAGATATAGAAAAAAATTATTCGTTTATAAGGAATTAAATTGTTAATAAAAGTATCTTCAATTATGATATTTTGGGTGAGTACGTGTCGGGTTAAGATGACCTAAGAAGAGATATTATTTGACTAGAAGTTTAAGGGTAATGTTTGAATGAATTTAATTCATTCGGACTTGGAATTTGACCCAAAATTTGTTCCGAACTTTGGATTTGACCTGAGTTATTTCATATGGTATCAAAATCGACTTTCGAAAGCCTGGATCGACAAAAAGCTAGCTTGAGGTATTTGTTCGTATATAATTATCTCACAATGGTTAGATTTACAAATATATGTAGACCGTATGTGATTATCCCACAATGGCTAGAGAGGCAAATATCAGGTTACCTTGTGGTGGGCTAAGATATATAAGAAATAGGGTCCTTTACAATAATATACAATATTTAGTAAGTAATTACAACAATAGTGCAGTCATAAAATATTTACACAATTAATACACTTTTCATATTTATTTATAATATTAGTGCAATTAGGATTCCTTAATTTAGGGAATTAGTATAGGATTCAATTCATAATAATAAGGAAACCTAAAATCAAGGAGAAATAACTGTCATAATTAATAATTCAAAATTCAAATCAAATCTTTGGGATCTAACAATAAAATAAATTCAAATTCAAAATTCAAATCAAAACAAGGAAAAAATAAAAAATTATCTTCTCTATCCTAATCTTCATCTCCCTTATCATTTTCCTCCGCCACCTTCTCATTTCTCTTCATCACCGCCTCCTCTCTCCTCCCCTTCATCATCCTCTTCCACCGCGAATCTCCGGAAGTACTTGGTTGCACCGCCGCTACATTGCCCTCTCCTCCGCCTCGAAAATCGCTGTCCAAAACGCCAATGAAAAGAAGAAGAAGATTCGTCCTACAAACATAATTTTGAAAACAAATAGATGTAACACTTACTGTTCTGAATTTTTTTTATAACTATTTGGTTACCCACAAAAACTTAAAATTGTTACCTTTGTATGAAGGTTTGGCTACCAACTGCATCACATTCAAAATAAATTGGTAACCTAATAAAACTGAATTGGTTACCTTGGTATGAAGGTTTGGCTACCAACTGCATGAAGATTTGGCTACCAACTGCATCACATTCAAAATAAATTGGTAATCATATACACTGAGTTGGTTACCTTTGTATGAAGGTTTGGCTACCAACTGCACTATGAAAAAACTGCAGATGTGAAATGAATTAGTTACCTTGATATGAAGGTTTGGTTACCAACTGAACTATGAAAAAATTGCAGGTGTGGAGGTGGATTGGTTACCTTGGCATGAAGGTTTGGTTACCAACTGCACTATGAAAAAACTGCATGTTTGAAGGTGAAAAAACTGCAGGTTTGGTAACTTCAACAAAAAATTTCATATAGCACAAAATTGATCTAAGGACAAAAAGGTATAAAGTAATTGCCATTTCAGGTAGCCACTGTTCTGGGTAAGAACCAAGAACTCCACCAACATACCTACAAAAAGATGTCAATAATGAAGAAGCAACAACTGTCGGGACAAAAATGCTTGCAACCTGCAAATAACAGTGCCACATACTGTGAGGATATTTAAGTTTATAACCCATTTACCAAACAATAATATATTCCAGAACAAATATCAGAAGTCATAAATACGGGGGAGGGGGGTCAGGTAGGTTGGATTTCGGAGGAGGAAGAGAGAGAAAAAGGGATTTTGATGGTGGAAGAGAAAAAAAATACGAAAGAGTTAGAATCCTAAATTAAGGAATCCTAATTGCATACTAATTTTCTAAATTAAGGAATCCTAATTGCACTAATATTGTAAATAAATATGAAAAGTGTATTAATTGTGTAAATATTTTATGAGTACACTATTGTTGTAATTATTTTAAAAAATATAATAGAATATGTAATTGTTCTTAAGAAAGTAATTAAGTTGCTAACAATAGTATATTTGGCTACAATAGTAAGATTCTTACTATAAAAAATTAAGTTGCTAACAATAGTGCGTTGGGCTCCTTGTGGTCGATTAATATGACCCAAGAAGATATACTGAATTACTACTAACAATAATATGGTGGACTAAGATAAACCCAATAACATATTATTGAGTTAGTGATTTACACCTTGTTTTGATGGATTTAATTCGATTTGAACTTGAAATTTCATCCGAATTGTTTCAAAATAGACATACAAATTTAAAAATAGGCCTCATGTTTTATATTTTAATATTTTACAAGGGTTTGTTACGAGTTATGAGAATAATTCTAATCGTTAATATTTTAAGAATGTATTTAATATAATAAGACAATCTTATAAACCTATTCAATAATAGAAGTTAAGCTTGGAAAAGAAGTTGGACCACCACCCACCCTATTGTTAGGCTTATTATAAATGCACGTATTTTTTCTTTCTTTAGCTGCTAGCCGCCTTTCTCTTCTTCTTGTCCTCTTTTTACGTGAATAGGGGAGTGCTGGTAGCAGGTGTGAATGATGGGAGTAGTATAACGTGTAAAGCGTATACTCCATAATACTATATAATATAATATCAAAAGGAAAAAAACAAACGTACAACTGACTACCTTTTAGGACCGTCCAGTCCACGTTAAGTAATCCCGAAAAAAATTGGGTCCTCTTAATATGTGTTTAAAGACACTAGTTTAAAAAAATATTTTTTAAATTATGTACATATTCTTTTAATTTTTATATTAAATTTAAAAAAATATACACATAATTCAAAAAAATATTTCCTATGTACTTAATATGTGTTCTAAATGCATATGTTAAGAAATTCCTTTATATTATATACATGGCATGTGTTATAATTGACCAAAAGTTGAAGCGACATTCACCAACTTTCACTAATTTAAAAGAGTAATGCTACTATCACATAAAGTAGTTCACATAAAGTTCACATAAAATTAGGATGGCACTCCCTGATTTGTTATTGAGTCAAGTGGGCCATGTCAACAACAAATCTGAAGTGCCACCCGATTTTATATGAGTTACTTATATGAGTTACTTTACTAAAGACATATGTTAAGGGCACAGTTCAAGAAAATATTTTTTAAATTGTTTGCATATTCTCTTAATTTTTACACTAAATTTAAAAAAATATACACACAATTTAAAAGAATATTTCCTGTATACTTAACATGTGTTCTAAATACATATGTTATGAAATTATTTTATATTATATGCATGGCATGTGTTATAATTGACCAAAAGTTGAAGCGACATTCACCAACTTTCACTAATTTAAAAGAGTAATGCTATTATCATATAAAGTAGCTCATATAAAATCGGATGACACTTTTTGATTTATTGTTGAGTCAAGTGGGCCATGTCAATAATAAATCTAGAGTGCCACCCGACTTTATATGAGTTACTGTATGTGATAGTACCATTATTTAATTTAAAAGCCTTTTCTTTGCAACCAAGTTTCCAGCTAAAAATAGGAAAGCTGGAAAAGAAAGAAAGGTGAAAGAAAAAAATAGTTTGATAAATTAAGGAAAAAAGTTACTAATAAGTATTTGACCAATGGAAACTTATTAAAATCTGTGGGATACTTTACTGGTTAAAACCACCACCCCAGTCCACCAGCACCTACTAGAATTAATACTCGATTAGTTTTAAGAAAAAATAATGAAATTTATAATATTAATCAGGAAAATGTTACCTAGATCATAGGTAACATGTACTAATTTCCATTTTATCTGCAGATAGATTTGAATATATGTTTTTTTTCAAAGTCTCATTTTGAAGAGTATAATACAATTTTATAAGAAAATTATTAAATTCACAACACTTTTTATTATTTTTACGATAAAAGTGTCGCTGTAGGTATATAGCGATAGTGAAAAACCGTCGCTATAAGATCTATAACGACATTTTTTTTTTTGAGAAATAACAATTTATATTGTAGATTTAACTAATTTCCTTTCATAATTCTCATAATAGAAGAAGAATCGTGAGAATTGAAGGCAACACTTAAAAATTCTAATACTTTAGTCTTAATGAATAAAATGAGAGGTCTTACTAACCTGATATGATAATGAGATTATGATCCCCAAATTTAAAAATAAACTTTTTATGTGACTTTTTGTTTTAATTACAAGTAACACTCTTTTTTGTGAGGAAATTAAAAGTAGAATTAAGATTAAAATTAATTAAAGAGGCAACTCAAAAGAAAAAGTAGTCCACAAGACTGAGAAAGTCAACAGAGTAATTTCTTAGCATCCACCAATCCAAGAAGAACACATAACCAATCCGTCTGTGTGTGTGGGTCTATATATAGGCACAGGGCGCACAGGCATTGGCATCGAATTCAGGTCTCCAAAGAAATAGAAAGCACGAGAGCTAAAAAGAATCGACCAACCGTCCTCATCCGGACCAATACACATTTCTCGTGTCTCAAATTCAAACTAATTCTTCGCCCTTTACCTCCCTCTTTCTCTCTCCTACTCAAATCCATATCTTCTACATCAACCTTCAATCGGTGTGTTTTGAAGTTCGCCGGAAGTTAATTAAAAATTTATGCTAGTAATTACTTTTTGAGGGACAATAAAGTGAAGGGAATGAGATCAAGATTTGTATGATATTGCAGATCTTGGTCGGAAAGTCATATATACAGATTTTATATAGATATACACAGAGAAAGAAATAGGTAGTGAGTGATGGAGCAGAAGCATCTATTTCTGTCGGCATTGAGCGTTGGGGTAGGAGTTGGGCTTGGATTGGCTTCAGGACAAACGGTAAGCAAATGGACCGGTGCTTATAATGGTTCTGCCACCACCGGAGTTACCGCCGATCAGATTGAGCAGGAGCTTCTCCGCCTCCTCCAAGACGGTAAAGAAAGCAAGGTCACCTTTGAGGACTTCCCTTATTACCTCAGGTAATGTAATAATACAAATCAGCTCTAGTATTTTTAATTGTATTTTTTTTTCTGTTTTTAGTGATTTATTAATCATTATATACATGTCTAAATTTTACTAGAAAAGCTATATAATTGCTCCGGTGGAGACACGATCTGCACATATTTTTAAGTAGGATAGGAGTAATTGCTAAACTGAAGATGAATTTATGGTCTTACGTAAAGATTCGGATTTAAAAATTATTTTTACCATTTTTTTTCTTTTCATGTATTCATCCTTGATGCATTCCAAAATAATAATAATAATAATAAAAATTCCATTTTGGCATAAAAGCAGTTTTGGCTGTTTGATTTCTAGGCTTGTTATGAATTTATAGGTCTCTGGTGGTTAAATTAATTTCCGTGTGTTGTATAATAATCATTATGGTGTTCTTGTTTTGTTGATGAAAATGACAGTGAGAGGACGCGGATGTTATTGACAAGTGCAGCGTATGTTCATCTCAAACACTTAGATGTTTCTAAGCACACTCGAAATCTTTCGCCTGCAAGTAGGGCTATATTGCTCTCAGGGCCTGCTGGTATGCCATCTGATTTTGCATTCAGATATGTATGCTCATAACTAAGTTTTTGGCCTGATTTGGCTTTATTGTTTGCGTATGTCTTCTAAAGAACTCTATCAGCAAATGCTTGCCAAGGCTCTGTCACATTATTTTGAAGCAAAGTTGCTATTGTTGGATGTGACTGACTTTTCTATGAAGGTAATTATAACAAGTACTATTCTTTGTGTTCTTTGTGGTTCCTGTGGAGTTCAGTTATTGATACATGATATATACTAATTCTGGCATTGGTGATTATCCACAGATGCAGAGCAAGTATGGTAGCTCTAAGAAAGAAACTGTAAGTAATGTTCCTCTATCCAGAGTTACTTTTAGTATCAATTTCGAATGTTACTTTCAGTCAGTGTATGCGTCTAACCTCTATTGTAGAGTGCATAAAGGTCACAACATGTAATGATGTATATACACTAATGTAATGACGTGGCCCATATATTGAAAATTGATTGATATAAATCCATCAATCCCATGACAAAGAAAAGTTAACATTTTGCTTCAAGTAGAATATAATTTGATTCAGTCTCTTACATTTTTGTAGACTTTCAAGAGGTCTATCTCAGATATGGCTTTGGAGCGAATGTCCAGTTTGTTCGGGTTCCTTCTCGATCCTTTCACCAAGGGATGATACTGGAGGTACAAAAAGGAACTACAGATTCTATGGATTGTTCTCTTTTTATTTAATACATTGAAGGTTCATGAGGGTGGCATTGTACAAACTACAAATCTTTTATTGACTAGCAAAATGCTTTCGTATTCTGTTTGTGATGTTTAATTCTCACAGTTATTGTGTTAATAATAGCGTTTTGTTTGGTTACTCGGGTGCTGAAAATGCTCTGTTCACTTGATTGTTAAAGGAATAATTAATCTAGTTTTGTTCTCCATGTGTTTGACATAGAATCAGCTACCTGTATGATCCTGACATTTTGTACTTCTTTGTTCTTATCATCCAAGGTCATTAATTACTGGAAACACCATACATATGCAATCTATTAGTAGAGAACAAGGAAATTAGTTAATGTGAATTAGGTAAAATGCCTTTAATGTGGAAAGTAATTGTGGAGGGAGGCACCATTTGATTACTAGTTTTATTAGCACAAGTAAATACCAGCTTTGGATGCGTTTGCGGGAAAAAACTAGGAAAAAAAAATAGAAGAGAAAATACCAAATAGTCTTGGCATTTGAAGACTCATGGATAAGTGGGTCTACTATATAACTATAGAACTCTACTTCAGACCCTGTTTCTGCTCCGCTGCAATATTTTATCAAGTCTTTGTATTACTAAGAGTTATATAGGTAAATTAATACTTATGATGCAATGTTTATATCGCTATTAGGATTTTATTTTCTTTATTCTAAAAAAGAAGAAGGAATTCTTGCTAACCGGATCTTTTAATTTTCACATCATTATTTTCTCCCATTTCTGATCATATAAGACTTCTTGGAGCACTGTTTTGTAATGTGGCCAATAAAATTCTCTTTGCAGGAGCATTATGTAGGCAAAGCAGTGGCCTGGAGACTAAATTAAGGTGTGGTAGATAAATTTTAGTTTCGGATCACAAGACCACCACCTAAGGTGTTTTCACTATATAAATATATTCCCTTGAATTTGCAGGAGTATGGAAGGCGGTAATAATCTTCCAAAACATCGTAGAAATGCCACTGTATCTTCAGATATGAGTACCATGAGTGCCCAGTCTTCTACAAATCCAGGTTGTTGCACAGAGCTTTGTGTTGATATGCTATATTGGTGGATAAACTGATAGAATAATTAAAAAAATGTTTGGCATTTCAATGATACATACATAGTTGTGATATATTTGCCATTAATATATTAGGTACATGCATGAAATGCCCTAATAATGGTAGTCAAGTTGGTTCAACTAGGGCGCAATCATCTCTCTATTGATACGTAAAAATTTTGTATCTACATAATACATTTTTTTGCCAAATTTTTTTACTAATGGAATGTCTTTTAAGTTTATTACGGATTTTTGAACCAAATCTCCCAAAGAAATTGTGGGGGTTCAATCAATCTGCTAAGCCAGTAACAATTCTTTCTCACCATCTGCAGTTCATGATGCTCATCAAAAAGTTGAATATGATGAGCAATGGTTTCTCTCAAGAGATTCTTGCTAGATTTGTATCTTTATTTTCAAGCTAAACGAAGTTATTGATCAACCTACTTCCAGTTAAATCTATAGGTGGAAGTTCGGATTCTTCCAGGCTCCAGCCACCAAATTTTAGCTGGAGGCGGAGGAGAGGATTGATTGTAATAATGTGCCTAAAGTAAATGAGGAAAAAATTATGTTTTTCCATTTAAAAGATATTATTGTTTGCTATTAGAATTTTTGGGTGTTTTATGATTATTTTCTTACACCTTTGAACATCAGTCATCATTAAACTTGATGTGCTATTCCCCGCATATGTTGTGAATATGTAGATGTTATTGTTTACTGATTGTTGGGAGTTATTTACTTTTTCTAGCTCCCCCAAAGCGCATCAGCAGCTTGTCGTTTGATGAAAAGATGTTTTTACAGTCACTTTACAAGGTACATATCAGATTTGTTGAGTTGCTTGTATCTAACTAGGTTCCTACTATTTAATGACTTTTCTTGTTTTGAAAATTCTACTCCCTCAGATACTACTATTGCGTTTAATAATCTCCATAGGATTCTGACAAGTAGTTTCTCCACTTTACAACAGGTTTTGGTTTCTGTCTCTGAAACTAGCTCTGTCATACTGTACATCAGGGATGTTGAGAAGCTTCTTCTCCAATCCCCAAGGCTTTACAACTTGTTCGATAAAATGTTGAAGAAATTATCGGGATCAGTGCTACTTCTTGGTTCGCGGATGTTGGAGACAGATGATGATTGCAGGGAAATTGATGAGAGACTCACTTATTTGTTTCCTTACACTATCGAGATAAAGCCACCTGAAGATGAGAGTAGTCTTGTAAGCTGGAAAGCCCAATTAGAAAAGGACATAAAAACAATCCAGTCTCGGGATAACAAAAATCATATTGCTGAGGTACTGGCGGCGAATGATCTTGAATGTGATGATCTAAATTCAATCTGCCATGCAGATGCATTGGTTCTCGGTAATTACATTGAAGAAATTGTGGTATCAGCAATATCTTTCCATTTGATGAATAATAAGCAACCAGAATACCGAAATGGAAAGCTCCTTATATCATCAAAGAGGTAGACACCAATTTTTATATTGTTTTGACACTTGTATTCTTTGTTTTTAATTCTTTCTCCTACAAAATTCATGTACTTACCCTATATCCCTTTTACAGTTTGTCACATGGATTGAGTTTCTTCCAGGAGGGAAAAAACAGTGGCAAAGATACTCTCAAACTGGAGACAAATGCTGAATCTTCCAAGGTTTTTCTTACTTTCAAACAATCTTAGAGTTCTGCTACTGACTTTTTCAGCAATGTTATGGCTTACTTATGCTCCCTTGTTTATCAACCTTAGGAATTTGTAGAGGGAGAAATTATTGGGTTAAAGCCTGAATCGAAGTCTGAGAATCCAACAACTGAAAATAAAACTGAGGCAGACAAATCAGTTTCTTCAGCCAAGAAGGATGGTGAGAATCCTGCTCCACCACCAAAACCAGTGAGTCCAGTTCCCGTACTTTTTTGAACTGAGAAAGGAGAGACAAATGACGTGAAATAAATTTCTAACGGAGCACGCATGGCGCTTATGCGTCCTAATGAGTCAAAGTCTTGTTGAAATGCAAAACAATATAATGTCATGTCTCGGTTTTCTGTTATTACAGCTGAGAAATAGATTTTTTTGAACAATTGAAAATGAATTTGAAATGCTGATTGCATAAAGTTAGTTCGGTGGATATATCGCGGAACTTTTACTTTTCTATGCGTGCATTCCAATATTAGCATAGCACCACTGTGATATACAAAAAAGCTAATAATACCATAAAAGAAATAGTACGTAGTCACTTCCTATCATTCTTTGTCTTTTCTAACTCTTCAAATGCCATGGTTGCCACCAGGAAGTCCCTGACAATGAATTTGAAAAGCGCATAAGGCCAGAGGTGATTCCTGCAAATGAGATTGGAGTA
This sequence comes from Panax stipuleanatus, assembly GCA_020205555.1. Lineage (NCBI taxonomy): Eukaryota > Viridiplantae > Streptophyta > Magnoliopsida > Apiales > Araliaceae > Panax > Panax stipuleanatus. The sequence goes on along the minus strand of CM035118.1, from coordinate 136,020,244 downwards.
ACATTTGCAGATATCGGCTCCTTGGACGAAACTAAAGATTCACTGCAGGAGCTGGTTATGCTTCCTCTTCGAAGACCAGACCTGTTCACTGGTGGACTTCTTAAGCCTTGTCGAGGCATATTACTCTTCGGGCCTCCTGGTACTGGAAAAACAATGCTGGCAAAGGCCATTGCCAATGAAGCTGGAGCAAGCTTTATCAATGTCTCAATGTCAACCATCACTTCTAAATGGTTTGGGGAAGATGAAAAGAATGTCCGAGCTCTCTTCACACTTGCAGCCAAAGTTTCTCCCACTATCATTTTTGTGGATGAAGTCGATAGCATGCTTGGGCAGCGCACAAGAGTTGGTGAGCATGAGGCTATGCGGAAAATTAAGAATGAGTTCATGACACATTGGGATGGGCTGCTGACAAAACCTGGTGAGCGCATTCTTGTTCTTGCTGCGACCAACAGGCCATTTGACCTTGATGAAGCAATTATTAGGCGTTTCGAGCGCAGGTATATTTTCATTATTGTACCACAATCACATCAACTGTGAAAAGTCCAATATCTAGCAAAAGCATGAAGCATTGCATGTTTAGTCTAACCATGTCATTCATTTTTGTTCTTCATTAGCTTTAACTTCACCTTACTAGCCTTCTTGTGCACCATCATGTAAAGGCACTCTCTCTACTTTTCTCAAAGCATAACTGAATGAAGATACTAGAAGCAATCTCTTTGATCAGATTCTCCCTTCCATCAATCTTTTTATCCTTCTTCTATCTTAGTGATCTTGGAAGTGATTATAAGATATAAAACTCTTGGATATCTAAAGTTTTCACTGATAATGGCAATGGAAATACTAGTTTGTCCTCATCCTTTTCATCACAAAATATTTCCCTACTCCATGTTGTGAAGAAATTGTCATCATTCATCAATATTTTGTTCTTAATTACAATAATGGTGAAGTAGAAAAGTTCACCTCTATGAAATGAATATCTGGATATTTAGGACCATACAAATAATCGTTAACGTCTCTCTCTATCCTCACACACATAAAGAGCAGCCCAAGGACTGTGTTGCAGATGAATATAGATGTTTCTAAACTCTGTTTTTCTGTGATGGACAGAATTATGGTTGGTTTACCATCTGTGGAGAGCAGAGAGAAGATCTTGAGAACACTTTTGGCAAAAGAAAAGGTAGAAGAACTGGATTTTAAGGAGCTTGCAACTATGACAGAAGGATATACTGGAAGTGATCTTAAGGTTTGTGTTACTTTAATGACAATTATTAAGTTGGACTTTTATTACTTGGGGATGAGACTTGGCATTAACTACCGAAAACAGATTTTGTGTGTAACAGCAGCTTATCGACCTGTGAGAGAGCTGATACAACAAGAGAGGGAGAAGGATTTGGTAAATTCTTCCATTCTGAGCTTCTATTCTCTTTTTTTCCCTTTCTTCTCAATTTATGTTTGTTGCTCCTAATACTTTCTTTCTTCCAATAATTTCTATTTACAGGAAAAGAAGCGGAGAGCAGATGCAGCAAAAAATTCAGAAGATACTTCGGAGAAAAAGGAAGAAAGTGAGAGAGTAATTACTCTGAGGTCTTTGAACATGGAAGACATGAGGCAGGCAAAGAATCAGGTAACTCTGAAGGTTCAGTTATCCATAAAAAAGGGGTAATGTCAGGTTAAAACACTTAACTAGATGATCTACTTGCACCTTGCTGTAGTTGACCGTACTTGGACATGTGAATTTGCATGTCAGTCTATGAACCTCAAGAGGAAGTATACAGCCATTTTATTTTGGAATGAATAAACTGAAACTTTAGTTACCTTCGTATGTACTAGCTCAATTTGCCAATTACCTAGACAGAAACCACTGCCCTCCATTGTCACAGAAATCACGAGCCCTTCAGTCGAGCTTTTGATAGATAATGGTGGAATTTCAGTCTCCTTCCTTTTGCCAGAGACCATGTACAAGTGGGGAAGTATCTTTATGTTTACAGTTTGTTCTTCATTCATATTGTAGGACATAAATTGACCTCGAGTTTATAATGTGTACAAAAAAAAAAATTCATTCTGCAACACAGTTGAGTTCTTAGTCTTGGATGTTTGTTTATATCCGAATCTGAAAGAGTACTTATTCCGTTTCAGGTTGCTGCCAGTTTTGCTTCCGAGGGATGTATTATGAATGAGCTGAAGCAGTGGAATGCTTTGTATGGCGAGGGAGGTTCAAGGAAGAAAGAACAGTTATCTTACTTCCTTTAAATTGTTCTAGAATGTTGACAATTTCACACATACATCAGCATTCTTCACAAAGGGACTGTCTTGGGAATCAAAAAGCCTTTTTTTTCATGAATTCTATGAAACTACTCTGGAAGCTCAAGCATCAAGTCTTCAACATCAAACAACCTGAGCCCCGTAAAGCTCGACTCAGCATGTACTATGCATACATATGTAGTATAATTTATGTGGTGTTTGTAAATTGTGTTAGAGGGAGAAATAGAGAGGCTTATTTGGCCATCTACAAACCATATGACAAAGCCAGGGTTGTGCTATGTAGTTATGTATTGTGTGTGGTAATTGAAATGCTGCTGGGGATGTAGAAACCGGGGGGATATTTATCTGGTATTTGTGTAGCATGAGCCTTTTGTATATTGGTCTTGTTTAAACATGGTGTTATTGTAAATTATACTATTTCCTATTGCGTAGTTTGCTTATATTCTTGTGGAAATATGAGAAATCGCGGATGATATGCTGATTTATGTAGAAATAGCTCAATTCTACAGGGAGATCTCTTCTTCTTCTTTTCCTTTCTTTTTCTTTTTTCTTTCCCAGTAAGTGAGAAAAGATGTACTAGTACTAGATTGGTAGTATCTGATTTTAAGTCTGACTAACCGAGTGGTTCGAGATCTACTTGAGATTGACTTTAAAAATTCGAGCAAAACTCGAATTCGATACTTAATCAAGTCGAATTCAAATATATTTTGATACTCGAACACCTCTATGAGTCGAGTATGAGCCGTCTACTTTTCACTTATTTAAAGTATCGAATTTTTTATACATCCCTACTCGATACGTATACTCGATTTATTTAATATGTAGTATTCAACAATTAAATTATCAGCATAATTTTAAACAAATTATGTAGTATTAGTTTAAATGTTTAATATGTACTAGTCTTCAACAATTAAATTCTCCACATAATTTGAGAAGTGGAAGAGGTTTTTATATTTCCTGTACATGTTCATCAATTAATTCAAGAATGATATAATAGCATCTCATTAATTTTTTACAAGATTATAGTTTGAAGAGTTTATAATTTAATTATTCCAAATAGTTGAATGAGTTAATTGTAATCTTCATTATCATAACATAAATGATCTAGCTTTGATTCGTGTATGTCTCAAATACCCACGACTAACTTGACTAAAATAACGAGTCGACCCGACCCGAGATCCTTTCACCCCTATCTGATTTTCTATGGGCTTATATATATATAATAAGATTTGTATCATTTCATTGAATTTTCAACCTTAAACTAGATTTATAAGGTTTTTTATGCTACCTATTATGTATCAAATTTGTTTATAGTTCTTGTAAATGAATTTCGTCTCCTGCTGCCATGTGCTGAACATTCTTTTTTCGATTCAGATCTTCCCCTACAATGTAAATTGTTTAGATATTGAATGTGAGACTTGTTGATGTCAAGGTTTAATCCAAACAACTTTTTGGACATAATCTAAACAACTTATCCTTCATACAATTGCATATGTTCTAATGAGTTGAAATATTTTTACTTTTTTTTGACAGTAAGGATATCTTCTGACCCAGTTTATGCGTCAATCGAAACTAAATCCATTCCCGAAAAGTTTTAAAGACGCACTCCTCACATTAAAAAAAGAGCAAACCTCCTTGACCACTAGGCCAATCCCTTGAAATTAATTATTATCACATTTTAGTTATTTTAAAGTATCTATAAATTTTCTTTAATCCATAAAGAAGACTGAGGTTTCAGTGTTCAAATCCCATTAAACTACCAATAAATTGGAAAACAAAAAGGGATTCAAGAAACATCTACAATCACTCATTTAAGTTTATCATTTTGATTTTAAACTTGTCTAGTCCTCCATGCGAGTGCAAAGTAGGGTGTCACTTTGTTGTTGACATGTTATTACAAAAAATACTAAAAGTTTGCATAATGTATAATTTTTATAATACTAGCTCCGTTTTAAAATTCAAAAATATATATTTTTTAATAATAATTTTATGTTCTCAATTATATTTTTGAACTTTTAATAATATCAAATAAAAATATCATATCACTTTGTAGTTCTAAAATAGAAATATATATATTTTTAAAATAACATAAAAAATATTTTTAATTTAGAGATAACAATTTTATAATATTATATTAAAAACTATATTTGAACGTGTCATATGCAGATTTAGAAACCGTATATAACTATAACCTAACGATAAACTACTTTTGTACCCAAGCAAACTCAAAACGATTTTTGAGGGGTAAATTTAATGCCACACGGCGTCGTTTCATCGTTGAACCGCCAAGCTCCCATCTTTCGTGCATTTCAGACGCCTGTATGTATCGCCATAAAAAACACGCTCCCTCTCTCTCTACACTCAGATAAACAGATTTTTGGATACTGAAATTCTGATTTGGCATGAATTGGTCCTAATTAATCAATTTTCAAGAAATTATGTTCCAAAAAATCTCCTAATTAATAATGGGAGGTGGAAGGGCAGAAGATAGATACAAAAAGCTAGGGCTAAGAGAATCAATTGGTCGAATCTACCAATACGCATTAGCCTGCAAAGAGCTCAGCTTAATTCTCAGCCTCTCCTTCTCAAAACTCCCCAAAAATCTCCAGTTTCTTATCTTCGACGACACCCTCACCGCCTTTCGCACGCTTCCCGAGTAAGTCTCCATTTCCAACCTTTTTTTTTTTACTCTTTAATCTATTTTATCAAACTGCGATTTGTGTGAATTATGACTGCGAAAATGTTATTTGATTGTTGATTTGCTAAGTATGTTGTTATTGGATTGAAATGATCCTGATTTCCGTTGCGTTCTCAGCTCAGCAAGTAAATTTTAGATTTCCATTATTTGTTTTTATTCCTAATAGATTTATTGTAATCTTGACTAGAACGTTGTTTTGGCACATTCAGAGTTATGCCGTGCTTAGGTTATTCACCATGGAATGTGTAAGCTTTCGATCTGTAGTGCCTGTTAGTTTAGGAAACCTTTGGTGGCAAAAAAGAGTGCTAAATGACTTTTGACTTATATTTTTAAATATATTCTTTTAAACTCATTTTAAGGTTTGTCTAGGATTCTTTTCAATATATTTAGGACTAGAATTGTTTATTTGAAATCGTAATCGGAAAAGATATAATTGTACTAGGAAAATCTTAAAAAATATAATAGTTTAATTTGCATAATATTCAGCAAGTGAAATAGCATTCTCAGTTTTAGACATAGTATAACTTAAAAGTTATATACTTTTTTTATCCGTCAATCTTTTGTACATAAAGATTTCCTCCTATTAGATTTAAAAAAAGATAGTAGGATACTAAGCATGATTATTTGTATTCTTGAAGAAAAGGAAGGATCTGAAATCTATCTGGATAACTTCTAGTATCAGTGTATCACATAAACCAGACCTTGGAATTTATCTTGTCACCCTAACAAAACCATATATTTTGTTTCAGAATAATATAATAATTTTCAACATATAGCTTTACTTGGTCAATCCCCATACTTGGGGCCAAACTTACCTATCAAAAAGAAAAAGAAAAGAAAAGAAAAGGAAAGTAACTTTACTTGGTATTTCACTTTAGAATGCAGACGAAGTCCGCCATTGAAGCGGCTAATCTCCTCCTTCAGGCCGCAGAGGCTGCATTGCCAAAGCAAAAAAGGGCCCTGGCTGCAAAGGAGTTCAAACACGCAATGGTTGCTCATAAGAGGCGTTGGAAAGTAAGAGAGGAGGGAGAAGGTAATATTCTCTCTTTTCTTCTTCTGAATTTTTCATTTTTTTCCAGCCAAGTAGAGGAAGAAGGTAATCTTCAGTAAACTATCAAATTTTATCCTTGAATATAACAACAGGATTATCTTTAGTTTCACTTCTTTTAGTAACTAGGTTGATGGAGTGATGGTGCACATGTTGATATGTCACAACCTAAAATATATGGAACTGGAAATCATACATATCCTATTAATTTACTTTTAATCATATAGCACCATGAAGTTGCCTGTGGGTGGAATGATAATCAAATCCATTGATTTGAATTGGGATCACAAACTACTGATCCCAATCTGATTGTTTGGGAGCTTTAATTGTTCAACTGGCTATTAAAAGATACTGTTTCTGGCCCATAACTAGAGTCCCAATTGAAACATAATCTTTCCAGAAAATAATTGAAGTTTTAATGTATGTTATTGCTTACAAATCCATATATCTGCAATATATTCACACATCATGTTTCATGAGATTTACATACTGATTATTATTTATTACCGTTCATATATTTAAAACCTTGCATTATTGTTGTATGATGTTAGATTAATGTATACATTTAACTTTACTTCTACTAGATATATATTTCTATTGACGTTTTTTTAGCATGTCAGTTCCTAATTTGTACAATTTATTATGCAGCTGTCCATAGCTTGCTATGTACTTGTCCTGTCTGTATTCATGCTTCACAGCTATCTGAACCCTGTAAACCATAAAGGGTATGAAGATACTAGATACAACCAGAATCAAAATAAAAGATTTGACACAGCAATCAAACCATTGAACTAAGAAGGAAAAATCTTTTGTTAAAAAAACACATTTGAAATTGATTTGGAACATTGAAATGAATATGAGAAACAAAAATGCAACAAGTCTCCGATAAAATAAAAAGAAAAAGAAATCTCAAAATGTATAGACCACCTCTTCCTTTTTCAGAGAAGTAAAATGATATTCACACAATGACATCAAAGGGCCGCCATCCTAGTACACACTGAGTGTACAAAAAGTAGGTGTACTCGAAAAATAAAATAAAAATAAAACGACCTGCAACTTTGAAAGCCCAAAAACTGTCAAGTAGAATACTCTCACCCTCCAAGGGGAAAAGAAAACTCTCCTAAAAAATCAAAAAAGAGATCACAGAGGCGGGTTACACCTCGTTTTGCCAAAAAATAACAGGCTTAAACCAAGGATTTTACCGATATTATCAAATTATCGCTTGTTTCTCTCCCGCCAAAGAGTCCACCATAAGGAATGCGGAATCCTATCCCACTTCTATCGGTTGTCATGACACATCCTAACCTTCTTCCAAGCGTGAAACATAACTCAAAATAAGCCATAATGAGATAACACCATTCCACAAAAGTCTCGAACAAACTCGGAATGTATCAACGATGATTGGTTGACTACCAATCTGTCTTGTACGCAACACACATATTGACAATAAATTTTCCTCTCTTTCAACATTTTCTTGGATAGAATTGCCTCCCACGCTGCCGTCCATGTGAAAAGGCCACCTTCCTTGAAACACCCTCTCTCCATATGCACACTTGGGAAAATTCATTATACTATCTCCTTGTGAACATCTACAGAAAGATCTCACAAAAATTCTGCTAGACTGCCACTAATAAGGTGACACGACTTTACTGAGTCCTCCCCTTGCCCCCCCCCCCCCACCCACACCCACACCCACCCACACCCACACCCACACCCACACCCACACCCACACCCCTACTCCTACCCCATTCTCCACCCAAAACAAACAAACAAAGAGTCCCACTCCAACAACAGATACGATTGCAACCTCCTCCTTATCTTGAACATATCTTAGAAAGACTAGTTGCCATAACATGCTCTCATCCAGTCATCCATAATCACCAAATAATATGCGACCACTGTGTCCTGTATCAACTGCAAACGAAAAGAGATTGGGGAGATTGGAAATTTTTTCCTTCTAAAGGGACCTCACCTACCTAGACATTTCTCAAGTAAAAAACCCTCTTGTATCATAGTGAATCCTAAGGCTGTAAACGGACATATTCGAACCTGAATACAGTGATATTCGTATTCGTATATGAAAGTATTTGAAAAACTATTCGAATTCGAATATTATCCGTTTCTGAATAACTTTCAGAATTCATTAGCATAAATAATTAAAATTAGTAAATAAATAATTAAAATTTTAAAAATTACTATTATGATATTAATATAACATAACATAATCACCAACCGTATGATTAAATTATAAAATTTAGAAGAAAAAAAATTAATCTCTTTATTTAATAAAATATCTTTATGAAAGATAATAAAAATGTTATAATTTTATAATAAGATCCGGTCTTTGTTCGGGATTATGATATTGCATATTTGATTCAATAAATATGTTGGTGGGTGAATGTTAAACGGATATGAATATACATGTATCCGTATTCGTATTCGTTTATTTGCGAATATCTCTAATCAAATACGAATAATATCCGTTTAAGTCGAATACGAATAATTTCTGTTTTAAACGAATACGGACGAATATCCTATTTTTTGGTTACCATTTAAAGCCCTAGTGAATCCAATGAATCCATCATGTGAATGTTGTAAAGTAAATTCCAAGCCTATGGGACGGAAATAAATCAATCCACCTATACCTATGGCGCAATGTTCTTAGCTCACTTGTTAGAAAGTGTTTTAAAATTGGGAAAGTACAGTTGCCATTTGCTGTTGACTATCAAACTCTCTAAATTATAAAAATTCAAGCATTTGTTAACAAACAACTTATTTGTATTACATGGGAGACAACTAAATTAGATAATCTCAACTACATCCTTGATGAACCATAGTATATATCACATCATCTTTAAATTGTTTTCATATATGCTTGAACCTAGCCTAATATGTCGTTATATTTCAGGTATCTCTCAACTTCCTCTAGATGTTCTTGTGCACATCTTCAGTTTCTTAGATTTGCGATCTTTAGTTTCAGCAGCATTAGTCTGCAGGTATTTCATTTTCTTCGGTATTCATGTTTGTTAAACATTATTTTGATACATAGTCCCAGAATGTCATAATCTATTGGGGCTAGGTCATCCATCATCTATTAATTGAAAAATCAAAATGTACATCGAGCACCTTCTGAGTAGCCTCAAAAACATCCTCTGGAGTATTATAAGGCTAAAACACCACTAGACACCAAGTTTTCTCCTTCTTCATTTTCTTCTATATCTGAGCTTTTCTTCTCTTTTATCTAGTAACACACTTTAAATGATTCATTTGCAGATCATGGAACAGGGCAACAAGTGACAACAATCTATGGCAGGTTGCAATATTTTATTTTCTTTGCTGATTCTAATAATCATAGTGAGGTTAAGATCCTTCAAAGTGGACAGGTTGAGAAAAAGTGTACTCATTTACAAGATGATGTTGTTACTATAGTTGGTATTGATTGGAGAGAAGCATTTAAAAGAGCATATGAAGGTATACTTGAGTTATATTTCATGACAAATAAGACTTAGTCTTGGGCCCTTGGCATATCAGTAATTATGTTCACCTTCTATTTAATCTTATATAAAACTAATAAAAGCTATCCCAGTGAGATAATGTTACATGCGACAGTTTGACATGATTTTTTTATTTTGTTCATTGAAATGTCTAGCACAATAGGGATTAATATGCATTTGGCATGTAGTAAATATTGGTTTGTATTTTTTCAAAAGAAATTATACATCTGGTTGGTGCATGTGATTGCTAGTACAGATCTACTGTATCAGCCTAGCATCAATAGTAATGCCGTTCGTTCTCTTAAAAACTTATTTTTTACTTTTTTCCGTGGAGAGAAATGTTGCTATCTCTTATGCTCGTATGATTTTCTTAAACAACTTACTTTGACATGCTATTACTACTTATTCAGTTGTTCTCACAATTACCCTTTCTTTTAATTTTTTTTCTTCTTTTTATTTCAGGCATTTTTTCCAAGAAATTTATCACATCTTCTAGGGGTTACTGCAGGCACTGCAATGCAATAGTTTGGCTTAATGACATGAAGTTTAACAATGAACGTTGTAGACCAAGTTGTAAAAATCACCTAATCAAGCCTGTATCTACTCAAAAGGTAGCACGTGATCTCCTTACGTCAACTGATTTACAAGAAATTATTTTGCGATTCATAATTTGGATTCTTCACCTGCTTTAAAGCATTACATAATTTCAGTTCTTTTTTCAGTTGTGTCCATAACATAATCTGAATCTGCTGATGTATGTGTTTGCTTTTTCCAGATTGTTGAGTTTGTAATGGAAGGCTATCTATTGTGGGTATCTTCTTCAGATAGTGATAGTGATTCAGAAGAAACGTCCAACTCCAGGCTATGGGCCTATCCACGCGTAGAGCTGGCAAAATAAGTCGAGAAGTCGAGAACTATGTGTCAATCCAAAATCACTTCTATTAATTGGGTTGGTCTTCTATTTTGTAAAATATAGTTCAGTTAAAGTTTGGATTAACATTTTAAAATAAAAATCTGGATAATCATTTTCAACCCAGATTTTACACTCTTCTCCTCTCACCTTCGCCCAAACTCGTAATAAACGGTTGTTATGGACACTATTCTAGCAAACAGATTTTTTGCTATGACTATCCACTTGCATAAACATCTTTTAAAAAGCTAGAATGTGTTGTTTTTTTAGAATTATTTCTTGATATGCCTTCTTAAAGGTGCTGAGGTACTCGTGCAGAGATTCTGAAGGTATATAATTCCAGTTTGCATGATGCCCAAGTTTTGCTACTCGTCAACGCGGCTGCATTGATATCTTTTAAGAATGTGTACCGGAGGGTTCAAGTTCGCATGATTCTGATTTCTCAATTTATTTGATATACCCCTTGTTGTCTACTTTTCATGTCTGATCAAGCTATTGGGATCTGGAGCAGAAAAATTGTACCTATTATTGTAATAGAGCTTATAGAATTTCTTTGGGTAAATATGTATTGATGATAAAAATAAAAATAAAAATAAAAATTAAAGGTCGTCACTGGATCAACTTGATGGGTGATCCAATTACAGCTTGTACATAACTAAGTTCTTGCTAAATTAAAGTTGATGTCTTTAAATGACGCTGTTCTACAGTTAACGTGTTGGTTAGTGTTAGATTGATTGGTACGCGTTGCTGTATAGTATTACTGTATTGCATGGGCGCGACTGCTCATACTGGAAACAATAGCTTTAGGTAACATTTTCAGGGTCAGCCTGTGGTACTTGTTATGAATAGAAATTTGCAGCTTCTAATATCACAGTTGCCATTCATTTCCTAATCCAATTCCATTTCCTCCCACTGTTTTGAGACAAGTTTAAAAGGGGTGCAAAGGGTTTGCCACCACACACTGCTATCGACACAAGTGATGAAGCAAATGAATACTTAAAAAGGCCCAGTTCTGTAATTAAACATAAATAAAGACAAAATTTATGATTATAGTCAAATCCTTAACCCACAGCTGGGGAATGTTAAAAGAAAATAAAAATAAAAATAAAACTTAGATCTCACAAAACACAATATGTTGAAAAAGGGAACCCAAACATACTATAAAGTAAACTACTAAAAGAGGGTCCCAACTGATCAGAGTCACAACAACAATTACGAGGTTACATAGCTACCCCACATAACAATGTCAGTGAGAACCTAATGAACCTTCGTCCCTATAAAAATTTCTTATCTTTCAATGGTCCTCGAGGAATCTTACTCAAAACCTTCACATTGAAAACTGCATATTGCTTCTTGATCTCAGCTTCTACTTTCTCTGCAAAGTTATCAACCTTGTCCTCGTACTTCTCATAAAACACGGGAACTGTATGCAGCAACACAAAAGCTGGTTCAAAGAACAAAGGAAAACTGTCAGTTTAGTTATAAAGATTGAAGAGGCAATAATAATTTATGAAGTGCAAATATTGCAACCCTTTATGCATGTTGTACAGTTGTACTAAAAAGATAAACATTTTGAATAATTTTCTTACATATGTAGAACAAGGTAAGGAAATTCCAGCAACTACCGATAATTGAAAAGAACCATAAACCAGTAATGACCTGAAAAATATGAAATACCAAAATTATGTGAGGGGTATATAATGAATCCTCATAGTTACCAAAAGTATTATACATGACCTGCAACGCCCTAAAGTCTAAACTTATATCGTTAACTAAGTAGCTCATAGCTGCCACTAATTGCAAAAGAAATGTGATTGGGACAACACTGGTATCATAAATTGATAAAAATATTGTCTTAAACCAGGTTAGTGCTAAAAGAATGAATTAAACATACAGCAAGAAATTTCTTCAGATCTTTCCCTGCTGCAATGTCACGTAGGATTGCAAGAGCTCTGTTGATTTCAATTCTGAGGGCAGCTGCCACACCTAAGACAATATCCTCAGGAAGTATAACTTCAGGAAAGTTAGGTGGAGACCTGATAACACAAGGAACATAGCACAAGGTATTAGATAACTTCGGATTGAACAACAAGAGTGTGAGGAACACTGACAAGCTTACTTGTTGATAAAGTTGGATGCATTTGACCATAGGAAAAGGACTGCCAAAGCCAGTATTAGTATATGGCATACTAAAGTGAGTAAGTGGTATTCAATCAATTCAAAAAGCACCCAAATAGCAGTGGCAAAACCAAGCACGCCAGCAGAAATCTTCTTGTTTCTCCATAGGAAAATATCGGCAGCTGCAATAGGTATAATAGTAAGACAAAATACACTGCATATTGAGAGAGATAAAGGGTTTTGGGTAGATTAAAAGTCTTTTAACAGAATTTATATCACACCAATACATTAGTCAATTCTAAGAGAAAATATATCCCTCTTGGTTCATAGAAGAAAGGGTTATCATAATAGCAACATAAAAGTCTTCAATATCTTTCTCTCTTGCAAAACACAATGAAGCAAACACAAAGACACATTCAAAATATCAAGGGGTTCACCCTCATCCCTCCCCCATCGGCAATAGGCATATAACAGAGTATGCCACTGTATCAACATTCACTATAACGATCCGAGTAAAGAACAAGGACATGAATCCAACACTCAAACAAACGAAACCATAAAAAAAATAGGTCATTTATTCTTCAAAATTGTGACAGACTCATTTATAATCATTGAAATAATTTCAGTGGACTAGTCTAACCAGCATTTGGGTTTCTTGTCATCCAAAAAACATAGATACCATAAGATTGCATTTGTGTTTTTCTCCTAATTTTCTCTCAACAACAATAATCATTGAACTTCTTCAAAGGAAAGCATAATGTTCTAGGAATATCATTATACCCATAGCACGGAGCTATCATTCACGTTATGCATATACGAACCGATTCTAACATAAATTAGCCTGTTCATAAAAATTTAAAAAAAAAAGAAAAGAAAAGGAAAAAAGCCCAGTGTAACCATTTCTGTAAAGAGGTACAGCAGCAACACATACGCACAAGCTAATCATAAAACAGCAAAATACTTCAAAAATAATAAGGAACAAAATACTCGTTAAAAAATAGCTTAAGACAGAGATCTGGTTTACAATCGAACTAGAGTTGCATAAAAAACCATTAAAAGATAGCAGACCACCAGAGTGCGAAGCCTAATACATTAATCATGACTCAAATAAAAGTGCAAAAACTAATTAATTAATTCACATTGGTGTGGATCGGTATTCACAAAACGAATATGCATGATTTATTTGTAGAAAGGGTGAGAAAGATTAAGAGTAGAGAGACCGTACGTTTACCGCCTCCCAAGACCTTATGAAGAGGCTTCTCCCTTCCAAAAATACGATAGACCTTCGATTTGACGGCTTCCATTGGCGAAGACTTATCAGCTTTCTTATCGTCGTCGGAGTCTGAGGAAGATGAATCGTCGCCATGTAACTTATCGGTGATCTTCTCCATCACCGATTCAATCACTGATTCTTTCTCTCCGGTGTGTTCTGCCATAGCGATCTCCGTTCGATCCCTGAAATCGAGTGCTTCTTTGAGTGAGTGTGTATATGAGAGAGAGAGAATGCGAATCGAATGGAGAGAGATGGGGAAAAAGAAATGAAATATGAGCCCCTAAGTTACGAGGCTCAGGTACGGAGCCCGTCTTTGGTTGCTTGGATCAACGGCAAATGTTATACTTGACGGCGCCAATCACTGTTTTCTTTACGACTTTGTGGCGACGACGTCAAAGTTGCCGTTTGAGTGGAGGAGCGCTTTTGACACGTGGAAGGGGAGGAGTGGTGGAGGATCGAGCGGTCTACATTGTGGGCCATTAGAATTTAGCAGGCCAGGACTGCTGAGTTTGTACCATTTGGGCCGGCCTTTGTTAGACCAAATCTCTTCCATAATTATTATTTTTTTGTATTATTTTTACCGCCCTCTTTCCCATAATAAAATCACAATTGAGTTTCTTTCAAAAAATTATACTTAACCCTCCCCCCATTTGATAAAATTGATATAATAATTAATCACCATATGTTATACTACTATAATGTCATAAACTACTCACTTTATAATGAATCCATCTTTTCAATCTAAATTTTAATACAAAGAAAAGTAAACGTTGCACTTTTTAATAAATTTAAAACTCTCATATTTTATGTCGCTCCATCTAAATTATTCGTTTGAAATCTCATTAGAAGCGATTGAATACATAAAAATTACAAATAAATTAAACGTTTCTAAGTTATACCAATATTTTGAAGCATAATTTAATTACCATGTCTTTAATTTCTAGGTAAATACATTTTGTAAATCAAAAGGCTAGAGGAAGATTTAGGAGACAGTCAGTCACACAATCGGTTAATTTTTCCCATTGACCCCACATACTACTTTAATAAGCACAAAGTTAAGAGGAAAGTGCCTCCCATTCTCATATGAGCTTGTATATATACTAGGGTTAATCCGTGCCTTTGACACTACGAATACTCATGATAGAATCTGAAAAAAGTATTTTTTAAAACATTTAATAAGTTGTACGCCTCTTTTTATTTTTTATTTTGAGGCAGTGTTTGTTTACCACTTATTGCCTCTGAATGGACTGCCTCTGATTCGGTCAGAGGCGGTGTGCTGTTTTTTTTTTTTTATCTCTTAATGCGTCTAAATGGTTGAGATAGAAAATCAAATCTAAAGAATTAAGAGGCAAGTCTGAATAAGAGTTGCTATTTTTTGGACAAAAATACCCTCATTAATATTATCATTTTCCTTTCCTATCCACCAACCAGATCTACCACCACACCACCACCACCACCACCACCACGCCACCACCACGCCTCCACACCACCACCACACCGAACCCTCTGCAGAAACCTCATCACATCCGATTGCTTCTTCCTCCATAGCTCCGACACTGAACCCTCCATAGGGGCGGGGGATGGGGCAGAGGAGGGGGGAGGGCCGGCTGGGAGGGGGGAGGGGATGGGAGGGGAGGGGAGGGGAGGGGGGCGGCAGGGAGGGGGAGGGGGGAGGTCGGAGCAGGGGCAGGGGGAGGGGGAGGGGGAGGC
Organism: Panax stipuleanatus; assembly: GCA_020205555.1. Classification (NCBI taxonomy): domain Eukaryota; kingdom Viridiplantae; phylum Streptophyta; class Magnoliopsida; order Apiales; family Araliaceae; genus Panax; species Panax stipuleanatus. The sequence continues at coordinate 136,004,731 of CM035118.1, read as the reverse complement.
CGGAGCAGGGGGATGGGGATGGGGAGGGGCGGGGAACGGGGCAGGGGAGGGGGAAGGTGGCCGGCGGGGATGGGGGAAGGGAGGGGGGCGGCGGGGATTGGGGAGGGGAGGGGAGGGGAAGGGAGGGGAGGGGGGCGACAGGGAGGGGATGGGGAGGGGGGAGGCCGGAGCAAGGGGAGGGGAGGGGAGGGGCGGGGAACGGGACAGGGGATGGGGAGGGTGGCCGGCGGGGATGGGGGAGGGGGGCAGCGGGGATTGGGGTAGAGGAAGAAGAAAGAGTTTTGTTTTTTTATTTTATTTTATTTTATAATTTTGTTTAGAAGGTTAAAATGGTAAAATACTTTTATTCAGACATTTTGAAAAAAGTAATAATCAAACAATATTTGTTTATTCAGATATAATTCTATTCAGATACTCTATATTATTCAGATGTCTAAACTATTCAGATCTTAATAACTAATTTTATCAAACACCACCTTAGTGGGTAAATACGCAGTACTCTTATTCGACAAACTAAACATTTAATTAAGAAAAATGAAGGTAACTTCTACAAAAGCAAATATATCCGATGCAATTTAGCAAGTCAAATGACTTGAAAACTGTTGGTAATATAACTCTAAGAATGGAAAAATTCTTTTTACAATAAAATCAACAATAATGAATTACTGTACAGTACGTATCCAAAAAATAGAGAAAATATTTCAAGGCATTGGGACCATTTTGTAACAATACAATGAGATAAAGATACATCATGTCAAACCAAACCATGAAGCAGTTATAGAAAGTTATCATCTCGAATACCACATCAGACTAACAACCCCAACATAAATATTTTCTACCTTCACGTGGAAAACTATTTGGGCTATTCACTCATAGTCTTTGTTTGTAGCTTTAACTTTTTTTTATTAAATTTATCTTCTTTACATCTAAATAGATATTTAATTCTTTTTAAATTAAATTTATTTCTAAACATCAAGTAAAATTTTGAAGTTTAATTTCACATCACTTAAAATAGAAAAAGAAAAATGAGTTGGATTTTCTTTCATCTTGAGAGAAATAGGAGATGGACAAAGAAGTGATCCATCCCCAAGGAATTTACACCCCAGGGGGAGTTTGTATCACTGCAGAAATTAATATTTTCAATTTTTTTAATAAAAAATCAATTTTAATTATATTTATAATACTATAAGAAAAAAAATTAACGCATACATAATAAAATTAACAAAAATCAAATAATAATAATATTTCCTTTCTCCACCCCAATCCCTACCCTGTACCCACTTTCATCATAACCATCATTCCATACCCAATTTCATCATAACCATATATAATTAGTTAAATTTACAAAAGACGGAACACAAAAAATACACAAATGCAAAAAATTAATACAGACTCAATCATCAACACATATCCAACCACCTAAAACATTTTCAAGTCATAATGGGAATCTCTTATCATGTTGAAGAATTTCATCAACCACTTTTCTGAACATGAAAGATACATGGCCAAAATTGATGTGAAAGTATGTACATAAAATATACTTCCATTGGTAGAAATTCATACTGGTTTCTATTTAAAATGAAATTGCATAGGAAGAAGTGTTTCTGCACTAAAAACTGCATCAGATGAAAGTAAATAGTTTCTGATGTGTCAGCGACAATCTACTGGACAAAGAGGCCAAAATTTCATTCCACCCAACCAAGTTCCATTAGATTACACAGCAAAAGTAGGCACAACATTTGCCTTTCGTATATTCATTCATTATAGAGGATTCAGTTTTTATTTTTAGCACATACATGAAGCGGATAGTTTCTACATAACGGCCAAAATCCTCTATGCGACACGAAGTGCATGTGGAGCACATGGACTTTAATGGACCATGATCCAAAATTGACATGCACGAAACAGAATATTACACTTCCCCTTTAATCATATCCCCCACTCTCTCTAGTCTATGACGAATCAAAAAGAAACACAAAATGAAATGGAAAAAAAAGGCAAAACAGAATAGGAAAATAAAAAAAAAATTTAAAAAAATTCTTACATTTTTCTTGCCATTGAGTCTTCCCAATCTTGAGCTCACACTAACTAATATAGGTAACACAATTTATGAAGACCCAGTTTCTAGTTTGAAAAATATTTCTCTGTAAACCTCTCGAACCATATATAAAATAAACTGAGTCACAACAGTGTTGTTGCTTTGCCCAAGTCTAGCATATGCATGAACCAAAATTAAGTAATTAAAAAATCCGATACCATATTTCGTGAAAAAAAAATTAGTCAAGAAAATTGCATTAACTGCAAAAGTTTATGGATGTAGTGCATAACATAATTGTTCTTCATAGTAGGAATCAAAAAAATCGTACAGCTAACAAACTATTACCGGTGGTAATGAAAAAAATAGGGACTAAATTACCAGAATATCTAAACCACCATACTTTTGTTGCACCCAATCAGCACATGATTCGATAGATGAAGGATCCAGAATATCCAATTGATGGAAGACCACGTTCAAGCCTCCTTCTTGTAATACCTTCGCTGCTTCGTCACCAACTTCTGTCTCTCTTGATGTCAGAATAACTGTAACCCCCATGCGCAGAAAGTTGGTGTGCAATCTCAAATCCAATTCCTCTGTTCGCCCCAGTCACCATAGCAATAGTTTCTGAAGACCACCACCTATATATTTTCCATAAGATAAAAGTTTAGATAAAAGTTCAGCATACATTGAAAACTGACAGTATAATTATGTTCTGGTTGGAACTCAGATAGAGTGAGCTCAGTGTGGGAACAGAAATGTAAAGGAAAATAAATTGATTCAGGTCCAACTATATATTTGCTTAAAAAATCTAATATTAATGTTAAAATCAAGTCTAATTAATTGTTAAAAGAATCCATCATTTATATTTTTCAGTGCCCTTTCCTTTTCCGTTCTTTTTGCTTGAGCTTTCCAAGTTCAAAACAGAATTTAAGTGGTTGTAAGCAGTAGGCACATCTAAGGACGTAAATAAACCAATATTGTAAACAGGAACATTTGTCCATTTGACATATTATGATGTTTAAATGGCACTGGATGTCAGAGCAGTAGTTCACATAAGGGTATACAGCCAGGTAAGGTAGCTCACCTATTAGATCTGGACAAATGTACCAGATATTTTGTCCAAACCCAAAAAAAAACTGAAAAAGAAATAACTTCAATCCTCAACTTGTGTGGGAAAAAAAACTATAGTAATTTACAGTGAACATAACTATAGGTGATTTCTTGGTTAGTGTCCAAGGATTGCATTCATGTCCAACAAAATATTAATGCTCGAGGATGCAAGTTTTGGACAACCTAAGCCACCTTCAACATCTATCCCTAATCAGAATTAGAAGATCACATAACAATAGAAAAAATCACGATTCCAATATCTTACTTTAAATTTGGTAATACATACATTTTTTTAAACCAATTTATATCTGAATTTAGACAGTGTAATTTAGGAATTAGGGCTGCTACCAGTGTTGGCTTTTGCACATAATAATTTATTAGAAACAAATTGCGAAAAGGAAATATAAATAAAACATGTATAAGAATATTAAGGTCGCTTTTGGTGATCAGAATAGGAATGGTGCGGAGGAGGGAGATCTCTTAGCGCCTCTTCTCTCTTCGCTCCTTTGCCCTCTCTTTTTTTTTCCATTTTCTCTCTCTGTCTCCCGCACACAATCTTTTTAAAGGTCATTCTTTTCTTTTCTGGCCGTTTCAGTTTGCAGTGTAACAGAATAAGCGCTGTTTAGGCGTCATATTTGGGAGGGAGATGAGGAGAGAGAAAAGAAGAGATCAGAACAGAGATGGCTGGATTGATGCTTCCCTTCTCTTGTGAGTTTTACAGTAGTCTCAACTGGGATTCATATAAGATGTTCAATCTGAAAATATACCATTTTTTTTCCACAAAGACAACGCTACTGAAATAATTGAAACATCAGGTAAACAATTTCTTAGCCACTAAACCAGTGTGCACACACATTGCAAAGTTTCAAGGTAAGCTCAAAAGCCTAGCAAATACAATGTGTCAAGTTTTAAGCTCCATTCTGAATAACTGAGTTCCACATCATTGAGAAACTCTGCACTTAATTCCCTACCCACTTAAAACACTTGCATTTACCATCCAATTGTTCTATTTAAGCAATCCATTCCTCAATTTATCCTGCTGCTCCAGAAAAGGGGGGAAATGCTACTCCATAAATCTGTTTTGAGACTGAACTATATCTCTATAAATCAGATGGGTTTCTAAGGAATGAAATGAATGAAACAGACTGCTACAAAATATTCAAATTCTAGTCAATTGTATAATTCCAATTTCCATTTTTTACCTCCACCTTTGCGTGACCACAATATGATAAAGAAAACAGAAGCTTAATAAATCCTATTTACTCAGTACTTGATCAAATAATAAAGAAAGACATAAAATTTATACAATTTTAATCATAGAAAAGATTGACGGAGGCTTGAAATCCTCAGATTCGTTACTGCTTTAAACTTTAAAGTTATAAATGTCATTCACCTATCTATCCAAAAGTAGACTCTAGTTAGCAATATTTATAAACTAAATAAACCGTGTAAAGAAGTGGTGGAAAGGTGTTTACCGCAGGGGAAGAGGATGATACGGATCTCCTAGAAGTCAGATCTGTAAGCTTCAACAATTGAGAGAGATAGATATATAGATACGATGATGGTAGTGACGACGACAACGTTATTTACTGGGCTAGAAGAGGACGGATCAGAGAGGGAGGGAGGAAGGAGAGAAGTGAGTGGTGGTCGTACCCAAACCAAACCCGAAGCCCTTTACTTCTTATTAAACCCACCCCTAGTTTGTGGGTGAGGAGGGAGAACCGAGAGTGAGATGATGGATGTGGGTTTGAATTTTTGAGAGATAAATTCTTGGCCGTCGGATGTTGAAGCCCCAAATGATTTTAGATCGTTGGATGTTGAAGCCTAAATTTGATTTGAGGCCGTTGGATGTTGAAGCCTTGGGATTTGAGCCGCTCTGTTTTATATCATAGATGTGATAATGTCATAATTTCTAGGTGGTAACCAGCAAATTCATCCATCGATTTCTGAAGTATCAATTGAAATTTACAATAGTGTTGACTTTGCATAATGAATTAAGGTATTATCATATCTTAAATAAAGATTTAGCAAGTGCAATGCTTGCCAAGAAATAGAGCTCAACAAAAATCTTGAAATTAACCCTATTGATAACATGAATTGAAGCTGAGCTTCCCAATGCATTTCCCCATAAGGCCTCCCTATAGCATAATCTGCAATAGGTGCGTGCAACCACCCTACTAAACTGTGCATTTAGTGATAAGTTATCACTTACCACAGAGACTTCAATATACCAACAAAAAAAATAGGTATGAAATTCTAATGCAGGATGAGCGCAAAACATGGTTGGGCAAATACAAATGTCTTTGGAGGTCCATGCCAAAGCGTCCAACAAATATAACTTTCTAGTAATTAATTTTTATTTTCTAGTAATCAATTAACATAAAGAGATGTAATTGCATAAGTAAAAAAGGAAGAGACTGAATATAAGTTTCAAAACTTATAATTGAGTAGGTTACTTTCCTCTTCTTACCTAATCTTTCCCAACTCCCTTTCAATTTTAAACACTAAATCCAGACCTTACCAATTACTGCCTCCAACTCCAACAAAATTAAGCTCAGTTCAGTTAGTAACAAATTCAAATGTTACCAAATAATGAATACATCAAAGTTGTAATAAAAAGTTCGCAGTATTTTTATGTACACATCAACCTTTACAATGTTAACTTCGTATAAAAAAACAGTTAAGGTGAAAACTCTGAGGTATAGAGAGAACATAACAGAACTAATAGCCCTGAATAATGTCAAAGCAAGAGAAATAAAAGTAAGGACTCACCTTTACAGCAATATAATTGACAGTTTTAAATTTTTACACATTTAATATCACTATAAATACTTTAGTTTACATTCGATAGTAGAAACTTCCTCAGACCAAATATCAATTCACACCATACGTAATACAAAACGGGAAAATATTGGCCCATTAATCGGATCTATGAAAATAATTTTAAAAAAATTACGACGAAGAATAAATCTAATTGAATACTAACTAAATACCATAGAACAAATGCATTTATTCAAATGAAATTCAATACGGTTAACAGTACAAAAATATAAAAATTAAAACTGAGATCAAGAAAATTTGAACACTCACTGACATGGAATCTAGCTTTGAGAAGATGAACAAATCAACCGCCGTCATTGCCGGAAAACAATGCCACCTCCTAAAGTTAGGGCTTTATTTCAAAATTAGGGATAAAGTGAGAGAAGAGGTAGAGGAGAAAGAAAGAGGAGACGGCTGAGGAGGAAGAGGGATGTGAGTGAGAGGAGAGGAGAGGGAGAGGGCTGGTGTGAGGGCTCGAAGGAGAGGCAGAGGTAGATGAGAGGAAGAGAGCAAGGTACGTACTACATCGACTATATAACCCGTGGATCCAACTTCATCAGCCACTTTTGTTTATTGAAGATGGACTCGATTTCTGATAGAGGAAGAGAAAAGGAAGATAGAGAATGGAGTAGCTTTGAAAAGGAACGGATGAAGTAGGGCATAGAGAATGGGAATAATGCTTAATAGGTTGAACGGATGAAGGGTTAAATTTATCGTAACTTTTGGATGGTCCGAATCTTTTAATAGATGTGAGCGGAAAATTAATGTTTTCAAAAACAATTGTATTTGTATAGATACTAGGGTTAATTCGTGTTTCCGGTATTACGAATATTCGTGTAATTATTTAATACTTAAAAATTAATCTAAATGAAAAATGTGAGTTGACAATGTGAAAAGAATATTTATTTGATGAAAGTTAGATCATTTCGTAATTATTTATTGTAAATTAGAAATTTTTTAATCAAGATAGACATCCCACCCAAAATATAAAGAAGTCAAGAATTTTGCCACAAATTGTATCTACAAATGTAAAAGCGATGGTATGTTTTTGCCAGCCTAGTATAATCCTACATTGATGAAGTAGTAAAGATCCACAATGTGTTAAATGCTTAGTCTTGAAGACAATTTGCAATAAATACAAAACGTTATAAATACCTCATTTGCAATCCCTAACATATATTGATCGTCAGTTATGAATTTTGCTATGTTGATGATTATATCTGCAAATGGCAGAGTCTCCATTACCTCCTTGGGGAATGATGGTGGTGACCTAGATTGGCTCTCTAATAGGTACTTTTCAATCAGAGTCATCATAGACATTGCACCTGGCAAAAACAAGCGACGGTCCACGGCCCGGCCTGTTCCGTCCTGAAAAAAGCGGGCTATGGGCTTTATTATTTCAACTTATGTAAAGCTGGATCATTTTGGCCCGGCCCCGGCCCATGGCCCGTTCATGTTTTTTATTTTATTTTAAAAACAATGATGCTTGTGAGGGTTGAACACAAAACCTCCAACTTATTAAAAAAGAGTTAAACCAACTGAGCTACAACAACTACTTGTTTGAGACTAAATTGTTTTAGATCAAATTAATCTCAACTTCTTATATTACTATTATTTTGTAAGCATATATTTTTAATCAACTTACATTTTATAAACGCAAAAAATAGTATGTTTTCATTAATTAAGAAACAAATATTCATGTAAACAGACATTTGGTCCCAACCTAATATTATAATGAAACTAATATATGAATAAGTGATAACAGTGCTACTGAACAATTATGTTATTATTGGTAAGGTATAATAATCGTCCAAACGTTAATCATACAAATGTTAAATCCTACTCCCTCCGCTCCCTAAAAAAAGAGTCCATTTGCCTCTTTTTTTTGTTCCAAAAAATGAGTTCGATTTGTTTTGTTGTAGCATTAACAAACATCCTTAACTCATGAAGCTAAGAGAACTTGAATTTTGCAAAATTATGACATAAAAAGATTGTGTAAAATAAATTTTACAAAAAATAAAAAAATAAGGACAAAAGCCCGCGGGACCGTAACTTTTCAGCCCATAAAAAGCCTGGGCTGTTTTGGACCTGGCCCAAAAACGGCCCGGCCCGCGCCCGGCCTGGCCCGTCCGTTTGCCAGGTGTAGTTTATGGCCAGATTTTCCGAGCAAAAGAAAAGAATCTAGGTTGTGCTTGCTTTGCTCAATGGAACTTGAAATAATTGCCATATTAGCACAGGGCTCAGGTGGATGAAGCCCCAACTTGGTTGTCCGAGATTCAATGTGTTCATTAATTAAAATTACCTGCAACATCAGTGTGAAGTTTCTTTAATAGGAAATTATAGAAATTTCAGTTCAGAATGTCATTCCAAAGATGTATACACACATGCTAGCACAGAACATGCAAATGTAACAAATTTGCAGATAAAAAGTCTGAGGATCAGTTATACATTAAGCAGAATTAAACAGATATGAGATTCTGAAGCAATTCAGACTTAGGCAGTGTTTGTTTATCACTTATTACCTCTGAATGGACTGCCTCTGATTCGGTCAGAGGCGTTGTGCTATTTTGTTTTTGTTTTTTACCTCTTAATACCTCTAAATGGTTAAGATAGAAAATCAAGTCTAAAGAATTAAGAGGCAAGTCTGAATGAGAATTGCTATTTTTTGGACAAAAATACCCTCATTAATATTATCATTTTCCTTTCCTATCCACCAACTAGATCTGCCACCACACCGCCACCACGCCACCACCACGCCACCACCACGCCTCCACACCACCACGCCACCATCACCAAACACCACACCAGATCTGGGGAGGGGGGAGGCCCAAGCAGGGGGAGGCCGGAGCAGGGGGAGAGGGAGGAGGGCCGGCAGGGATGGGGGAGGGGAGGGGGGAGGCCGGAGCAGGGGGAGGGGGAGGGGGGAGGCCAGAGCAGGGGGAGGGGCGGGGGACAGGGCAGGGGAGGGGGAGGAAGGCCGGCGGGGATGGGGGAGGGGAGGGGGGCGGTGGGGATGGGGGTAGATGAAGAAGAAAGAGTTTTATTTTTTTATTTTATTTTATAGTTTTGTTTAGAAGGTTAAATGATAAAATACTTTTATTCAGACATTTTGAAAAAAATAATTATCAAACAACATTTTGTCATTCAGATACAATTCTATTCAGATACTCTATATTATTCAAATGTCAAAACTATTCAGATCTTAACAACAAATTTTATCAAACACCACCTTAATCTAACTTGGATAGCTATGAGGGCCAAAATAAGGAAGAATTAACACCAATAGATAATGTCAAAAAATCATGTCTTTAATGAAAATATCATCAGGTAAATTAATATCACCAACCCAAACAAAGAAAAGATTAAAAGTTACTAGGAGCTTAACGCCAAAATCAGAAATAGAGAAAATGCATCAAATGACTGAATGAGGTTCAACAGGTTTGAAATTCTAGAAATGCCAACCATAAAAGACAAAGCAATGCCATTTAAGCATAAAAACAAACAACTCAGTCGTCATACTATTCCTAGAGCTGTAATTGCATATGTATAGGGAGAAAGATATTTACTTATTGAAAACAACGGCCAGTGTAGCAAAATTAAGAGGATCTTCCAAGAAGAACTTCAAATCCGAAGCCCTATTCGCCGTAGCAAACCTAACCACGGTCTAATTTGAATAATAGATTATACAATTTATTAGCACGGTCGTCCTAGAAATTGATTACAAACACTATCAAACTCAATGCACAACCCATTTTAAATTCTAAAATTTAAACACCACATAAAAATACAATATTATATCTTCCAAAGATTTAAGCGGTCTTTGGGAAGATTATGGGGATGCCAAATATAAATAGCAAGACCCCAAGAATTTAATATTACTGGGAAAGTCTTTATCAAATAAAAGAATTTAAATAGCACTTACCTACTTACTTGCACTTTATTTGAGGGCTAAAATATCACTTTTGAAATCAATCCTTATCATATATCACCTTTATACCTGCATTGTAACTCCTCCTTCCATAACACACTTTAAATAACACACTTTAAACCAAAACACTCTAGTATAAATACACCATTATAATCATGGCAAAATCTGGTCAGAACCTAGTAAAAAATTGTTAATGTCATTATAATTTTGCTTAACTAAAATTGAATAAAATTACATTCTATGTAACCTAAACCATGAGCCCCTTTCAACAACACACTGCTAAGTAGAAGGTTAGAACACCACTCAAAAACATATATTAAATAAACTTTAAAAGGAATAAATAGTAAAACACCACTCAAAATTTGATAGAATATGATTAAATACTTGCAAAATATCAATACATCCAACCAAAGAATCAACCCCAAAATTTCATTACAGCTCCCTCAAGATTTTCAAAATATTAAGTACTCAACTCTTTTTGAAGTTCAAACCAAAATTATATTGTGTTAGAATCCAATACCAATACCCAATTAATCCAACTTTTCATTTAACAATCTCCAAATCACACCACATCCAGAAACTCATCATAATTATAAATCAAGTTTGAAATACAAATTTTTTGTAATTGTGCTCAACAGATGTAGCCCCAATAATGTTAATAATGATTATATCTCTTTCAACTATATATTTTCAGCAGTTTCTCGCATATCATTTCTAAAAATGAAAATGAAGAAGAAGATTTGAACATTTAGCACTACAAACTCAATGCAAGCAAAGCATACAAATTTTTTAGATAATCAAAATAACAGTAACAACCATTACTGCAACATTGAATTGTTAAACAACCCATAAAGGAGCTAATTATTTGAAGGAGAGTTGCTATTTCAAGAAGAATCCCAAATATCATCACTATGAATTCCCAAATGAAATTTTTTGAAATGCAAGATTGTTATCACTAAAAAGTCAAATATAACATAAAACAATCCTCAGAGGAAGCTAACGATGCTGAAATGAAAAATGAAACACACAGAATCCCCATTCAGCATGTTATCTACTATACATTCTAAGGTGTCTATTATAAGAAGAAGAAAAAAAGAGAAACTGGAAAAGAAAGTCATTAATCACCACTATTGATTTAATTTCAACAATACTTGTAATGCTACGCCTCTTTTATCAATCCACTCCAGTTCTTTTGGACCAATTTCAATAAGACCTGAATTTTTTTTTCTTTAAAGACATTACATATGCTTACACCCTGATTAATAAAATGATATCAAGATCATTCATCAGTGTAAAATACAATGTCTTGAAAATACAAAAACCTAAAATACCTATCTAGAGCATATACCTGATGAAATTTTTACAAAAACAGATTTCAGGTTTTAATTGTTGCTCAATCACCTTCCAAAAATGAATAGGCATCATGATTACAAACTTTTGAATCCATACTACCAAGTAATGTTTCATCATGTGCAAGTTTAACATAAAAGAGAAAGGAATGTGAAATAGCTCATCCATTTGCCAGAGCCACGTCATCTAAAATACATTCCATGAAGAATTCATTTTGAAAGAGGAAAAAAGAGTATACCATATATGATACCATAAAATCTTACTCGTTAGGTGCCAAATTTGGACAATTTGTGTGCATTGGATCGATGGTGAAATTTTTGTTGGAGAATACATGAATTTCTTCTTTTGACTGTAGTTAATTGTTTCTTAATCTTCGACAAATCAGATAATACCCACAATTAAAAGACAATTATACATACATATTATCATGCATATATATGTAAGCATTTGATTCTTTTACTTGTGAAGGACTCTTCTGCAGAGAATACAGAGAAGCAGATCTTCTGCGTGGAGTTTCCTTAGCAAGCTTATTCTGTATGCAACGAATAGCTCCCACCGATCCATATCCACTATCAACGCCAATCCTTGATTTCACCTATATTGAAAGAGGGAATAGGTATTGCTCAATTTATATAGAGAATTATTAGGACAACAAAAGTTGGATATAGTAATAGAAATGCAGGATTCTAACTTGATGAAAAATAACAATAGACTTGTTTTTGGATTTCATTGAAGCTAAACCATTATGCTATGCTACTTCAAGATGTTTCAAACAGTACAACAATCTCACCATCATCTAATAATCTAGAGCCCCAGAAAGACAATTAATAAACTATAGTAGTTTTTAGTGAACAAATAAATTTCAAGAAATAACAGAAATTAAAACACACTGTTTTGAAGAGCTGAAAATAGGTCAGATCGTGGAAGCTGACCTCTTAGTAACGGAATTGGTATCCACAGGAATCGGAGAATCCTTGCCCTACTTCGAAGGAGTTGGAGTTGGCGATGGTTGTTGGTGCTGAGACGATCCCTATGGAGGTGGTGAAGGGAAGGCCCCAATTGAGTGTGAAAATTTTTCTTAGAGAGTTGTCTCGCGCCCCTAGGTTTTCCTTCGCCACCGTAGAACTCAACAGTTACACCTTCTTGTTCAACAATAAGACGACTGTTGAGTTAGCAAGCCCAATAGAAGTGATGTTTAAGAACAAAAGTAATAAATTTCTCTTCTTATATGCAAGTATTATTCCAAACAAATACATGTACCCAACAATAATAAAGTGGAAAGAGATGCATATATAAAAAAATTATGCTAAAACTATGTATCCTCTATTGAAAAACAGTCTAATACAGTTTTATAATGCTATATATATGTCTCTCTGCGTGTGTGAGTTTAAGGGACTAACAAATCATCATTTACCATCCATATGATTTATTGACAAATCTTACATATAAAGTGAAAAATAAAAAGAAACCCTTTACATCAACCAATCACAAACAGAACCAATACCCATGTATATATTTGAGCAACATTAAAATTACATAACCCTAACTGAAATACTAAACAAACACACAATGAAATCCAAGTATCTCACAAAGCTAAAAATAAAATCCATGTTCAGTACTTGGAAGCAAAAACACTTCCGAGTTTACTTATTAAATGAAACCCATGAGGTTGAGGAGTAAGTCCAATAAGTTGAACATTCACTGTTGTTGGACCTATAAAAGAAAACCCCAAACAAATTTCTTACTTCCTTGTACATGAATTCTTTCATAGCACATGTGATGGGGACAGTGGTTTTGGGACAAAGGACTAATATCACAAATATAATTCTCACACAAAAACTCGTTCAATTAATCGTTCAATGTTTCAAACATAAACTGAAGATGTGCCCTAAACAAAATCAAGATTACTAAAGTTGATCAAGCAGATGAGGAATAAGAGGCCCAGTCATTTTCCCAGGAAGAAAGAATAGGAAACAAAAGCAGAATATGTTGTACAGGGAAGAGACATGAACAAAATGAATTAGTTTTTCTCTATTGTTTCTCATCTTACTCTCTCTGAACTTTCTAAAGTTTTTGCAATTGAATTTAAATTGTAAAACCCTTTGGTCATTTGGATTGCTAGGATTGGTTTGATAAGATCAGAATGAACCATTATATATTCCAAAAGCTTTTTAGAAAATAAGAGTTTCACATATATTCCTACTGAATGTCTGTCAAACACTCCACATAACTCGACTTTGGTCAGATTATCATGAATATCAGCAAATCCATATAACTTGTACAATAAAAGTAATCAAATTGTGAATGTAATCAAAATTACACAATCTAAACAACAATAGATTCAAAATATTAGCGAAAATAAACAAACCCATCAAAATTATACTCAAAAAGCAATCAAATTTGGAATGTAAAAACAAAATCATACCTTCTTTCCAGCTAGCAAATGATCTTGCTTTTTAGCCATTCATTCCAACCCCAAATGCAGTCCAATTCAAATCCAAGAACTATATTACTCAGCAACCTAAAAAAGAAGGCCAAAATTGGAGTTCACAAATTTAATATCCAAGATTTAGCAAAATTACCATTTGGGAGTTGCTTCGTTGTGGGGGACAAATTTCTTCTTCTGATCAGTGGCTCTCTTTGTTTCCAATTTCTCGAAGATCGGTTCCGATTTTTGATATATGAGTGAAGACCATCACCGGATTTGGTCACCCTACAACAATTGAAATAGGAGAAGAGAGTAGATGTAATTACAGAGAGTTTGAGAAAGAGGCCCCGAAAGAAGTGGAGCCACTAAAAACCTCCAACAATTCTTTCACTATGCAAAAACAAATAGAAGATATGAGCAATCAATTAAAAAACAGCTAAAATCATAAATGTAAGATCATATATATAATACATGGGTATAAAAGCTAAGATCTTTAAAACTTGGCACTGCTATCGGAAAGCTCGTAGTTCATAGTTCTTGATTCATGAAGAATTGTAATTGAGCCGATAAAAATGATTGAAAATGAGGCTGTAAGAGTCTGGTAAGAGTGATTAGCTAATAGTAGTTATTTCCGTTTATATTAATAATAGCTTGAGGCCAGTTTGTCTTTTTCTTAGCTTAGTCAGGGTCATTCTAGTTTTTTTCATTTATTTAGTTTGTTGCTGGGTTGTTGCTCAATTGCTGAGCTGGAGAGGTGAGTCATGTGCTCGTTTCCTTTTGGATACTGAGCAGAGGCTATATGATTGTAAGCATATGATCAGTTGAGGTATGACGAAATATATGAAATTGCTTTCTTGCTCTCTAATTCTTCTGAACTCTCTCTCCCTTTTCCTTACTATCTGCTTTTCTGGGTTACTTTGCCCCTAAATCCCACCCTGATACTTGCATATCATTACCATCCATCACTGATTCCTTACAAATTGGTATCAGAGCCGTTCCGATCCCAAGAACAATGGTAACTGGAAATCAAAATTCTGCAACCCTAGAAAACAATTTGGAGGAAATCCGGGAATCGATGAAGGAATTGCAGATTTCGATGGGTTCGATGAATGAAAATTTCAAGCAAGTCATGCAGACAATTGATGATTTAAGGGCTTCTAACGAAAGAGCTCTTAATATGATTCAGGAACTGAAAATCACACTACCAGATCATGAAGAAATCGAAGCTGCAACAAATGGAAGTAAAGGAAATGGTGAGGTTCACAAGGAGTTTGATAAAAACTCTACAAGAGTTGAATCAATTCAGGACCAGGTAACTTCTGTTACAAAATGTGAATTCTCATCTCCTAACTTGGCAACAAACACTATGGAAGGGGCGTTAGTTGCAAATAAAAAAGGAATTGATGTTGTGTGCAAGGTATTCAATGAAATGTCTAATAGAGATAAATCATTTTGGGGTGTTCTCATTGCTGTCTTAAGTCAATATGATGATTGTTTATGTGTTGTAAATAATCCGAACGAGCCAATGTATAATGATAGTGGGGGTAAAACTAGGACTATGCATATGAGGGCTTTGAGTGCGGATGATGGAATATGTAATGGTTCTTATAACCATGAGCTATTGTTGGGTGTTGAACTGCCTCAACCGATAAATATTAACGAAATAATTTCTGCACCATTTGGCTTGCCAGAAATAAATGGGAAAATTTCAGAGTTGGTGCCACCAGAAGGTTTGGTGGAATCATTACAAACTAAATATGTTTATAAAAGCCAATTGAGGAATGCTCATAATGTGCCTTTGTTTGATGGAAAAATTGGTTGCATGGTGGATGACTCAGATTTAATAATGATTACCATGGATATACTCAAGTTACAGGGTACCAACAAAATAGTTTATCCTCTTGAGCCTTTTGATGTTGGACTAAAACTACAAGCTGCTGGAATCTCAAACAGAAACGAGCATCTAGCCTTTACAGATGGTATTGTCGATTTAAGGTCTGAACTGGGAAGTAATGTAGGTCTTTCACAACAACTGATTGAAGTTTGTAATGGTGAATTTCCAAAACAGTCATCTCAAGCAACGGATTTCGGGGTTTCTCCGGCCCAAGATCATGAAGCTCCCAAAACAACACTGGTAACAGTGAAGAAATTTATTGAAAATTCTCAATCTAGTGATGAAAATTCTAATTTTCTGGTTGGCAGTGTTAATGTTTCCAATGTTTGTGTGGTTGCTCAAGAGGGATCAAACCATTGCAAGACATTCAAAATTATTTTTATAGCTTGTTTACGCGATGAGAAAGTAAAATGCTACCCTAATGCCGAAAATGAGTTCAATAAAGTACATGGAGTGATAGAAAAAGATGTGTTATTCATACTTGGTACCAGTATGCGCTCCACTCGAGCCAACTTCGAGGTGTGTACCTTGCTTCAAATTGAAATAGTTAAGGTGTCCACTTGGGATGTCATGACTATGTTTTTTGTGCTTGAATTCACTGCTAGTGCCACTTTGTGCAAAGGACCGAATAGAGGGTTAGGGACACTGGCAATTGACTCATTGTCATTCTTGGTGGAGTTTATTGTTACAAACCATGGAAGGGTATTTCGAGTAATTTACATTAGTGCTGCATTTTTTGGGCAAAAGTTGTTATTTGAAATGCCTCAGTGGAATCATATTGCATGGAATGTAGTAAAATCTGGTTATTGTGGAAAGGCAGGCATCATTGTTTTCGACCCCGGTGGTGATGAATTTCATAATATTTGGTTTGAAGCACCAAATGTATTGTCATTTTGCTCCTTGGGTTGCTCGTTTCGCTATACAGGTTATGCTCAATGTGGGAAAGTAAGGAAAGACATGGTGGTGGAGTGTGGAAATGATGAGGCGGTGTCTAATCCTGAGTTTCATGAATTTTTGGAATCTCACTTCAGTCGCTTGCCTTCTAGTTATGCCTTGGATATTAATGTGGATAGAGTGGAAGATGTGTTGCTGCATCAAAAACTTCTTACTTTAGCAAAGGATCCTGATAACCGACCTGTTTTCCATGTTCGTTTTATGGAGACTTTCTGGACTAGTGCTGATGATAATGATGAAGAACAAGTTAAAAATGTTTTTTCCACGCCAAAGCAATGTATTAAAGTGAATAATGAAATAGTATTGCCATCGCATGACAGGAATCATGAGATTGACTTCGAACCTTGCTCTAAGCTCGAGGACCTAAATTTGAATGTTAGAAAAAACTCAAATGAAAAG
The DNA here is from genome assembly GCA_020205555.1 of Panax stipuleanatus. Taxonomy (NCBI): domain Eukaryota; kingdom Viridiplantae; phylum Streptophyta; class Magnoliopsida; order Apiales; family Araliaceae; genus Panax; species Panax stipuleanatus. Next base: position 135,987,810 of record CM035118.1, on the reverse strand, counting down.
GAGAGGATAAATATTGCCGAAGATTTTCTTGGAAGGCAGGAAGTTTCGCATGTGCCGATTCATGAAGTAATATTTTCTTCAACAACTGATGGCTATTCTGGGGATGTATTTGTGGTGAATGGATGGCCTGTTGAGGATACTAAGGGTTTGCATGAGGCTATGGAAAAAGCAATTGCTAGAAGCGAGCATTCATGGTCTGGTTCTTCACCTTCCCTTGATTTAGGCACAATAAGCAGGTGGGATCAAAGGCATGGAACATGTATAGTGGTTCAGAACAAGCTGCTGTATGGAAAAGCATTGGCCATGAGTGCCATTTCTTTGGGTTTTGTTGCCACAGCAATACTAATATCCATGTTCCTTATCATGGCCATTTTTGAACATTTGTTTAGGCCAAATGCTTCTTCTTTTTCTTCACCTCAACATGCTTCAAACAGGCCCTCCTCGGAATCAACACAAATGCACAAACTTCGAATACATCCACACTTGGTAACTTTCAAAGCTGTTCCTAAAAGGATTCTGGATCTGACGAACGTTGAAGGGCTTATAAGGGAAAATGTGGCAAGTCATCTCCAGAAATACCGACTTTACCTGAAAAGGATCAGTTCAGCGGCATCCCAACAAGCTAATATGATTGCTGCCTTAGGGGTTAAGGATGCCTCTTATTTGCGCATGGGCACACTTGATGAACTGGGAGATTTTCGAACATGGGCTGGATCAGGAAGGCTTCCAAACACTGACCTATTATTATATGCACCTTCTGGAATGCTTGGGAGGCTGAATAGCCCTGCTGGTGTGAGCCTCCGTGGCGGTTATATTTTCAAAAATGGAAGGCTCAAATTTCAGGACAAACTAGTAGTGGGTCCTGATATGGAACTAAGGAAAAAATTTCTCAATGAATTTCATAATTCACCAATAGCCATCCTTAACAGAAGACTTATAAAGTAGAACAATGCTTCCATTGTAGCAGTGCTTGTTCAGTTACCAGCAGAGGCCACTTGGGAAAAATTGGGAGCAGCTCCTCCATCAGTTCCCTTATGTCCGACCTTGAGGACAAGGTCCATTTTAAGGGGGAGGGATTGTAAGGAGTCTGGTAAGAGTGATTAGCTAATAGTAGTTATTTCCGTTTATATTAATAATAGCTTGGGGCCAGTTTGTCTTTTTCTTAGCTTAGTCAGGGTCATTCTAGTCTTTTTCATTTATTTAGTTTGTTGCTGGGTTGTTGCTCAATTGCTGAGCTGGAGAGGTGAGTCATGTGCTCGTTTCCTTTTGGATACTGAGCAGAGGCTATATGATTGTAAGCATATGATCAGTTGAGGTATGACGAAATATATGAAATTGCTTTCTTGCTCTCTAATTCTTCTGAACTCTCTCTCCCTTTTCCTTACTATCTGCTTTTCTGGGTTACTTTGCCCCTAAATCCCACCCTGATACTTGCATATCATTACCATCCATCACTGATTCCTTACAGAGGCATAGTCTGCAAATTATACATTTAAATAACAAAATTAGGCTTCCACTACAAAAGAACAAAAAAAGAAGGAAAAGAAAAAGAAAAAGAACTCGAGTTTCCAAACCTGGAATTTTGTGTTTGGGCAAGTGGTGGTGTATCGGTAGTTTACGGGGATTCGGCAACACCTTAACGTCGTCATCGGCAACAAAAATCGATCGATCCACAAACTCCATAGTTGGCAATCTCTCGATTTGCTCCACCCAAGAAGCCCTAAATCGACTTCGTATTCGTTTGTCCTACAAAAGAAGTTTAGGGTAAATCAGAGATAAAGAAAAAGAGATTTGGGATGTGTGTGGGAGGAGGGAGAGATACATAACAAATGAAAAGGTGAGGGGAATGAGAGACTTTAATTTAAAAGGATATTAGACACTACAAAATTTGGACCTAATTTCCATACTATCATAATCAAAATAATAAATTTTAACCAAACATTATCATAATCCAGAAACTTACAACTGGAACACAAAACTCAACAAAGATTTGATACATAACAGCTTAAAAAAGGGGGGGAAAACTCTAAGAAGGAAAAAAATGATGGCATGTACACAATCACAACTGAATACGAATATATATGAGTGAGTGAGTGAGTGAGTGAGTGTGTGTGTGTGTATATATATACAATTCATATGCAACTGAAAGAGAACATATCAAAATTGAGAAATTAAGGTGAACTAATTACCAGAATGGAAAGGAGAAGAGCAGAAAAGAAAAGCCCTAGAGTTGAGCACTTGAGCTGATGAATCGGAGAGAACTTAGCAGTCAAATCTATTAATTTCTCTCTTGCTGTGATGTAATAATATCAAATTTGAGAGTGTTTCTATTAGATCATTTATGTATATTTGTTGGACTTGGCCACTTTGCTATCATTGCGTCATACCTAGATGAACCTCAATAAATACACCAAAGCTTTATGAAACAACACGTGTACAGCAAAACTCTTCCTTTACTTTTTTCTCCTTTTCAATATAGTAGGAATAACTGATGTTTTGGTCCCAGAATAGTTATTACCTTCCTATTTTTCAATATCCCAGATCTTTGTGACCTTCATAAGATTTATATGATAATACTTAATTTATTTTTACTTTGGAAATGAAAATCTTGTGATAGAATCCGAAAAAGGGTGTTTTTTAAAACATTTAATAAGTTGTACGCCTCTTTTTATTATTTTCTTTTAGTGGGTAAGCACGCAGTACTCTTATTTGACAAACTAAACATTTAATTAAGAAAAGTGAAGGTAACTTCTACTAAAGCAAATGATTTCATAATTGTTTCACATCTTACTTATATATACTTTAGCAAAATTTATTCTACTTTTTTTGGTAAAGAGGGCTTATTTAATGAAAGTGACTTGAAGTATCTTCGTGTGTTTATTTATTCGAAATGATGAATAATTAATTTCATTTAAGTTTCAGAATTGATTGGATCTATTTCAAAGTTTACTCTTTTGTGTTAACAGAAGGACACCAAGAATTATACCAAGAATCAAATTTCAAAATCTTTAGACTGGTGGCACATACCACCAGGTAGGTGATTGTAAAATGCATATATTGAAACACATACATATAAGTGCGTAGTAGTAGTTAGTGACCCTGGCTGTTTTTTGGGATTCGATTAAAGGATATTTTTTTATTATAAAAAGTTTGTAGAATGGAAATAATTTCATATACTCCATACAGAATGTGAGTTTATAACTGAATTCAAGCAGTGTGTTTTGGTTGTTGGGTCTAATTGAGTTGATAAATCTCTGTGTATGTTCCTTTTTCTTTTTGACTTATAAAAACACATTCAACCTCATAAAAAGGGGATTGTTTATTGATTAGAGTTGCTAAAAAAAGGGGGACAATTGTGATCTTTTGAAAGGAATTCAAGTAGTGTGATTTTTTGTTATACCAGTTCACATATACGCACAATTTTGGCTATACCTACAAACAGTCCCCAAGTTATGTCTCAAGGAACCTCTAGGCATTCTAATACACTTCAAAACATCATTAAAACTTATCACCATGACCTTAATAAGCTTGCACAGTCAGTTTGATTTTTGGCACCAAAACAGTCCACCTCTAAGCTTTCTTTGTCTTAAAGAAAACATGGAATAACAATATAGATAACACATAATATCATGATGAGCATGGACTGATTTTGACATAGTGTACATGAATGAGTTTTATTTCCATCATATATATATCCGGATGACTTAATAGATAACATCTAGCAAACCGTCACCAAGCTACTTGGCTAGCATACAAACATCCCAAAACAGTTATTATACTTAGGCATATAAAGGATATTATTCCCCACTATTATTTTGAGTTCCATACAAAACCTAAGGTAAACCCAAGTACAGGGTTTAGAACCAATAAACCCAAAACTTTAAAAGTATCAAGATTTACCTCTGCTACGTGAGTTGTTTTACAAAAAGAAATAGCATTGTTCATAGTTTGGATTTTTGGATACTTCCCATTTCTATCACTAAATACAACCCTACAATCCTTCCCTTCTATGCACAACATTTTTTCACTCAAATTAAATATTTTGTATTTTTACATTTGAAACAAAGAAGCCCTAAATTCCTAACTCCAACCAAAATCGTTTGCATGCAAAAAATTAGGAGTGCCCTCAAACTTATTCAGTTTTGATAAATCAAAACATAAAATAAAAAAAAAAAAAATACTTTCCAAAAACACCTTTAAGAAAAAGAAAAAATAAACTCAAAAAGTGTTGAAAAATTAAACACCCGTATCATATCAGCTCACAATGCCTTTTATCTAAATCTTCAAAATGCATGCCATTATTTTCATCTTGAAACCATCAAACTTTCGAATGTAAGAATACATATGGAAGTATATAGAGAAGTATATAGAGAGACTTACATAAACGATAGCTCAGTGAGCTCTTACCTTGTGCAATTTCTAGGGTTTATACACTAAATATAAGATATTACTTTCTGATTCACCAGCGAATATTGAGGGGTTTTACAAACCCTGTACTCCGATCGTCTCTATCCCTCTCCCTCTCCCTATCAGTCTCGTACAGTAAGTACACAGCGTGAGAAATGCTCAAATATTAAAAATGGTATTTACCGTTCACTATTTATGTGAAAGAAATATGTGAAAATATTACTTTTTTATATAAAATTAGTGAAGCTAACTGATTTGTTTTTTTGAAGGGTTAGATTTATTCCAACTTTGGACGGTCCGGATCTTTTAATTGGCTGAGCGGGAAATTAATTTTTTTCAAAAACACTTGTGTTTTGTACAGATAGAACTTATAACAGCTGTAGCTCTTAAACTCACATGAGGATCGTTCCCCTTTGCCCGTTGGTGTTAGTTTTCACCATCAACAACCTAAATAAAATAATGTAGAACATAAAATTGGTCCTGTAACACTATGAAAATTTTGAAACCCAAAGCAAAAATGTCTACGTAGATATAATTGCATGTTTAAATTATAAATAGTTAGCATGGAAACTAATAAATAAACATCAAAAAATGGGATATAAGAGACATCACTCTCTCCAGAACCACAGACATCACATCACCTATGCCTCCCAGTGTCTTGATAAAAAAAATCAAAATAATAGATATAAGAGAGTTTACCTCAAGTTTAATAAATTATAATTATATGTTTAGAAATGTAAGACACTACTAAAATACACCATTTTGTTCTTCAGGGGTCATCTTTAGATTTTCATTTAAAGACATGTATGGTTCCATTCAAACGGTAGCAAATAAGTTTGTACTATAAGGCAGGGATAGTCGAGAATACCATTTCTTGAGAATGAGACAAAAAACATAATGCTCTAAATTTCTATCAACATACTGGATTTCGGTATCCCATTAAATATATACTCCAAGGCACCACTACAAATTAAAAATAAAATAGTAGTAATAAATAAATACACTGAAGAATAGCTTATATCACCCACAGTAAAATAACACCTGAGATTTATAATAAATAATAATAATCTGAAAATGAAATTGAACCTCTAAATTAAAACCAATAATAGTAGCATCGGCAACCCACCAAATCTCAAAGAGTAAAACCCAATCACTAACGCTAAGTGGTAGGATATTCACTACTTCTATCTGAAAACAAAATGTTCTGTCCATACGAAATTCGTATAATATAAAGCTGATTATTCAATTAATAAGAGAGTTCAAAAAAAATGAATTTGCCATTATACCTAACAGAGCAGAAATACCCATTACCAAGAACCCAAAGATCCATGAAAAAAAGTTTCAATTCTAAAATAGATCAGCAATATAAAGTCCTTAAAACTAAAAACATAAATTTTCAATAAGATTTAAGCAAGTAATTCACAACCTCACAACAAACCATCACTTCAAAAAACAAAATCAAACAAAAAGTAACCCAATAAAAATCATACTGAATTAACAACCACAAATGCACATTAAAATCAAATTTTTCCATACCAAAATAACCCAAAAAAGATTTAGTGTGACTGAACCCAGATGACAACCCATAGACAACCAAAAAGCCCAACAAAACAAAACCTAATCTTTAGAAGATATTCACAATCACTAATAATCAGAAATCCACACAACAAAAAGAGCTTAAATCAATGTAGACACTGTATCTATTATATAAATGCAGTTTAAGAAAGCCACATAAATCAAATAAAGTATTAGACCTTTGAAATTTTGAAGTGCCTTTTTAGTTCACAAATTGCTTAATCGCAGAATTAGAATCCAAATAAATCATAGCAGAAACTTCAGTGAAATAAGACAAATGATTGTAGATGCATGCCAAATTCCTTTTTCTGTCCTTGTTTGCATTTGACAGATATTAATTAACTTTATTAGCGTGAGGCAGTTTGAGTCTCCCTTCTGGTTTTTGTCTTATCCCGTGTATATATGTTTAAAAGAGAGTCAGATTCATTTTATTTATTAAAAGTAAGATATGTAAATTATCAATAATCCACACAGGGCAAGAGATTAATGACTGCAGAGCCAAAATAGATGAAGAAAAGAAACCCAGTGCTAACTATGTCACCAGAAAAATAACTATATAGACCAAATTAGGGATAAAAACACTTACTGTCAATTAATCCACAATAAAATGATTCCGTTGACCAAATATATAACAGAAAGAAGTAAGGTGAGCAGATTAACACGAATTATGAATAGGTCAGGTAAATAAATCTATCTAACTAATCAACCACATCAGAGGTATGCAAATAGTTTTGAAGCAAAATCAATTCAAATTAATATTGAAATCAAAATGGCACTTGAATCAAGAGGACTCTACACAGAAGGTATAGATAATAGGCCTTAAGTTTGGTAATAAATGAATCAAAATCTACATATATGCAGTTTCATATAGAGATCAATCTATCTATCCCACATTATGCATAATTTGAGGACAAAATCAGAGATATCACAGCTTTGTCTAGGGTTTGGTACCTGGCAGCAATCGCAGGAGTAGCAGGAGATGGCCACGGAGGGAGCGAGAAGTCGGCGGACACAGAGGAAGGAAGAGAAGCACCAGTGCTGCAATAAATCAGCAGACCTAAAATGAAGAAATCGAAGGAGGGGGAAGGGAGGGAGAACTAAAATGAGAGGGGAATTGGAGACCCAAAACAAAGAGGGCAAAAGGAAATTCAAGACTTAAAACGAAAGAGGGAAAGGAAAGAGGGAAATTAGGAGGTCCATTGCTCTCGCCTCCCGCAAATAAGTGAAGCTAACTGATATGCTTTTTTGAAGGGTTAGATTTATCTGAACTTTGGACGGTCGGAATCTTTCAATAGGCTGAGCGGGAAAGGTTTTTTTTTTTCAAAATCAGTTCTGTTTTATTAGATATATATATGTATGTATATATATATATATGTATGTATGTATACAGTATACTTCTAGATTCATAGAATTGTAGTCAGTAGCCAAAATATTTTAAGATGAAAAATATTTCCACTAATCATTAATTAATTAAATTACGAAATTTATTAATACATAAAATTACTAAAAATTATAAAAGGACTACTAATAATTATCCAGACAATTAAATAATAGTTTCATTGCTAAAACGTGTACAGTGGTCGCCACACCTTAGATCTGGATTTGAGATAGATGATAGATCTCTTTATAACATGATTCACTAATTAATTAAGTATTGAAAATAAAAGAAAATAAGAATCTTAAAATCTTAAGCATTTGTCAGTGGGTTTACAATACTCCTAACCACGTTTATCAATGATGTTATGAACAATTAATGCTCAGGTCTTTAAGGATTACGTTTGGATTGCAAGAATTAAGGTGGAATTGGAAAAAAAAAATTATATTTGGTTATATTCTATTGGAACAGAAAGAATTATTTTCATTCTTGCCCAATTTGTGAATTTTAGTCGTTGGAGGAGGGTATGAAATGACTCATTCTTAAACGTGTAAATAAACCGAGTTGAGCCAAGTCATGAATGTGGGACCCACATAAAAATATCAGTTTCCTATTGAATATTCTTTGGCATGTGTATATTTAGAAAGAAATTTTTTAACATGTGCCCTTAGAGCACATGCTAAGCACACAGTTCAACAAAATATTCCCTTAAATTGGGTGCATATTCCTTTGAACTTGATGCAAATGCATAAATCAAGGGAATATGCACACACTTCAATAAAATATTCTCTTGAACTGTGTACTTAGCATGTGCCCTAAGGACACATGATAAGAGCATTCGCAACAGTTTTCCAATAAACTCTCTATCCCCACATTTGAAGAATATATCAATAAATCAGTATCCAACAGTTTCCTTTTCCTTATATAATTCTCTATTTTAATCCCTATATATGATTTGACTCTTCAGGGTGAGGAAATCAAAAGAGCTTTTCCTATTTATGTAAAATGACACTTCACACCCTATTTATTGTGATTTTATGTTGGTTAAAGCTATCTTATCTCACTTAATTGCTGATTTGGGTATACCTATAAAATTCATTCAGTTTTTATTTTTTAAACAGAGGATTTAGAAAAGAAAGAGAACTATAAAAAATTAAAAATCAGTTAAATTTTGATTTTGATCATTTTTGTAAAAAATATTTATAAATTTTATTATTTTATAATTAAAATAATGTTATTTTAGTTCTCATAAACACATAATGATCGTTGCACTTTTTGATTTCTAGCCATATCTATTTTTAAATTAAAATAATTACAATTTTTAAATTCAAACAACAATTACTTTTAAATAAAAAATAGTTACAACGGTCAAAACATGATTTGACTGTTGAAACTTTCAAATTTTAAATTTTAAATTTCAAAATTTAATATTTAAGGAATCAATATAAGGAACCTGTTAGGTACATAGTGAAAAAATTGAATCTCTATCCTACAGAATGACCCAATAACACTGTAGGGATATAGATAAGAAAACTGTTGTGAATGCTCTAAGAGTACCCATTTAGAAACAGGGATTTGGAGTCAAAGACCCACCCAAGCAATAGGCAATAGGGAAATAAAAACAGTCCACAAGTATTCGATGGGCTTATAGGCTTACTACCATGATATTAGCTCAATTTGGCCAAGGTTCTCGGTTGTCATATTTTTTTCTTTTACACTATAAAGAATATGTATTTAGACAAAACTTAATATTCCAAAAAATAAAATTACGAAAAGGATTTTAAAAAATTGAACAAAGGACTGTAGGGGAGAGAGTAAGGAATTTTTTTGTACATCACAAGAACAAAATTTAAATAAATAAATAAAAATTAGCCATTATTTTGAGATTACGTGAGTTTATATCGATCTCCTCTTTTGTTTGAAGTTTAACAAATGAACTAAACTACGCCCGGTGCTAAATTTTGTTCCACTTGTTTCTGAGAAAAAAATATTTATACATTAGTCTATATGACTTATTCAAATTTAAATATTCGTATAAAAATAAAAACAAATTTGAGCCGTTATTGAATTCTTTTTTGTTTTTTGGTTTTTGGGTCGGAGACAATGTCTTGCAGGCCAACCCCAGAACCGAAGCACTCGTTAATGGATTCCCAACTAACATTTACATTTGCACATGAAAGACATTCCAGTTCAATTGGTTACTCATCAGTTCCATCCGACACAATTAAGACCCCACCCCACCAACACTCCTAAAAATCTTCCTGCATGGCATCATTTTTATTTTTGTACACACAAATAATATTTTTAGATCCGGACGGATCATTGAATTGAAAAAATTATCGGAATCTACGTTACTTAGTCATAACCAAACGTTGGTCGGTAAATTAAATAAATTATGTTTGTTGGAGTAAAACATTTGAAATTCAAATAAAAAACCTCCCAAAATCCTATAGGAAGTCAAGTCCCAGCTGAAGAAACACAAGATTATGTGGTCTCTCAGGGAATTGAATCGGAGACTGCAAGTATGATCCAATGACAACAATCACCCATCTGTCTGTCTTTTAATAAATAAAAAAAAAAACAAGAACTAGCTAGTGGTAGTTAGGTTTAGAAATTCCAAAGTTGGATTTAAAGCTACCAACTGCTAAATGATATATATATATAAAAGAATATGATGTGATAGGCTAATAGCACTAGTTGGAGTTGGAATAGATTACGAAACACGAAACAAATATGGTTGCGAATTAAATGGTGGCCCTGGTAGGGTCCCCTTTACTTTACTTGAGTTTTGGACATGTTTCCAAACTTTGTCTTTGCTTTGCATGTCAATACTACTACAACATATATAAAAGTTAGTAATTAATTTATGATCAATGTTTTGATCATCGCCAGACCTTGTTTGTTTAAGGAAGTGAATTATTAGTTTAATTCTTGTCCACAACTTAAAAGGGCACGGAAAGAATAGATAGATGATAGTAGTAGTGTGTAATTTCAAAATATAATTCTATTTTATACTCCGTATACATAATAATAAAACCTTACTAAACCAGCATTTAGTCTATATATATATATATATATATATATATATATATATATATATATATATATATATATATACGGTTCGGATTTTAAGTTTATCCTTTATTCAATATACCTTGCTTATCCTTTTTAGTGACGGACCGGATGACGGTTGGATCCGTCGCTATATATACAACCGTCGTCTTAGTTTTTAGCGACGGACAATATATAGACGACGGTTGTATATATAGCTACAGACCAAATCGTCGTCCGGTCCTTCGCTAAAGAGAGGTAAACAAGATATGTTAGATAAAGAGTACTAAGCTTAAGATCCGGACTGTATATATATAGTAATAGAGATATACAATTATACTATATACTTAAAAATTAAGGAGCAGGAACACTACTCTCATGCAATTAATTTGGATTCTTCAAATGGCACGTGCCCATTCATGATCTTTTGATACACTTCTGTACTAAAATTGAGCCCTTTCTATTTGGAGTTAGCCGTTGTCATATTTTTAGGAAATTGTTAAATTTACAACAAAAAATGTTATTTTCACAAATATAGTGTCGTTATAAATCCTATAGCAATAGTTTTTATCGTCGTTATACAACTACAATGTCATTTTTGTTGTGAAAATAACAAAAAGTGTCGTGGATTTAACAATTCCCAATTTTTACACAATTTTAACAAACATTTCATGAAACCCTTTTGTAGAGGAATGGAAAAATATGCATGTATGGATGGATAGAGAGAGAAGGGTTTGGCTTTAGGATGTGTGTCACCAAACCATACTTTTTCGGAACTTAGCCAAATAAAATAAGAGAACTTTAATGGCATTTGGGTTGGGTTGGGTTGGGTTGGGTTGGTTTGGAGTGGGGTGGCGTGGGAGCAGGGGGGGTGCAATTGATGCCTGAGCTGAGATACTAATAAAGAGAAAGGTAATGAGAAAAACTTTAATGCCATTTGCCTTCTTTAATTAGTTTGTTTGTTTATAAAATAGAAAGGAGAAAAAAAAAAGATCTCATGTTGTAATGAAATCAGGTCCGTTGAAATAAAGTTTGAAAGTCAAACCTTTATTGTGAGAGGCTCTTCAAAAAGGGCTGGGCTGGTCCATAAAACACAAACAAGCGTGCCCCATCAGTACCCATTCTTTTTAAAGAAGCTAAGAAATAAAAAAGACAAGAGAACCCAATGTCTGCTCAGTTTTTTAGAAGATCTCTCTCTCTCTCTCTCTCTCTCTCTCTCTATATATATATATATATATATATATATTTTTGTTCAATAATTCTCGGGGACATTGTTAATTGACATTTCTAGCGACTTTTTTTTTAATTTTTTTTTGTAGTACCTTTAAAAAAATATATAGTATTTATTCTAACTGAAATTTTTGTAAAAAATAGGCTCTGTTTTTTGTATGTATCTAAATTACACCTAAAATACTATTTTTTACAAAAATTTCAGTTAGAATAAATACTATATATTTTTTAAGAGGTACTACAAAAAAAAAAGCAAAAAAAAAAAATGTCGCTAGAAATGTCCCAAAAAAATGTCCCCTAGAAGGACTATTTTTTTTGAGGAATCTGTCTCTCTCTCTCTCTATATATATATAGGGGTTAATGGAGCTAAACAGTTGTGTAAACTCTTTAATGTATACAGTCTATGATAGTAGAATTAAGTCGCTTTATATTTTTACAGTAATAAAGTAATTACTCTATTATATTTGAAATTTATATAGATGTGTACCTCTATTTTTTCAATATATATATATATATATATATAGAAGACTGAAAAATAAAAAAATACTACACCACTTGTCACTACTACTATAAAGACCTACTCACCTTACCTTTGTCCTCCCTCTCTCTCTTTTCCCATATCTTTTCTTTTTGGCTCTTTTGGCCTTTTTCTTTTCTTTCTCTTCTTTTTGGAAGTTTCTTGTCAACCTCCTCATGTCTACTCACTCACCCATTCTATATCAAGAGTTCATCCAATACATCAAGAAAGAAGGAAAAATGGAAAATTTGATAACATACTAATATATACTACTACTAAATTTAAGTTGGTAAAATATTCATCCATCCAAATTTCAATTAAATCAAATTACCCGGCGAATATACTACTCAATTGTTAGACATTTTTTTCAGCACTCCTCTGTACAAATACAAATACAAGATTATTGAAGTTTACTCGGAGTGGCATGCATAAACTTGAAGACTACTTTTGGAAGTCGGGAAATCAACCTTTGAAAGGTAGGGCCAAGATACGTTCAAGGATTTGAGATTCCAGGATAGATAGAAAGATAGTTGGTTGTTTAGAACTTGAGATTGCCAAGCAACCTTCAGGTTTTGCAATTCCTTTTTAAATGCGTTGGACACTATTTACGGCCTGAATACCTCCTCCTCTATTCAAACTTTATTTTCAAACCTAATTAAATTTACAGGACAAGATGCTACTAACCTTCAAAAAGGGACAAATATTTACAACTAGACCTGGAAAATACATAGAGTATTTTCCAGGTATATATATTCTCCTTTTAGTTTGTCGGACTCGTTGAACAGAAGTAAGGTAGGTAGGTTTGGACCAGCAAATAGTCTTCAATTTCAATTCAAAAAGTCTGTATGGACTGCGTCTGCGTCTGCATAAGCCTCTGTGCTCTACTCTCTAGTCATTATCTCACTATCTCGGCTATCTATGGAGACCTGCATGATCCCTTCTCCTTTTTCCCACACCCATATGACGCCACCAATATAAATCCCACTAATCAAACAAACTTTACTTGCCCTCCCTCCCTCCCTCTCTTCTTTTTCTGCCAAAAGCCTATTTCACTCGGCTTCCTCGAAACCCCATTTTTCAATATTCCTCCGTTGAAACGCCATTACTACCCAAAGCTATTATAAAGCTCCCTTTAGATATACCCCCTCACGTCTTCCCTCGCTCCTTTTCGCATTTTGCTCTTTCCTCTTTCTCTTCAAACAACCTCTCACCAAACTTTACTCTGGCTTTTCCGACCATGGAAGTATTTAGTTTACTTAAATTCTGGCGGAATGCCGCCGGTGAAACAAGCACCGGCGACTTTGATGTACGCAATCGGCCTCCGGAGACTGACGACGAGGACTCCTTTTTTGATTTGGTACTTACAGGGCCCGATTGTGAATTTAAGGGAGTTGTGTTAAAAAACAAGTCCAATATCTCCCGTACAAGTGTCGACATCAAAAGCTTTGACAACGACAATGATAAGCAGCTCCACCACAGAAACAACACTAACAAATTGTCAAAAAGAGACGGCGAGACCGAGTCTAATCCTTATAATAGTGATTCCTTTTCAATTAGGAAAATACTTCCAATTGAAACAAATTCCAAGCCTCAGTCTCCTATTTCACTGCTCAGATCTCCCCCTAAGTTTCGAGTCTTCATGTTAGGGTTTAAGAAACCTTCAAGTTTAGATAAAACAGAGTCGGATAGTAATAATAGTACCAGTTCCATGGCGACTCCGAAGAGAGAACAGAGCAAGCGTTTCGGTATGAGATACAGAGTCGAAGAGTTTCCGATGGCTACTTTTCTAGGTAGAGATAATAGTTTGAGAAGCAAAATGCAGAGAGAAAGCTTTGAAGATTCGTCGCTGAAGAAAGATATTGGAGTGTACAAGTACTTGAAGATGATTAAGCCTCTGTATGTTAGGGCTTCAAAGATTAGGATTTTCGAGCAATCGACTACGGTTACGCCGTTGTCATCTCCGGCGACGGCGTCGGTTTATTCGCCTAGAAAACTAACTGAGGAGAAGCAAGGAAGTCGGGTGTTTTTCCGAGAAGTGTATAGAAATTTAGTGAAGACCCGATGGGCGTCGTCTGCGGTGGGAACAGTTCCGGCACCGGCGGCGAGGAGAGATGATTCGGCGTTGCAGCAGCAGGATGGGATTCAAAGCGCCATTCTTCATTGCAAGAGATCTTACAGCTCGTCGTCGTCATCATCAACAATATCACAAGGTAGTTAAAACGAATGAATGATTCATATTTCAATTACAAGTTTGGGATTCAAAGTAAATATAACGGTAGTTGCTAAATTATTATTATTATGTTGGTCATTGTTTTGACGGTCCTGTTATTGCAGAGTGTACAATGCTATTGAGATCCGCAAGCGATTCATCTTGTTGTATCCAAAGAGCATTCAATCCGCCAAGGAGATCAGCCGAGGAAGAAAAAAGAAGTAGCATATGAAGGTCTGTTTCTTTATAAATACACATTTATTAGAAGAAAAAGGAAATAGCGGGAAAGTATGTATGGACAGGATATGAAAATAGAAATTATATGTATGTAGGGTTGGGTTGGGTTTGTTTGCTGTGTTTTGGTCTCTTCTGCTGCTGCCGCTGCCTGCTGGCTGGGATGTTGTATGCATTTTGAATACGAGTATGTATAGGAATTAGTAAGTATGAGCAGCAGACAGATTGGTTCAGAAATTGAAAGAGTAAAAGGATGTATTTCGTGTTGGCAGCACTAGTATTTATGGAAATATCCATCCATTATGAAACATCTGAAATACTAACTTGTTGAATTGGGAAGTCAGTAGTTTATTATTATTATTATTATTATTGTTGAGTCCTTCCGCGCATACTTGGATCGGAATAACAAAATAAATTTGTTTTGTCCAATTATTTACGGAACAAATTTATTTTATTCTTTCGGTTCAATTTACATCGGAGTATTATTTTCTGAAGATAGATTGATTCTCAAAAGCGTACTAGCCAGCAGCAGCGGCTGCTGCTGTGCAGTAGTAGGTCATCAAGTGCCTTCAGCTTTCAACAAAATATTGCCACTACCACTAATTTATTACGATGATAGGAAAATTGATATTTTCAAATCTAAAAATCTTTCTTTGGTTTTTTACTAGTCTTGCAAGCGAACGCCTAACAGATAAAGATACGAGTAGTATAATTAATAAGTAATATATACATATATTTCACAACACAAAATAAGGCAATGATGTTTGATTATTTGTTGAAGAGAAACGGTGGTTAAATCCACAAGCTACTCTTAAATCTCTCAAGTATTTATCTGTCCCTACATAACGAACAGCTAACTGAACACTAGACTACTAGTAGTAGTAACTAGTAAGGCCTATTTGGCTATTTTATTACAACTAGAACCACTCTATTTTGCACTTACTAATATACTACTACTTATTTAAGAGTATTAAATTATAGAAAAGAAAAAAAAGACAGAAAATAAAACAGTCAGCAGTACATGACTTACTTTTTGTCCTGGGAAGGACTGTGAACTTATTTTCTGAAATATACTACTTTTTTTCCCCAGCAAGGAATAGTCTACTCCAATAATTATTTGCTTTTATTAATTTACACTTCCAGGTAGCTAAAATAAATAATTAAATTTCCGTTTACTCCGGAATCAAAAAATTAATTTAAAATTTGCAAATTTTAAATGCATATGACACTAGTAGTCCTATTACACAACAGATGCAGCCAGCCAGTAGGGGATCGGACTAGAGGTTGACGTTTCTTGCTGTATTGTCGTCCAGTATCTTCCTTTTTCCAGAAGCCGACTAAGACTGACAATATTGCTCACCTGGCCCCTAATATTTTCTTAGTCCTCAAATCTTTTTAATGAGTTTCACACTTTTAAAGATTTTGTTTGAAAAGTTTTTGACTGAATTTAAATTATTTTTAAATGAAGAAGTAAAAATATTTTGTTTTTATTTACAACACTTTTAAATCTTTGGGTTATAATTGTTTACAAAGATTATA
Organism: Panax stipuleanatus; assembly: GCA_020205555.1. Lineage (NCBI taxonomy): Eukaryota > Viridiplantae > Streptophyta > Magnoliopsida > Apiales > Araliaceae > Panax > Panax stipuleanatus. The sequence continues at coordinate 135,971,673 of CM035118.1, read as the reverse complement.
ATTGGGATATGATTATTAATCTAAAGTGTCTTGTTTATTTTTAAATTTGTGTTTGGCACTATTAGTCATGAGATTATAAAATAGTTTAAGATGAGGGATTATTTAATATAATGTTATACCTGATATTATAATCCCTATCATTTAGGATTAAAAATTGCTAGACAAAATTAACCTCAATCTTTTTTTAAAATGACCATCATATCCTGCAATCTCCGTTATTAATAACCGACAACTTAAAATTTATTGGTACAAAGACTATGTACCAGTAATCTAATACACGTAATTTAATTATTTGATATGTGTAATTTAAAATTTATACTGACAATAGACCTGACAATTTAGACTTCGCCTAACCTCCACCCGCCCCCCACCCCCCATGCCCCACCCCCTCAAAATTTTTTTTTACTGATTATGTATACACCCCCACGCCTGCCCACCGCCCCACCCCCCTAAAAAAATAATATTTACTGAATAATATAACCACTTATTTAAAAATCTCTAATTAATTATTCATTATTTTTTGATGTATAAATAAGTTTAAATTATAGCTTAAAATATGTTATTATTGGTAAGGGTATAATAATTCAAATGATATTTTTTAATTCAATCCATTAATTAATTCTGAAAAAAACAAACATAACTTTAGATTATTTTAAGTTATCCCATGGATAATTCCATAAAAAATAAATATGTGATTATTAGGATTATTTAATTCTAGAATTAATAGTCTTGGATTATAATCCTTGCAAACAAATATGGTCTAAGAGAATAGTTTGCAAATTAATTTTTAGCTAAAGCACAAAATTTATATTCTTAATGAAACACCTTTGACAAGAACGTAAATTATGAATTTATAAGAGCATATTTGTGTGCTTTGACAGAGAGAAATTCACACATCCCACAATTAATTATCTAAAATTTGTATTTAAAATAACTTCATAAATCATAAAAAATGACTATTATTACTTCATGATAAATATTCATCATATCAAGTGGAAATTAAACTTGATGATGGTGAGTTTATGTTTTTCATTTCTCTTAATTCTTACAAAAGATCCAATTCATGGTCATTTTTTGTGTAATATTAAATATAAAAGATTAAAATCGACAAGGGGTATATTCTATAGGGAATTGACATGTATTTTTAATATTTTCATATAGTCCTTTCTTATACTAGCATATACAGTAGAACCTTTATAAATTAATACTCGATAAATTAATAATCTCTCTAAAGTAATATTTTTTCCCAGTCTCGACTAGGGCTAATGGAATATTAATAATTTCGATAAAATGATAAAATAATAATTTTTAAAAAGACCCTTATATAAATATATGGTCCCATCAAAATCATAAATTAATAATTACTTTAAATTATAAATATATTTAAGGTAATCTTGTAAAATATGATTTTATTATCGTTTGTTTTATCTTGAAATTCAAATGTAAGACCCCAAATTTTATGAATAAAGATTTAATTTTCTTTATATATTATTTTAAAATAGTAAGGTGTTGATTTGATAAATGTGGTAAGTTATGGGTAGTATGTGTAAATTTTACAAAGTAAGCAAGTGGTTATAAAATATACGTTATGTCGGTTAATATTCGTTTGGTCGAGAAATATTCTTTTTGTCAGAGAATATTCGTACGACGGCACAGTCATTGGTGGACCCCACAACGGAATGAATGTCGGATATAGAAAGCGACAGAATTAAATTTTTATAAAATAACGGTAAAACTGTTACGGTTAAACTGTTGAAATACCCGGTGATAAAAATACAGTAATACGTGGTGTTGCACAGTGGCACACAGTATTGCACAGTAATTCTAATTATTGATTCTTACGTAAGAAGTCACTCATTCAATAATTGTTACAGTAATTACTGTTCAATATTTTATATTATTGATCCAATAATTGCTACATTGATATTTTATATTAGTGATTCAATAATTGTCATTGCACAGTATTTCAAATTATCAAATCAATAATTCATATTATTTGAATAATATTATTAAATAGCATTATTGACAATGTCTAGAAAGTTCTGTCGAGAAAAGGGGTTAGGTTATATAATTGCGCTCCAATGAGAAAAAATTCTTATCGAAAAGCTCCCTCTTTCCTAGGAATGACCTGGTTGTGAATATTGTAGTTCTGTAATATTATTTGTGAATAATTATTTTTTGATATATATGATAAGGAAATATTTATTTAATGTGAATTTAAATGGAGAAATTTTTAACATGTCACATTTGTTGAAAGTTGATATTTTATCTTTTCCGATAAAATAATTCATTCAAATATATTATTATAATATTACATTATAGTAGTATGATGTAATTATATAATAGTATGATTTTTATAATTTGAATGATAACATTATTATAGTAAATTCAGGGTATAAAAATAAAATGAGGTAGAAGAGAACAAATTGAATTTGAATTCTTATGATGTAAGCAATGATGTCATCGAACGATGAGGTAAGCAATGATGTCATAGGATCGATGATGTAAGCGATGATGTCATAAATTATGGCGAAAAAACTATTTTACCCTTATTCTGCCGAGCCTATAAATAGAAGCTCATTTCTTCATTATTTCTCACCAATTCACTAAATCTATAGAGAAAAAAAGTATAGAGAGAATAAGAGAGAAAGAAGAAGAGTATTCTGCTATTACACTAGGTGCAGTCTCTAAATTTTTAAGGTAAGGGGTATTATTTCTTTTGTATTCATAAAGAATGCTATTTTCTTTCAATACTCGTAAGGGTTGTTACTCTATTCTTTATTGATCTGTGGGAGTAACCTGTATACGCGGATTACCGCATGCATGGTGAAATCCTGTTGTTATTCTATTCTTTATTATTCTGTGGGAATAACCTATCTACGCGGACTACCGCATGCCTGGTGAATAACCCCTCGTATTCATTCTTTATTAAGTCGTGGAAATGATCTGTCTACGCGAACTACCGCATGACGGGTAAAAATTCATTTGCAGTGTCGTATATTGTTTCATTTCAGATTTCTAACTCTAAACTTACTACTGTAAGTATTGCTTCTATAATTCCTGAAATGATCATAAATTCCTTGAGTTTTGCACTTCATCTAATATTATTTCACTGGAATATTGGTCTGAACTTTTTTGTAAAAATTTTATCTTTTCATGTCGAGTTACTATTCACAGAATACTATTCACGATAAAAAAAAAAATTTTTCTTCTTCTAGATCATCTTTGATTGGATCCAAGTTTTGATCTTCATTCTTGAACTCTGAATAAATTCTTTAATATTTGTCCTTTATCTCATTAGACCCGTTATTCGTATTGTTTTTCATCATCCTCAGTTCTAAATAGTGATATAACTGAATATCTTTGGCCTGTAGTGCAAAGATGAATGATTATTTGATGAATATCTTTGGCCTGTAGTGCAAAGATGATTACTTGATGAATATCTTTGGCCCATAGTGCAAAAATGGACAGGTGTTGAGATGAACATGACCAACTGATGATACAAATGAATATCTTTGGTCCATAGTGCAAAGATGAATAGTTGATTCGAGATGTATATTGATTGATGTTACAGGGATAAAATATTGATGATGGACTTTTAAATCAATGAAGATAGTAGACATCATTCTCTACTTAACTCTTCTAATGAATTGTTATTTTCGCTGCAGTTGTTGATTTAAAACTTGTTGTCCATAATATTTTATCTGATTTGTTGAAGACTAACGATAATTTATTCTTTATTATCTTAGTCATAATATTCTTTACTGGGCTAGTTGAGCTCACCCTTTTCTTCCATTGTCCTCTTCAAAAAATGAGAATATCGCGGGTACTAGTCGGAGAATGGAGTGATAGTCCGAGTTAGAGTTATAGAAGTCCTCACTATTTTTTTTATAAAATAGTGTGATAATAAATGTAATGAGAACTTAGTTTGAATGTTTATATTTTTTACATGTCTGTATTGACACTCATAGTTGTGTGGTCGTATTTTGCACGACCGTATGATATAAAAGATTGTATTTGAATTTTGTTGAGTGTATTTGGCGACTCAGAATGGGTTGGGTTAATTAGACCAATTCTAGGGGCGTCACATCAAATCTATCTTAATTTCATCCTTATTTTTTCTTGAAATTCAAATCTAATTGAATTTCATCCTTAATATATGGTCCCATCAAAATAATATTTTGTCTTGAAATTCAAATCTAATTGAATATAATTTTTTTTGAAATAAAATGTGAATGTAATTTGAAAAGTAGATACAATAAACATTATTTAATTATTAAAAATAATTAATATCACTTACAATGAATTCTATTATTACATGAATTTAATAAGTATGATACATTGCATCAAAAAAAGTATGATATAAACATCAATAAAATGCAATAATTTTAATGTAATTAAATTTATGTTCACAGAATAGAAAAACACTCTTTAAATTAACAAAATATTAATTTATCGATTAAATAATAACTCTCTAAATTAATAAAATTTTACAGTCCCAGCAGTATTTATTTATGGAGGTTCTACTATAGTGGGTACCGCCTTCATTTGAGAAGAAAACACTTGAAACTATCAAAAACGTACATTTTGGAAATAGTGCTCCCCGGCCCTACTATATATTCTTAACTGATCAAGGACTAGTGGAAAGCAAAGTATGAAATTAAAAATAGGTTTAATTTGTTGTACATGAAGAAGGCTTAGTTAGCAAATACAATGTACCTGCAGAATGAATGAATGAATGGAGTCCACAACAAAGAAACAAAGTCCAGACACGATTTCTTGTTTCAAGGACGGACGTCCATATAATTTTAGATATATGGAACTAGCTAGTGCTCCCGGCCATCCCTGTGCGTGCTGATCTTTGATGTCTTCTACCAGTACATGCATGCATCGTATGCATGTTTGGCTTGTTTTTTTTAGCTTTACCTAATTTCCTTTTCCTTAACCAATTCTCAGCATGCACGTCTCAGTAATTATGTAAATAATGTATGTGTAAAGACATGTTAATCGGGGTTTTTGTCAAGGGATGGTTACGTGGGTCTGACTATGGTGAAGTTGAAAATCAACTTCACTGTAGTGAGTTGTATAGTTTTGTCATACAATTTTAATGTATTGGTAACACATTGGTGCAAAACCATGCAACTCAGTATGGTAACACATTGGTGCAAAACCATACAACTAACAATGATGAAGTTGATTTTCAACTTTGCCATAGCCAGATCCTGGTTACGTGAGTGCATGTGTGCAAGTTCTAAACAACTTGATTAATTGATTAGGGGAGATCGATCGAGCTTATAGTTACCATTTTAGCAACGGATGCATTACAAAATTTGAAAATATCACTTATATATTTTCACATAATTGGTAATTTGTGAAATTAGTATATATTATATCAAGTTGTACTAGCTAGGGTTGTATATAGCCCTTGTAGAGAGAGGAGATGATTGCCTTGAGATTAAAAATGGAACAATGCTACTATCACATAAAAATGATCATATAATGCTTACATACACATACACGTATAATGTGGATTCTCGCCTGACATGTGGGATTAACAGTATGTATATATGTGTATGTAAAGATTATGTGATCATTTTTTATGTGATAGTAGTATTATTTTAAAAATGGTTGGATATCACCAAAGAATAAACTATAGATGGGGACGGTTGACGCAATCAGTAGACTAAGCAAAATATGCACAAGCCAAAAAAACATGACTTGAGATGAAGAGAAATGCCCTAACCGACTGACAAATGACACCCCGCACACGACCCCGACCCCCACCCCCCACACCCCACACCCCACAACCCACATCATATGTACTACTACTATATGTATATGTATATATATATATATATATGTATTACTCCTACTCAAGCCTGGCAACAAGCCCAGCCGGGTATGGTCCCAGTCCCAGAGACCCTTTTTCATACCCGTTCCGTTAATATGAAGCTATATTCTTTCAACCCCATCCATCTCTGAAAATAAACTCCTTTACCCGTCTTGCACTCATCTCGTTTATCTGATTACTCTTTATTTTTTTTCCTCAAATTAAATTTCTTTATTTTTTTATACTATTTTAATTTGTACAATTATTTTTAATTTAAACTCAAATAAACATTTCTATTACTAGTAGACCTGGCAATTCGAGTATATCTCATACTCGAATTTAATCATGTAAAATTTTAAAAATCGAATCCCAGGTCGGGATCGGCGATTCGACCAAATTCAAAATAATTTTCAGGCCAGCCTTACTTACTGGCGGTATTCTAATACAATCCTGATCAGCAAGTTATTCACATATTACATGTAAAGGAAAACAACAAGTTTCACGCGGCAAAAGATCTTAACGTGGCAAGAATTTTGAGATTTTAGGAAAAAAAAATTGATTTCTTAAAATATTAGGCAGATTCTATTAGCCTAATTTTAAGGGATTTGTTTTACAGATACTTATCAAATTTTATTATAATTAGGATTTCTTTTCAGTTTAGATTTACTTTTTAAATAAGGTTTCTATTGTTTTATAGAAATAGGAATTTCTTTTCCAAATTGATTTCTACTTCCTTGTAGAAATTAGGGTTATAGTTTGTAATTCCTATTAGGATTAGAATTTTTGCAACTAGTATAAATAGGAGTTACATCTATTATAAACATTATTTATTATTCAATATACTTGTGAGGTTATTCTCTACTTTTGGTTCTTTGAAGAATTTTTAAGTTATTTTCTTAGTTTTTTCTTTGAAATTCAACTTTGACTTATTATACAAGAATTCATAGTTGTGTGTGGCGTCTTCTACCGCATCGTTGATTGTACCGAGATTACCGCTTTAATATAAGCGAGGGGTCAAGGTGTCGTTGGTGTTCATTCAATGCAAAATTCCGAACGCGAGCAATTGTACCAAGATTACCGTCTACATATAGGCGATGGGTTAAGGTGTTGCAAGCAATTCACCCAACAACTTTGCTAGAAACGATCGGGGCGACGACCACCTCACGCAAGCGTGTCGTGATATTCTTATGCTATCTACGTTTATGGAATGAATTATCATTTGCTAATTACTTTTATTTTCATTCTCCCATATATTTTGCCATTCCACAAAATGTACATAGGAACAAAAAAAAATATAATAACTCAAATCAAATCACAGCATAATAAAATCAAAGCGTTATCTCAATACTATATTTTAAAATCATTTTAACCCACTATAAACTTACAAAAGATTATGATCGTAAGTAGTATTAATAATAACTTAATGTTACAAAAAGTACTAATAAGTCAAGTTTGTGTAGGTCATAGATCCGCTCCAATCATAGGAATCTAACTCAAAACTTAGTTTAAAACGACCTAAGATTTAGGTATATGTCATGTTAATTACAAAGTGTTGGTTGAAATGATTGTAAAGGTAGTAATGCAAGTGTTGGGCCGTAAACATTTTGGGCCGGTCAATTTTTATTCATTATGGGCTTTCTGAGTCAAACCCATTTTTACTGTTGGAGTATTGGGCTACTATCCAAGAGATCATTTAGATACACTCTAGATTGAAGCTGGTAGTGGATGACAGGTGGCAGTTTATAGACTAAAGATTACCCCTAATCTGTGAGATTAGCAGGCGGCTGATTGAGGTGATGGGCCCAGCCGTCTTAAGCCACCTTCATTAATGAGGAGTTGACATAATGTTGACTGGGGGGGAAAAAAGCAAGGAGAAAAAAGCCTGCATGCAGCCAATGGACAGGGACATCGGGGGAAAACATGCAAAGGTGATGGGACAATAAAAGGAAAAAAGGTACTACACACCAAAAGAAAGGGAAGAGGTACATTTTTTCTCGGAGAACACTAGAGCACACGACCTCCATTGTTAGACCATTTTTCTCTCAAAATCTGTACTTATTCTCACACCGGAGCGATCCCCGGCGGCCCAAAACCGTCGAGATCCGGTGCTGACGTGTTCATTGTGCAGGACAAAGAGTGCTTTTCGTGATTGGGGCGCGTGACGAGATAGTGGTGTTAACATTGGCGCTAGAAGGAGGGCTTTAGTGTTTCTGATTTTCAATCACAACGTATTAGGCATCTTACGTCGGAAGCTATGGTAAAAAGCAAAACGATCACGGCTGAGGGACAGCCAACGGATGCTAGTTTTTCTCTACAAAGGATTTCGGTGAAAGACAGACTAGGACCCTCAAAAAGTATTCATGACAGACTTGAGTCACAGAGGATACTAGGAGGTTCTCAAGCCAGAGACCATGGGGATGCCAAGAGGAAGTTATTTTCTACTGCTAGCAAAGGTTCCGATGACGATCGGAAAAAGATGATGGATACGCCACTCAAAACCCGGCATCGAGAAGGCCATACAGACAAGATTTCTGTCTTGGCAAAGAAGGCTCAAGAGACCGACACAGCCTTGAAAGCACTTCTGCAGCAGAGAGAGGAGATTTCTAAACAGATGGTTCTCGCGGCCGAGAAGAAAGACGAAGCTTTCAGTTACACTCGACCGGGAAGGAGGGGTAAATCACATGGCCGAAGAGCAAGGAGGAATGAATACTCCAAGCGAGACGATAGTGAGACTTGTAGTCATTCTCCCGATGAGGAACGAAGTATATCACCAGAATATTCTCTCGAGATTTCGAGAAGGACGCCTCGTATTGAGTACTATAGAAGTAGTAGAAGAGATGGGCGACGAAGCCGATCTAGAAGTCCTTCTCCAAGGAGGTCGAAGAGGATGCACAATACAGGGAGTTCTCGCTCTGGCCGAAGTACGAGACGAAGTCCTTCGACATCTTTTAACCCGGATGAAAGAGATCGGATGAAACACAATGAGACGATTTCTCCAAGGAAGGAGGTTGTCTCTTCACCCGGGTTGGTGGAAGACTTAGTGAAAGAGATAAAGGAGCTTCGGAAGCAGCTAGCAGAGAATCAACAAGGGGGGAAGACTCCGGATCAAAAGGCGTCCCCCTTTTCATCTGAAATTCTTAAAGAGAAAGCTGATCCCAGCAAAAAGTTGCCTCATATGGAGAGTTATGATGGTTCTGGAGATCCGTTTGACCACAGCCAAGCATTTGACAGATTAATGGATTATTACGACTATTCAGACGCAGCTAAATGTCAGACGTTCGGATTGACATTAAGAAAGGACGCAAGACAATGGATGGGGGCTCTGGCTTCAGATTCGATTGCGTCATGGGCGGATTTGTGTGACAAATTCCATGCTCGCTTCGGGAGCAATAAGAGAAGAGGGAGACCCACGGGATCGTTGGCCCAAGTAAGGCAACATCCAAGTGAGGCTCTGGGGCAGTATGTGAAGAGATTCCGAGAAGCTGTAGGGCAGGTTTCAGATCTTAACGATCTTCAGGCGGTAGGATTGTTCCAGAATGGCTTAGATCTGGTGAAATCGGAAAAATTAGTAAAGAAGCTGATGTTCAAACATCCGAAGAGTCTGGCCGAAGCGTTTGAAAAGGCCGAAGGTTTCATCGTGGTGGAAGAGGCAATGGCTAGCTTGAAACAAAGCTCCTCAGAAAAAGTAAAGGAGAAGGACGTTAGTCAGAGAATAAACAATATCGGCAATGATCGATCCGAAGGTAATCAAAAAAGGTATAATAGTAACTGGGTACCCAGGGGAGATCGTCCACCCATTCCAACTCAAAGAGTGAACAAGGTGTACACACAACTTAACACGGATTGGGCCACCATCTTGGAACACATTAAAAACCAACCGTACTTCGAAGCGCCCAAAAACAACCTTCGACCGGGGTCTGGAGATCCTGCCTTATATTGTAATTACCACCGGGCGGTTGGGCATGACACAAATTCCTGCTGGAGTTTGAAAGAATTTATTGAGAGGAAAGTTCAAAGTGGTACCTTGATGCATTATGTAACAGGCCGGGAACGACAAAGGGTTCAACCGGAGAATAAGGAGTTGGTTCAGGTTGCCCAGCCCGTTCAACCAGGGCCAAACCAGGTGGTTCGGCATGTCGTGGATGTGATAACTGGGGGGAACACAGGAAAAGTTGCAGGTAGGAAGAGACGAGGATATCTGGACTCTGTGATGTCTTTGGCCGATAAGCCGACGAAGATCGAAAGGGCATATCCGGGTTCCATAATTTCCTTTACAGATGAGGACTTCCCTACAGAACCTATCGAACCGCATGACGGAGCCTTGATAATCACGGCCCAAGTAGGTTCTGTGGATATGAAAAGGATGATGATTGACAACGGCTCTTCAGTGGATATATTGTATGCTCATGCTTACCACCGAATGCCTGTGGATGGCCAGAAGATGGAAATCGGGCAGGAGGCCCCTCTGTATGGTTTCAGCAACGATCCCGTCAAAGTAGCAGGGACCATCGAGCTGCCAGTCATCTTCGGGACAGCTCCCCAACAGGTTCAAATCCTTTGTAAATTTTATGTTGTACATGTTGATTCTGCCTACAACGCTATTTTGGGGAGACCTACTTTGACGGCTCTACAGGCGGTTACTTCAATACCCCACTTTAAAATTAAGTTTCCTACATCCCACGGAGTTGGCGAAGTGGCTGGAGATCTAGACTTAGCAAGGAGGTGCTATCGGAATGCTCTGATCACTTCGGGGGTAGGGATCAGTAAACTGAAGCATACAATGGCCATTGAGGTGGAACCCTTTACAGAAAGCGGCACCGAACCTTTAGTCGTGCCCATTGAGGATACCGAAGAGATCGAGTTGATTCCGGGGAAGAAAGAGAAAACAGTGAAAATCAGTTCGGGACTTCCTGAACCCTTTCGAACAAGCCTGCTGAAGTTGCTTCAGTGCTATGCTGATGTCTTTGCTTGGATCCCCAGTGACATGCCGGGAGTAAGTCGAAGAGTAGCGGAGCACAGATTGCAAGTAGATCCAACCAAGAAGCCAGTTAGACAGAAGAGGAGACTCTTCGCATTGGAGAGACAGAAGATAATTGATGAGGAGATCACTAAGTTGTTGGATGCAGATTTCATCTTCGAGATCGATTATCCAGAATGGATGGCCAACGTGGTTCTAGTACGGAAGCATAATGGCAAGTGGCGAGTTTGTATAGATTACACCGATCTGAATAAAGCCTGCCCGAAGGATTTCTATCCTCTGCCTCATATCGACCAACTCATTGATGCAACTTCGGGGTATGCTTTTCTTAGTTTTATGGATGCTTTTTCAGGTTATCATCAAATTTCTATGTGTAAAGAAGATATACCAAAGACAGCTTTCATCACTCATCGGTCGGTGTACGCCTACAAAAAAATGACTTTCGGATTGATCAATGCGGGAGCTACATATCAAAGGATGATGAACCATATCTTCGAGAAGCAGCTAGGCAAGAATATGGAGGTTTACGTTGATGATATGATTGTTAAAAGCATGTCGGGTCATGGTCATCTGGATGATCTAGAAGAATGTTTCCAAACGGTGCGCCGTTATGAATTGAAGCTGAATCCTACTAAGTGCACTTTCGGACTGGGGGCAGGCAAATTCTTGGGATATTTGGTCAGTAAGAGAGGTATCGAAGCCAATCCAGAGAAGATCCAGGCTATCTTAGACATGAAATCACCCCAGTCATACAAGGATGTACAACGTTTAACTGGTCGAATAGCATCGTTGCGACGATTCATGTCTAAGTCAGCAGAAAGGTGCCTGCCGTTCTTTAACACGTTGAAAGGGCCGAAGAATGCGAAGACCTTCCAATGGACTTCGGAATGTGAGGAAGCTTTCCAAGGCATTAAAAGGTACTTGTCTTCGGCACCTCTGTTAGTGAAGCCGGTTCCTACGGAACCCTTGTATTTGTATCTGGCTGCAAGTTCACTGGCCGTGGGAGCAGTTTTGGTGCGGGAAATTGAGGGTAGGCAACACCCGGTTTACTATGTAAACCATGCCCTTAGAGATGCAGAAACAAGGTATCCCAACCTTGAGAAATTTGCTTTTGCTTTAGTCGTTGCTAGTAGAAAGCTTCGGCAATACTTCCAAGGTCGGATAATAGTGGTGTATACGGACCAACCACTGAAGAAGGTGCTGGGGAAGCCAGAGGTTTCGGGAAGGCTTGCTGCGTGGACGATGGAATTGTCTCAGTTCTTCATAGAGTACTATCCCCGGACAGCTATTAAAGGCCAAGCCTTGGCTGATTTTGTGATAGAATGCTCATTTCCTGAGGCTGATGGCAGCATGACCGAAATGGTAGAATCTCCGGAAACAGTGGCCATACTTCAACAGGAGCACGATTCTTGGACTTTATATGTAGATGGGTCTTCTACTTCGGATCTCGGTGGTGCCGGGATAATTCTGACAAGCCCGGAGGGATTCAAAATACAGCAGGCCATCAGATTTGAGTTCAAAGCAACAAATAATGAGGCTGAGTACGAGGCGGTATTAGCTGGGTTACGTCTGGCTCATAGTCTAGAAGTTCAGAAGCTGGTCATTTACAGCGATTCTCAACTAGTCATCAAGCAAGTTTCGGGAGAGTACGAAGCTCGAGGATCCAAAATGGTTAGATATCTTGCAGAATTGAAAGATCGACTTCAACACTTTAGCTCATGTGTTTTTAAAAGTGTCGGTCGAACTGATAATTTCAACGCTGATGCATTATCGAAGCTAGCCACTGCCGAATTAAGCACTTTCGAAGGGATCGTTTACTTGGAAATCCTGAAACAAGCCAGCATCCATAAAGAGGAAGTAACGTGCGTAGAACAGTCAAATTGTTGGATGACTCCATACATAAACTATTTATCAAATGGCATACTACCTTCGGATCAGATGTCGGCTAAAAAGGTGAGATACAAGAGCGCAAACTTCATACTGATTGATGGAGATCTGTATCGAAGAGCTCATTCCTCTCCACTACTGAAGTGTCTAGTCCCGTCTGAAGCTGAATATGCTCTTCGGGAGGTCCATGAAGGAATCTGTGGTGATCATATGGCCGCGAAGTCGTTAGCTTATAAAGTACTTCGCCAAGGTTTTTATTGGCCGACAATCTTCAAAGAGGCTACTGATTATGTGAAAAGATGCCCCAAATGCCAGCTGAATAGTGCAATCCCGCATCAGCCACCAGAGGAGTTATACTCGGTTTTATCTCCTATACCCTTTGCTGTCTGGGGGGTAGATATACTGGGTCCTCTTCCAAAAGCAAAAGGCCAGGTCAGTTTTGTTATAGTAGCAATTGATTACATGACTAAATGGGTAGAGGCGAGACCTCTTCGGCTGATAACAGAACAGGAATGTTTGAAGTTTTTTAAAGAGTCAGTAGTGTTTCGATTTGGAATCCCTATGGTAGTAATTTCAGATAATGGGCGCCAGTTCGTGGGATCAAAGTTTGAGGCATTTCTGAAAGAGTTAGGGGTTCAGCACCGGAAGACTTCAGTTGCCCATCCGCAATCTAATGGGCAAGTTGAGGTAACCAACAGAATACTCCTGAATGGAATCAAGAAGAGGCTGGATGACGCCAAAGGCAGATGGCCCGAAGAATTACTAAGCGTGCTATGGGCTTACCGAACTACACCAAGGACTACGACGGGAGATTCCCCATTTAGGCTAGCGTATGGTACTGATGCTTTAGTTCCGGTAGAAATTGGATCTACAAGTCTTCGAGTCAGTCAATTTAAAGAGTTATACAATGATGAGGGACTCAGAGCTAACTTAGATCTGATCGAAGAAGTCCGAGAGGCAGCTTTGATAAAGTTGGCCACATATCAACGTCGTGTGGCTAAGTACTACAACAAAGGTGTAAAGCTTCGAAGATTTGAGGTTGGGGATTTAGTTCTCCGGGAAGTAGAAGCTTCTACCCCTCAGAATATGGGTAAACTCATGCCAAATTGGGAGGGCCCCTATGAAGTCATCAGTGTATCAAAACCCGGAACCTACCGGCTGCGAACTTTAGATGGATCTGAAATCAAAAATACTTGGCATGCCGGGAGACTCCGCAAATATTTTCAGTAGGGATAATATTAAAATATGGAAGTCTGTAACCACAACGACAGTTATTAATAAAAATGGCTCTCTTTATCTCTCCAGTAAAGGTTTTCATTCACCAGTTATAAGGATGGATCCCTTCGACTCCTCGTAGCGAAGCGGAATATCTTTTGGGTTGAACCTGTTCGGCTCTCGGAGAGAACGAGGTTGCCAGCTCGGTATAAGGATGGATCCCTTCGACTCCTCGTAGCGAAGCGGAATATCTTTTGGGTTGAACCTGTTCGGCTCTCGGAGAGAACGAGGTTGCCAGCTCGGTATAAGGATGGATTCCTTCGACTCCTCGTAGCGAAGTGAACTATTGATGGTCCAACCCGTTCGGCTCTCGGAGAGAACGAGGTCACCAGTTATAAGGTTGGATCCCTTCGACTCCTCGTAGCGAAGCGGAATATCTTTTGGGTTGAACCTGTTCGGCTCTCGGAGAGAACGAGGTTGCCAGCTCGGTATAAGGATGGATTCCTTCGACTCCTCGTAGCGAAGTGAACTATTGATGGTCCAACCCGTTCGGCTCTCGGAGAGAACGAGGTCACCAGTTATAAGGTTGGATCCCTTCGACTCCTCGTAGCGAAGCGGAATATCTTTTGGGTTGAACCTGTTCGGCTCTCGGAGAGAACGAGGTTGCCAGCTCGGTATAAGGATGGATTCCTTCGACTCCTCGTAGCGAAGTGAACTATTGATGGTCCAACCCGTTCGGCTCTCGGAGAGAACGTGGTCACCAATTATAAGGTTGGATCCCTTCGACTCCTCGTAGCGAAGCGAAATATCTTTTGGGTTGAACCTGTTCGGCTCTCGGAGAGAACGAGGTTGCCAGCTCGGTATAAGGATGGATTCCTTCGACTCCTCGTAGCGAAGTGAACTATTGATGGTCCAACCCGTTCGGCTCTCGGAGAGAACGTGGTCACCAGTTATAAGGCTGGATCCCTTCGACTCCTCGTAGCGAAGCGGAATATCTTTTGGGTTGAACCTGTTCGGCTCTCGGAGAGAACGAGGTTTTCAGCTCGGTATAAGGCTGAATCCTTTCGACTTTTTATAGCAAAGCGAGATATTTTCTGTGTTGAACTTATTCGGCTCTCAAAGAAGAATGAAGTTATCCAAATTATTATAAAGCTGAATAACAATTATAAGATCTTCGGAACTAATATTCATACTAAAAAGTTGGTGGATCGTTTATCCCAACAATGATGTATGTTATCCTCTGGTAGTGAGTAAGTTTCGTCTTACATTGTTGTTTGATTTTACTTGAAGTATTGAGCTTAAATTACGTATCGTTTAAATGACAATACAAATTCAACTTAAGAAAGGAACAACAAGGAATAAGATATATCTCATTATGCTTAATGAAGTCAGTACATTGTCATATAAAGGGTAAATTTCTGTCACTATTACTCCTCATCTTCATCTTCGGAAGAATCAAGGAGCAACGGATTTACAGCAACGGCTGCCAATTTAGCTTTACCCTTGCTTCGGGCTGCTTCATAACCCTCCGTGTACATCTGAATTATCTCGTTAGTTAAAGAAGGAGACTTCCGATATTCAGCCTGGATCTCCTTGCGAAGTTCCTCAGTGAGAGGAGGACCCATCAACTTCAGATTCCGAAGCTCCTTCTCAACTTTTCCCCGAAGTTCCAGATGACGTTCTTCAGATTTTTTAGCATCTGATATGCTTAAAGCCAGACTCCGGTTATTCTCAGTCAGTTGTTTATTGGACCGCTGAAGTTCTTCATTCCGTTGCATGATCGCGTTTTGAGAAGCTTCAGACACGGCCAGCAGCTCTTTCATTTTGGCGAGGTCATTTTGAAGACCTTTACAGTTGAAGCGGAGGTTCTCATGTTCACTCCTCTCCTTCGCCAAGGCAGACTTTAAAATGGCATTTTCTTTTCGGGCATCTTCTTCTTCGACCCCGGCTTCTTTATGCTTTTGGTGAAGACGCCCGAAAATCCCATTTGCCTGCAGACATTCTGAATTAATAGAATACTTGAAGAATATATATTTATGAGCAGAAATGATCGAAAACTTACTCTAGCCTGGTGAGCCAAGCCTTCTTCCAGCAGATCGGCTATGGTACTGTTGCCGAACCTGTGGTTGTCTGTATCCAGAACGAAAGAATTATAGAGATGGAAGGGGAAGTCTTCATTCTGGTCAGGCCATAGGCTAGGCGACCGAGGAGCTCCCGACGTTGAACCAAAAAAGGGAGGATCTGCTCGTTGAGGAGAGGATGTTGGCCGATTCTCAGGTAAGGGCTGGTCGTCGGAAGGGTATTTCTTCTTTCGGATAAGAGGAGAACTAGGTTCAACCTCAAATTCGTCTGGATTTATGGGTGAGGGTGAAGACGGATGTAGATTCGATTGGGGAGGAGGCACTCTCAATTCTTCGGTTGTGAGAGGTACAATGTTGACTTTAGCCTTTCGCTTCTTGGTAAGGAGAATTTTGGCACGATCAGCAGCGGGCATGTCGAGGAGGCTCTCGGTGGGGATAGGAGCGGAAGTGTGTTTAGGCTTTCGGACCGCCCTCTTTTTTCGGCGAGGCCGACTAACCCCTTCGTCCGGGTTCAATTCGGCTATCGGTGGGTCGGTAGGTTGAGGCTCGAAGGCTTGTGCTTCGGCTTCTTGAGCTTCGACAAAATCTTGAGCTGAGGGGGCTGACAGATTTTGCTCTATACCTCTTCGGTCAGAAGATGAAGGCCTGATCAAGGATACTGTACACAAAGAAAAATATCTCAAAATAATGATCGAAGAGAAATTGAGAAAAACATACAAAACTTGGGTTGGAAACTTACGTTTATGATCGAATAACCAAGCATGATCGCCTAGGAGGTTGAAGCTCCATTCCTCCCTGGGAAGCTTCCCCATGAGCTTCGCTATCTCCTTTATGCGATCGTCTGGAAGGTCGCCTAGGTCCGAAGTGGCATGTTCCGAAGTAGTCCAATCGGGAATGGACGATATTTCAGGTCCTTTGATGAAGAACCATTTCTCATACCATTTCTTGTTGCTCGAAGGGGTATCCATTAGGGGGCGTTTACTGAATTTAGAATTAGGTTTTGGGGCTTGTTTACCCAGAACCTTAAAACCCTGTTCGCGAGATTTGCCCAGAACGAACAGATTGAAAAAGAAGTCGATAGAGGGAGAAACCCCTGATTCGCTACAGAAAGCTATAAAAGCTAGAATGTGGATGTAGGAATTGGGGACCAGTTGGGCAAATCCCACACCCATAAACCCCAGAAGGGTAACGATGAAAGCATGGAGAGGGAATCGGATTCCTCTTTCTAAAAGAATGAGAGGCATGGCGGTCCAACCGTCGGGACGGTGATACATTCGATCGGAGAGGGTAGGCGCCTTCAGATGATGTGTATCTGGAATAAAATAACGTTCTCGGATGGTTTCGAGATCATCTTCTGTTAGTTTCGAAGGACTGTTGGCGATGGGATGTTGCTCCTCGTCCTCGAATTTAAAAGGAGGGGGTACAGAAACAGGAGGTATGGGATTTTTGCCGGATGACGATACAGACTTAGGATTTGGCACAGTCGGGATGGAAGATGAACGAATCTCGGAAGTCAAAGCAGCGTTTTCTTTGTTCTGGGAAGCCATTGTTGACAGACGAGCTAAGAAGAAATCTGGTATATTTCGAACTCCAAATGAACAGGTAAAATTGTCTGATTTGGGGGTTTGAAAATCTTATAGAATTGCCTTTCTGGAAATGCACGAAGTCCAAAGGCTGCACATTTAATAGAGATAATGATGGGGAAGGTTAACCGCCGGCGTGTCCTCTCGGAATTGGGAAATATCATTTAATTTTGAAATTCAAAAAGATTGGTGTATGATTTTGGGTTCGAGAGGTCTGCATTTGAATATGGGCTTTCTATTAATTGGGCTTCGCTGAGTCTGTGGGGATTCTCCTTGATAATTGACCCAGGTTCTTATACTTTTTCATTAAACATTTTGTTTAACGAAAAACTAGGGGGCAATGTTGGGCCGTAAACATTTTGGGCCGGTCAATTTTTATTCATTATGGGCTTTCTGAGTCAAACCCATTTTTACTGTTGGAGTATTGGGCTACTATCCAAGAGATCATTTAGATACACTCTAGATTGAAGCTGGTAGTGGATGACAGGTGGCAGTTTATAGACTAAAGATTACCCCTAATCTGTGAGATTAGCAGGCGGCTGATTGAGGTGATGGGCCCAGCCGTCTTAAGCCACCTTCATTAATGAGGAGTTGACATAATGTTGACTAGGGGGGAAAAAAGCAAGGAGAAAAAAGCCTGCATGCAGCCAATGGACAGGGACATCGGGGGAAAACATGCAAAGGTGATGGGACAATAAAAGGAAAAAAGGTACTACACACCAAAAGAAAGGGAAGAGGTACATTTTTTCTCGGAGAACACTAGAGCACACGACCTCCATTGTTAGACCATTTTTCTCTCAAAATCTGTACTTATTCTCACACCGGAGCGATCCCCGGCGGCCCAAAACCGTCGAGATCCGGTGCTGACGTGTTCATTGTGCAGGACAAAGAGTGCTTTTCGTGATTGGGGCGCGTGACGAGATAGTGGTGTTAACAGCAAGTATGTAGAGAAAACGATGATAAAGAGAGAGTGATACCATGCACCCAGAGACAGACCAAATTAATAGATACCCCTCCTCACCCCGCCCCCCCACGACACCCACGCACCCACGCAACCCCCGACATTGTTTCGACGGCCGAGGACTCTTCTTAAGATTTGCTCTGCCTCTGTGTTGATCCCGTCTCTCTCCCAATTTCATTTTCACCATTATATTAATTACTGCTTCTCTTTCAAGTTACTTCCAGCATTTTTATTATTATATTATTCGAATGAAATAAGGATCCACGTTCTGTATTAAAACAGGCTTTTTTTGTTTTTTAAAAATATATTTGAATATATTAATGCATTCGATTAACAATCAATCTTATATTAAAGTAATATTAATATTTATTATTATTGAGCTCAAAGAAGTGATTTAGAATAATTGAAAACCACTCGTTGAGCACATGGTTGCCTTTTGGTTAAAATCATTTAAATTTAGTACAAAATCTGAAGAAAAAAAACACGCTTCAAATTTGTTACTCCCTCCGTCCCTAAAAAGATGATTGAAGGTATAAATATTTTTGTTGAAAATGATGAGATAAAGTATATAAATTGAATGATAACTAAGCCATTTAGTAGAGTCTAATATAAAAATTAAAAGTAGTAATCTTGTAGAGTCGCTAAAGATAAATTTAAAAAATTTTAAATATTTTTTTTCAATTTTTCTATTTTTTAATATGTACACAAACTGTACTGTGTTTATTTTTTGGAGACGAAAGGAGTATTAATTATAATAATAAATAAATAAATAAAAAAGCTATTCAAACGAGCTTGTTTTACCAATACCATGATTCAGTGGAGCAGAGAACACTGGGGTCCATATAAGAACCTTGAAACATGCCCTTGAAGACTTGATATATGTTTACCAGGTCCAAAGTCAAACTAGAGGTTCTATATTGATCAATAGATTGGGCTAAGATAGAAATTACCTTCTCCTTGTTAGTGGGGTAGTAGTTCTGTAGGACGGACGCTTGGGGTTGAATAAAATGGGCCTTCATAGTTTATAATGGTCAAGGTGTGGGACACGGGTTAAGTCTTCTGACGACTTCTTTTTTTTTTTGTCATGTAATTATTTCTCACTCAGTCAACTCAGTAATTTAATTTTTACCAAATAAAAAAACATATTTAGGAGGTGTTTGATAAAAATTGAATGAATTTAAATTTAAATTTAAATTTGAATCTGAATCTGAATCTGAATGAGCTGAATTTAAATCTGAATCTGAATGAAAAAAATTATTTGATAATTGACATGTTTAAACCATCTGAATAACATATTTTTATTACTTTATCCCTCTGAAAAAATTCAAAAAATTGTTGTAAATTTATTTAATATTACTTAATATAATAATTAATATTATAAAAAAAAAAAACTCATTCAGCCAAAAAAAAGGACTAAACCATTTAACCCAAATCGTCTGAATGGCTGACCGATTCAGCCATTCAGACGATTTTTTTTCTTCCAAAATAAACTCACTACATAGCTGAATCGACCGGTTATTCAAACAGCCCCTTTGTTATTAACTGCATTTACCCAACTGCTTAACCTCAAATCCAATTACATTTGGCACATAGTCCCTTTTGAATTTGGAAGTAAGCAATACACAAGTATTTTGGTAAAGTTTTCTGTTTCTAATAATGAGCCATACCCAATGATGAAACTTAAAACACCCTTTTGGTAGTTTTCTGCATTTATACAGTGGAAAGACATATAAACCTTTTTTCCTCTCTTTTTTTTTTAAATTTTTTTAAGAATTGATATTTATACAAGCGAATGTAACGGTTTTCTCGAGCCCAACATGCAACTTTTTATTTTGTGTCTCATATTTTATACTCACCTCATTAATTTTTCTAAATATATAAAGGATTTTCTTAACATGTGCACTTAGGCCACATGTTAAGTACGGAATTCAATGGATGGGCATTAAATTCAAGAGATGGAGTCCACTAAAATATAATTTTTAAATATATATGACCTCACTGAAATATTATTTTAATTATATTTCAGTGAATCTCATCTCTTGAATTCAGTGCACATTCATTGAACTAGGTACTTAACATGTAACTTAAGGAAACGTCTTATATTTTATGGTTATTTCTTGAATTCCTATCGTTCACATGAAATACTATAAATCTAGCCCACTAGTACTCCTCTTCTCTCTCTCTCTCTCTCAATAACTCGTTCACAGTAACTTCAACTTCAAAAAAAAAAAAATGAAATTCTAGAGAAACAAGATTTTATTTCTTCATTCACATGATCCACTCTATTGGAACTTTGCTATGAAAATAGAGTGACAATATATACATATATCACTTGCATGTCAAGTTCTTGAGTTGCTTCTTCTTGAGAAAAACATCCATGTTGCAATTCATGTTGGTGGATCTGTTATTTTTCAATAGCTTCAATATTGTGATCCTTCCTCTCAATTTAGACTGCATGCTTATCGGCAAAATCCCCGAACCCAAATCCCCGACGAATGCCAACGAATTCGTCGCTATATTTGTGGATGTCAACTTCACATTTATACTAATCTTCCTTGCGGAGCGTGCTCCAGCTCGTGCCCCTCCAACAAACGCCCTCCCTATCTTTACGTCCCAATAATAGAAGTACACAGTGGTGTTTTCATATTTGTAGTGACCAAAATTTGTGTTTTTCACACTAAATTCAGCTTTCAACGTAACGACGAACCATGGGTTTGTCGTGTTGCCAACACTTAGGGTGTTGAGATTTGCTGACCCAACGCCGAATTTCGGAGTTCTGAATTTTAGGATTGTGAGCGCAAACACCAAAATTAAACCCGTCTCTAACGCAGTGAGTGCAACAACAAACAAGTAAAATTTGAGGCGGTTTTTGAGTCTAGAGCGCCGTTGCGATGCGGCCGTGGCAGCGCCGGCTTCTTCGTCTCGTCCGGCATGACAACTTGTACAAGCTAATGGATGTACCGGCTCCTCCTCCTCCTCCGCAACCTTATCTGCCATCAAATATTGATTTATAGTAGTGTGTGTACACAGAGCTAACTAGGGATAGTGGGGAAATATATAGGGCATTATGAACGTATATGTAGTATTATCTTACTTTGAGGTAAATATGTAATTCGTTTAATGTGTGTTTGGCAAAACTTTTACTTTTCTGATCTCTTTCACTAAACAAGAGGGTTACTTTTGAGTCCACATTTGTGGGCTAATAGTTGGATTTTCTTAAAGTGAACATGATAAGAGCCTTATATATATCTCAATAATTTAGTGTATCGTGGAAGAGATTCCAGTCCTCCAGAAGTTAGTTTTTTTTTTGGGCACTTTATTGTTTGTGGTTGTTGCTTTCAAGTCTTGTACACCTAATAGTATTATAGTTTCATTTATTTTTGAAAACTGATATTTCCAAGTGTTAAAAATGATATTTACACATAATCTCTGGCGAAACTCGCCCACTATTCATGTGAGAGATGAGGTTGACAGTTTGCAAGATATCTCGCTCTCTCGCTCTCTCAAAATATTTACTCTCCCTCCCTTCGATTTGTCCCCCAATATACATGGTACTAGTAGAGATCAAACAGGAAAACTACACAAAACTTGCAGCACCGAAACAGATCATTTACAGGGTCATAAATAACTGAATGGGAAGCTCAAATTTCATTCTCAGTGCAAGGATGAAAAAAACATAGTATATGCAACTGCACAAAGTTTAAAATTTCATTTGGAAATCCCAAGTAGTAGCTACCTAGTCACATTTTAAATCCCGGACAACCTTGTCTGCTAAATCAATTGTGATGGCGCAGTCCATTTTAGGATATTTGTTGTCCCTCTTGAGCACCTTCAACACCTCCACCTGCCCTCTCATCTCTGATTTGCTACTCAGCCCCAATGAACCCGAAGAAATATCATTCCTCAAGTTTGAACCGTCGGATCCGGCAGCAGCAGAATAGTAGGTAACATTCAAGCTCAGCTTCATTACTTTGGTCGACAAAGCCTTAGCACCTCCTTCCTTAATAAAAGCCTCACCAACTCTTTCCCCCCTGTAAGACAAGGTCATGTAGCAGTCATGATATTTGTATGGCCCGAAATTTTTGTTCTTGATTGTAACATCAGCGTCCAATTTCATGCGGAATGAGGGTGAATTTGTAACCACAAGATTGTCGATGGTTACGGATTTCAAGCGGTACTTTGGGGTTCTGATTCGAAAAATGGTCAAGTCAAGTGTCACTACGATTATGGAATGGAAAACAATGAGAAGAACAATGAACACTATGATTTTGGTGCGGCTGCGACGAGGACGACTACGGAGATCTTCGGACTGAGCTGGGCCGCCGGCGGGGGCTGCCGACGACTCTATGTCCATGTTGGCTGGAGGGGATTGGGCGTGCAGCTGCTGGTGACCACCCTTTTCTGCCATTGAATATGTGAATTGAAAAAAGAAAAACTGAAAAGTGGTGTGTTATATTTGAGGAGATTATTCAAGTCGATTTATGGATTATTTTGTATGAATTGAGGCATATCCTAAGAAGTCTCTCTCTCTCTCTATATATATATATAGATATAGATATATATATGTGGTTGAAAGTTGAAAGTTGCAAGGAGTATATATTGTAGGACAAAAAGAAAAAGGAAGGTGTGCAAGTTGCAGGTGGGGGAGTAGTACGTCTACTTACCTTACCCACTAATGCACCCTTCTGTGAAATGATAAAATTCTCTAATGATACCAAATAAAAGTAAAAAAAACTTGCCCTTATTAATGCAGTGACCGGGCCCAAGGTGTTTGAAATTAAATTGTATGACACGTTATGTTATTTATTTATTTAAGAAAAAAAGTTAAATAAGTAGAATACATGATATTCCTACTTGACTTCCCCTTTAAAATATTTATCATCAACTCTACTACAACATAACACACTAGTAAAATGTAAAATGTAAAATGTAAAATGTAAAATCTTAAATTCTTTTTCTCAAACAGTTAAAAACAAGCAAAAGTCTAAATTTCTCATATCCAAAAGATATTGGCATCCCTACTAACAATTTAGTATTTGTTTGTGTGCGTACCACCGCAAACAGCCAAACACTGTTGCCTAACAGCAACATCATATAGCTAGCAAGTATGTCTCTATAATCTCAAGTCCTAGCAACAATTATATCATCATCATCATCATCTGTAAACCTCACCTTTCTCTGCTTAATTAATTCTATGTCTACCTCCATCTCTATTTCTTCCAAAACAAACATGCAGATGAACAACGATGCCATAGTTCTGTATCCCTCTCCTGGAATAGGCCATTTAGTATCAATGGTGGAGCTAGCAAAGCTCATACTCACTCACCATCCAGATTCCTTCTCCCGACTCATAATTCTCATCACCACTGCACCTAATTTCAACACCGGCTCCACCGGCCCCTACATCAGCCGCGTCTCCGCCACCACCCCTTCCATCACCTTCCACCACCTCCCCGAGCCCGCCTCCTCTCTGCCACCAAATCCCGGCGCATCCGCGGAAGCCATAGCCTACGAATTCCTCAGACTCAACAACCCAAACGTTCACCAAGCCCTTCAATCCATCTCCTCCTCCACAAAATCATCAAAAATCAAAGCCTTCATCATCGACTTTTTTTGTACCCCGGCTTTTGAAGTTTCTTCAAGCCTCAACATACCCACTTATTACTTCTTCACCTCCGGTGCTTCGGCTCTGTCTGCCTTTCTTTATCTCCCAATTATCCATGAAACAACAGCCACAAGTTTAAAAGATCTCAACGCTTTCCTTGATATTCCAGGCTCACCCCCCATCTTTTCTTCAGAAATGGCTAAGCCTGTGCAGGACAGAAACAAAGCGGAATACAAATACTCCGTACAGGCAGCACTCGAAATGGCCAAATCTTGTGGAATTATCGTAAACACATTCCAATCTTTGGAACCAAGAGCTATAACAGCAATTTCTAATGGGCTATGCATACCAAATGCCCCAACTCCCCCGATTTATTGTACTGGACCTTTAATTGCTACTAACAAGAACAATAGTAGTAGTTGCGATGCAGACGAGTACTGTTTGATATGGCTCAACTCACAACCTAGTCGAAGCGTGGTTTTTCTCTGTTTCGGAAGCCGGGGTTTGTTCAAAGAAGAGCAGTTGAAAGAGATGGCTCGAGGGCTAGAAAATAGCGGACATAGATTTTTGTGGGTGGTGCGTAGTCCTGGTTCAGCACCCGCAGATAATCAGGACCAACAGGAACCTGATCTGAATGCACTATTGCCCCGAGGTTTCTTGGAAAGGACTAAAGGAAGGGGACTTGTGGTGAAGACATGGGCCCCACAGATAGCCGTGCTGAATCATGACTCGGTGGGTGGGTTCGTGACTCACTGCGGGTGGAACTCGATTTTGGAGGGGGTGTGTGCAGGGGTGCCAATGATTGGGTGGCCGTTGTATGCAGAGCAAGGGATGAACAAGGTGATGTTGGTGGAAGAGTTGAAGCTGGGCCTGGGGTTGGAGGAATCCGGAGAAGGGAGGTTTGTGAGCGGAGCCGAGTTGGAGAAGCAAGTGAAAGAATTGATGGAGGAGTCAAAGAGTGGGGAAATGGTGAGACGCCGAGTTATGGAAATGAGTGATGCTGCAAAAACTGCACTCGGGAAGGATGATGGGTCGTCTCGTATCGCCTTGGCCACTTTGATTGCCAACTGGAAATAGTCTAAATATACTACTAGTAGTAGTAGTAGTAGAAGAAGAAGGTTTTGTTTGGAAAGAGGAGGAGCCGAGGAGGAGGAGGATTACCTTTCCTAATGTAATGAAAATATGAATTAGGATGTACTAATAAAATAAGTTTCTTAATGTAAAGAATGTAACCACATGTACTACTACAATATATTCCCTCCTGTTTCATAATATAATATATGACGTTTTACATAATTTTATTTATCTCAAATTATTTGTCATTTTATATAATCTAAAAGAATTAATTATAATTTTTTTAAAATTATTCCTCATCATAAAATGTTACATAGGAGAGAGATTGTGAGATAAATATGATAATAAATGAGAATTTAAGGATATTATAGATAATTAATATTATATTAAATAATATCCAATCATTTCTTTAATTTTTGTGCACAACTATAAAACGTTACTAGTACTATATACTCTCTCCGTTCCTAAAAGATTGTCGTTTTAGGAAGTAATTTTTGTTCCAAAAATATTGTCATTTTGAGTTTATCAATACACATTAGCTATTTTTTTCCTACTTTACTCTTATTTAAAGCTTTCTCCTATTTAAAGCTTTCTTCCCTTCCCAATGATTATTATTCAATTCAATGCTATAATCCAAGTAGTAATTGGTTGAATTGAATAAGAAACATTGGAAATGAAATAATTGATTGAGACAATTAATAAGGGTAGTATAGTATTTTCGCCAGGTATTAATTATATTTTTTAATCTGTGTATATTAATCTTAAACGACAATCTTTTAAGGAACAAAGAGAGTATTATGACAGACTGAGGGAATACGTTTGATTTGTGCGTTGCAAGCAAACTAAATATAGTGTTATTACATTACAATTATTATATGATTGTGGCGTGCACATTATATTCATATATAATTTCAATTATAACGTTCAATGTAATAAAACTAGTGTATGGTCACACATCAAAATAATTGACCATTCTATTACACTCACATCACGTTCCAGAAATAATTAACCATTAATTCCTAAATTAGTAGTTTCGGTCTAAATTTGAAAACAAATAAAATATTTTAGATTAATATTTATATTTTAAATATAATCTTTGTAAATAAATATAATTTTAAAATTATAATTCTTACAAACAAATATAGTCAGTGATAAATTGTACATGATCCAAAGAATACATTTGACTTCAATAAGAGATTAGAGACTGGGAGAAGTAGGTTTTGATTTGAGATGCCTAATATTTTTTTGGGAAATGATATTTCCACCAATATTTTCACATGTACTCCTCTCATATGAAGGTGGGATCAGGATTCCTCTCTATTTTATGGTCTAAATTTAAAATGTATTGGAATGCGACATCATGTTGACAAGAGATAGAACGTACATTTTAAATCTGGACTATGAAACGAAGAGTCTTCATTTATTTGAAATAAAAAAGATCCTAGTCCATGAAAGTGAGACTCACTCCACTCTAAATGACCGTAAGAAAATATACGTGAAAATAGTCCTCTCCTATTTTCTTTTCCCCTATAATGAAGAAGTATAATTTAAAGTGGCATCATCCATAACATGTCAATTTGTGCATGTACAGTTTACCAATTCTACCGGAAGATTGAAAATTATTAGATAAAAATATTTTTTTTTATCAAGTTTACTTGTATATTTATTTCATAAGTTTTTTTTTTAATATATATTTTGACACCTAAAAAATGACCATTTATAACTTTTACATATATATATATATATATATATATATATAGAATAAGGCTCTGGAACGAACAGTTCGTTTACGAACATATGTAGGGCTCAGTGTTGAAGGTTGTTGATTGGATGAGAATATTTAACACTAATTACGAATATATGATGGTATATAATTGGGCCAATCAACAACCTTCAACACTGGGCCCTACATATGTTCGTAAACGAACTGTTCGTTCCAGAGCCTTATTCTATAT
The DNA here is from genome assembly GCA_020205555.1 of Panax stipuleanatus. Classification (NCBI taxonomy): domain Eukaryota; kingdom Viridiplantae; phylum Streptophyta; class Magnoliopsida; order Apiales; family Araliaceae; genus Panax; species Panax stipuleanatus. Next base: position 135,944,504 of record CM035118.1, on the reverse strand, counting down.
ATATATATATATATATATATATATATTTTTAACCTTGGTATAAAATTACAAACCATGTCAACTTTAAACATTATCACTATTTGACTAGAAAGTATTAACATTTTATATACATCATTCACCGTATTTTAACTTTTAGGTTAATGAAAATGTGCAAATTTAAAAACAAATAATGTTAGAGATAAATAAAAAAAAATTCGCTATAATCGTGTAATCAGATGCAAGTACAAAAACATGAACACATTTTATATTTTTTTTTCCAAAAGTACGCACCATCCTTAATTCCTTACAACAGCCTCATCCAACCGTTAATAGCAAAAAAGCTTAAAGCAGTATTTGAGAGATGTGAGTTCAGAACAGACTTGTTTCATCCAACCGTAAATAGCACATTTCTAGTATTCCCACTTCCTCATCTCCATGCCATCTGGGGGGCTGCCCTCGACTTCCTTTGAACCCACTTCTTTCCAATTTGTCGACAGCACCGTCCCATTTGACTCAACCTGTTGGACAGGACAAGAAAAAATACAAAGTCAATGGCTCCGCTAATGTGTTTTTAAAGAGCTTAAAAGTAAAGCAGTCATAAGCACAAACTAGGATTTGTAGACTCTCGAGAGAACTATGCATCATATAAGAAAACAAAGGAATTAAAGAAGTCGAAGAAATGAAGTCCCCCAACAGTTACAAAATTGTTCCACTGTGATTCCAGAAAGAAAGAAAGTCAAAACTTTGTTAAACCACATATATTCTAAAGTTGACATCAATCAGTCTTACAAAAGATTTTCTCATTGCTCTTCTTGTATCCTCATCAGCATCACGGTATATGTCGCGGAAAAATTTATTCAAAGCTGCATCCCCATCTAGTTTCTCTTCTTTCTCCTTAAAATTCAAAACACAATCAGTTAGGGCTCTACAAAATTTTCAATTCACGAATCCTTGTAACATAAGAGTGGCAGGAGGAAGAACTACTTAAGCTACCAGATTACAAGCATACCTCCTTCTTCACTTGCGCTTCCAGTTTGTCCCAGTCCACTGTCTTGGGTTTTGAGGTAGGGTAAGCAGGTCTTTGAGCGCCTTTAAAATAAACAGTCAGAAAAACACTCGCATTTATGATAGCCAAGCTAAATGTACCATTAAAAGAATTGGACAAAAGTGTTTTTGGCAGGTCTTAATATCCATGCCCAACAAACCTATTTTGCAGAACAGAGTGGGTATTCTTTCTCATGCACAAACAATTTAGTTGGACCGGCACAATTTGATGATACATTTTCAGACTGGGTATAAAATCTAACCATACAAGAAGCGTGTTGACCTAACCTGATGACACGTATGTCTTCTGAGGAACTGCATTGTTCTTACTGAACTCAAGAGATGTCCAGTGTATAGTTTCAGCCTTAGCGAGACGAATTTCAATCTTCGTAGAAAGCACTTCATATTTGCACTTTGTAGGAACTATCTGTTATGCATGAAGATACCAAGTTCAAATTCGATTAGTTTATAACACTTTCTGGCACATGGAATGGCAAAAATCCAACAAAAAAACCATTCAAGGAATTTTCCTTCTACCATTCATTGACCAACCTGACTGATGCTAGACAAAAGAAAAAATAAATTAATATTTAAAATTAAAAAAGAGTAATATATTTATTTTTTCTAAAGTATTATCTAACAGCAAAACCAAGAAACCCTAGATAAGCATTCACCTCATTTATCTGATTATTAGTTTTGGAATGATATCCAGTTTCATCTTTAACTTTAGTATAGAGGACTAAAGGAGGTTAACATCGTAACAAGAAGTTGTTCAAAAATATAAATTGTGGATCACCTTTCCATATAAACGAGGTTGAAAAATATATGCATCTTCGCCAGGCACATCAATGGTAACACTGAGCTGTAAAGCAACCACAAGAGAGGAGAATTTTGGGTATTGTCAGTTTATTTTTCTCAAATAAGTAGCTTAAAATTATAGTAATAAAATGTATATAGAAGAAAAATCATGGACACACTATTTGTTCGCCAAAGTCAACAGCAACACTATTAGCTGGTATACCCTTCGCAAAGATAGTCACAACAACTTCCTGTGGTTTCTGATAGAATTCATGCCTGCAAATATTGGCCATTGAGCAAAATCATGTGACAAGACAGAAGGGTTAATATTACACAATTACGCGTAACAAAATGCAAGTGTGAAACAACTTCCAGAATGGGACAGAATATTTCAACATTAGATTTATAGAATTATAAAACAAGAACCATTAAAATTTCAGTTAACCCCCCAATAACGGGTAATATAAAAATAATCGAATAACTTAGGGTTCAATTGGTAACTGTTTTCGCTTTCATGTTTTTATTTCTTATTTTTGTTTTCATATGTTTTTGCTTCTACTTGCTTTCACTAGTGAAAACAAAAATCAAACTACTTTGTTTGAAAATTATATTTGAATGTTAGTTTTAGTTATTTTTATGAAGAGGTAGAGTTCAAAATTTTGTTGTTAACAAGATTCGATGCTTGGACCTCATTAAAGTTGGAATGGCTCGTTGTGTTGCCACAAATTTTTGCTTAAACTTTTTTCAAAACAGAAACAATTACCAAACACTATTTTCGGCTTTCAATTTCAAAAAGATAGAAGTAGAAACAAAAAGTTAAAAGCAAAAACCGTTACCAAACGGACCCTTAGAGCATGTTTGGGATTGCTAATTACTGATTCTGATTATTGTTTTTGCTTATAATCAATTTTAAAAAAAGTAGTTTGGGTTTGGTAAATAAAAAGCACTTAAATTAGTAAAAAGTGAAAAGTTTTTGTTATAAAAAGAATTTGTAAATCACTTATTTCAAGTGTAAATTACTAAAAAGGAATGTATTGAGAAGAAAAGATGGGTAATGAATGTAATTATTAAAATAAATAAGGATAGATAAGTAATATACTTAGTCAAACCTGATTATAAGATTTGACAAATAATCAAAAGCTCCAAATTGGAGTTTCTTTCCATAAAACAAAATTATAAGCAATTTTAAAATCAGATTACCAAACCCGTTTTGCTCCTTAAAACTGATTATAAACCGGTTTGACTCTTATAAGTGATCCCAACCACCCTCTTAGTAGTTCAAGCAGTTGACAAATTGTGGATATTGTTACAATAACTTCCAGAATGGGCCGGGATACAGTTCTGTAAGCTAAGTACCTTAACTGATGGCACCATATAACAAGTTGTCAGTACCTATATTTTGGTTTGGGTGAGGGCACCGCTGTCACCTGATCAGATAAGTTATTAACTGACTCTGAAGTTTCAGCAGTCTTATCAAATATTTGATGTCCAGGTGTATCATTATCAGTGGAGGCTTTATCCACCGACTGTTCGGGTAGTAGCTCGCCAGCTTCCTCTGAATAAGCCAGCAAAACACATCAAACAGACAAATAAAATATACGCACACAGAGAGAGAAACGCACAAGTTACAGAGCATTTATTATAATGTCCTCCTTCAAGACCCTGATATTATATTTCAGACATAAAAAAGTTCACCGCTTTAAAAGATAAGAGACCAGTTTGATACACCATTATTGCTCTTTCTACCAAACCAATTGTTATAAGCAGACAAGAGAACCAAGACGGGATCTTCGCAAACTGATCCATAAACGGACAACATCCACTCAATAAAAATTATTATACACTCAGTGTGCCGCCAGACAAATAAGTGGAATCGCATTATAAACATGTAGCCCAAAACAATCTGGAAATATATTTAGATAGGAATGCAATTTGATATCAAGAGTGTGATATAGTTAACTCCATGCATGTCATGTACAAGTCAATTAAGGTCATAATATTAATATAGACATGTGACTAATCCTTGTTACAAAAATAGATTAGACTTAGCATCCAGATAGCATTAAGGTATGATAGTATTTTAGGGGTTCTCTAATTAGTTGATAGGACAACCAATTTACTTGAGGACATTGGTGAAAGATCTGGTCAATGGTCAATAAATCATTATGATGCCACCCACAAGCTTTAGAAGCAACCACATTACCTGCAATACGCTCATCACATTCTTTGACCAGATTAATGAATCTTGAATCCCCATAGGCTAAAGAAGCACCTGTTTCCAAGGCAGCCTTGGCAGTCTGATATTCTTCGAGCTTGACACAAGCAATACTGTAAGTAGAAACATGAATTAATAAAATTACAAAATAAGTTTACAAACACAGCACCATAGAAAACACGTATATCTGACGAAACTATGATATTGCCCATGGAGGTAACTGGATCACAACAAAACACCAAATTACAGAGGTACACACCCTTTACGTAAATATGCTTTAGCCATTGAAGGATCCAACTCAATCGCTCTGCTTGCATCAGCAACAGCTTCTGCTCATATAAATCAGATTAATTAAATAATAGAAACTTGGAAAATAGCATAGATAGCAACAAAAAACGAAACACCAATTAGATTGTGTACAGGTATTCATGTAAGTGGAATCGCTGGGGAGGACAATTTGTCATAAATGTAATAAAAACAAAATAACATCTGAACATAACTTGGAAACCTCAATCTTGGCCAATATTCATAAATAGCGGACATGTTTTAGTTGCACAATGACCAGAGAGGGTAATGAAGGGCCATCTTCACAACAAGTTCAGAGTACAATTTTGTAACAAGAATGCACACAAACCAGATAAACAAAAGACCATATAGGCTACAATTGCATCTGGCATACCAAGTTAATTCCAATTTGATAAAAAGGCCTGCAATACAATGCATTCATCCACACCAGTATGTGTAGCTCGTGTGAACCAAAGATAACATCATTGATTAAAATGCAGAGTAACAATAAGATGCTCACACACAGCTGACCCGACAGTATGAGACATCCCAAAACTCTATAGTGACATATGCTCATAAGTCATATATTGACATTATCAATCACATACACCTCTGACAGGATCAGTTAATAACTTTAAGGGAAAATATAACAATATATCTATCTTTCGAACTTCTTGAGCTCCAATTATTTGCCCAAAATTCTCAAACACCGGGAACCAAAAAAATGATGATTGCAATGTCCTTTAGAAATTAAAAGACCGTAACAATAAATATATATATAACAAAAAAATGAAGACTATATTTGTGGATTATGGAGCTGATAATCATGTGGGCATAAGCAACATAAGGAACCACATGCTTTATAAGAAACCATACAATTTATAAGGCACAAAAAGGGTATAATGCCCCATTTGAAATCCCAACCAATTGGACATTATGATTTACATTATTAAATATTCTTATAAGTAAAGCACACAAGCTACCCTCTTCTCAAACTCAAGACCTAGGAAAATCAAAACTAAGTGATAATTGCCAAAAAAAATAGCACGTCAATAAAGCAAAAATATATAGATTAAAAAGGTGAAAGCTCACAGCTTTCATGTTTATAGTAGTTTACACACAACCACCAATGAAATCCAAAAATTCAGGAGGCATACCAAACGTTAAAAGTGAACATCTTTTCAAAATTCCCAAACCAAATTTTATACTAATCTATAGCTAAAAGTATTTAGACACTATCAGGGGGAGCATGCAAGTGTAGTATATACGTCTTCGTATATCAACTTGAATTTGCTTAATATTACAATCATCAATTACCATAAAAAGTCCCAAAACAGGAATTGGCAAAGAAAAGAATTGACCAGTAAACTTTATCTATTCAAAATTTAATATTATAAACACGATTCTCAAGTCATTGATCTGAGAAAAAGGGAAACAAGTACTCCCTTCGTTCCAAATTATAATATACTTTTTAAAAGACAATTTCAAACTCAAAATTGACATGAATATTCATTTAGTTTATATCAATACAACTACAAATATCATAAACTAACTAAAAAAATACTTCTAGCTATAAGATTATTGTTTTCAAAACTTAAATGAATCATGTTAATTTTGACTTTGAAAATGTCACCATTTTTTTAGAAAGTCAATATTGATCTTATGATTTAGAACGGAGGGAGTACAAAATATTAAACTTTTTGTCTATCTGCACCACAAGTAACCCCCGGACAGCAAAATCAACTACAAGAATTTCAATAATTGGAAACCAAACAAACACAAACATAAAACACGGTTCTTCTATGCTGAGAGAGAAAAAATTGAAGGTACCAGTGAAATTTTGGAGCTTAATGTTGGTCTGAGCACGGTCGGCGAAAAGTTCGGCTTGATTAGGGTCTAGGGATATGGCTTGGGAGTAAAGGTCAACGGCAAGTTCGAAGTGGTCGTCAATGAAAGCCTCCTTCGCCCTAGACTCCAGATCCGACGACGACGCCATTGAATTGGAACTTTCTAGAGAGAAAAAAGTTTGATTGGGTGGTGGATTGTGATTAGAGTGTGAGAGGGAGAAGAAGAAGAAACAGAAGATGAAGATGAAGAGGAAGAGACTAATTATTTGACTTGACGCACTAATAAAGATGTACGCTGGATTAAATCTACTAGTACTATTAGATAATTGAAAAATAAAGGAATTTTTTAAACATCTAGGCTTAGGGCACGTGATACAGTAAACTTGATATAAATATATAAATTAAGAGAATATGTATTTTTTTGAAGTGTGTGTTTAGCATATGACTTTAAAGAACATTTTAAGACGACCCAACAATAAATAATCCGCACTTCTAATATTGTTTTTGGGGTCGTTGAAGGGGTTTCTAGAAAGTACTAAGAAATAGCAAATCCTAACTCATTTAGTTTATGAATTTCTTAACATGTGTCCTTAGGGCACATGCTAAATGTACAGTTCAAGTGAATATTTTTTTGAATTGTGTGCATATTCCCTTGAACTTGGTGTAAAAACAGAAATCAAGAAAATATGCACACAATTCAAAAGAATATTCTCTTGAACTGTGTGCTTAGCATTTGTCTTTAGGACACATGTTAAGAGTACCCTTTCGTTTATATAAAAAGAAAAGTACAAATAAATAACGGGTCCTCTTAACATGCTAAGCACATAATTCAAGAGAATATTCTCTTGAACTGCGTACATATTTTCTTAATTTTTGTATTTGCACTAAGTTCAAAGAAATATGCACATAATTCAAGAAAATATTCTCTTGAACTGTGTACTTAGCATGTGCCTTAAGGGCACATGTTAAGAAATTCATAAATAATTTAAGATCACACCAGCAAAATAATAATACTAGTGTTGTGACGCCCCCCAGAATAGGTCCAGTCAACCCAACCTATTCTGAGTCGTCAAATACATGGTACAGAATTCAAATACAAATTTTATATCATACGGTCGTGCAAAATACGACCACACAACTGTGAGTGTCAATACAAATATGTAGAAAATATTAAGATTCAAACTAAGTCCTCATTACAATTACTATCACACTATTTATCAGAAATAGTGAGGACTACTACTGCTCTAACTCGGACCATCACTCTGTCCCCCGACTAGTTCCCGCAACATTCTCATTTCATGAAGAGGACAACAGATGAAAAGGGTGAGCTCAACTAGCTCAGTAAATAATATTATGACTAAGATAATGAAAAATAAATTATCGTTAGCCTTCAATAAATCAGATAAAATATAATGGACAACCAATCTTAGATCAATATTCATAGCGGAAATAACAATTCATTAGAAGAGTTAAGCAGAGAATCAAGTCTACTATCTTCTATGATTTAAAAGTCCATCATCAATATTTTATCCCTGTAACATCAATCAATATACATCTCGAATCAAATATTCATCTTTGCACTACAGGCCAAAGATATTCATTTGTATCATCAGTGGTCATATTCATCTCAACACCTGTCATCTTTGCACTACAGGCCAAAGATATTCATCAGGTAATCATTCATCTTTGCTCTACAGGCCAAAGATATTCATCAAGTAATCATTCATCTTTGCTCTACAGGCCAAAGATATTCAGTTACATCACCTTTTAGGACTGAGAATGATGAAAAATATTTTAAAAAAACGAATCCAGTGAGATAAAAGACAAAGACTAAGGATTCGTATTTTAGTATATCCAATTCAAAAATACCTCGTAATAATCAATTATGGAGCAAAATTCAAGAATAGAGCTCAAAACTTGGATACAATCAAAGATAGTAACCTTAACAAGCAATTTGGACAAATAGAAGAAAATTTAATTTTTCCTGTGAATAGTGCCGTATACGTGAATAGTGCCGTATACGTGAATAGTAACCCCGACGAAAAAAGTAAGAATTTCAACATAAAATTCATGACAATATTTTTGTATAATGATATTGAAAAGAATAACATCATTTACGAAAGAAAATAACATCCCTTATCTCAAAAAGATAGTACCTCTGACTGGAATATCGGATATAATACCGAAATAAACTTGCACTGAATAGCAGCACTCAAAGTATTGAAATACTCACAAAAATACGCTCGATATTATAGAGAGAGAAAATTTATGATTCTGGTGTGATTTTCAATTCTAACCTAAGCACCCTATTTATAGGAAAAGCTTAGGATGCCAAAGAAGACTAAATGAATAAAATATTATTTTTTAAAAAAAAAATTCCGCCGCCTGGCGGCTTCCTAAAATTCAGATTTTCAACAAAAGTGGGGCCCACCCATTAAATAATATATATTTATTCGAAACTTCAATAATTCATAATAAATAGCCCCTTCATCAGAAAAATACAAATTCTATGACCTTCTATAGGAAATTTAATTCTCTACAACTTTGCAAAAGAAAGTTTTTCCAAATTCCAAACATAAATTATCCAAAATCCATAAACAAATGATTTCTCACACCAAAATATTGATAAAACTCATCAGCGCCAATTCCCTCTTTAATATCCACAAAATAAATATTTCCTTATCATATAAATCAATAATTAATTATTCACAAATAATATTATAGAACTACAATATTAACAACCAGGTCGTTCCCAGGAAAGAGGGGGCCTTCCGATAAGGACTTCTCCTTACTGGCGCGCAATTAAATAACCCCTCCTAGACAGAACTTCCTTAGACATTGTCAATAATGCTATCTAATAATATTATTCAAATAATATGAATTATTGAGTTGATAATGTGAAATACTGTGCAACGACAATTATTGAATCAATACTACAAAATATCAACTGTAGCCATTATTGAATCAATCATATAAAATGGCAACGTAGCAATTATTGAGTCAATAAAATATCAATGTAACAATTATTGAGTCAATAATATAAAATATCAACGTAGCAATTATTGAGTCAATAATATAAAATATTGAACAGTAATTACTGTAACAATAATTGAGTAATGGCTTCTCACGTAAGACTCAATAATTCAAAATACTGTGCAATACCGTATGCTACTATGCAACACCGTGTATCACTGTATTTTAACCACCGGGTATTTCAACAGTATTAACGGTAACAACTACGCCGTTATCTTGTAAAAAAGTTATTTCTGTCGCTTTCTATATCCGACAGTTATTCCGTTGTGGAGGCCCACAAATAGCTGCGCCGTCGTACGAATATTCCCCGACAACAAGAATATTCCACGATCAAACGAATATTCCCCGACAACAAGAATATTTTATAACCACTTGCTCATTTTAAAAATGTTTGCACATTTCACCCATAACTTTCATATTTATCAAATCAACACCTTACTATTTTGAAATAATATATAAAGAAAACTAAATCTTTATTCATAAAAGTTGGGGTCTTACAACCTCCCCTCCTTATGAAATTTCGTCCTCGAAATTGACGTACGTACCTGGTATGTCGAAAAGGTGAGGATACCTCGCTTTCATTTCCGATTCCAACTCCCAGGTCATTTCCTCAATTACATGGTTTCTCCACAAAACTTTAACTTGAGGTATAATTTTCGAGCGTAGGACATGCTCCTTCCTATCCAAGATCTTGACAGGTACCTCCTCGTACGTTAAATCTTCGGCTATCTCGTCTGGTTCTAACTCAATAATGCAGTTTGGATCCTTCACATATTTACGTAACACGGATATGTGAAACACGTTATGAACACGAGACATGCTTGGAGGTAAAACGAGTCTATAAGCCACATTTCTTATTCGGTCAAGAATCTCAAATGGACCAATGAATCGTGGGTTAAGCTTTCCTCTCTTCCCAAACCTTGTAACTCCTTTCCACGGAGCAATACGTAACAATACATGGTCTCCAACGTTAAATTTCACGTCCTTTCGATGAAGATTCGCATAACTCTTTTGTCGATCTTGTACTGTTTGTATACGTTGTCGAATTATTTAGATCTTTTCCGTAGTCATACGTACTAACTCCGGTCCCAACAATGTTGTTTCACCCACCTCGTTCCAACATACTGGAGAGCGACACTTTCTCCCATACAATGTCTCGAATGGAGCCACGCCTATACTTGCCTGATAACTATTGTTGTAGGAGAATTCCACCAATGGTAAGTACTTATCCCAACTCCCTTTGAAGTCTAGAACACAGAGTCTCAATAGATCTTCAAGAGTTTGGATAGTCCTTTTCGATTGTCCGTCTGTTTGAGGATGATAAGCCGAACTGAATCGTAAATCCGTACCCATAGCTTTCTGCAAACTGATCCAAATTTATGAAGTAAATCTGGGGTCACGATCCGAAACTATGGATACTGGCATGCCATGCAATCTCACAATCTCATTCACGTACATATGAGCAAGACGTTCAAGGGAATAAGTCTCTCGTATCTGTAAGAAATGAGCAGACTTGGTTAATCTATCAACAATAACCCAAATCGCATCTAAGCCTTGAGAAACCTTGGGAAGACCCGTAACGAAATCCATCGTAATGTGTTCCCACTTTCATTTCGGAATCTCTAGTGGTTGCAATAGACCCTTCGGCACTTGATGCTCCGCCTTTACACGTTGAAAAGTTAAACATCTCGAGATGAACTCCGCGATCTCTCTCTTCATATTGTCCCCACCAAAATGTATGTCGAAGATCACGATACATTTTAGTACTCCCAGGATGGATTGCAAACGGTGTGTTGTGTGCCTCCATCATGATTCTATACTTCAAGTCGGAATCGTTAGGAACACAAAGTCTGGAGTTGACTCGAAGTATTCCATCTTCATTGATTCTCGCTTCTGAAATTGCACCTTCTTGCACCTTCTTCTTCATCTTCATCAGCTCCGCATCCGTAGCTTGAGCAGCTTTAACTTTATCAATCAAAGCTGGTTCTACGCGTATACTTGACATCATTGCACTCGTTCCCACATATGATCTTCTACTCAACGCGTCAGCTACCACGTTCGCTTTTTCAGGATGGTATTGGATAGTATGATCGTAATCTTTCAACAGCTCAAGCCAACGTCGTTGCCGCATGTTGAGTTCCTTCTGAGTGAAGAAATATTTAAGGCTCTTATGATCCGTATAAATCTTCACTTTCTCTCCGTACAAGTAATGTCTCCAGATCTTCAACGCGAAAACGACTGCTGCCAACTCTAGATCATGAGTAGGATAATTCCTCTCATATTCTTTGAGTTGTCGCGAGACATAGGCTATGACTTTCCCATGTTGCATGAGAACACATCCTAACCCTTTGCCCGAAGCATCGCTGTAAATAACAAATCCATCCGAACCAGATGGTATTGTCAGAACAAGTGCCGAAATAAGTCTTCTCTTGAGCTCTTGGAAGCTCTTCTCGCATTCCTCTCTCCAAACGAATTTTGTATCTTTCCGAGTCAACTGAGTTAATGGAGTAGCGATTCGAGAAAATCCCTCTACGAACCTCCGATAATAACCAGCTAAGCCCAGAAAGCTTCGTACTTCGGTCACCGACTTAGGTTGCTCCCAGCTTTGTATTGTTTCAATCTTCGCCGGGTCAACAGATACTCCACGTTTCGATACCACGTGCCCAAGAAATGCTACTTCCTCAAGCCAGAACTTGCATTTCTTCAGCTTGGCATATAACTTGTTCTCACGAAGCTTTTGAAGTACTAACTTCAAATGGTGTTCATGATCTTCACGGCTTTTAGAATAGATGAGAATGTCATCAATAAAGACAACAACGAATTGATCCAAATACTCCTTAAATACACGGTTCATCATATCCATGAAAGCAGCAGGAGCATTAGTCAATCCAAAAGACATGACTAAGAACTCATAATGTACCGTGTTCTAAAAGCAGTCTTTGGAATATCCTCAGTTTTAATCTTCAACTGATGATATCCAGAACGAAGATCGATCTTTGAAAAGAATTGCGCTCCTTGCAACTGGTCGAACAGGTCATCAATACGAGGTAACGGATACCTATTCTTAATGGTGACATGGTTCAACTCCCGATAGTCAATACAAAGTCGCATACTCCCGTCTTTTTTCTTTACGAATAAAACAGGAGCACCCCAAGGAGACGTACTAGGACGAATAAAACCGATGTCTAACAACTCTTGTAATTGGATCTTTAACTCCTGAAGTTCAATAGGAGCCATTCGATATGGGATTTTAGAAATGGGCTTTGTACCGGGCTCAAGGTCAATAAAGAATTCAACTTCACGTTCTGGGGGTAGACCGGGAAGTTCTTCAGGAAATACATCAGGAAACTCATTAACAATGGAAATATCATTCAAATCTGATGTATTCTGGTTTAGATCAGTGACATGAGCTAAGAAAGCTTGACATCCGTTTTTCAATAAACGAATAGCCTTGGGATTTGAAATGATATTGACTGATTTTAGTGGTTTGGTAGTTTGAATTCGTACAACAGGTTGATTAGGAATATGAAAACTAACAACCTTACGAAAACAATCAATTTTGACATGGTAAGTGGTTAACCAGTCAATTCCTAAAATCACGTCAAATGCAAGTATTTTCAAAGATATAAGATCAACAGGTAAGGTAAGGGTACCAATCTGAATCAAGCAAGATTTGTAAACTGTAGATGTAACAAAGGTTTCTCCTAACGGAGTTTCAACTAGATAAGTCAAAGTCTAATTTATCAGAAGTCAAGTTCAAACGTTGAGCACAAGCAGGTGAAATAAAGGAATGGGTAGCACCGGTATCTAACAAGGTGTAAACTTCGCAAGAGTTTATGATCAGCTTACCCGTAATCACCTCGTGTGGATTCCTGGCGTTTTGGGCTGTCACGACAAACGCTCTTCCAGGAATCACCGACTTTGACTTGTCTGCAACCGCCTTTGGAATCACCACCCTCGCTGAACTTGGTTTCGTAACAGGACAATCTCGAGCTATATGTCCTTCTTTTCCACAGTTATAGCATCCTTTGAACTGTTGTGGGTAGTTTGGGCTGATATGTCCCTCTTTCCCGCATTTAAAGCATACGACCGGTGGTCGTTCTCCTCCCCTCGAAACAGTTGATGCTGGTGCTGATGTTGACATCTTCGCGTTCTCATTGTTGTACCTTCTCTTCTTGAAATCTCCTCCCGATTCGCTTCTTCTACTATCATGGCCACGATAACCACCGGAGTGGTTACCGCTTCTGTCATACTTTCCTCCTCGCTGGTTGTCATTGCTCCGATGACTGCTGCCACCGGTACGACCTTGGTTGTGGTCCCTCGGTTGAACATAATCATTATCTCGTTCTAATAACTGGGCCCTGTTTACTACATCCGAATATAAAGAAAATTTATGAGAAATGAGGTACTGACGTATTTCGGGTTTCAAACCTCTTAGAAACATCCGCGTCATACGTTCCTCATTCTCCACCAAATGAGGTGCAAACCTGGACAGCTTCGCGAACTTAGCCTCGTATTGGGATACCGTCATGTTATTTTGTTCGAGTCTAATAAATTCTACTTCCTTCATATGACGAATACTTTCAGGAAAGTACTTGTCATTAAACAGTTTTTGGAACGCTTCCCAAGACATCTTGAGTGCGGCAGGCTGGGTACGCTTCACGAATTTCCACCAGTAATCTGCCTCTCCACGGAACATAAACGTGGCGAATGGAACCTTTTGTTCCTCCGTGCATCCCAAGACATCAAATATCTTGGTAATTTGTTTAATTCACGTCTCCGCCTTGATCGGATCTGGCTTTCCCAGAAACTCTGGTGGTCCCAATTCTTTGAACTGCTTGGTAGTAACAATTCGCGAGTTGTTATTATCGCCACCTATATGTTGCACACGAGTCTCCCTCGTCTGGTTTTGCATAAACTGCAAAAAACTTCTAAACATCTCATCGTTTATCGTCTGACCAGCGTTATTTTCAGGATGAACATTGCCTTCTTGTTGCACGTTCTCCTCGTTAGTAATTAAAGGTGTCTCCACGGTCTCATTCACTTCGTTGTTAACATTCTCAGCTGCCATTCTCAAATACTGCCATAAAACAAGGGTTAATTAAACAAATCAACATATCACATATTAACCCTATGCTCCGACTGACCAATTAAATACCACATAAGCTTAGGTAGAACACACTAGCGAAGGATTTACTCGTCTCTCCCCTCCTAGTTCTATTCCCCGATCTCCGCCAGAGATCATATCCCTAAGCTCTGATACCAACTGTGACGCCCCCCAGAATAGGTCCAGTCAACCCAACCTATTCTGAGTCGCCAAATACATGGTACAGAATTCAAATACAAACTTTATATCATACGGTCGTGCAAAATACGACCACACAACTGTGAGTGTCAATACAAATATGTAGAAAATATTAAGATTCAAACTAAGTCCTCATTACAATTATTATCACACTATTTATCAGAAATAGTGAGGACTACTACTGCTCTAACTCGGACCATCACTCTGTCCCCCGACTAGTTCCCGCAACATTCTCATTTTCTGAAGAGGACAACAGATGAAAAGGGTGAGCTCAACTAGCTCAGTAAAGAATATTATGACTAAGATAATGGAAAATAAATTATCGTTAGCCTTCAATAAATCAGATAAAATATAATGGACAACCAATCTTAGATCAATATTCGCAGCGGAAATAACAATTCATTAGAAGAGTTAAGCAGAGAATCAAGTCTACTATCTTCTATGATTTAAAAGTCCATCATCAATATTTTATCCCTGTAACATCAATCAATATACATCTCGAATCAAATATTCATCTTTGCACTACAGGCCAAAGATATTCATTTGTATCATCAGTGGTCATATTCATCTCAACACCTGTCATCTTTGCACTACAGGCCAAAGATATTCATCAGGTAATCATTCATCTTTGCTCTACAGGCCAAAGATATTCATCAAGTAATCATTCATCTTTGCTCTACAGGCCAAAGATATTCAGTTACATCACCTTTTAGGACTGAGAATGATGAAAAATATTTTAAAAAAATGAATCCAGTGAGATAAAAGACAAAGACTAAGGATTCGTATTTTAGTATATCCAATTCAAAAATACCTCGTAATAATTAATTATGGAGCAAAATTCAAGAATAGAGCTCAAAACTTGGATACAATCAAAGATAGTAACCTTAACAAGCAATTTGGACAAATAGAAGAAAATTTAATTTTTCGTGAATAGTGCCGTATACGTGAATAGTGCCGTATACGTGAATAGTAACCCCGACGGAAAAAGTAAGAATTTCAACATAAAATTCATGACAATATTTCTGTATAATGATATTGAAAAGAATAACATCATTTACGAAAGAAAATAACATCCCTTATCTCAAAAAGATAGTACCTCTGACTGGAATATCGGATATAATACCGAAGAAAACTTGCACTGAATAGCAACACTCAAAGTATTGAAATACTCACAAAAATACGCTCGATATTATAGAGAGAAAAATTCTGATTCTGGTGTGATTTTCAATTCTAACCTAAGCACCCTATTTATAGGAAAAGCTTAGGATGCCAAAGAAGACTAAATGAATAAAATATTATTATTTTTAAAAAAAATTCCGCCGCCTGGCGGCTTCCCAAAATTCAAATTTTCAACAAAAGTGGGGCCCACCCATTAAATAATATTTATTTTCCGAAACTTCAATAATTCATAATAAATAGCCCCTTCATCAGAAAAATACAAATTCTATGTCCTTCTATAGGAAATTTAATTCTCTACAACTTTGCAGAAGAAAGTTTTTCCAAATTCCAAACATAAATTATCCGAAATCATAAACAGATGATTTCTCACACCAAAATATTGATAAAACTCATCAGCGCCAATTCCCTCTTTAATATCCACAAAATAAATATTTCCTTATCATATAAATCAATAATTAATTATTCACAAATAATATTATAGAACTACAATATTAACAACCAGGATCGTTCCTAGGAAAGAGGGGGCCTTCCGATAAGGACTTCTCCTTACTGGCGCGCAATTAAATAACCCCTCCTAGACAGAACTTCCTTAGACATTGTCAATAATGCTATCTAATAATATTATTCAAATAATATGAATTATTGAGTTGATAATGTGAAATACTGTGCAACGACAATTATTGAATCAATACTACAAAATATCAACTGTAGTCCATTATTGAATCAATCATATAAAATGGCAACGTAGCAATTATTGAGTCAATAAAATATCAATGTAACAATTATTGAGTCAATAATATAAAATATCAACGTAGCAATTATTGAGTCAATAATATAAAATATTGAACAGTAATTACTGTAACAATAATTGAGTAATGGCTTCTCACGTAATACTCAATAATTCGAAATACTGTGCAATACCGTATGCTACTATGCAACACCGTGTATCACTGTATTTTAACCACCGGGTATTTCAACAGTACTAACGGTAACAACTACGCCGTTATCTTGTAAAAAAGTTATTTCTGTCGCTTTCTATATCCGACAGTTATTCCGTTGTGGGGGCCCACAAATAGCTGCACCGTCGTACGAATATTCCCCGATAACAAGAATATTCCTACGACCAAACGAATATTCCCCGACAACAAGAATATTTTATAACCACTTGCTCATTTTAAAAATGTTTGCACATTTCACCATAACTTTCATATTTATCAAATCAACACCTTACTATTTCGAAATAATATATAAAAAAAACTAAATCTTTATTCATAAAAGTTGGGGTCTTACAAGTGTGGTAATATTAATAATAATAATAATTTTTTTAGTTATAAAGTCATTATTAAAAATTGATGTTTCTCTATAGTTTTCATGTAAGCAAAATATATCAATTAATCTGTATATTAATAGACCATTTGTCCCATAATGTTGGACTAAAAATTGAGTAATAGAAAGTTTAAAAAACAACATTCTAGGTTAAAATTCTTTTCTGGATTTATATATTTGAAATTTTACACTAACCTAACAAAACTTTTCTTTGAGATATAAAGAAAGAAATTGATAGAAGAAGGACACGTACTACTTGTTTTGTTGACATAATTGAAAAGACTAGCATATGACAAACACATTTATAGTAAATTTTGTACCAATCTTATTTTTTCCAAACATTAAATGTTAAAAACTAAATTTACTTTTGACAGACGGTTTCTCCATTTCCATTATTTTCTAGTCTGCCAAACACAAACCAATTATTGGAAATTATCTGGAATTTCAGTAACACAACATACATTCCAATTGACCGACTGACTGACCGACCGACCGAAAACAATCTTTTTTTCTCATGTGCTGTTGATGATCAAGCAAGGCAGTATGTGAAATCAAGGTGCTTTTTTTATATGATTCCTCCATTCCTTTCACAGCTTTAAGAAAATGAAACTTAAAACATAATAAATTTCTGTGAAACCAGCTCCCGTTCTGAGATTATTATCAACTGAAAATACCAAAAAAAGAAAGAAAAAGGAAACCATTAAGGAGATTGTTTCACCAGTCAAAGAAGTTTCTTCAGAAACCAAAACAAGTCGCAGCAGCACGCTTCATTGGCCTATTGCAGGCTCTTCCCTTTTAATGGTAATATCCTCCAATGTGCCTGTTGTAACAGAATCCAACGTCTTGTAGAACTCCTCAGGGAGAGGACCAGGTCGATGTAGGGGAACGTGCTTGGGAACTGGAGCATCATTCTCAATAACTTCACACTCATAGTCTTCCGGAACACCCCATGGGTCCCACTCTGTGATCCAAAAACACCAAAAAAATGAGCGTCAAAAGAAAAGCTCATTCCGAATTTTATTAGTTAGTAATACGTTGCAGGGTGAAGGTAATCCAAGTAAGAGGTCACCACACTGGACCAACAATAAAGGCATGCTAAAACATCTCAAGATTATACCAAGTTATACTAAAACAAAATATCTTTCTTTTCTTTCTTTTTTTCTGTTTTTCTGTTTTTCTGTTTTCTTTTTTTTATCAGTGACTTTAGAAAAGCATTTTGACATAAACTTACAAGTTACTTGGCTATTATAACCAAGCACATAAGACTAAAGAGGGACATTACTTGGTAGACTGATCTCTGGCGCACCTTCTATAGGCAAAAAAGGAGCAAGTTCTACGTTATGTTCATCATAGGCATTTTTTCCCTCAGTGAGGTTATACAAGAACTAATAAATATACACAAAAGGAACAGAAATATGAAGGGCTACTTGTTGAAAAAATATTATTTGCTTGCATCTACCTGCTCCAATGGCATTTAAGTAATAGTCAACAATACTAGGTTCTATCACTCCGCTTCGTTGGAGTGATTTTAGAGAGAACAGGAGAGGATGTGCTCTCTCTCGTGTTTGGATGTGTAATAAGAAGAGAAAAGAAAAGAATAGAAATGGAAAGAAGATGGACCAACTTTCTTTCCAAAAATTCTATCCATAAGTGAACAGAAATTTCATTAATAAAATTTTTGTAATACATCTTTCCTCCATATATTTACAACATGTCAAACATAGTATATTCCAAAAATAAGGATAAAATAGTAATATGCCTTATTTGCTTCTCTACTATTCACATTTCACAACTTCCAAAAAATGAGGGAAAATACTTCCACTTCTCTTCGTTCCACTCAAACATAGTGTATAGGATAGCCCGCCGCTGGCTAGTTGCAATGATTTTTTAACGCAGCTTGTATGGAAATCAACCAACAATGATCTATCATCTATGGGATCACGTGTCAGAAATTGTAGTTTGGAAGTGTTATAAGCTTATAGCTGTTACCTAATTTTGAAATTTGGAGAACCCAAGACTCGTATATTTTCTTCATTCATTCATCATTCCTAAAACAGTGCTATTACATCATATACATACATATATGATATATATGTATATATATATATATATATATATATTTATGCACATATATTATAAAGTGGGAGAGGTTTTTGAAAGGTACTTTACTTTTGGTATTGCCCTCAAAATGAAGCTCTGTCACAACTCAACTAAATTTACCCATTCAAACATCTCAATTTTTCACTTAAAATCGCGCAACTGTTGTAGGCAGATTAGTAACTTTGTCAAACCATTAACAAAAGTCCTCTCACTCACGTTGATAACTTCTTTCCAACTCTTCTCACACGATAAACATCTGCAGTTACCTTTTCCACTTAAACTGCCGCAGTTACCTTCTTCTTAAACTGCTTTTCTTGGTCATAGAAATCACAGACTTATCTCTCTCTCTCATCAACCTCACTTTACGATAGAAAAGTGAACCCAGATCACAATAAAAAGTAAAGACCCAGGTGCTCAAGGGAAAGTAGAGAAAAATTAGTAATGCCCATAAAAGGTCAGAATATGTGAAAAGTAAGAGAATGAAGGAGGTAAGGATATGGAGAATGGAAATGAATCTAGAAAAGACAAAAAAGAAGGCTGGCCAATACCATTAAAAAGACCGGTTTGTATGGTTGTGATAGGAGCATAATATTTAATATTTTTAATTCCTTTATATTTAGTTTTATGACATGTTTTCTGTTTAAGTGAGCTGATTAATATATTTATTGAACTAGGGAAGCATTGAAGGTAAAAGAGTAGATATAGAGTATATTGTGCAATTTCCAACTTTTAGGCATATTCGATCTCTAGAGCTTCAATTGAGAATTGGATGGTGTTAAGAGTTTCAAAATGAAAAATAATGACCAAATCTCAGTCAAAGAACAGTGCCATGAGAGCCGGGCCGCCAAGGCAGAAGTGCTGAGGCGCAACCCATGCAGAAGCTACATAAATTCCCGTTTGAGAGCTGATATAAAGTCGCTCTACGATCGTTTGATGTATGTCACTCTAAGATCGTAGTGAGCACTCTACGATCGTTTAATAGAGGGAACTCTACGATCGTTTGGTCAACTTAAAAACTCGGAGCTGGGGCAGAGTCGGGGCGCTGAAGCATAGCAGTTTCAGTTTGTGACGGAAACTAAATTTGCTAGGTTTTTAGAAAATACCATATAAATACATTCTTTTGGCTAGTACGCAAGGGGGAGACGGCAGACAAAAATTAATTATTAGGGTTTGATTATCCAAGTATGTCAAGCTAGGCATTCCAATTCAGTTCAAGAACCTTAATTGCAGTTGATGGTTAAATAAAATCAGTAACATTATTTCTTCTCTTATGAAATTTATTCGTAATAATCTGTTTTAATGGTTTGATTGACATTTGATTTAATTAACGTCGATTAGATTGATCAGATTATTATCAATTCCTAGATTTTGGGATTATATTACGTAATTGATATTGTTCCTAGTCAGTTGTAGTAAATAGTGATAGATAATTGTGGACAAGCTTTTGTTTATTGCTAAGATTATCATGATTTAAGTTAAACGGTCCGAATTGGTGTGATTGTTGTTTAGAATAATCTAATTCTCTTGATATTAATAATGCCATTATATTAAATTTAGAGATCTTGTTTTAAATTGTATAATGGTTAGTTTCATTAGTGAGGAATTAAAGGGAATTTCAGGTACCTAGGATTATTGGTTTCATTGAAAGGTAGAATAATGTTATAATTGATTGTTCCATCAACTGTGAGGGTAAGATTTAACCGAAGAACTGAAAGTTTAATTCATTGATTTCTATTATTAATTCAATTTTATTTTGATTAATCATAATTAGAATTCCAACACCCCAATTATTGTTTTGTTAGAATTTCAGTTTACGATGCGCTTCCACGTTGAGTGGAAACAAATTGTTGATGAGACAATTAAGCCCAGTTATAGGTTCAGTATTAAAAATATAATGGCCATCATTTTTGTCAAGCTTCCTCTTTAGAATTGTAGTTATGTTTACTCTGGTCATTAATTATTTATCATGAGAATTAAGAATGGCCTTCAAGTTGAATAAACATAACATATCTAATTCTTCTTCTTCTAATTCTTTTTAACAGTATTACTACTTTCATATCTATCTAACTGCTCGCTCCCTGTTCTTGCCAAGTCTCATTATCATGTTTTGTTAATTTATAATTATGTTATTCTTTGTACTGCTATTTGTATATTACAAATAATAATTTAGTTACATGTACTTAAATCTATGTAATAATACATATTTGCATAAAGAAAAAGCATTTAGTTGCAACTTTTGTTTACTTGCATATTTTATCTTTGCGATTATTTGTAATTTTGTATAAAAGATATTGTTTAAATTAGATACATTATTTGTGTTCTACACGTATAATTTTTAAATTATAACATACTTCCATTCATATAATTCATAAAATTTTCTTCCAAGTTTCATTCCATTTGCCCATAATTAACTAATATGAAATATATTTATGTTTGTGGACAAATATAATTTTATTATTTAAATTATATTTTCTTATCACAAGCATTGCATGTGCGCGATGTGTATAAAAAGAACCGAACACCAAGGGACAAAGTAATTTTGCTGAACAAGTTTGACTAATGAACTGGTCTTATTTTAGGACTTATTTTGGACTTACAAAACCTAAAAAATTATCTTAAAGCCCAAACCTTGAAACCTAGCCTGCGCCAACCACTTTCACATGCAAAAAAGAAAAAAATACTGAATTACCCTAAAGAACTAAAACATAATATGAGTAAAATAAAAACAGCTAGATTGATATTAACCTAGAGAAACATAGACTATTTGACTCCAACCTAAGATTTTCACCTCCCCATAACCACATCAATTCCCCCCCCCCCCCCTTTTGAATATGTTCTTTCTTAAGACTCTTATGAATTACATTACTTCTAGAGGGAAGGACACAGGACAGAAGTTAGAATACAAAATCTGGGTGCAGCGGCAAACTTTTAGTGCTTCCGATTCGCATCCAAAAAAACTGGATACAACATAATTAATGATGATAGCTAATATTTCAGTTTCAAAGAGTAAAAACTGAACCCTGCCAAACAACAGAGATATTGAAGAAGGATTATCAATAACCGAAACTATCCCACAACTGATCGTGAAAGACTCTTGTGACCACTAGTTATGAAGAGGAAGCATTTAAATAAGTGCATTACAACTTCATTTCTCAAAACCAAATAAAAGTCTTGGTGCCGTGGAGTTTCCATACAAAGACATGTGCTTTCACCAACATTATGTAACTTAGGTGAAATTGGTATGACATCCCTACCACTTGAAAAGTTGGTTTATTTCAGCGTTAAACACCAATGTATGAGACAATCTATCTTAACAAAAGTGCTGGCTAGGCCCTACTCAGGAAAATTATTAATCCAAATGCCAGTGACCCATCTTGATTAGGACTTGGCATCAGAGTATTTGCATCTCTGATTTTTTCTTAAGAACATTCCCCATCATCTCAAAGAGAATGGTTCAGAATTTACCATGAGGTTATTATTAACTTCCATTCATAGAAAAATTAGTAGCATATCTCTCGAACAAGGCATTGGGAAAATCCCGACACTAAATTTGCAATTTTGATGACTGAGTTCAATTAGTAATGCAGTAGGCAAATTATGTGCTAATGCACAGATTCTAGCCAAGTTAAAGCTAAGAAATGGAATAAAAACGAATAAAGATATTGGACAGGGATATATAGGAGAAAGAAAGTGTACGGACCGATCATTTTGTCGATGAGCTTGAGCTCGTCTTGGGCCTCTTCGATGAGCTCTTCGACTTGACCGCAACCAAGACGCTTCTCGATGACTTCCCAGTCCTCTTCTTCCTGGCATACATTCAGGCGGTGGCGCGTGAAGCTCTCGACGGCTTTACGGTAGCCTTCGTCCTCAGGAACGGCCTGGATCTCCTTTAGGGTTTTGTTGTAGAGACTGATCAGCACCTCCCTCGCGTTGGGAACAACCTCTAGCCCGACGATCCCCGTCGTCTCCTTCACCCTTGCCATCATCATCAATGGGCGCGTGAACCTCCGTAGAAACATCTTCTCTCTCTGTTCGACTCGGGGTTTCTTCTCAGTTGCTCGAATCGGTGAACATTTGGATTTGATACTCTGACCTGTATCAAGATTACCAGCTCGACCAATTTGCAGCGAGTGTGGGTCGGATACGGGTTAATCGGGTTGGTAATGTAATGTAAAAGGCCCATACGATAGCAGTCCTAAATCCAGCTCATCTAAAATAGCCCGGTCTGTAATCTCACTAGATTTGGACCCTCTCGGCCTTTTAAATATAAACTAGGTAAACATGAAATGAAAGTAAAAGGTTTTTTAAGAGATCAATTAATTGTATCATTGTTTTTATATTCAATAGTAATGACAAAAAAATCTTACAAAAAATTATTTATAAAATAATATGGTTGATTTTGATTGGTTGTTATTACTATAATCACTCATGTATAGTTGTTGATCATTCACTAATTACACCCTGCAACATTATTTTGTAAACTATTTTTGGTAAAAAAAAATATTTCCGAAGCAACACTCACTCAGTAGTAGTCACATTTTAATAAAATTGTGATGATAATGATGAAGACATTACATCATATTATTTATTATTATTAACAAAAACGACTTATTTTATAAAACAAATTTAAGAGATAAATATGAAAGACAAAATATAATAAAAAATTACAAATTTTATAAGCGCGATACTTTTTGTGATATGGAGGGAGTATTAAAATATATAGCAAATAATATTGAGATTACTATGTGAAAAAAGATTAAGTATTCTTTAAAAAAAAACTAAACTATTATTATTAAAAAAGAGTCTATGGAGAGGGAAAGGAATGACTTTAGTCTTTAGCTAAGTGCCCTGTGCGAAGAACATGTTCATTTTTTAAATAAATTGTTTTTAATTCCTTATTTATTCTATATATATAATGATTATAAAATATTTTTTTGAATTTTAATTTAACATATTATAAAATGACTACAAACTAACAATTGTCAAATACTTACAATTCAAAGTTAATAATATATTTATTTTTTTTGTTGCTTTTAATTTAATATTTAATTTATATAGTTTTTAAATTTAATATTTAGTGTTTATTGTCAATATTTTGACATAAAATTGGTGTACATTAATAAGTTATCATCATAAATTTTTTTAATGGTAACTTAAATTTTAATAACTATATATAAGTAAAAAAAAAATCTAACACTAATTAACCAAATATCCCCTATCTAAAATAAAATTAGTAATTAAAGTTTAATCATTAATATAATTTATAATATATATTACACTTTTTAATGTTAATTATTATTTTCTCATAATATTTTTTTTATAATTGTAATATATAATTATTTAAAAATAAAATTATTGTAGAATAATAAGTTGTCATCATGACTTTTAGTTTTAAAAATTAACTAAAGTTTAATCACAATATATAAGTCATAGTTATTTTTAAAATTATAATTAACTAAATGTCTCCTATATTAGTTATTAAGTAGTCATAATATTTTTCATATATATATATATATATATATATATATATATCTTTAATATTTAGTTATTTAGGATCTAGAATTGAGTAAAGTAAAATTATAAACATGTTTTTAAAGTTAAAATTTATTGTATGACTAAATAGTTAAAGAACTATAGAATAATAAGTTAAAATTAAAGTTTGTAGGACCATAAAAAATATTTGGTTCTATAACATTAACTATTAATTAATTATTTTATAACTTAACTTAATAATTGCATATAATTTAGTTTTATTTTAATATTTTATTATTTATTACTAAAAATCTTATAATGTTACGCTAAGATCATATTCTTTTGGGGTTGGATGACAATGATAGGTGTGACGCCCCCCAGAATAAGTTCAGTCAACCTAATCCATTATGAGTCGTCAAATATATGGTACATAATTCAAATACAATCTTTTATATCACACGATCGTACAAAATACGACCACACAACTGTGAGTATCAATACAAATATGTATAAAATATTAACATTCAAACTAAGTCCTCATTACAATTATTATCACACTATTTATTAGAAATAGTGAGGACTACTACTGCTTTAACTCGGACCATCACTCTGTCCCCCGACTAGTTTTCGCGACATTCTCATTTCCTGAAGAAGACAATAGATGAAAAGAGTGAGCTCAACTAGCCCAGTAAAGAATATTATAACTAAGATAATGAAAAATAAATTATCGTTAGTCTTCAATAATTTAGATAAAATATTAGTGACAACAAGTTTTAGATCAATATTCGCAGCGAAAATAATCATTCATTAGAAAAGTTAAGTAGAGAATGAAGTCTACTATCTTCTATGATTTAAAAGTTCATCATCAATATTTTATCCCTGTAACATCAATCAATATACATCTCGAATCAAATATTCATCTTTGCACTACGGCCAAAGATATTCATTTGTATCATCAGTTGGTCATGTTCATCTCAACACCTGTCATCTTTGCACTACGGCCAAAGATATTCATCAGGTAATCATTCATCTTTGCTCTACAGGCCAAAGATATTTAGTTATATCACCATTTAGGACTGAGAATAATAACGAATCTAGTGAGATAAAGGACAAAGATTAAGGATTCGCATTTTAGTTTTTCCAAGTTCAAAAATACTCCATAATAATACTTTGTGGAGCAAAATCAAGAATAGAGCTCAAAACTTGGATACAATCAATGATAGAAACCTTAACAAACAACTTGGACATATAATTTTTTTTTTAATTTTTTCGTGAATAGTGCCGTATACGTGAATAGTAACCTCGACGGAAAAAGTAAAAATTTTATAATAAAATCCATGACAACATTTTGGTATAATGATATTGAAAAGAATAACATCATTTATGAAAGAAAATAACATCCCTTACTTCAAAAGAATAGTACTTCTGACTGGAATATCGGATATAAGGCTGAAGAAAACTTGCACTGAATAGTAACACTCAAAGTATCTAAATACTCACAAAAATACGCTCGATATTATAGAGAGAGAAAACTTCTAATTCTGGTGTGATTTTCAATTCTAACCTAAGCACCCTATTTATATGAAAAACTTAGGATGCCAAAGTAGACTTTTTTAATAAAATAATAATTTTTTTAAAAATAAATAAATTCCAGCCGCCTCGTGAAAGCCATCACCATTTTTCACACCAACCAAAAATGGGGCCCACCATTTTATAAGAAAAATATTTATTTTCCGAAACTTCAATAATTCATAATAAATAGCCATTTTATCAGAAAAATACAAATTCTATGTCTTCCTATAGGAAATTTAATTTTTTACAACTTTGTAGAAGGAAGTTTTTCCAAATTCCAAACATAAATTATCCGAAATCTATATAGATTTTAAATTTAATATTTAGTGTTTATTGTCAATATTTTGACATAAAATTGGTGTACATTAATAAGTTATCATCATGAATTTTTTAATGGTAACTTAAATTTTAATAACTATATATAAGTAAAAAAAAATTGTAACACTAATTAACCAAATATCCCCTATCTAAAATAAAATTAGTAATTAAAGTTTAATCATTAATATAATTTTTAATATATATTACACTTTTTAATGTTAATTATTATTTTCTCATAATATTTTTTTTATAATTATGATATATAATTATTTAGGAATAAAATTGTTGTAGAATAATAAGTTGTCATCATGACTTTTAGTTTTAAAAATTAACTAAAGTTTAATCACAATATATAAGTCATAGTTATTTTTGACATTATAATTAACTAAATGTCTCCTATATTAGTTATTAAGTAGTCATAATATTTTTCATATATATACATATATATATATATAATATTTAGTTATTTAGGGTCTAGAATTGAGTAAAGTAAAATTATAAACATGTTTTTAAAGTTAAAATTTATTGTATGACTAAATAATTAAAGAACTATAGAATAATAAGTTAAAATTAAAGTTTGTAGGACCATAAAAAATATTTGGTTCTATAACATTAACTATTAATTAATTATTTTACAACTTAACTTAATAATTGCATATAATTTAGTTTTATTTTAATATTTTATTATTTATTATTAAAAATCTTATAATGTTACGCTAAGATCATATTCTTTGGGGTTGGATGACAATGATAGGAATCAACCAAAATTATAAGACCCCAACTTTTATGAATAAAAAAATTGAATTTTCTCTATATATTATTTTGAAATAGTCAGGGGTTAATTTGATAATGTGGAATGTTATGGGTAAAATGCGCAAATATTTTAAATAAGCAAGTGGTTATAAAATATTCATTGTTGTCGGAGAATATTCGTTTGGTCGTGGAATATTCTTGCTGTCGGGAAATATTCGTACGACGGCACAGCCATTTATGGGCCCCATAACAGAAAACTGTCGGATGAAGAAAACTGATAAGATTAAGTTTTTTTATAAATAACGGCGTAGTTGTTACCGTTAACACTGTTGGAATACCCGGTGGATAAAGTAAAGTAATACGTGTTGTTGCACAGTAGCACACGGTATTGTACCGTATTTTTATATTATTGTTAATTCAATAATTGTCACTGCACAGTATTTTCCATTATCAGATCAATAATTAATATTATTTGAATAATATTATTAGATAACATTATTGGCAATATCTAAGAAAGTTCTGACTATAAGGGGTTATTTAATTGTGCGCTAGTAAGGAGAAATCCTTATCGGAAGGCCCCCTCTTTCTTGGAAACGACCTGTTTGTCAATATTGTAGTTCTGTAATATTATTTGTGAATAATTAATTATTAATTTATATGATAAAAAAATATTTATTTTTATGGATATAAAAGAAAGAATTAGTGTTGAAGTATTTTTATCAGTATTTTGGTAGTGGAAAATCATCCGTTTGAGAATTGGACAATTTATGTTTGGAATTTGAAAAAACTTTCTTCTACAAAGTTGTAGAGAATTAAATTTTCTATGAAAAGGATATAAGATTTGTATTTTTCAGATAAAAGGGTTATTTTTCATGAATTATGGAAGTTCTAAAATTTTGGGTCGGAAGTGATTTTTGGGATTAAAAATATTTTTTTAAGAAAAATATTTTTTTAAGAAAAATATTTTTTTAATGGGAGATGGGCCCCACTGGTGGATGATGGATTTTAGTCCAGAGGTGGGCGTGAAATTTTTTTTAAAAAATATTATTTTATTAAATTTTTTGCTTTGGCGTTCAAAGCATTTTCCTATAAATAGGGTGCTGAATTAGAATTTAAAAATCACACCAGAATCAGAAATTTTTTCTCTCTATAATATCGAGTGTATTTTTGTGAGTATTTAGATACTTTGAGTGTTACTATTCAATGCAAGTTTTCTTCAGCATTATACCTGAAATTCTAGTCAGAAGTACTGTTCTTTTGAGGTAAGAGATGTTATTTTCTTTCGTAAATGATGTTATTCTTTTCAATATTATTATACCAAAATATTAGCATGAATTTTATTGTGAAATTCTTATTTTTTTCGTCGGAGTTACTATTCACGTATACGGCACTATTCACGTATACGGCACTATTCACAAATACAGTACTATTCATGAAAAAAATTATATTTTCTTCTAATTGCCCATGTTGGCTATTATGGGTCCTATCTTTGATTAGATCAAGTTTTGAACTTCATTTTTGAATTTTGCTCTATAAATGATTATTATGGAGTATTTTTGAACTTGGATAAACTGATTTACGAATTCTTAATTTTTGTCCTTTATTTTACTGAATTTGTTCTTTAAAATATTTTTCATCATCCTCAGTCCTAAATAATGATATAACTGAATATCTTTGGCCTATAGTACAAAGATGGATGATTATTTGATAAATATCTTTGGCCTGTAGTGCAAAGATGAATGATTACCTGATGAATATCTTTGACCCGTAGTGCAAAGATGAATATTTGATTCAATATATATATTGATTAATGTTACATAGATAAAATATTAATGATGGACTTTTAAATCATAGAAGATAGTAGACTTAATTCTCTACGTAACTCTTCTAATGAATTGATATTTTCGCTTGCAGTTGTTGATCTAAAACTTGTTGTCCATAATATTTTATCTGATTTGTTGAAAACTAACGATAAATTATTCTTTATTATCTTAGTCATAATATTCTTTACTGGGCTAGTTGAGCTCACCCTTTTCATCTATTGTCCTCTTCAGGAAATGAGAATGTCGCAGGAACTAGTCGGGGGCCAGAGTGATGGTCCGAGTTAGAGCAGTAATAGTCCTCACTATTTTTAATAAATAGTGTGATAATAATTGTAATGAGGACTTAGTTTGAATGTTAATATTTTTTACATATTTGTATTGACACTCACAGTTGTGTGATCGTATTTTGCACGACATATAAAAAATTATATTTGAATTATGTACCATGTATTTGACGACTCAAAATGGGTTGGGTTGACTAGACCTATTCTGGGGGAGTCACAAAAATCGTCATGAAACATTTATAAATGAGTCCTATTAAGTTTGGGTTTTATTAGTAATTATTCACATTGTTTTAAAATAAATTTAGGGAGACTTTAAAGTGTTTTAGTAAAAAAAGTGCGAAGCTGTGTTTATTTTTCAAATAGCATAATTTTTTATTTCTTATTCATTTTATATTTAATGATTATAAAATATTTTTAAAAAAATTGACAAATGAAATTACTATTACTATGACAATATTTACAAACTTTGATACAAAAAAATGTATGATTAATTAGCTAATGAATTTTATAAATAATAAAATTATTCATAAAATAATATAATATTAATTATATATAGTATACAATTGTATATGGTTTGTATTTATTTCATTTTTTTAAGTAAACATTGTAATCATTATAATACCAATAGTAAGTTAACTTGTGGAATCAAATTTTTGTTATAAACATCATATATAAAACAAATAAAATATTAAAAATAATGTCATTTATAAAATAAACATGTGTTTTGCCTTCTTTAAAAATAACTAAAATACTAAGCACTCATAAAATATTATCATTATGTCTATTTATAAGCTACATTATAATAATTTAGTCATTTATGTTACAAATACTAATTCAAATTACTCCAAAATAATAAAATAATCAGTTATTCTAAAGTTCAAAAATTAAATGAATGAAACCTGAAAGCCTAAACTTGGTGTTTAATTAAGGAATTCTATATGATATAAAGTTGTTGTAAATTAATAAGTTGCCATCATTTTTTTTTAATGGTTACTTAAATTTTAATAACTATATACAAGTGAGATTTATTTCTAACATTGATTAAGTTAATATTATTAAAGTTTAATCATTAATATGTTTTATAATATATGTTAGATTTTTTTAATATTAATTATTATTTTCTTATAATATTTTTTATATTTTTATTATATAGTTATTTAGGAATAAAATTTTTGTAGAATAATAAGTTATCATTGTGACCTTTTGTTTTAAAAATCAAATAAAGTTTAATCGCAATATATAAGTCATAGTTATGTTTAACATTAATTAACTAAATGTCTCCAAAATTAATTATAATGTAATCATAATATTTTTCTTATATTTTTAATATTTAGTTATTTAGAGTTAAAGGTGAGTAAAATAAAATTCTAAATATATTTTTTAAATTAATTTATTGTATGACTAAATAATTAAAGAACTATTGAATAAAATTATTCTAAAATAATAAATTAACATTAAAATTTATAGAACCATAAAAAAAATGTCCTCTAATATTAACTACTAATTTTTTTAATAGAGAATAATTTCATAATTTAACTTACTAATTGCATATAATTTAGTTTAATTTTATTATTTCATTGTTTATTATTACAATATTATGATGTTACGTCATAATCATATTATGTTGGGGTTGGAAGACAATTATGCCTTCTTAATTAGATAGATTCATATTTGAAATAGGTTCATGAAATAATATAATATTATAGTAATCAATTGGATATAATTTGTATTTATTTTATTTCTTTTAAGCAAATGTTTTAATCATTCTAATATCAATAGTAAGTTCAGTTGTGAAATTCAATTTTTTTTATAAACATTATATATAGAACAAATAAAATATTAAAAATAATATTATTTATAAAATAAATCTGCCTTCTTTAGAAAAACTAAAATTCCGAGTACTCATAAAATACCATCATTATGTGTTTTTATAAGTTAATCCCAGTAAATTATTACCATTGTATATTTTAGTATATTTATATTATAATAATTTTGGTGGTTATGTTGTAAATACTAATTCAAATTGCTCCAATGTAATAGTAGAATAATTAATAATTTGTTACTATATTGTTAAATATATTAACAATGATCGGTATGCATTTTATTTTAGGCTCATGAAAATTAATATTAATAAAGGACTTTTATAAGAAATAAAATTGTTATAAAATAATAAGTTATTCTAAAATTTTGATGATCATAAATAGTGTTTTGATTAAATTTTAAGTTTAAAAAGTATTTCAATAATCATTAATAAAATAAAATCAGTTAATTTTGAAAAATATTTTAATAGCAGTTAAATTATAGTACCAATATATATATAAACAATGGTAGATCTCTTTGTGGTGGGTCAGGATAAAAAAGGGTTAAAAGATGTAAAATAATCTCAGACACTCCTGGCCCACCACAAACAGATCCAACGATTGTTGATCAATCTTTAAAATAATATTATTTGAGAGATTTCTCAACTCAAGGGGAATATATATATATATATATATATATATATATATATATATATATATATATATATATATAGATTTGGTCAAAATGTAAAAGGAAAGTCGTGCAACTAGAAATGTGTCCAACTTCTACGGCAACTCAACTCAAAAGCCACTCCCATGGAGGAAAATTAAGGAAAAGAGAAAAACTAAATGGTAGGTAACTAGTCAAAAAACCCAGTTCCTCCATTGAGTTCATGAAACCCTTTGAATACATCTTCATTCATGACACTGTTCGGAATAAGAATGCCCTCCTCCTCCTCATCACCATCATCATCATCAACCTCCAACATTTCTACTTCATCCACTAATTTCATATTATTGTCGTGTTGAGCTTCATGACTCTCGCCTTCCATTAATGGTGGAGAGAAGCTTGAAGCAGAGGCTGCTGAAGATGAAGAGCATGAAGCTGATTTTGACACCGTGGATAATTTGTTTCGGGTGCTGCCGGCGAGAGAGCTCCGGTGAGTCGGACGAGGGTGAGTGTGCTCGCCGGTGTAAGATACGATCAAAATGGTGCCATCTATAGGGCTTCTCTCCACTTGTCTCCTTGCCGCACAGCCTTTTGATGTGCTACACCTATAATAATTTCTGCTTTATATATATATATATATATATATATATATATATATATATATATATATATATATATATATTTACAAGCAAGAGACTTGTGAATACTTGGACTCCTTTTAATTTCCTGGAAACTTCTTTAGGAGTAATTATTAATTATAGATTATATAGGGTAGCTTGGTGGTAAAAGAAAATATATAAAGAAGAGAAATGAAACGACCTTGGATAGGGTGAGCCTTTGATGGGTTTCTGGCCGTATTTCCGCCAGGCCCAAGAATCAGCAGAGAGTTCTTCTTGTGTCATTTGATGCACCATCTTCATCTGCTGATTTTTCCTATTGATAAAAAGGGAGAAATGAAAAAATATAGAATTAAGAGACTAATTGATTTAGAAGAATTTTATGCGCGCTCATGACTAATAGATGACCTTCTTCGAGGTCGAGTGGTAGTACTAGTCTGAGAATTTGTGATTACGGTTGATCCAGCTGGTGGAGCAAGGAGAGAGTTATTCATGATCAGCTGATCATGTTGTGGTTGGTGGATTTGTTGGGGCTGCGTTCCAATAGAGAATTGGTTATAAATTTGTTCCAACCCCTGAACCCCCCGTCGTGAGTGGTGGTGTGCAATAGTGTTTTGATCATCAGGTGGATAAGAGAATAAAGGGGTGTGGAGAATTACAGAGCCAAAATCAGGATTAGGATCCTCATCATCTTCTTCTTCTTCTTCCATGACCGTATAATGGCGATTGTCACCGACAGAAGGGGAAGGGGTGGCAGTGGCAGCCGTGGTGGTGCAGCTTCTGACCACCGCATACAGATCCCAACCGTCCGTCGTCATTATTGATATGAATGATGATGAGTCCCTGGCCGGCTGCTAGTCGTGAATATATAATTCTCGGTTATGAAGATCCAATAAGAGATCTGGATATATGGGTCCCAAGAATGAATGGCGCTGACTTCCCCTTCCAACGAAAGAGAGCAGATTTAGAGAGATGATGGAGGAGCACCGAGTGAAGAGGATTTGCTAAATATTTATACTGGTATGAATCATTCATTATCAACAAGTCAAATGCATATGTTTTTGCTGTACATGTAGAAATAGGGAGAAGCAAGTGGTACGTAGTATAGTTGTTATTGCGTTTGGCTTGTCCATCTCCCTTTCTTTTCTATTGTTTATGCATTGACTTGGTAAAAATGTCAAGAGTGGGGGACACTGCCTCTTGCAAAACACGAGAGAGTGAGCGACACATATGGAGTCGCTCCAAAATCTCCAACATGCCACTATGTTTGGCTTTTTGGCCCCCCTGAATTAGGAATTAGGATCTTCTTCTTTGTCAGTGGGGCTGGCTAATGGCTATAGAGACGGACACTCGGTAGGAAAAGGTTGCGAGAGGACAGAGCAGAAAAAATAATGGAAAAGTCATTTAATTTATACAGGAAAAACAAAATGAATTACAATTGTTCGTTAGAATAAATTTATTTATTCTTCTGATTCAATTTAAAGAATGGATGGGATAGACTAGGAATACAAAACTTTGCCATCCGATACAAACAACTAAATATACGTATTAGATGCACTTTTTGTGGCCTTCACTTTTTCTTATTTCCGAATTCTTAGAAGGAATATAATTCTGAAACTATATTCCCATCAATAATAATCCCGGTTAAATAGTTTTAATCACATGTTTGTTTTTTATGAGATTATTGGTGAGATAAGTTAAAATAATAATATATTATGTTTGTTTTCTCCGGAATTATTTAAAGGATTGAATAATTCCGAAGAAATAATTATTTAAAGGATTGAATAATTCCGGAGAAATAATCCATTGGTTATTTATCTTTGATTCTAACCATTATAAACATCTAAGTTTTAATGGTTTTTAATTGTTCATTAACAATAATTTCAAAGTTTAATAGTTTTCTTCATTACGTGCTTAATCATTCGTTATGATTTCATTTGATACATGGTTATTAATGTTTAAAGTCCACTAATAAGTCATCCTTATACTCCATATGATACATGCTTCACCAATACACTTCTCTATTAACTTTGTAAAGAAAGAAATAAGAGAAAATTTGGTTTTACCTCTTGTGTTCTTGACGTTCTTGAGTTTTGTTCTTGACAAATGTTCTAACTAGTTTTCTTTCTTCTTGATTCTTTGTTTAAGCTCTCTCTCTCTCTCTCTCTCTCTCTCTCTCTCTCTCTCTCTCTCTCTCTCTCTCTCTCTCTCTCTCTCTCTCTCTCTCTCTCTCTCTCTCTCTCTCTCTCTCTCTCTCTCTCTCTCTCTCTCTCTCTCTCTCTCTCTCTCTCTCTCTCTCTCAATATAGGATGAATAATTTGGCAACCAAATAATGAAGAGTAAGGTTTTGTATATATAGAATTTCAAGAGTGAGGGTAGTTCGGTCCTTTGGATAAGTTTCCACCAGTTTACAAGTTGGTCACTTAGGTTATGGTCCCTTATGATCAAAACCCCCAAGTTTCCATTCTTACATACCACCCCCTCATCATCCACCATCCATTATCATCCAACCATTCAAATATCACTATTCCCACCTCTTTTACCTTTCTTCCTCACCAAGCCAAGTCCATGTGCCCGCCATGTCTCTCCCTTGTGCTCCCATGTGCCCCTCATGGATGGTTTGTTTCATAGGTTTTATCCACCTGTTGATCCATCGGTTGGACCCGCGAGTTTGGTTCTTAGATTAATTCAAATTGAGCTTATGCTTGGGTTTGATTTAAATTAACGTTGGGCCTTGATATAAGTCTTCATTGGGCCTCCTACATTAATCAATTGGACATGCCATATCATTAACTTGGGCTTGACAAAGTCTAAGTCCAATACCTAATAATCCATTATGATTATTTAAAGTCAATTTTTAAAAATAAACAAGCTACTTAAAATTAATAGTCCAATTATAAATATAATTTTTGCAAACAAACATAAGCTTACGGGTATATTTGGTCATCACTATTTGCAGTAGAGCATTTGGCCATCGTACTAAAAATATTGTAGCGTGTTTGAGATCGTTAAATAGTTTGGTTTGAAATAAACTATTTGCATGTACACAAACAAATATTTAAATATTTACAATATTAGGATTTGTTGGTCATAGAGGAACTCACAACCCACTGTCCTTCGGGTACCATTTTATTTTCAATTTAGAACGCTTGTTAAATTTAATTATGATATAATCTACAATTATATATAAAAAAAAGAGTTGCTATCTTTGTGCTGAAAACATATCAATACATGAATTGAATAAAATTATAAGAGTCTCATTTATTACATATTTCTTTAAAAAATTTACGACTATTATTTATCCACGTAAGTAACATTCGCAAATATACATACACAAATTATTCTATAAATGTAAATTCATGTAGTATACTCCACCTCAGCATATTGATCAACAAATTGCTTCAATGTAATCTTCATCTCCACATAAAAAGCTGAGGTAAAATATGCCACATCAGTAGTTTATAAAATATTTGTAGAATAGTTTGTGTCTGTAATATTATTCTAATTTAAAATTGACAGTTTGTGTCAAACAAATTTATGTTAATATTAAATAGAATCATACCTGAATACACAAAACAAAGAGGATGCTAAGAAAAAAAATACAAATCTTTTATTTTATCACTTACGGTTTCATGTTAATAATAATTTACCTTCGACATAAAATTAGTCACCAGATAACATTTTTCTTCCGGTCTTGGAGAATTGATTTGGTCCCCTCAACTTGCAATCGAAGAATTTTAGCAGTCGAGAGAAGATTTCAGCCTCTTGATTTGTTGTTGATGATGACATAAAAAGATTCCAAAAGAGACATGACATATATATAGAGAGAGAGAGAGAGAGAGAGAGAGAGAGAGAATCATTAGATGAAGAAATGAGGTAAAAAAGAACAAGGCTACCGCCTAAATTCTTGACAAGTCTAGAGACTCTTTTCTTGAGACATCTATTTGAATTGAAACTACTACAGTAATCCTGGGTACTTTATTTGTTCTCTTATCTACTACTAAATCAGGCTGGGTGGGTCATTATA
Organism: Panax stipuleanatus; assembly: GCA_020205555.1. Lineage (NCBI taxonomy): Eukaryota > Viridiplantae > Streptophyta > Magnoliopsida > Apiales > Araliaceae > Panax > Panax stipuleanatus. Next base: position 135,908,058 of record CM035118.1, on the reverse strand, counting down.
ATGATAAGACTGAAATTCTTTTGGTCTATCTCTAGTTTGTTAGATAGATAAAAGATTAGACTTAGACAGATACAAGGAATTAATGGAGGCTTTACTTTAATTGAGATAAGATCATCACATGCTACACACTTGAAAAGGTTGCTATCATCTGGTCACTCCTGCCCAGTTCTTTCTGTCAACCTTTTGTTTGTGTGTGTGTGTGTGTGTGAGAGAGAGAGAGAGAGAGAGAGAGAGAGAGAGAGAGAGAGAGAGAGAGAGAGAGAGAGAGAGAGAGAGAGAGAGAGAGAGAGAGAGAGAGAGGTGGGTTTGGTAAAACTGATGAAAATGAAGAGGTAGGGGCCGGCTATTCACAGTTTGGCAGAAGGATGACGGATAAGCAGGTGATGGTGAAATAGAGATGCACCATCCTAAATCTCTTTTGCTCTTTTCCCCCAGTTTTCCGCCTGCCCATATTTACTTCTATACCTCGTATCTGTACTATTACTCGTCTATATATATATATATATATATATATAGGAGTGATCCATAGTGCTTGCTATATCACTATTCCAGCAAACACATTTCTGACGACGGTTCAGACTTTATATTTTTTTTTAAAATGTAATAGTAGTAAAAGGATTAAAAAATTTAAAACTGGACTGTCTGATCTTCTATTGACGGTCAAAGATATATTTGCCCGCATAGTGAGAACACTAGAGATCAGTAACAGCCTGCCAAGCACTTTCTAGTGTGTGGAAAGAGCACCACACTGATAAATAGGGGGGGGGGGGGATCCCCACAGTCAGCAGCGCCAATGAGCCAATCCATCCATCCATCAATGGGCACTAACACAAACTTGATCCCACATTCCACATTATAATTCTTTCCTATTGCTTATTATCATTGTTCAACTCAGTAGTAGTAGTAGTAGTAGTAGTAGTAGTAGGAGCATAAATTTTTAGCCTTTCTTTGTGCTTTAGGTATCCCAAGATAGCACCTACTATTTGGTTCCCCTGTACCAGATATTCCTATCCTATGAATGATGTATAACTATTTCCTCTCATTACCAATAACTCCTTTGTCTCCTAGTTAAGACTGTTTAGTCAAATGGCAAAAAAATCCAAGTATCTAAAAACCAGACAGATAACCCCATTTTTCCATTTGAAGACTAAAGTCAAACAACCAAAACAAGTTCCAGGACATACCTTTCAGTCTTCACGAATCCATGGGCTAAACCTAAGCATCAACAGGTACTTGCAAGAGCCTCGCTCAATCACAGGTAGGGTAGCTAGGGGAGAATTTGGAGCTTGAATCAATGTCCGTGTTGTCCAGTAGCTCAAACGAAAACCTCTGGAAAGAACTCGAACAGCTTCACGTCAAAAGTTCACCTAATTACATAGACAAGTTTTCAAAATAGTTGACATAATTAACCAAAACAGCTCCTCCTAGTGGAGATGATCATTGTAAATGAGACAACATACCAACATGAAAATCACTAATAAGAATGTTAACAAGCTCATGACAGTATATTTAGAATCAATTTTTTTATATTTCATTAATATAATCTACAATTTAAAATTACAACACGCCAAATTTGCTCAACACTACAGTCATTACCATCCGCTTGAAGAATCAGTTATCATAAGGAATGAAAGGAATACTAAGTTAATGGCATAGGATGCTTCCAAATTTTTAAAAAAAAACATATGAAAAGCTGTCATTCAGCTACGGACAACATATGCTAAACTACACAATTCCACTTCGATTTACATCTTTCTTTCCTCGGTAAACACTTTAAAACCTGCAAAGAAACGTAATTTTTTTCGTTGATGAAGCTTCTTAATTGGCACCCCCGCGAACCCATCTAGCTGAACCAGCTTTTGACATACCCGAATAATAATCACCCACATTTGCAACAAAGAGTGGATCCCTATCTTCATATTTAAATTCATTATTACTACCGACATTTCCCTGATCGGTCTGTTCCAACTCTCTAGTCAGATCATCCATCGTCTTTTTCAAAGTGGCTTTGCTCATTTTCCCTGCCTCCCCGGTTGAAATACCAACCATAGTAATCTTGGGTAGAAATGGGCTTGAATGTTTTTCTTGTTTTACATTTTCACCGGAGGTTCTTTGCATCCTGTTAAAAGTAAGAGCATTGAGAACGCAAGCACACAAGGTTTGTAGACAAGGTTTGCAGAAATCTATCGTCATAAAATCATATCAACAATACAATTAGGGTGGCACCTCTTATCTGGTAAATTCTGGTGCTTTCGTAGTGGTTTTGACCATGGAAAAGGAAACTGGAAATCTTTACGCTCTCCCTGTGAAACCTGAAAATTATCTTTTTGTTCAACTTCTGAAGTGCTAAGGTACTCAAGTTGCTTACAATCGGTTCCTAATTCAGAGTTGGAAACAAAGCTGGATGGCTCTGATGCTCTCAGAAAGGAAGCTGCAGTCCTACAACCAAATAAAACATGAATGCTCAGAAAAGGTACTAAGCAAATATAGGATCAGCTCCTTGCAAGAAGAATACAATAGTTCAAAATAAAAATATATAGAAAATAAGGACTGCATGTTGAATAGATCTCTATGATATTCACATGCTTTAGCCAACCAAATCGATACTTGCCAAATATAATTTACAAAGAAGTAAATAACTAGAACTTTAAGGTTGGCAGGCTGCTGCATGAATACTCCATTTTACAAAATTATTCTAACAAATTCAGCTAGCAACATTTTTGCAAGAAATTCATAACATATAGTTAGCAGTTTTGCTAAAATAATTTGTGGAATCATTAAATGTCTCAGGAATTAAATAATGCAAAAATACCACTCTATTTAAAAGACTTGCAAGAGTATATTTGGAAAAAGAAATATAATTTCAGCCTGCAAGACTATATGATAAAAGTTTTGGTAAAAACAAATTGCACTCTGCAATTAAGGTTTGCAGAAAATACACCTCACCACTAGACACTAGAACTCTCGAAGTTCAGAAACTATGGATGGGGCTTTCTCCCTACTCCGACTATTACTTGACTTGACAGAATATGATGATCATCTTGATTTTTTCACTTATGGGTAGACGATCTATAAGCATGGCCTTTTAAAGACTGGTTTAAGATTTCTCTTTCACCCTCATATATAATCTATGGGTTACAAAATTTGGCTTCAAAGTCTTCGTTTCACATTCAATATACTGAAAATGGTTGGGAGTACCTTTTCTCAAATGAGTCAACCATATAAGGAAACTTGGGCTGAATTCCAGTGGCTTTCCGCAACCACCTGTTCCCAAGTAGTACTTTGTCAACAGAATAAAGCAGCTGAAGTTCAGCAGCCTTTGATATGACACTGAAAGGAATTCCAACAGGACCAATTTCATCCATGACTTCCTGAACCTGCCAATGAGAGAAATGCAGCAACGAAAACCATAAATAGAAAAATAAGCATAGATGATAGATGGATTTATGGTACAATGCCACGTTGTAAATTTCAATTTGTTTATTGATTTCTGAGCCACTCAGCTTCTTTCCATAGTATTTTTTAGTCCATATTTGCTTAACCTTTTGCAGCTATTGGCCTCCCAGCTTTCTATTTCTTTTCACACGGGCATCAGTGACAAATGGATTGTGTACCTCTGGGGGTTCCCATATGCTCTCTGCATTCTCTTCAAGCGCTTCTGCCGCCATATTGTCATCAACGATATCCCGCCGACGATTCAAATGCCGAGTCTTGATTAACGAATGGAAATGCTGATCTACGGATTCTTCAAGAATGTTGTCTAGCATGTTCTTATCAAAGAAGTAAGGAGTGTACCTAAGCAAGAGCGCAGAGCATCAGATATAATAATTAACTGTAAAGAAGATCGTAGAACAAGTACAGGCTGAACTAATATTTCTTATTTCTTCTAGAATGTAATTATGTAAATAAGGATAAACATCTCACTTTCCGAACTAACATGGAAGTAACTATCCTAAATGAAAATCTTACAATCCCACTCCCACATGTCTATCTATTGTGAGAGGATTCACGGAAATCATGGATTGGAAATTTACACACCGAGTATCTCCGGTCAATGAATAATCTTGACTGTGTTAAGTTTAACTTGTGCTATAATCTAATTCATGTAACTCTCAGGAAACCATTTAAGAACTTGTTCATGTAAGCTGCAGAAAAGAAGTAAGAAACAAACAGAGCATGAATGTCCGAGTTAAATTTGAATATAATTCTCCATATTAATAAGGATAAAGTCCGAGATAAATTTGCTTAAAGCTTGAAATGCTGTTTTATTAAACTTTTTGCCACTCAAAAATTTGTCTTATAAAAAGGGATGGAGGGAGTATTGAATAATATATAGGCCCCCAGGCAGTGTTTTAAATTAAACATGTAAAGTTCATCAGTCTTAACATTCAGCACTATACCAATTATAATTACCTAACGAACTCGCTTGAAGGGAAATTTGGAAAGTCAGGGTACCAATTTCAAAACTTTTAAGAATTTTATCATGAAAATTAAAATATTTTTACTCTCTGGAAAATAACATACCACTTAATACCGTCTGCAGTTGCAATCGCGATGTCTAAGTTTTGAGCACTGAAAACAGGAACTCCTTCAACTCTGTTCCTTTGATCATTTTGCTGCATTGTCTTCAGAAGTTTATTTGCTTCCTTGACCTGCATAAAGCAGCCAGATTAATTCAAAACAATGCTAATATTTGAAAGAGGTGATTATCTTTGACGAGAAAAGAGATGACCATGATTTCTTACCTGCTTCTCGTTAGCAATAAATTGGAATAAGTGTGGCTTTTCCTGCATGGAACATATACCAAAATTAATTACACCAGTCCAAAGAACTGAACGTAATAAAACACAGAGAGGGATGAGAGAAGTAAATAAAGCATATACCTTTAGAATATACCACAGAACAAAATAATCTATGAATGGCCTTCTTTTTGGTAACTATGCATGGTTTTTGTGTCCTAATTTATATTTTATATATAAAAGTTCTTAAGGAAATAACTTATAATTAATTAAAAAATTAGTGAGTTGACTTGGTTGGTCACCACAGATAATGTAATCAATATTTGAGTTGACCCATAAAACATACTGTAATTAATATTGAAGTTGACCTAAAATTCATATTGAGTTGATTTGGATGGTTCTCTGATCCATTGTATCTCTTACAAGCTAAATACTAATTTTTAGTAGCTGTTCGATTTCTATTAATAATAAATGTCTGCATGTGTGACTTTTCCTGATTCAAAGAGCAAGACATTTGAATACATGTACATAGTGGTGAAGAGTCATAAAAGATACATCTCTTTGTCTACAACATATTTACCATACATACACCTTGATCTTTTTAAAAAGGCCATGCCATAAATATTAAAAAATATTACAATCAAAGTTAGAGAGTGATGAGAATTTGGGACAAGAATCTTAGCACTAAGAAAATTTTCAATAGCAACACAATATTGCTTGATGTAGAGATACTCAGTTTTACTTTACAATTAACTTAATCTCTATAACTATCATCATTTTAATCACAATCTGTTGTACTTTATTTCATTGGTGGATCACATATCACGGATTGAATCAAACTAATTCTAGAACTAGCCTGTGCCTTGCATTGGCTATCAATCTAGTTTCTATAAAAGTGGTAAACATGCATTGTATCATTTGTAAGAAGATTGCTCAACTCAAGAACAAGAAGAAACCAATGTCACAACTATTCAGAATGAGAAGATGGATATTTTTTTCACCAGTCATGTCTACTACCCCCCCTATACTACAAATCTCTGTTATTTGCAACTGTCACATTGGTGCAGGACAAGCATTTGTAGAAACTCTCCAACAAAAGCTTTAAGACCAAAGTTTAAGCAAGTTGGCGGAACCAAGTTTGGCTGGAAATGGAAACATTCGGCATAAATAGCTCAAGCTCAGCCACCAAAGTAAGCTTGAGAAACATATTTAGGCTTGGCTAATAAATACGTGAAGCTCAAACAGACTCACTCTAGTTATCAGGTAAGCAATCCGGGCTCAATAAGCCTCGTAAAATGACTTGATTAGACCCAAAATAAAGATCAAACATAAGAAGAATAGACTCAGCTTCATAGGGTGGGGGAATTTTTGTGTTTCATCAATTATAGATGGAGCACGTGTTAAGGTTGGACTGAGCCTGTTCTCCAGCTCAAATTCAAGCTCAAGTGGCTTAGTTATTTACTTCAGTTGAGCCAAGTTGAAATAAAGATTGCCCCAATCTATGTCAATTAAAGCTCAAGCTTAGCAGACAACTGATGACAAGCAGGAATAGAGTTGTAGATAGTGAACCTAAATCCTAGATGGCAACCTAATCTGGTACGAGATAGAGCTTCCGTTAAATCTTGCCTCTCATAACAGTACATGGAGTCATATGAGAATGCTTACTAGAAACTACAGGTTTACCTAAAGGACATCATCTTTTTTAAGATCCACTTCCAGATTGCAAATCCAAATGCATGTTCGTTCCTAAACCAGCAGCAGCTCATCTCTTTGTGCCTATATAATGAAATTGCTAAGCTTGAAATGTAGTACATTTTTAAGAAGTGATCCAAAAGCCAGAAGGAGGCCTTCTCCACCTAAATTGATTTGATTACCTTATACAGAACCATCAGTGGTAAGCTTAAGGCTCATGCAGCAAACAATTGACCAAACATCCAAGAATTTGGCACACGTCTTGTTCTAAGAAAGTGCTTCCTCCGAGTTCTTATAATTGCATTAACTTGCTATCATATCACCTAATGCCATCCACTTCAATTCATCAACATCTATATCCACAACACTTGTTTACTATAAAATTCTTCATTTCCTAAATCTTAGCATTATAGTTACCAATGCTATAGCATATTATCAATTTGACTGTTACTCATATGAAACTAATATGCAGAAACAATCAACTCAAACAACATATATATATATGTGTGTGTGTGTGTGTGTGTGTGTGTGGCGTTGTGTGTGTATATATGTACTTCATATCAAAAACAATTAGGTAAATGGATTTCATTTTTCATTTTTTTTGGAATAGTAATAGAAGTCATTCATGAAATACTCACAGACATAAGACACCTATAGGTTTGTTCTTAGCCTTCAATAGTATATGATATGATACAAATACATATAATTCATCAATCCACATGAAATATCCTTTAAATTGAGAAAATCCATACCTTAAAATGTTCATATGCTAAATCAAGACGACAAGCACCAACCACACCGCTTGGAATGTTGAGCCGTTTAACATAGGAAACTGGAAACATTACAAAGTAGGTGGTGAGTGTAATCTCTACCTAAAAGCCTAAAACAGGTATAATGAAATTTGGAGAAAGAAATGGTCACATTTCCATAAACAAATGAAAAAAGAGAGACTCATTTTGTCAAAAAAAAAAAACAGCCACAAAAAGAGTTCTCTTTTTATATAGTATAAAATGACACAATATTCTCAATTTTGTCATCTTAATTCCATTATATGCCACCACTATGTAACTAAACACTCATTATATTTAATGGTAAATATGAAATAAAAATATAACATTAACATATGCATATATTATGAATGAGACTCTTTTTGTGAAGCCATAAGTAATTTTTTTTTATTATTATTATTACTCCATCCGTCCCACAAAAACTAGCCTAGTTTGATTTTTTCAGTCAATTGACCAACTTTGTAATAATATTTTGTACTAATTTCTTGTAAATATAGACGGAGAAACTATAATCATAAGAAACTATATCGAATTTACTAACACCTCCAATTTTCATAGGTTTGAAAGTATAAACAAATATGCTTAATTCTCAATAAAAATTAGTCAATTTGACCAAAAAAAGAATCAAACTTAGCCAGTTTTTGAGGGACCGGGGGAATATTATTTCATTGTAAGGGTGCTCCCTCTTGATGAAACTATTGCGTCTGCCCCTGCTTGAGGACTGAGGATCTATAGATTTCAAATTCATTCACAAATGAGCTTGGCCTAAGTAATCAAAATCCAGTAGCTCCTATCAAAAACCTATAGAAGTTTCCTCAAGAAAAATAGTACTTATATGATAGTTTTATACTGGTCGTAGCAGGGGGGGAAATTAAACGAGGAGAGAGAGAGATCAAGTGATTACAGAAAATCTATCGTTAAGCATTATGCCAATACCTGCATCACCTAGATCCATGAAAAAGCGAAAGACAGGGCCATTCCTCTCACTCTTAGTAACTGCTGCAAACATCTTCTTAAGCCACGCTGGAGTTCTGTGCCAAAGGAATACAATGAAAAACCTGTCACTAATATCGCAACTGGGTTGCTTTATCCTACTACACTTAGAGAGCCCACGCCATAATTATAAACTGGAATGTGCATTTTTCAAGAAGAAGAAAACAAGGGAAACAGATAGGTAGCAATATTATACACATTGTAACTGCAAACTGAAAATAAAATTAAAAGCCAAAAGAAAAGAATCACGCTTTCAACATCAAAGCAAAATCAAACAAGTAAAACAATACAATCAGCATAGCCAGAAACCAACATACATCAAATTTACAAGCATATGATTACAAATAAATCTTCAATGTCCAGGTTCTTCTTTTATCTAAACCATCCGCTTCCCCAATAAAATGTTCAGAAGATCCGCCAATCACCTAAGGTTGGCAATCTGCTATGCTTCTTACAATTTACATAAACTCAAAAGCACACAAATTTACATAAAGCACAAATACCATTCATAATGACCATATTGTGGAAATGTATTGACCCAGAAGTAAATATACCTTATTGTAGAAAAACAAGAAAAGGCTAATTCAACTTTCTTGTATTACCTACTAATGGGTCCCAATTGCACCATTCCCATTTTTCTTCTGTTCTTTTTGGTGAGTCTCTGAGAAAGGGTCACTGTTCCTAGTTCAAGCACAAACTATACTACGTATTCAAACAACACGATGATTCATAAAGTAACATGAGTATAACTATCACCCAAATAGCAATACAACATATTAACTGAACATAAATACCAAAAATAAAGTAATAACTTACACTTGAAACACGAATTCAAAAATAACAATACTTGACAAATACATAACAAAGTAGAGTGAGGGATAAAGGGAATACCTTTTGGAAATAAAGGGTATGTCGAAGTGAGTAGAGACAGCCATCAGGCCAGTTCCGGAAAGATCACACATACTGAAAACCTGACCCACAAAGGCCGGTCCACCACCCTTTCCATTCGAATTCAGACCGGCAATCCTGACCGTCGACGGAAACCCAGAACCGGCCTTGGCCGACATACTCTTTTCTGACGACGACGTAGATGGTCTCAAAGATAACGAGTCGCTCTGAGTCGGCTCAAACAGCGACGATGTTGGTAAAGATAGTGCCTTTTGTGCAGGAAAAATAAGCGGCGATAATATCTTCGACGGAGTGGTGGTTACCGGCGGCGTTTTAGGAAGGATAGATGATAAATTGGTGGTAGTGGATTTGATATAGCGATAAATGTTGTCGATTGGATGGTTGTGGAGGGGTTCGGTTGTGGTCGCCATTTTTGTATGAATTTTTCTCCCTAATTATTATCTGTTGTTCGGTTCTCTAGCAGGAAGAGTCGAAAATATTCATATCTACTGTTTTTTTATTTAAATAATACTAAACAAACGACTTATTTTATAATTTATCTTACATACTTTATTTCAATTTTTATGTGGGATCGATTATTTGGGGTTAAAAGTTATATTAAAATAATTTATTCATTAATATAATAAAATAAAATATATCACACTAATAAATTATAAAATAAGTTTAGTCTCAAACCCTGCTCTCTTTTTTATTGTCCGGATAGATTTTAAGCTCTGTTAAATGTCTTGGAACTACCTTCCACTGCTCCTAAATCCTAATCCTATCGAAGTCCAGTCTAAGGCTTGTTTAGTAATTTAAAATTTCAGTGATTTTTTTATCTAATAAATAAATTTTTTTAATAAAAATTATTGGCTGATTGGCACTTCTGTCCTTTCAAATTGTCATCTACTTTTAAACTCGTTCCTAAAGTACCATTTTCGTCAGTTAGGTCCTTAAAATGACATTTTATTGGCGTTTTTATTCCTTCAACCCATTTTAACCTAAACCCGACCCATTTTGACCAAGTTTAACCCAATCCAAATTTTTAATATTTTAAAATATAATAGTATTTTTAAAATAAGTTTAAAATAATAATTATATTTAACATTTTAAAAAAATAATATTTAATTATTTAAAATAAATTATTATTATTAAAATAATAATAATTTTAATATTTTAAAATAAAATAATTATTTTAAAAATAAAATATTAGTTTTTATAAAAAAAAATAATTATATTTAATATTCTAAAATAAATATTTTTAAATAATTTTAATTTTTAATATTTTAAAAGTAAGAAATATTTTTGTAAATATTATTTTTAAAAATAATATTTACTTTTAAAATATTAAAAATTAAAATTATTTAAAAAATATTTATTTTAGAATATTAAATATAATATTTAACTTAGAATATTAAAAATAATAATTATTTTAGTTTTTTTATAAAAAAAATTTGAATAATTATTATATTTATATTTTAATTTATTTTAATTTTTAAATATTTACTTTTAATATTATAAAATAATTATTATTTTTCATATTCCAAAATAAATATTTTTAATAATTATTATTTTTGAAGAAAAAATAATATTTAATATTCTGAAATAATTATTAAAAAAATTATTATTTAATAATTACTAAAAAAAAATTAAAATAATCTTAATAATTATTATTTTATAAATTAAAATAATCTTAATAATTATTATTTTAAAAACTAAAATAAGCTTAATAATTATTATTTTAAAAATTAAAATAATCTTAATAATTATTATTATTAAATACTAAATTTTTTTATTGTTTTAATAAGTATTTCAGAATATTAAATATTATTTTTCCTTCAAAAACAATAATTATTAAAAATATTTATTTTAAAATATTAAAAATAATAATTATTTTATAATATTAACAAATTAAAATAAATATAAATATAAATATAATAATTATTCAAAAAAAAAAATTATTATTTTTAATATTCTAAAATAAATATTATATTTTATATTCTAAAATAATTATTATTTTTAATATTCTAAAATAAATATTATTTTTAATATTTTAAAAGTAAATATTATTTTTAAAAATAATATTTACAAAATTATTTTTTACTTTTAAAATATTAAAAATAATAATTATTTTAAATATTTTAAAAAATATTTATTTTAGAATATTAAATAGAATAATTATTTTTATTTTTTTAAAAAACTAATATTTTATTTGTAAATATTAAAAATAACTATTTTTAAAATAATTATTTTATTTTAAAATATTAAAATTATTATTATTTTAATAATAATAATTTAATTTTTTTAAATGTTAAATATAATTATTATTTTAAACTTATTTTAAAAATATTATTATATTTTAAAATATTAAAAATTTGGGTTTGGTCAAACTGGTTGGGTTGGGTTAAATTTGGTCAAAATGGGTCGGATTTATGTTAAAATGGGTTGAAGGAACAGAAACGCCAATAAAATACCACTTTAAAAACCTAACTGACTAAAATGATATTTTAAAGACGATTTTAAAAATGAGTTGCAACTTGAAAGGATAGAAGTGTCAATCAGTCGAAAATTATTACTACCTTTTTCGTCAATGAGCTTTTCCCCAATCTTTGGGACAATATTTGCTTTTTTTCAAAGAATCAGGCATGTTAATTAAACAATAAAAAATTGCTGACTAATTTAAGAATAAAGTATGGTCCATTTTTTTACAATGTTACCCTCTATTTTTGAGTTTGAGATTAAAAAGCAAATAATGGAAACTTCATTTACAGCCCCAATATATATATATATATATATATATATATATTATTTCATGTTGTTACTGGATTTATAAAATGTAGAAGAAAAAAAAATTAAATTTTACATTTAAATTACTAAATTATCCTTATATTAATTTTATTATAATATAGAGGACATAATAAGGATTATAAAAAATTATCTTATGTTATTTAACTTTTCGTAAATTTTTTGACGAAAAAAATTATCCAGAAAAATGGTTAAAATTTCCGTTTATTTTTTTTCCTATTCATTAAAAAACTAAGTAACAAATGAAATGGATATACACTTTTTGTCTATTTTAAAATTTAGTAATAGAGATTTTTCTTCCTTTCGGTCGTAAAAGGATAAAAGTGTTTAGATAAGATGTGATAAATTTATTATTTTACCATGCAACAAAAAGTTAATATAGTAAAAACTCAAAATATATATTACAAACGAAGTTATATGGTATATAATTTATCTCAAAATTTCTCCTACATCCTTAGGATTGAATCATAAAAACAATAAAATATAATAAAAAATGTAAAAACAAAAAAATTAATTAAAAATAACAAAAAATATAATTACAAACGAAGACACGAATCATTTTTCTTTTAAATAATAAAAACAAAAAATGTATTAAAAAGGCAACCAAAAAAATTTGAACCCCGAAAATGGGACGGAGGTGTAATAAATATGGTTTATTACCAATATGTCTTCAAAAAAACACTTATCCTGATAATCTTAAGGGCTAATATAGGAAAATTCAAATACATACATACATTATGATACATACGTTTCCGGATCTGAAGACAGTGGGTACTCCTTAAGTTATTTGTATCCGAGAAGAAGAGACGCCTATTTCTCTCTCTCCGGTCTCTTCTTTCTCAACCTGGGCGCCCTGTAACTTATTCCCGGCGTTTGATTGTTCAGGATAAGAAGCAGATCCCCTATCTCTTTTCGGGTATCAGGTAATCAAACTACATATATGTGTGTGAATTATCTTTTACATACATTAGTTTTTTAATTCATGTGTATGATTAGATGTATCAGCTATTTTTTATGGTAGAATTGTAGATGGGGCTTTTGATCTTTCATTTTTCGTGCTGTTTTAATCTGAAATTACGTGCTCGAATATAGGTTTATTTGTGGGTTTTAGATATTTAGTAGATTTCACTGAATCCACTCCAACTTTATTTATTACTGTCGATACAAGTAGATTTGTTGCAAATGATTCTATCATCTGTATGATAGAGCTCTGTTTGATCTTGGGAGTTGGGCACGACCTGGCCAGCTTACCACTTTAATATGGAAAAAGCATTGAATTTGACTGTGCTGATGCTCTTCTAGTATCCATCAGTATTTAATTGACTCCGTATTTTATTGTAGTTGATTTGTCTTGAACTCTGTACCATGTAATATGTATTTCCATGAGCTGTTCATTAAAATTTAGGTTATAAATTTTGCGCTAATTTGTTTAATCTCTAAAGGATTTGCTTGTCAACTTTTGACCAAAATAGACGCAAGGATGCACTTTTATGTCTAGCAGATGATATGATTTTAGATTGCCATTTCTTTCTTATTCTATCTAGTTCTGATTCTTATTATCTTCCTTTTCTTTCTATATGTTGGCTAGTTCTTTTTAAGCAATGGAGAATATAAGTATGCATGATCAACTATTATCTTCAAAGAATAACTTAACTTAAACTTCTAAACTTTGAGCTTAGTTACATATTAAAATCAGGACATACTTGATTCTAAGTTGAATCATTCGAACTATGAAGATAGTTGCAGATTTTAGTTGAATAACATTTTTAATTGGATAGTAACAGGAGTTCCAGATACTTGTTAAAACATAAAGATAAAATAGTAAGAATTCAAGATTGAGTCGTATGTTCCATGGCTTTGCAAGGATCAAATAACTGTGGGAGTCGGTATTGTGTTGTACCACCTTTTAAGTTTCTATTCTATATTTGGATTATCGTCCAGAGTAATATTTGGTACCACACATTGGTTAAGGACTTATTAGGGGATTATAGTCCAGAGCAAATATTTGATGCCAAACATAGTTTAAGCACTTGTTAAAGGATTACAGTCCAATTAGTCCAAATAGTTGGCCCACATGTTTCTATTAAGCCTCTATTATCTTTCGGGTCGTCACATTTTGGGAGCCTTCTTGAAAGATCAAGCCATTAAATCTTATAATGTCTGACAGTAACCCTCTAAATTACACATTTAATTTATAAATGTTGTGATTTATATGCTTCCAATTTGTGGAGAATGGCAAGTGAATTACATAATTTTTTTTATAAGTTTGACTTGCAACGGGGTCTTCTATTTTCGAATATGATGATGATATTAGTGGTGTGTTCTGCCATGGATCAGCTGACCATCCATTTAGAATCTGTTAGCAGGTACAGGAGGCATATACAACTTGGTGCAGACAGAAGCTCCTCATGGCTGCTTCGGAAGAAAATAGTGGATTGTTCCCAATTTTCATTTTGACAATTCTTGCCCTGCCTTTAGTGCCCTATACAATACTGAAATTATGTCGTGCTGCCTCAAAGAAAGCCAAGACTATCCACTGTGAGTGTTCGGTTTGCTCTCGATCCGGAAAGTATCGTAAATCAATTTTTAAACGGGTGAGTGCCTGTTTTTACCTCAAGGAATGAGTTGCCTTTATGTAGTATGAGTATCTTGTGATCCTGAGTGTAGTTTTGTTTTTATCTATTTCAAAATTACTTTTGCAGATTTCAAATTTCTCAACATGCAGTAACATGACAGTGGTGCTTCTCTGGGTTATCATGGGTGTCCTTGTTTATTACATTAAGCATATAAGTCGTGAGGTAAACACATTTGTAAAAGGCTGTGTCTTGATGGATGTTGACCATGTTTCATTAATTTAGTTTATTTTAAACTTCCAGTTCTCTCTGCTAATTCTGAAAATTGTGTCGGGATAGTTTTATATAATAAATATACTAACAACAGGTATTCATATGTTTTAATATTTCATTAAACTGACATACTTTTTATTATCAGGTTCAAGTATTTGAGCCATTTAGTATACTTGGATTAGAACCTGGAGCTTTAGATTCTGAAATAAAGAAGGCATATAGGAGACTTTCTATACAATACCACCCCGATAAAAATCCAGATCCAGGTTGAAGATGTTCTAACTCTCAGTTTATATGCGTGTGCTGTCTTTTGTTTGTATGAACTAGAATCCTGATAATTATGAGTGCTTTGTGTTGTTTAAATTTTCAGATGCGAATAAGTACTTTGTTGAGTACATATCCAAGGCTTATCAAGCTCTGACAGATCCAATTTCACGCGAGAATTTTGAAAAATATGGCCATCCAGATGGCAGACAGGTATTCATACCTTTGTCTCAAGGAGCCAATAGCCCTTTTATGTATTTGTGGTGTGATAAGTAGTTAGAATGCGGTTATATTCATGTATATAGAAACTACTATATTATTTTTTTATTGCAGGGGTTTCAAATGGGTATAGCTCTTCCCCAATTTCTGCTTAACATTGATGGAGCATCTGGTGGGATACTGTTGCTTTGGATTGTAGGAGTCTGTATTCTGTTGCCACTGGTGATAGCTGTTGTATATCCTGTCAAGGTCATCCAAATATACTGGAAATTATGTCATGCATCAAACACTGTCGGCATATTATTACTTTATGAAACCTTCGTTGGCCCCAAGGTATGGTAATCATTCTTAATATATAGGTATTTGGAATCTTTCTTATGAATGACTTTTACATAATTTGATTTACAGTGCAGTATGGTATCTACACAAATACTGAATGTTAAAACTTGTTAGTTAATAGACCTTTATTCATGAAAGTGGTGTATGTTATTTTTGATATTACACATGCTATTATATGTGTGTGTGTGTGTGCACTTTAGAGAATTTTGTTCCTTTATATGTGTAGGAGCACTCACTTTGGCTCTTTAACCAGTCAATAATAATGGCTCATTTAAATTGCTATCTGCATTGTTGCTACTAGCCTTTGCCTATACTCAGTTGGCCTCTGTTTAGCTGTAATGCACGTGGTTCACATGTATCTATAGTGACATATCTTTATTCCTTTGTAATATATAAATTTGCAGCAAAGTCATGGACGTGTTTATAAAGGCTGCTGAATACATGGAGATTCCAGTTCGTAGGTCAGATGGTGAACCCCTTCAGAAGCTTTTTGTGGTAGTTAGAAGTGAGTTGAATTTGGACCTTAAGAACATAAAACAAGAGCAGGCAAAGTTTTGGAAGCAGCATCCAGCACTTGTTAAGGTAGATTTGTGATGAAAATTAATGTTCTAAAGGGCAAATGGATCAAATAAATTGTAGCCAGCAGGATCTAAGTTTTGGCTTTTCATTTTTTGATTTTAAAATGAGTCATATTATTACTACCATGCTCTTTTCCTTTCAGACAGAGTTGTTGATTCAAGCCCATTTAACTCGTGAAACAGCCGCTTTATCACTAGAATTGCAGCGAGACTTCAAGCGTGTGCTTGAACTTGCACCTCGCCTTCTTGAAGAGTTGATGAAGGTAATTTGTAGATATCCTATACACTTTCCAAGTGCACTCTTGGTGATGGTAAAATTGGAAATTAAAATTGTGGCATTTGCCTAAATTTGGTTTCCCTTTGGCGAAGAAAATGACACTTGGAAGTGGAGTATCATTGTGGCATGTTTGTTGAAATCAACTTTTTGCATTAGCATATAGATAGAACTCATCAGTTTTCTTAAAATTCCTACATGCTTTTATCAAGATATATTCTGAGCTTTAGAAAGAACTGATACAGTCGTAGAGAATTGTCTAAAATCCCTTCTGTAAGTACATCTGCAATCTACCCAAGTATTAATTTGCACATGTCACTTTTTGATGTACTTGCTTCTAGGGAATACTATCGCTAGACTTAGTGTGACGCCCCCAAAATAGGTCCACACAACCCATTCTGAGTCGTCAAAATACACACTACAAAATTCAAATACAAATCTTCGTATTCCCACTATTAAACTGTCGTGCAAAATATGACCACACATAAACTGTGAGTTTCAATACAAATAACAATATTCATACTCCTTATCAATGATACGTTACATAAAGGTACAGTCAATAACTGTTTTAGGAATTAAAATATTTGGAAAATGCTCAAGGAAACCTTCGTACATAGGAGGCCATGCTTCTAAGTTATAATAGATATCGTAGGACTTGAGAATTAACATTGGTCGACCCAATAGACTCCAAAGAAGAATGAGACAATGTTCGAAAAAACGGTTGAGGCGTAAGCCTTAAGGCGCGCATCAAGGCGAAGCGGAATATGGGTGTGGCGAGGCTTACGCCACAGACGGTAAATCAGATACTTGCGCCTTTTAAGCCTGAGGCCTACGCCTCAAAGCCATTCGCCTCAAGGCTATTCAAGGCGTGAGCCTTAAATTGACTTAAAAAATACCTAGATCTGATGTTCTTTCTTCATAGTTCGAATTTTCTTCTCGCTTCAATTCTCTCTCTCGTCACCGTCGTCAGAAGTCGCCTTCTTCATCGCCGACTCAGTTCATCATCGCGGACTTCATCGCCGACTTCAGTTCTCTCTCTTTCTGCAGTTCGACTTCGACTTCTTCATCGCCGACTTCGACTTCATCTTCTTCGACTTCGACAGGCCTTCTTCGACTTCGACAGGACTTCTTCGACTTCGACAGGACTTCATCTTCATCGCCGACTTCGACTTCGACAGGCCTTCGTTCTTCTTCGACTTCGACAGGCCTTCTCTGTCTCTCGTCGTGCACATAAATAAACTGGGTAATGTATATATATTAATAATTATTATATCATATGTATATCAGTATATATATTATATTATATTTATTAATTGGGTACTTAATTAATAAATTATTATGTATATATATATTCAACTGTGTAACAATAATTTTTTTTATTACAATTATATGTATATTAGTATATATATACAGTAATGACTCATGTGTGAATTAACAATCATATACTTTTAAATTTTAATCTGTTAATTTTTTTATTATATTGATTGTGAATTGTTATTATGGGTAAGAAAGATTGATTGATGATGATGATGGGGATGATGATCTAAGATTTGATCCATTTTTCAAGCCGCTTGATACGAATGATACACTGCTTATATAGTAATGGATGATCACTATATAAGTACTTGATATTATGTTGTTTTGATGTTTTGTAATGATACATTACTGTGACGTTGGTTATTTATGTCTTTTATGACCTTAATTATAATGATGAATTATTTTATGGTTTTATTAGTATTTTTTCATAATTTTTTAGGGACTTTTAGGTATTCAAATTGAGGCTTCCGCCTCGCTCCGCCATGAAGCTTACGCCTCCCTTGGTCCGGAGAAAAACGCCTCGTACCGCTTTTAGCTTTTTCGAACATTGGAATGAGAAGATTACTATTCTGTTTATTCCAATGGTGGGTATTCTCTTGTTATATAATTATCCCCATTGTCTCAAACTGAGGATTATATTCCAACCATACTCCAAGATTATATAGGTAGTGCTCATAGATATAATCAGCAAGTGGATGCGCACAACTATGTCTTATGGTAACATGAAATCGTATGTGGTTAGACATCTTATATGATAGTGACAACACACCCTTCCAAAGTCGGGTACACCTCACCTAAGTCGGGTCACCAAAATCAACTGTTAAATGACGTATAAAATACGACACACATTTAAAGTTCTCAATACAATTATATATTGTCATGCTGTTTTATAATGTATTGAGAAACTTCAACAGTCACAGACCATCACTCTATTTTCTTGTTATCCCTGCTCGACCCAGCTACACTCTTATTACCTGAAAGGAGTTGTGAAGCAAAAGGGTTAGCACAAATAGCCCAGTAAAGAATATTATGACTAAAGATAATTAAATTATCAATAACCTTCATCAGTAATAAATCCGATATTTAGAACATATGGTAGATGATAAAAGGTTTCAACTATAGTTGCAGCGGAAAAAGCAATCCATTAGAAGAGTCAAATAGACCATAATGTCTATTATTTTCTCCATGTTAATAGTCCACCAACAATATTTTATCTTTGTAATTTCAATCAACAGTTCCTCTCCACAATCATGTAAATAGTTCATGATCATAATTATGTTGATAAATTCCTCTTCGCACACAGGACGAAGATAATTTTCATCACCTGTCTTTAGCTGAAACACCAAAGATCATGGTTATACCAAATCACAGTTCCTTTTCATAATTATGCTAATAAATTCATCCTTGCACTCAGGCTAAATATATTCATTTGTAACATCAATGGTCATGATTATACTAGTCTACAGCTTTTACTTATAATCATGTTAGTCAATTCATCTTTGCACTACGGGCCAAAGATATTCAACAGTAACATCAATGGCCATGATCATGCCAAACACTTGTCCATTTTTGCACTACGGGCCAAAGATATTTATCAATCAACAGTTCATTTTTGCACTACGGACCAAAGATATTCATCCATCAACAGTTCATCTTTACACTACGGGCCAAAGATAATTTTCACCACAATTTAAGACTGAGGATTATGACAATGATATAAAGAATGAATCCAGTGAGATTAAAGGACAAATATTAGATATTTATAATTCAATTTATCCAGAGTTCAAGAATATTCAAATTGTCAACATGAAGATCAACAAATGGATCTAATTTCAAGAATATATTTCATAAATCAAAGATAATTTGGACAGAAAAATAAATCAATTTTTGTCGTGAATAGTATCCCGTGAATAGTATCACGTGAATAGTATCCCGTGAATAATACCCCGTGAATAGTACTCCTGCATGAATAGTACCCCGGATGAATAGTTCTCTTGTATGAATAAAAGATAATTTGGACAAAAAAATCAACTTTGTCGTGAATAGTACCCCGTGAATAGTACTCCGGCATGAAAAGTACCCTGAATGATAGTATCCCGACATGAAAAGATTAAAATCTCAATAACAAGTTCAGACCAATATTCCATTGAAATAGTATTCCATACGAGTATGAAAGAATATACGAAACTATAAATGAATTTTCACTTGTCATGCGGTAATTCGCGTAGACAGGTCATTTCCACAATTTAATCAAATGAATACAAAGGATTATTCACCATGCATGCGGTAGTCCGCGTAAACAGGTTATTCCCACAGATTAATAAGGAATATAATGAATACGAAAGGTTATTCATCAGGCATGCGGTAGTCCGCGTAGACAGGTTATTCCCACAGATTAGTAAGGAATAGAATACGAAGGGTTATTCACCATGTATGCGGTAGTCCGCGTAGACAGGTTATTCCCACAACTTAATAAGGAATAGAATGATAACCCTTACGAGTATTGAAATCTTGACGAATACGAAAGAAATAATACCCCTTACCTCAGTAGAAGATTGAATACTGAAATAGTGTAATAGCAGAATACTCTTCTTCTTTCTCTCTTTATAATTTCTCTCATTATAGCTTGTGATTATAACTTTGCTCTTCAAAATGGTATGAAAAAATGAATGGATGGAGAAGTATTTATAGGCTGAAAAAAGGTGGGTTAATTACACTTTAGTACCTCCATCTTTACCTATATTTTTAATTTAATCCCTCAAGTTTATCAATCTTGCACCACCTCCCCTGCAACCACTCACCAACCATTTATTATCCATTAATCAAGTGGCCCCCACATGTCTACAACCACCCATTAATTGCTCATTTATCCGATTAATTCTCCGTTTAGTCAATTTAATATCCGGAAATCAACTATTATCGAAATAAATATCGATTTCCATTAACATTAATATTTTCAACACAATGAAAATATTTTTATCAACCATTCATCATTAATATTATAATTCACAATATTGACAACCAGATTGTTCCTAGAAAAGAGGGGGCTTTTCGATAAGGATTTATCCTCATTGGCGCGCAATTAAATAACCTAACCCCTTTCCTCGACAGAACTTTCTACACATTGTTAATAATGCTATCTAATAATATCATTTAAATAATATGAGTGACAATTATTTATTTAATAATGTAAAATACTGTGATAATTATTTAATCAATAATATAAAATATTGAACAGTAATTACTGTAATATTTATCGGATGAGTGACTTCTTACGTAATAATCAATAATTTGAAATACTGTGCAATATTGTGTGCTACTGTGCAACAACGCGTATTACTGTATTTTTATCATCGGATATTTTAACAGTTTAACGATAAAAATTTTGCCGTTATTTTTATAAAAATGGTATTTATGTCGCTTTTTATATTCGACAGTTATTCCGTTGTGGGGTCCACCAATAATTGCGTCGTCGTACGAATATTCCCCGACCAAACGAATATTCCCCGACTTCTGTCGCTTTCTATATCCAACATTTATTCTATTGTGGAGCCCACCAATTATTGGTTATTTTGGCGCCGTCGTCGTACTTTACCGAATATAATATTCTCCAACAGAACGAATATTTTATGACAACTTGCTTATTTTGTAAAATTTGCACATATCACCCTTAGCTTTAAACTTTTATCAATTTAACCATTTACTGAATAGAATAATAATTATAAGAAAAATTGAATATTTTTATTTCATAAAATTCGGGGTCTTACACTTGGTGTCTCCAGTATTTGGGAAAAGTCATCTGGTAAATTTGGGGAAGTTGTTACTTATATTCTTCATGGTTGTCTTACCTGTATATAAATTATGTCCCATCCTCGTTAACTTTCTTGGGAATATTTTTTTTTTCAAATTTTAGCTAAATGTCTGAGGTGAAGGAAGGTCAAAGGTTTCTCAGTACAATTGTTGGAAAACTAGAAAATAGTGGAAAATTGAGACGCCGACAAAAAATATGTATTAGGTTGCATTTTGGATCTGATATATTTAGTCTATTTGGCAAAGCACCGAGCTCTTTTCTGCTGATTATGAGCTCAAGTTCATTTAATGTCATGGTTTTTTATACAAAAAGATATTTTATTTTGAAAGATGGGTGGGGGAGGGGGGAGTAACAATAGCAAGGACGGGTAGTCCACCATTAATAGAAAACAATGGGAAAAGAAGTAAAGAACATGTCACTTAAATATCAACAGCTTTCCAAATCTTATTTAACTGCAAATAGTAAACCGCAAAAGCTTCCATTGGAGGATGGCCACAATATTCAAGGCAACAACACTTGACTTATCATAAAAAAAGAATTTCGTGAGTTTTGTTCCATCCTAGTACCCATCTCTAAACTTAGGCTCAAGGTTACAACTCTAAGAAAAAATGGAAGCAATCTGAGTGAGACGAGAAAATGCATGACAACTTTGAACCTCTACAACCCCAAGCCAAGCATCCTCACTGAAACAAATGTGATAATCATGAGCAGCCTGGATAATCCCTTGTTGATCTACATTGACTCTTGTATTGTTTGGTGTTCTGTAGTTTTGTTTGACCTCTTCATATATATCTATTTTTTGTAGTATTTATTCAAAAATAAAACATACTTGTTGTCAAACAATTATGGGTTGAACTCTTTATCCTGTTCTTTTGATTTGTGAAGAAACCTGGGTCTCATACTTAATAATGTATTAATTGCTATATGCAGATGGCGGTAATACCTCGCACTGCTCAGGGGCATGGCTGGCTAAGACCTGCAGTTGGGGTAGTTGAACTTTCTCAATGTGTTATTCAGGTTTGTATCTTAGGACTATATACTGATATATTGATTGTAACAAAATTCTTGGTTTCTTTTGAGAAAAATTGGATTAAAGCTGACTTATGCTTTTGTTTAGTTTAGTTTCTGTTTTTGTTTTTATTTTTTATATTAAAGCATATGGATATCTTATTCATGGTCACTTGTGCAGGATAGACCAGTTTTAAAAGTAGTTATTTAATCCACATTATTGCAAATTATTCTTGAATAAATTGCAGAAATCTCTAGTAACTCCTGAATCTATACCTTTTATCCCTCACTGTCCTTAGCACAAACAGCTATGCTTAACACGATGTGCATTGTTTTTCATTTGCTCAAATATGCTCTAAATTTTTCAATATGTTTTTGTCTGCTCCGAATTGCTCGTGGCAGATATATACTTCCTGAATTGCTAAATCTTCTTAATGCTCATAGTTTCTGATTTCAGATGTTATCATATTTAGACATACTAGTTTACATGCGTAGTTACTGGGGAAAAACCAGCTTACTTATTTGGAGAGTTGCCCCGTAAGGATCATATCATAAAATAGAACTAAGAAGTACACCTGCCAAGAAGTTGTACTTTACCTTTTAAGAACCGAAAAAGAAAGATGTATATGAATTAACTATGTTGCAATTTATTGTTTATTTTATCCCTGAAATCTAGACCGTGTATCTTGGTTTCCTTAGTTTTTGATGCAAATGCAATTTTTTTTTTCTATGATAATCTCTTTGCTGAGTGCTTGAAGTATCTAATGATAGTTGAACTTCTAGGTTTGATGCACAATTTTTGAAGTATGTATTGAATAATGGCTGTGCGTCTGATCTTGTCATGGAGTTATTGCCGTTGGCTCTACCTTTATCCTGAGCACATAAATATTATGTCTGATGTTCAAGCCTTTTAGGTTTAGATAGTTTCCGTATCACATTGAACCCTATACTAGTAGTTTTGTTTCCATATTGTGAAGCTACAAGGAAGTGTTGTCTAACTGTGAACCTTGATGCAGGCTGTTCCTCTTAGTGCTAAGAAGGCTGCTGGAGGGTCTGCTGAGGGCACTGCACCCTTTCTGCAGCTACCTCACTTTAATGAAGCTGTCATAAAGAAGATAGCACGCAAGGTATGTGGCCTCTTCTTACTCTTGCCACAAAGGAATCTAATTGTTCATCCGCCAGTTGATCAGCTATCTTTAATGTAGCTACACCATTCAGCCATAATTGATGAGTTCATAGTTCCCAAGTGCAAACTTGCTAAGTAAACCTTACTGTCATTGTTCTGCAATTGGTTCAGTAGCATTTGTTTTGCAATTGGCTTGGACGAACTCAAAACTTTACAATATCTGAAAGTTTAGTAGAGGAAAATGAGTACGTAATTCACATTGGCATCCAGTTTAGACTCTTGCTTGTGCCGTCTTCTTAAATTTCTATTTTTCCTTGGTGTAGGTGACGCTTACTTTTTGTTGTTGTAACTACCCAGTGAAGCAATAATAAATCACTGCTTGAAGTATCAGGGGAAACTGTTCGATTTAATTTATCTGTGCTTGTGCTGGTGTATAAGCTTGATTACATATTCACTTGCCAGTCATAAAACTCTTGGCACCCTTCCTTTTGGTGGTCTCTCTAACAACTCTTTTGCATTTGTAGCTTCAGTTTTGACATACGCTTTAGTTTATTAAAATTGACAAACTGAGTTCAGTAGAATTATTAGAAATTGAAATTTGTGATTACATAAATTTAGAGCAGTGACGTAGTAACTTAGAGCATGCCGATGATGTTTAACTGCAAGACCTGCAACTATTTACGTGTCAGTGAGGTAGAAATGTAGTAAAAGAGATACCTCCAAAAGTCAATTTGAATGTTTGAAATTGGCCAAGCTTAGTTGATTATTAAGCAGGGTTTCTTGTTGATCTTCTATTCTTGCAATAAAGTGAAATATTAGATAGTTTATTAGGTATTAGCTGATTCTTTATTTATCTTGCTTTTTCATTATTTGCAGAAGATACGGACATTTCAGGATCTGCGGGATATGGCACTTCAGGATCGTGAAGAGCTGCTTTCTCAAGTTGTTGGTTTCTCTGCTGCCGATATACAAGATGTCGAAAGGGTACTGGAAATGATGCCTTGCATAACTGTCGAAGTTACTTGTGAGACTGAAGGTGAAGAGGGTGTACAAGAGGGTGACATTGTCACAGTTCAGGCTTGGGTAACGCTCAAACGGGCTAATGGGTTGATTGGGGCCCTTCCTCATGCCCCATACTATCCTTTTCACAAGGAAGAAAATTATTGGTTTCTGCTTGCAGACCCCAATTCGAATGATGTGTGGTTTTCTCAGAAGGTCATATTTATGGATGAAGCTGCAGCTATAACTTCTGCTTCAAAAGCAATTGAGGAGACAATGGAAGGTTCAGGGGCAACTCCTAAGGAGACTAGCAAAGCTGCTAGAGAAGCAGTTGAGAAAGTTAGGGGTGGGTCACGATTGGTGATGGGAAAGTTCCAAGCCCCAACTGAAGGAAATTATAATCTTACTTCTTATTTACTCTGCGACTCATGGATTGGTTGCGACAAAAAGACAGGTGTAAAAGTTAAAGTGTTGAAACGCACTCGAGCTGGTACCCGAGGAGTTCATATGGCAGATGAAGGACCCATCATGGAGGATGGCGTGGAAGAGGAAGAGGAGATTGAAGAGGAAGAATATTATGATGATTATGAGAGCGAGTATAGTGAAGATGAAGAAGAGACGAAAGAAGCAAATAAGAAGGGCCCTGCCAATGGGACTGCAACTGGAAATGACAGGCAGTCTAGTTCAGAAAGTTCAGGCTCAGACGAGGATTAAAGTACTTGAGTTTACTCATTGTTGGAAAAATAAGTTTCTTATTGATTTTTAGGTTGACTTGTTTCGCGGTAGCAATTGTCTGTTATCTGTGTGCTCCTGATGGAGAGCCTTATTGTTTAATCTTCTATTGCTGATTTTGTAAACTAGATTTTTACCCCTAAACAACAGTTCAGAGTTACTCTTCCGAATCATAATTTCCCCCCATCTTTTATCATGTTTCTTCACTTACTGAAGCTGTACTGCACAATTCCTATGCCGAGGCTGAACAAAAGCAACTTCTAATTCTTTGCAACAGCCCTTGGGAGTTTAGATCCAACGAAGTTGACAGCTTGTTGTTTACTTTTTTGAGTGTTGGGTTCGTACATTTATTTTGTTTTTTTACCATTTGAGCCCCCCAACCCTCCATCAAAAATGAGTTGAGGCTCCTGCCAACCCGTCATTTTATCCCCGGCCCACCCAGGATTTTAGGACCAAAACTAGCCCAACAAATATTGGTTTGCCAACCCAGGCTGTGTGCATCACTAACCCTGGCAAGTAGTTAAAACAGGGACATGTAGTTTATTATTGTTATTTCCATTTTTATTTTATTTTTTTTATTTCTCAAAGTTTAATCAATCTTATAGGAGCAATATACTCATATTCTTATGCGGCATGAAACCCAGCGGTCAAATCAGAACTGGAACGGAAATTAGAAGGCAACACGGGTCCGTTATTTTAATTTTTTGGGCAAATGCCCTTCTTTCAATGATGGAACTTCTAAACCAGAAGTACAAAACATGATCGACGAAACAATGTTGTATTTGTGTTACATATTTACAAACCCTACCAATTTGATCTACAATGCCGTTACGTACATGACATTATTGACATGCCCACTGGAACACTGAATATCCTCCTGAGCTTTCTTTCCCACAAGTACAGAACCACAATGGGCATAGTAATATATGTGGAGATCCGGTCAAGTAATTATTTACCTACCATATTTTCAAGTTTGAATATGAAGAAGATGCATAGATTTCCGTGGTAGTTATCCCATCCCTTTAAAAATCTTAGCAACAGCATGTGACTGTAGAGCTATCTACTGGCAGTTTTCAAGGTTTATATTTGTCCAAAATACATTAGTTCAGTCTGGGATGCAGTGCTTTCGGCTGCCATCCACCATTCATCATCTTCGTCACCTGTTTGATCCTCCTGTTTGGAAAATAAAGAAAAAGAAGGTAAGGCAAATAAATTACAATCTGAAACTTGAAGTTGCAAGCAGATTAGCTATATTAAATAGGTTCTTTGAGAAATAATATTCTTCGACTTTGAAAATTTACAGATTTTAGTCGCACGAATGTCCTCAAGAAACTTGTGTTCCATCTCTATGATAATTAAAAGGCATGTAATTCCGCAATATTTTTGTTAACAGAGGCATGTCCTATAAGTAGTTCAAATATAGAATAAGGCACCAAAATCAATTAGGCTGCAGTAAGCTGAAACTCATGTAGTAATAGGACTAACCCTGAAATCCAGTGCCTTTTTTTCAACCTCGTCTGAAACTCTTATTGCCTCAAGCCACCACCCGTCCTTCTTGCAGCTATCCTCTATGGTTTCATCATTGTAAACTGTTCTATGCTCCTGCAATTCATTATTCCTCATTGGATTGAAGAAAAATGTAGAATCAGGAATGACTTCGTCAGGGACTGAACGTAATGGAGATCGATAACCTGGTACCAATACCATGATCAGTCAGCTCAGCAAAAGTTGAACAGTTCTCTGTCAGAAGTCTTAATTTCATAAATATGAGAACACGCAGCTGTCAGTTATAGAACAGAAATGATCCGTACCTCTGCAATCAGGATCATGACATTTCTGATAATAGGCAGCTTTTCTTAGGTCAACAATGTATATTACTAAACGAAAATGAAAAGACAATGCCTGTTAGTCTATTTTATCTACTTAAAATACCATTTCTCAAAATAAAAAATAAAATGAAGAGAATAGAGATTGACAGAATTTAAGGCCACAGGCAAGCAAATGAAGACAATTATAATATATACTCCCTCCGTTCCAAAATAAACATCCTAATTTCTTTTTTAGGATGTTTCAAAATAAATGTCCTATTTCTATATTAGTAACTATATTTCTCTTATTCTTCCTCTTATACCCTCATAATCTATTTAATATACTTATTGGGAATGTGAGAGTTACAAAAAAATATATCTAGAGAATTAAATGACATGTGAAAGAGTAATTATTAGGGTCATCAAAAAGTGAAAAAGCAATTATTGAGGTCATAGAAAAGTGAAAAAGTAATTATTGGGGTTATAGAAAAGTGAAAAAAAATACTTCAATTAATAAGTAATAAAAAAGAGTAATTTAGGTAAAAGAAAACTTTATTAATTAGCGTGCCAAAACTAATTAAGACGTTTATTTTGGAACGGAAGGAGTATTTTGGGAAAAAAACATCTTTCTTTCATCACAATACGAAAATTTCATGCTCACTAATATGAATAATAATAAACTGTCCACCCAAAAACCCTAACTACATTGGCCTGCTAGTGTCTTTTTCGGCACTATTATTTAAGGCTATTAGTTTCTCATGAACAGTTTTTCACGTAAAAGTGTCATCAATAACATGCTCTAACTTCCAGCCTCCTGCTGCTGTAGGGGTTTCATATAATATAGAAACCTGAGGTGGTAGTCAAGTATTCAGCATTTCAGCTACATGAACTTCTTCTAATTATAGGATTCGACATCAAATAGATAAAACAAAGAAACAAGCTAAGGAGATATGCTTTTAACCAGGTGTGTTACACTAAAGGAGTCCTGGACTATGATACAATTGAAAACTAGACTGGTTGTATATTCACTTTAAAATGGAAGGAAGAGGGTTAAATGAATTAAACTTACCATGATTGCTTTTATGTTGTCTACCTATTCGTTCACAGAATCTATTTCTTGACATGTTGTACACCATCAGTGCATACTCCGAGAACCAATACCAACTTTGAATTTTTCCTAAAAGTGCAATAAATCGTCAAGAAGTCAATACAACAGTCTTTTTTTAAAAAATTTAAACATTTATAAATGGCTTTCAACAGCAAAAGATGAGACTTGAAAGACTTGTCAAACTGCTTGCATCTGATGTGAGATGGTTCCAGAAAGCATATGAAAAGGCAACTTTGTTGGATTTGAGAAACCAAGAACTCATTATCCAGAGACAAAAAAATATTTGCATTTAAGTTGGCAAAACAACGAACAAACTTTTTCAACCAGCAATTTTATATGCCTGGTAGCTCAGCTCAATCTATTAAAGGGTTAATCAGTCAAATGAGTGACCGAAAACCATAAAAGAAAAGAATAGAGAGGATACGAAAGAAGCCAAATCTTTCTTTTCAAATGTTTGTACAAGAACATATGATACTGCACTATATACCACCTGATACACTTCCAATGGAGGCAATAGATTCTACAAACATATCCAAAGCTGGAAATGGTGATTTTCCTATCAAGTAAGTTCTTGAAGCATCAGTTGTACAGGAATTCGAAACAAATTCTCGTGGGACTCCAGGATAATTACGGAAGTTGCTATTTATCTGCAATAAGAAATAAACATCAAATATGAATCAGCTTTGAACGTGACAAACTCAAACCCTCCACAATATACCATTGGTTCACCACTCAAGATATAAGTCATACAGATCCACTTAGCAAAAATTAAATATTGAAAATGTGATGAATTCAACGCAAGGCAGATCAGAACTTTCAAAAACAAATTAATTCAAGTAAAGAACAATTCAGTGAAAGTTATGGAACAGTAAAAACTAGTCTAGAGAGCCTAAATTACCTCTGTATCGAAGTGCAGGGCCTTCACACAATCCATATCCATTTTGCATATTAGAAGTTTCTCACAGTCAACATCCATATTGCAAATCAAGGATGCCATGAACATGTCTGACTCACTCTGTTGTATCATATTCGACAAATTGGTAAATGTTAATATAAAGTAAGATACATTTGCAAAGAGTACAGAACTATGAAGAGAAAAAAAGAGTACAGTTTTAGTGTGTGTGTGTGTGTGTATATATATATATATATATATATATAATAATTTATGTGCAAGTACGAATAATTGGTGAGTGAATCTTTCCACCAGGCATTCTGCATAGGCTTGTGGCTTGCAGCAGACCTATGCAGACATCTCCATTTAAACCAAAAACTATATAGTATCGACAATATGCATGCGGCCCCAAAACTAGCAGCAGACCCTGCATAATATTCCTCTTCCGTGTGTGGCAGGAGCTGGGGATTGCAACGGGGTTGAAATCAGATAAGAATTATGGTCCCATATTCATGAGGAGTTTTTGCGAAGGAACAAAATCAAGATAGGTTCCCCCATCCTATGTTTGCAGCAGTGCCACCCGCAACCTTGCAAGAAGAGGAAAGTGCAACAGGGCCCAAGTAGGGGTTGGACATGAATGTTTGTCAAACAGAAACACATTTAAATGAACAAAGATTTATGTTTATAAAAATCCTAATACATACATCAAAATGAAAACTGTTACATTTTTAACGATCTAATAGATTTGCAAATCATGGTCAACAGATTGTATATTGAAAATGAAACACCTTTAGCTGGTACCGCAAAATTTTTGATAAGTTAAGCTGCAGTTTGAAAGAAAATGTGCTAGTGAAAAGCCATGCAACCCTCAAGCAAACTTCTATGCAGGATGATAGAGATGTATTGAAAATAAAGAATAACATAAAAAGGCAAGGAATAAAGTTATCAAGTACAAATGGTTTGCCAGAAGTACAGAAGAAGACTGAAGATTCCCACCAATTAAAAAAACACTTCCCAAGATAAAGAATTTTCCTGAAGTAGTAAGAATTATCATACCATGTCCTTACATTTGAAACGCCCAGAAGGTAGAAGCACAGAACTTTTTCCTGCTTTAGATGATAGAGGTAGGCGAAAGCAACGATTTCTAGAATAGACAGCAGTATCCACAAAAAGCTGGCAAGGGACATCAGAAGAGCTAGAATCTTTGGAAATAAGCAATTTTTCATATCCTCTATCAGTTTCCATTGCACTATGAATCCGTGAGCATATCTGAAAATGTGTCGTCAATTATTTTGTTCGTGATGTCTAAAGCAAAATACACACACACAAGAAGATATTAACTACAACTGGCAGCATAGTTTTCTCAAAGCCGCAGAAGATAGAGTATAGAGTCGTCGAACTTGCAAAGTATAGAGTCATCGAACTTGCAAAGTAAATTAAATTATAATAAGCTCTAATGCACAGATGGCAACAGAACATTCTAAAATAATCAGAATATTTTTTATTGCTTTTTGATGAAGTCTAATAATTAAATGCATCTATGGTTGCATCTAGCAAGCAGAAAGAACTAACACTTCTCAACTGAAATGTACCTCAGCAACAAATGCACCAGCATGAGTGTTGTCCTTAAAAGCAGTCTTTGGTAAGCGGATAATTAAGTGCCGAGAAAATTTTTCTGCCAACAATATTACCACGGAAATAATTAGAATTAATGTAGGCCCATCGAATAATCTTACACAAACATTTTACTTAAACCAAGCAAAAAATCAATATTTTATGAAAACATTAACCCTTAGACAAATTTTATACATAAACTTTTTACTTATAATCAAGGAAAAAATAATATTAATTTATACTCTATCTGACACTGCACTTATTGATCCAACTCAGCCGCTTTTGTCTACTTTTCTGAGTGCATTATATATATTCATATAGACATACATAAATATGTATATATATAATTTATATATGTAGAGAGATAAAGAGAGAGAGAGAGAGAAAGAGCGAGACTTCTGTGTAAAGATGTAGCTCTGAGCAGAGCATACTGAAAATATTGTTTTCATGTAGCTAACTACAAGTTCAGACAAATTTGGGTGTATATGAATATATGTATTCTTAAGGATAGAATTCGACATAAAGTGATGAATATCTTATATGATTAGTCAAGTAAACTCTCTGAACCAGAGATTTCTAGAAGAGATGTCTGACATGACCGACCTTTAGCTCCTATATTCAAAGAACGAAAACCTTCAAACAGGTAGGTGGAAATGACTAAATAACAAAATATTAGTCCAATCATCAATTTAGAACCTGAAAATCTAGTTGAACTGAGATTCAATCATGAAGATCTGAGAAAGGTGTGGCAAAAGTAATAAAAATGTGTCCATAACAAATACCACAAAGGGAACTGAAGGATACAGGGAACGAAAAATGGAATTAATTAAGCAGTCTAAGCAAGAACATAAATATATATATATATATATATATATATATATATATATTATGGATATATTAAAGCAATGTTCAATAACATTGTATGAAACCATTTATGAGATATGATTTGAAATAGTTGGCTGTAAAAATATTAAAAAGCAAAAACACTTGCGTGGAAGATCAAATATCACATACCCTATAAAAAGTATACCTTTCGTTGAAGAATCAAGGTCGACAACCCAATCATGGCTTCCTTGAATAGAGTACTTCTCATATAAAGCATCAAAAAGTACTGATAACAAAAGATCGACCATTTCCTCCCCATTCTTTTCTGCATTTTCTTTCCAGTTGAATTCCAAATCAAAATAAAGGTGGCATGGCAACCCCTGACAGCAGAATAAGAATTAAGGAATCTGAAATTAAAAAGAAAGACTAACTAATGATGGACAGAAAACTGCATATCCTACTGTCCTAATTAACTGTAAATTAATATATATATATATATAACATATATGTATAGGGGAGTGATCCATAGCTAGTGTTAGATAGGACTACTATTCCAGCTAGTGCATATATGATCATCCAAAGGCTGAAAAAAATACATTCCGCCCCTTAGAGGGACGGAAGGAGCTATTATTCTTTGCCTTTCGCTCTTTAAAGGGACGGAAGAAGTAACTATTACTTACCCCTGCATGTATTATTAAAATAACCCTTCTGCCCCTTAGAGGGGCGGAGTGACATACATAGCTACTAACTTCAAGCAATGTGATCATCATGCTAATCTGATTTCTCCATAATTAAAAAAGTATTCTTCTACTTTTACTACCTCCCAAAATAGAATTGCCTCTTAAGCTTATATAGATTACAGATGTATATACTAATGGAGCAATTAAGACAACACAAAAATTCATATTTAATATTTTTATACTAAATTATTTTAAATATAATTTTAAGAATAAAAAATATATATTTTTAAAAATAATTATATGTATCCATGCCGAATATAGTTTTGAACCTTGCCATTCAAGTGAAACAAAGATTATATCATGAATGTAATTAAATTAATAAAATGAAACTCTCATTAATTTTAAATGGATGAAATAGAGAATTTACATTGTTATTGTTAATGGTTATATAAAATTCTTGTGAACATCACTAAAACTAATAGTTGTACACAGATTGCAATTTTCTTTAAGTTCAAACTAATTTTATATTTGAGAAAACTAAACACAAGTTAGTCTCTCTCCAATAAATTTTCTGAATGAAAACTTTTTCATTGATGAAGAAATCAGAAGCATGATCACATTGTTTGAAATTTGTAACTATGTATGTCACTCCGCCCCTTTAAGGGATGGAAGGCTTATTTTAATAATAAAAGCAGAGACAAAATAGTAGTTACTCCTTAAAGGGGTGGAAGGCAAAGAATAATAGCTCCTTCTGCACCTATAAGGGGCATAATGTATTTTTGTCAGCCTTTGGATGGTCCAAGTCTCCAAGATGCACTAGTTGTAATAGTACTCATAGCTAATGCCAGCTATGAATCACTCCCCATATATGTATATATATTAATATATATATATATATATATATATATATATATTATTCTTAAGCTAGGGATAAGAACATAAGAAAAATAACCAATACTCCCTCCATCTATAAATGATTTTTTTTTTCTTTTGTTTTGCTGACATACATTTTCGAATTGTACTCAGTTAAGAAAAAGCAGCAATTATAGTTACCTCCTGAATTACTTCATAATGATGACGAAATTTAGGGTTCATGTTTTTGTACCTAAGATTTAATGACAAGCATAAATTAAGAAATTAAAGGCAGTGTCAAAAATGTTATTATAAGACAAATATTGTTTATAACAATAGAAAGTAAAAAAAAACCTTTGCCAAAACTCCATATAGGTTGAAACTAGGAACCTTCTTTGACCTTTCACATGGTCTTGGTAACTAAAAACATGAACATCTTTATGCTCTTTTGCATACTTCAAAGCATCATCCTGTCTTGGGAATGTAGCCCACACTTCCTCTCTGGGCAAACAATACACCAGAGTCGAGTTAACCATTGAAATTTACAATTATAAATTGTATGAAATCAATATAAAATCATTACATGTAGAAAGAGACAAGGGGTAGGATTACATGAATGCACTCGATACCTTAATCTATTTTGCTCAGAGAGATCGAGACGTATTTCATGTAACAATCGCAACAATCTAACTGGTCTTTTTGGAGGCACTCCATGAGGAGAACCATAGAACACGAGCGGAGTGATCCGCTGACCATTGTTATATCTTTTTTTTGTTACTGTTGGCGTATCAATCTGAAGCAATATCCCACCAGAGGACATAGAAACTTCTTTAGCCAGAATAAAAAATAATAATGAATACAAGGATAAAAGGGGGAACAAGGAAAGGCAGAATAAAACGGGGAAATAAAAAATACCTACATTTTGCATACAGAGGTGTGTCTCTCTTGCAGCTTCCTCGCTTTTCCCAATTGATACTGAAGGTGTAACATCTGAATGCCTAGATGCTTCTTGAACTGAACTAGCTTGCTTTGATTTGCGTCTTCTTTCTTTTCTTTCTCTAAAAGCGGATTCTATGATACAGAAAAAATAATGCATACTTGCTTATAAGTGAAACAATGGACACAGTTCACACAACACAACAAAGCAAATTATATTATATTATCATTTTATTTCTTGCACAAAACAATTTACTCCATACCCAGAATCAAGTCCTAAGACGTCTCCACAACCCTAGCCAATCAATAAAGGAATCAATACCAATTCCCAACATATTGAGTGCAGATAATGTTGGCTAGCCAGAGGATACTATAGCAAAAGGCTAAGTATGGGAAAACAAGAAACATTTTGAACAAGTGAAACACTAAACTAAAAAGAATTAAGTCAATTAACACACTGAAGTCAAGCCAACCCTAATTGTTGTACTGTATAAGAAGTTGCAATAAACTGCTAACTAAAAAATTAGTTACAAAAGAGAAAACATATTCCTCTGGGACTTTACTTTAATAGCTAATACTTTCATTATTTCAATAATGTGTTTTTACAAGTAAATATCCTTGAACGATAAGAAGCTTAGCTGTAATATGGCATATCTCAATCAGAGAGCTATGTTAAATGGACTATGGATCACTGGAAGTACCACTATAAGTGTCTGACAATAGATGGTGTTAGAACATTTTTCACTATTCTCACTATTTTGAAGTGTCCAATACCCACACCACCATGTGCTTTTGGAGAAAGGAAGAGTCCATGTAACACAGTCAAAAAGGAACAAGTCAAATGTGACAGGGTAGCTAGAAAGGCTACTACAATAGTAGTTGTTAATTTTTAATCACCTTGTATTGAAGATTTTCAGGGTATCAAGGGCAATAATCAGCAACTCGATAAAGTTTAGAAAACCGTATGTACTGCAAGGCCAAAGACATGTGTACACACTCTCCCACAAATTTCACGAGCATATATATAAATCACAGCAATTACACAACAGTATTTCATATCATACATCCACCAAATTGATTTGTAACTACATTACCATAAAGAATTTCAATACATGTATATATATATATATATACACACGTGTATTTCAACATGTCAAAATGTAGCTCTTACATAAAATTCTAATCTTGAATGTAAAGCGCGACCTAAGTATGTATGCATCACCAGTGTATGTATGAAATAGATAGAGATTACGAGGTGGAGAGACGCCGCATTTGAAGCATTCAAACAAACGATCAACGTCGTCCATGGCGTCAGATTTTTCCTTCAATTTCTTTCCCCCAAAGAGGTGGTGTAGTGTTGATTTGGCACAAAGCTTCCTTGAACACGAAATGGAATTTTCCGGAAATATGTCGAATCATTTGTGAAATGGGTCGGGCAATTTTGTTCGGTCATGACTCATATAGTCATAAGGAGCGTTTGGACACCATATAAAACAGAGTAGCGTCATGTAAGTAAATTGACAATTTATACGGTATAAATGCTAAAACTTTGTCTAATTTTAACCATCAGTTTTTGTAAATTGTGTTATTTGAAGTGTTGTTTGTTGGGTGTGAGTACTCATCCATGAGAATTAGAATTCAAGTTGGAATTAAATTGTAGAGAACCTACTAATATTATGTTAATTAGTAGAAGTGTTATTGAAAACTAATTAGAAAAAGAAGGTATGAATTCCAAGTTGGATTTGGAATTGGATTTTTTGGACAAAACACGATTTTGGTCTAATAAGGAATTAATTGTGAAAAAGAATTTAATAAGGAGATGTGATCCCTAATTTGATTAGGAGAATAAATTATTTCTAATCCATAATAGGAATGGATTAGAAAGAGTACTATAAATAAGGCTATGAGGAAGTCTTATTGGATACATAAGAGAAGCTTGGTAGCAAGAAGGTACCAAAAGAATAAAAAGAGAGAATTACAGGTTGTGGGTATCCGGCACTATCTCCATTCAATAGAAGCTTGAAGATTTTATTGTTTGGAGTGTTTTTGGGTGGTGAAGTTAATTAGGTTTTTCAACCTAATTAAAGGTAAATTTATATTCTCTTGATTTATTGTGTAACCTCAAATTTTAGGGCATAAAACTTGGGAGGATTATTGTAAGCTCATTATTAGTGATATAGTGGATATTCGGAGTTCGGCCCGTGGTTTTTTCCTCTTAGTTTTAGAAGATTTTTCCACGTTAAATATTGTGTCTTGCTTGTGGATGGTTATTTGTTATTTTTGTTCTCATAATTGGTTTTGTTGATTTCCTATTTAATTGCACAAAAACGGAAAAGTAATTCTTGGAATTGAGATTGTTTTAGGTGTACTTTTCTCAACAGTGGTATCAGAGTTTGGTTATTTTTGTGATTTTCTTGTGCGAATTAAATGGAGGATTGGACAGCAGGTTGCATGATTAATCTCAAGGCTGCAAATTATAAAATTTGGAAGCCAAGAATGGAGGATTTGCTTTACTGCAAGGATTTATACGAGCCACTTGAGAATGATGGAGTTAAGCCCACAAATAAGAGTGACGCGCAGTGGATCAAGATAAACAGGAAGACTATTGGTCTAATTAGATCGTGGATTGATCAAAGTGTGTTTCATCATGTTGCCACGGAAACTGAAGCCTATGCTCTTTGGACGAAATTGGAGTCCATGTATGAAAGGAAGACGGCGCAAAATAAAGTTTTTTTGATTAGGAAGCTTGTGAATTCTAAGTTCAAGGATGGAAACTCCGTTGCAGAACACTTAAGTGATTTTCAGAGTTTGATAAATCAGTTGAATACGATGAAGATGGTTATTGACGATGAGATGCATGCTTTGTTGTTGTTGAGCTTTTTGCCTGATAGCTGGGAGACGCTGGTAGTATCACTGAGTAACTCCGCTCCCAATGGTAAGCTGACTATGGATACAGTCAAGGATAGTTTGTTCAACGAGGAACAGAGGCGAAGAGATACTGTAGTGACTAGTGCCGAGTCACAAGTTTTTTGTCACGCAGAGTAGGGGCAGAAACAGAGAGGCAAACTCACCTGAAGATGACAAATTCAGGAGAAGGTCGAGAGATCGAAAAGATATAATTTATTTTTACTGCCAGAAATCGAGTCACATAAAGAGAGAGTGCAGATTTTTGAAGAAGGAGCAGTCTAAGAAAAAGGATGAGGATAAAGATTCGATTGTGTATCTATCCGATGTTGATGTAACCATTGTTTGTTATGATAAACCCAAGTGCCATGTTAATGATTGAATTATTTCGGGTGCTTCGTTCCATGCAACTTCTCGTGGTGAAATCTTCACATCTTACACTAGTGGTGATTTTGGCTATGTGCAGATGAAAAACGAAAGTGCATCCAATATTATAGGCATTGGAGATATTTATTTAGAAACTAAGAGTGGTTGCAAGTTGATGTTGAAAGAAGTCAGACATGTTCCGGATATACGTCTTAATTTGATCTCTACTGGTAAGCTTGATGAGAATGGTTATAAAAATTACTTTGGTGAAGGTCAGTGGAAGCTCACTAAAGGGTCTTTAGTGGTGACTAGATGTAAGAAAGTAGACACTTTTTACACGATGCGAGCGCATGTGAGAGGTGTTGAAGATGGGGGAGTTAAGCGAAAAAAGATGTGGTACAAAGCCGTGCAATATGGGAGAAAAGCCTTGCATGAGAACCACGAGAAGAAAGCTCTTCGATTTAAATGGGTACCAAAAGTGAAGAAGGAAAGTGACAGCTCGCAATCAGGGTACAAAGCGGTTGTGAATGAATTTGGCAAGCAAAAATCTGTCAAGTTTGAGTTAGATCCTCCCATCGAGAAGAACCATGCCGATGAGATAAAGACGGTTATGAAGATAGTTGAAAATTCCAAGAAGCTTGAGTTGAGCCAAGATTTCGTTGGAATTAACTCCGAGTAAGGAGTTGTGGTTGGTGATCCCTTCTCTCATGGGTTCGAAGGGAAAGATTGTTGGGTGTGAGTCCTCACCCATGAGAATTAGAATCCAAGTTGGAATCAAATTATAGAGAACCCACTAATATTATGTTAATTAGTAGAAGTGTTACTGAAAACTAATTAGAAAAAGTAGATATGAATTTCAAGTTGGACTTGGAATTGAATTTTTTGGACAAAACACGGTTTTGGTCTAATAAAGAATCAATTGTGAAAAAGAATTTAATAAGGAGATGTGATCCCTAATTTGATTAGGAGAATAAATTATTTCTAATCCATAATAGGAATGGATTAGAAAGAGTACTATAAATAAGGCTATGAGGAAGTCTTATTGGATAAATAAGAGAAACTTAGTAGCAAGAAGGTACCAAAAGAATAAAGAGAGATAATTACAGGTTGTGGGTATCCGACACCATCTCCATTCAATAGAAGCTTGAAGATTTTATTGTTTGGAGTGTTTTTGGGTGGTGAAGTTAATTAGGTTTCTCAACCTAATTAAAGGTAAATTTGTATTATCTTGATTTATTGTGTAACCTCAAGTTTTAGGGCATAAAATTTGGGAGGATTATTGTAAGCCCATTATTAGTGATATAGTGGAGATTCGGAGTTTGACCCGTAATTTTTACCTCTTAGTTTTAGAGAATTTTTTCACGTTAAATATTGTGTCTTGCTTGTGGATGATTATTTGTTATTTTTGTTCTCATAATTGGTTTTGTTGATTTCCTATTTAATTGCACAAAGACGAAAAAATAATTTCTGAAATTGAGATTATTTTAGGCGTACTTTTCTCAACATTGTTTGACTTGATATGGTCGTTGAATTGGTACATTAGAGTGCGTTTGGCTCACAACTTGCTTTATCATAACAATTTACCCAATTTCGACTTTCTGACTGATTATGACTTATCCAATTTTAAAAATATTATGAATTTGGGATAACATATGGTATATTGCCCCTCCACCCTGACCCTGACCTTGATCTCAATCCCGACTATACAAAAATTTAAAATTATAGGTCTAATATGCTTCTTGTTGGGCCGTGAATATTTGGGGCCGGTTGAGTCTTATTTTATTTTGGGCTTTTCGGATCAAACCCATTTTTATTCTTGGAGCCTTGGACTATTATGTAAAGGATTATTTATGTAAAGCTTGGGCTGGAGCTGATAGTGGAATACAGGTGGTAGCTTATGGGTTAATTGATTTTTCCTAATCTATGGGGTTAACAGGCAGCTGATTGAGGTGATGGGCCCAGCCGTCTTAAGCCACCTTCATTAATGTGGAGTTGACATAATGTTGACTGAAAGGAGAGCAAGTATGGTAAAGCCTGCAGGCAGCCAGCTGACGTAAGGATCGGGGGAAAAACATGCAAGTTGGTGAGATGATATAGAAGCACAGGGCACTACATGAGGAAGGTAACGAACATTTTTTCCTCCAGACACTAGAGCACACAACCTCCATTATTAATCTTTTTTCTGACCTGTACTTATTCTCACACCGGAGCGATCCTGGCGGCCCAAAACCGTCGAGATCCGGTGCTAACGTGTTCCTTGTGCAGGATTAGACACGCTTTTCGTGATTGAGACGTGTGGCGCGGTCTTAGCGTTAACACTTCTTATTTATAATTTTTTTTATCACGGTCACCCCCCTCTTGCTCTTCTGGCCGCATGCTTTATTCTTGGTTATTTTAAAGTTAAATTTCAGTCCTCTCTTGCAATTGAAGTCTAAAATCAGTTGGGGTTTAGTTTGACAATAAATATCATTTCTTTCTCCTCATAAGGAGCGTTTGGATACATTATAAAACAGAGTAGCGTTAGGTAAGTAAATTGACAATTTGTAATGTATAAATGCTAAAATTTTGTTTAATTTTAATCATCGTTTTTTGTTAAATGTTATTTGAAGTGTTGTTCGACTTAACATGGTCGTTGAATTGGTACATTATATACCGATCCCGACCCGATTATATATGTATATTTTATATATAAAAATTTTAAATTATAGGTCAGATATGCTTCTTATTTACAATTTTTATTATTACGGCCACCTCTGCTCTCTTGCTCTTTTGGTCGCATACTTTATTCTTGATTATTTTAAAGTTAAAATTCAGTCCTCTCTTATAATTTAAGTCTAAAATCAGTTGGGTTTAATTTGACAATAAATATCATTTGTCTTCCTCCTCTTCTTCCCGCAGGTTGATTTTACTAACCTGAAAAAATTAAAGAAAGAATACTCATCTACCACATAATCTGCTATATTTCTCACCCTATATACACATACAAATATGCAATCTATTGTTGATTTTGGTAGCTTGAACATTGAATTATATTATTTCATATAAGAGCTACTAACCATCAAAGTGCTCTACTAGTCTCATATAAACTAGGCGGGTTTCGAGTCTGGGGCGGAGAGGTCAGGTCGGGTCGTGTCGGGGTTATGGTGTAATTATGTGGGGCCAATCAGAATAATTTTTTTAAAATACTTATACTTTCTTTTTTTTAATTTTTTTTTAATATGTGTGCAAATTGTAATTTTGTTATCCTTTTAAGGACTTAATGAGTAGTATTATAGAGGGGAAATTATTAAATATTAAAGAAGTTTTTTTTCTTAAATTTTGGGCAAGAGCACGCACTAAATAGAGCATATTAATTAATTTAGTCATAACAACTGAAAGAATGACGATTAAAATGAGAGATAGTAACCCTTTATCCAAAAATCATAACGAGTAATACAGTTTCAAATCAAATTATATGGCACAACTGAAATGACAAAAACAGGCTTAGCAGTCTGCAGTAGCATTTTCTTAGATTATGCTATGATTGTTTGCAAGTATTATATCTAGATTATTAATCTCAAGTATCTTATTTATTTTTAAATTTGAATTTAAGACTATTAATCCTTGAATATGTGAGATTATTTAATAACATATTCAACCAAGTATTATAATCAGGAAATTATAATATTTATAAACAAATATGGCCTTGTAATCAGTGCTAACTGCTCTTGAAGATAAAAATCTTCCAAAAACTGGTGAATGTACATGGGGATAAATTAGCCTCTACAAAAGACACAACACCAAAAAAATAAAAAGAATCTTTAGAAATATCTCAAAATAAAAATAGTAG
Source organism: Panax stipuleanatus (assembly GCA_020205555.1). Taxonomy (NCBI): domain Eukaryota; kingdom Viridiplantae; phylum Streptophyta; class Magnoliopsida; order Apiales; family Araliaceae; genus Panax; species Panax stipuleanatus. Next base: position 135,866,826 of record CM035118.1, on the reverse strand, counting down.
ATCTAAATTCGAGGCCATTCAATATTCTGGATAAGATTCTGAAAAATAAAGAGATGTTAAAAACACTCGTGAAATTTTGAGGTACAAATCCTAATCAAGAAGAAACCATGAAAACTCTGTTGTGTCTAGAACAAACATCTCTCTTTATCACAAGGCTATCTCCATGGAAACCGAAAATCCCAACCCTTCCACCAAGAAGAACATGGAAACTACATGCTAAAGCAAAAGGCTTCGGTGGGGCATCAAATAGTATCCAAGAAAAAAAGCCTATGCCCAAAGAAACTGTCCCAGAAAGAAGTTACCAAAAGCCAGATGGGACTGATGATGAAAATGATGACAAGATACCACAGGTGGTGTTGGATAGAATGATTGTTAGGATACTGGTTTATGTGGGGGTGCCCTTAGTCACTGGTATGGTTATCCTGCAAGGGTTTAGTATTGTCAGAGAAGAGAATTTGGTGGATATCCCAGTTTGGCTGCCCTTCTTGACTACTTTTATCACTTTTGGGGCTTCTGCACTTGGGATTGCTATTGGCACTCTGTCTGCAAGTTGGGATCCAGATAGAAAAGGTTCACTTCTTGGACTTGAAGAAGCTCAGAGGAATTGGGTTGAGATGTGGAAAGAAGAAGATGAGACTTGCAGGTGATCATCATAAAGCATTAATCTGCTAGAGTGAATCAGTTTTTCAAGAGAATTTTATGGTTTATTTCCAATCAATTTTTCTAGCATTGTGTATATGTTAATTGTTGCTGGTTCTTAATTAGCTCATAACATACTGTATTTTTCCCCCATTGTTCATCATATCTTCTTTTTTGTGATCAAATGTCAATACAGTCCTTCTACGGCGACCCTATTTTTTATATGTATTTAAATCACATCTAAAACATTGAATTCTGTAAAAATTTCAGTTGAAATACATATTATATATTTTTTGAGAGTTATTAAAAAAACGGTCGCTAGACCGGTTTTCCCGGTCCCCGTAGCATTTTTGAATGTCAATAATGGTGGATCCAAGAATTATGAAAGAAGATTTACAGAGTAGATTCTGTTCTGTTACATTGTATGTCCTAATCTAATAGTATATTGAGCCTAACTAACCAATTGAGATACCTCTCTTAACTAATTCTAATTATTTAAGGACTAAGTAAATAACAAAATTACAATAATGTTCCGAGAGCTAGCTGTGATACCATGAGAATGAGGTGTACAGTAAGTGTGCTTTCAAGCATTACTAGAGCTGGGATTAGAACTTAATCATTTTGAGACACTGATTGATTCTGTGAGACCATGAAAAAACTATAAATTAGTTTCTTCAATTCCAAAAGATTATAATTTTGATGGAGAGTTCCTAATGTAAATTAAGAATTGTTGATACTAATCTTACAAAAAAGTCTTTCTTGTCCAAGAAAATAAACTTTAAAAAAGAAAAAACAGTATTTAACAACACAAAATGAAAAATAATTACTTCCCCTGTTCTGCAGATGGTCCAATGAGTGATTTCAATATTTCATGCAAATTAACTTGGTAACATTTTAAATAACCAATTATCTAGTTTATGCAACATGCCAACACGTGTGGATGTAGTATAATTTATACATCCACACATGTTGGGATGTTGCATAAACTTGTGTATATGTCCATAAGTAAGGTTGTAAAATGAGCAAACAGTTCGGGCTCGATTCATATTCGCTCGATTAAAAGTTCGATTCGAAATATAAATGATTCAAATATGAATAAATTTTAAAATTCGATAAATTACTCGAACCTCCTCAAATTATAATTTTCTATTGATACTCGGAACATATTCGTTCAAAAAGTTCAAACTGCTCGGGCTCGACTCAGCTAAATGAGCCTCAATTAAACCTTATTTTATACTCGATAAATTTTATGAATCAAATCTGATCAACTTAGTACTCGACTCGACTCAATTTATTTACACCATTATCCATACATAACAAGATAACAAGGGTATGATCTTTTTTTCACTAATACTCACTTGGCTTTTGAAGGGCCGATTAACATTTTTAGACCAAAAAAAAAATATTTGCTGGAGTCTAGAGAGAGAGGAGAGCACTTTTTCATTTTTTTTTACCGCTCGCTCCTGATAGCCATGGCCATAACCGATTAACCTCTACAAACTGTCATATTCTCCAGGTTTACTTGATGGTAATGAGCAGTACTCACTACTCAGAGTTATTGCGTACTAAAAAAAATCTATTAATATTTTAAATATAGCGTACCAGTACTCTTGCACAAAATTAATATTATCATAATTATCAGAATCTTACGATACGCGATACGCACACCGTATTTTACGATTTGATGCGATTCTTATGAAAAACGATACAATGCACAATATTTTTAAAGTTAGCAACTGAATTGAAATTTTTTATGTTGAACCAAAGAGTAAAAACACAACTTTCAAGTCTTTTACCATTTCAAATGAAAGATTTTTTAGTATAAACATATTTTATATCGCTTGATGAGTCTTTTATCACTTTTTAGAGTTTTATATCTTCTTTATAATGTAGCTTTATTTTTCTCACATCCCTTTCTATAAATAGATATATAAATTTCCAATTATTAATTTCAATTATTATCTTTTGTTTTATAAATAAAAGGTGAATCTAAATTTTCGTTTTCTCTTATTACTTTATAAAAATTACTAAAATAATATTTAATAAATTAATTTAGAGTATTTTGGCTACTATCTAACTGTAAAATTTATTTGTAGTCTATAATAATATTTACTTGATTACTTTTATATATAGGGGGGGTTTGATAAAAATTGAATGAATCTGAATCTGAATGAGTTGAATCTGAATGAAAAAAATTGTTTGATAATTAACATGTCTGAAACATCTGAATGACATAATTTTATTATTTTACCCCTCTGAAAAAATTTAAAGTTGTTATAAATTTATTTAATATTACTCTATATAATAGTAAATATATATTTTTAAATTTTTAAATTTTTTTTACTTCATTCAGCCAAAAAAATCTGACTTAATCATTCAGCTCAATAATCTGATCGATTCAGTCATTCAGACGATTTTTTTCCAAGACAAACGCACTTAATGGCTGACCGATTCAGCCATTCAGATGTATTCAGTCCTAAACAAATAGCCTCATAGTCAAGCTAATATGCTTGATTGTCCAGTTTTATATGTTTAAATATATATTATTATATTTTTTATTTCATTTATGTATCGTAATTCGTAAGATATGATCACGATACAATATATAAAACACGATATGGGGGTTTTCAATACACGATACGATTTACGATTTGACAACAATGAATATTAGGCTACCCCACACATCTGTACTGAGCCCCAACATTTAAAGCTAATGAAACTCGTACAAACTTGGGCGCATCTAAGCTTTGAAAGTTTGAAACCATGGGTTAATCTTCAGGAATAATGAATGGATTCATACATAATATGCAGCATAAATCAAGAATATCAACAAATAGATAAACCATGATATGGACATTTTAAAAAAATTAAAATTTCATGGATATACTTATAATTGGTAGAAATGACATACATAAATGATGATGTATTAATCTATGGTTACAGGTTACTTAAATGGTCAACTTGCTAAAAGATACTACTATCAAATAAATTGAGTTTCTCCTACTTGATGGAGACTTTCATTGCGTTTATGTGGTGGAGAGTTTCAACATATCAAAGGCGGCCATATGAATTATTTTCAAACAATTAATTATTGATCTTGACCGTCAGATTTATTCCTGTTAGAGTACTCCACCCACCAATAGGATTAATCCGAACGTTCAACTCATTTTTAAAGTTCGGGCCAAACTTGATCAATAGATCTTTTAGCTTATTATAGACCCGATCGAATTATACTGTTAAAAATGTATATATATATATATATATATATATATATATATATATATATATATATATATATAATATTTTCAATTAAAAATTAAGTACCATGTAAAGTGGTCACTTATATCATTTTCATAATAAAATATAGTAATAACATAAAAAAAGATTGAGATTAAAAATTAAAAATAATAAACACTAGAGTACTTATAAAATACCTTATTTATGTTAATTTAAACTTCAATTTGATTAGTAAAAAGAATGATGTATGCCAAATATTTTAAATGAATTACTTTAAAATATATTTTTTGGGTTTAGGAGTAACATTATTTAATTTTATATTTTAATATAGGCTTGATCGGAAAAAAAAAACCCGAAACTCGTGATCTTATTTGCATCGAGTTTGAACAATTTATTATAGGATTTTCTTAACATGTGTCCTTAGGGCACATGCTAAGCACACAGTTCAAGGGAATATTCCTTTGAATTGTGTGTATATTCTCTTGAACTTGGTGCAAATGCAGAAATCAATGAAATATGCACACAGTTCAAGAGAATATTCTCTTGAACTGTGCGCTTAGCATGTGCCCTTAGAGCATATGTTAAGAGGACCCTTTATTATAATTCAAATGGGTCAAACCCGAACACGAGCTCAATAATTTTAAAATAAATTAAATTTAATCAATTTTAAACTCCGCTCATATAACCCCACGGATTGTCCTACCCACCCTACCAGCATCATGTTGTTGCATATCAGGATTAAGATGATGATTTTTTTCATAGAGGCAGGCTGTTGAAAAAAATTGCCCCGCAAGGAAGAATTGGAGAAGTGGACCAGTTAGTCATAGAATAGGATAGGAGTCATTCAACTTGTGTAGTAGTAGTATTTTCAATAAAGTTGAATTGAATTTATTGTTCACAACAAATGTTTTGACAAAAAAGACTTGTCTATTTTTTTTAGAGTGGTTTGCATGAATTTAATTTTGATCAATTGACTAATACAGTATCGACACACAGGGTAGAGGTGATCTCTCTGCGTGGTCAATTAACCAACTTATCCTGAAGTTGACCGGATCTCATTTTTTTCTTGTATACACAACGTGTTTCAAAATTGACCAACTACATGAGGCGGCTCAAAACCTGTTTAGCGGAGGGAGTACTTCTAGTAGTAGTCTAGACTCTGAATAAATTTGGGTTGGAAGCCATCAATCTTGAACTCCCAAACCGACTACATGTATATAAAGTATAAACCTACTTTTTTTTGGGTCATGTCAATAGGGAGCAGCACTACCCATTACCCAATTAAGCAAATGGAATGGTAGTATAAAACCAAACAAACAATAACGAAGAAAGAATAAGCCTCATTTATTTAATAAAACATAAACATGTCTAAATGAAATATTCAACCAATAGGTTATTAGCCATTAACATTATCTGCTCTACAAAACTCTATTCTTATATACTCAAAACCCAAAATCAGCTAGCTATCACACACTTAAAAAATAAACTTAATTTCTTCACCATTTTGTCCCCTTGAAAAATTAGCAAATAACACAGGAATTAGGATCTTCCTCTGCACTTGTCTGATAATAGTGAGTTGGGACTGGAGGTTGGTGATACGTATAAGCCTGCTGTTGCTGTTGATAATAATAAGGCTGGAGGTGGTTGTAAGGCATCGGATAGGCTGCTGGGTAGGCCACGGGCTTCCCAGCTTGTGGGCCATCGTCATTCTTCTTCTCATCCTTTTTCGGCTCCTCTTTCTTCTTGGCCTCCTCTTTCTTCGGCTCCTCTTTCTTCTTCTCAGGCTCTTTTGCTGCTCCAACAGTTACTATTTCTGTGCGACAGACTTTTCTCAATTTACCCACTACAGTAATGGGATCTATGTCCCCTGTCACTGTTAATTTCTTCTCCTTCATATCCATTGCAATTGAATCCACCCCTGCAAAATCACACACCCAAAATTAAAAACACGTTCGTTCATTCACCCCTGCAATTTATTAGTATTGCAAGATCTGGGGATGTAATTCGGGTATTTTGAAGAAGATGAAGTATAAATCCTACTGCCATAATAAATACCTGAGAGGCCAGACACTATTTTCATGGCTTTTTGCTTCACTTTGTCATCATGCAATTCCACTTTCAACACAACCTTCTGAAATTTATACAGAAGAGAAAAAAAGATAGGGGGTAAACCTGAATCAGATTATACAGTTGCTAAAAGCTTCAATCAATCATACCAAAATAAAATGGTAGTAACCCATAGAAATGAAGCAATTAAAATAAACATATAGACATAGGTTTAGACTGATGAAGTAATTTGAGATTACTCACCTTCATTGTATTTGCGTCGGTGATGCTGAGAGATCTGACCAATAAAATAAATGTTCAAGGCAGAGAAATGTAAGACCGAAGAATACTAAGACAGGTTTTTATACGAAGTTGAACAAGTGGAGGGAATCAAACTGGGTTTTTATAGGTTAGAGAGTGCAGAGCCGAGTCAACGGCAGCACAGACAGCGGTCAATATTATCACAAATTAGAATGTAATGAAACGACGCTGTCTCAGTTCGACGCCGTTTCGGAAGTTTCCCGCATACGTCACCATCTTGGCGTCTCACTGCACTTTCTTAGAAGCAATCAAAAGCTGGTCTAAAAAACTTTCTTTGTAATTGGCTGATTGATACTTCTCTCCCTCTAAGTTGTCATTCATTTATAAAATTGTTCTTAAAATATAATTTTTGTCAGTTAGATCCTTAAAGTGACATTTTATTGGCGTTTTCGTTCCTTCAGTCCAATTTAATCTCAACTCGACCCATTTTGACCCATTTTAACCCAACCCGACCCAGTTTGACCCAACTCAGATTTTTAATATTTTAAAATATAATATTATTTTTAAAATAAGTTTAAAATGATAATTATATTTAATATTTTAAAAAATAATATTTAATATTTTAAAATAAATTATTATTTTTAAAATAATAATTATTTTAATATTTTAAAATAAAATAATTATTTTAAAAACAAAATATTAGTTTTTAAAAAAATTAAAAAAAAATTATATTTAATATTTTAAAATAAAATATTATTTTTAAAAATTTATAAAGATAATTATAATTCTAAGGAAAAAATATTAGAAACTTTTTTTTTAAAATATTAACTTTTTTTTGTGAAAACAAATGTTTACATAAAAAAAATGAAAAAATCACTTTATTTTTTAAAAAATAAAATTTTATTTTCTTATGTAATTTTTTTGAATCTATATTTTATGAAACTTTACTCATTTTTGAAAAAATAAAGTTTCTAATATTATTTTAAAATATTAAATATAATTATTATTTTAAAATTACTATTTTCTTTTAAAATATTAATAATATTATTATTTAAAAAATAGTTAAACTATATATTAAAATATTTTTATTTTAAAATAATAATTTATTTTTGAACATTAAATATTATTATTTATAAATGGTAAATAACTAAAATGATAAAGATATTAACTTTTTTTTCTGAAAATAATTTTTTACATAAAAAAAAGAAAAAATCACTTTATTTTTCAAAAAATAAATTTTAATTCTTTTATGTAATTTTTTTGAATATATATTTTATGAAACTTTACTCATTTTTTGAAAAAATAAAAGTTTCTAATATTATTTTAAAATATTAAATTAATTATTATTTTAAAATTACTATTTTCTTTTAAAATATTAATAATATTATTATTTAAAAAATAGTTAAACTATATATTAAAATATTTTTACTTTTAAAAATAATAATTTATTTTAGAACATTAAATATTATTATTTATAAATGGTAAATAACTAAAATGATAAAGATATTAACTTTTTTTTCTGAAAATAATTTTTTACATAAAAAAAATGAAAAAATCACTTTATTTTTCAAAAAATAAATTTTTATTCTTTTATGTAATTTTTTTGAATCTATATTTTATGAAACTTTACTCATTTTTGAAAAAATAAAAGTTTCTTATATTATTTCCTTAGAATAATAATTATCTTTATAACTTTTTAAAAATAATATTTTATTTTAAATAAAAAAATAAATATTATTTTCAAATATTAAATATAATTGTTATTTTAAAATTAATATTTTCTTTTAAAATATTAATTATAATAATTATTTAAACTATATATTTTATTTTAAAATATTAAATATAATTATTATTTAATTTTTAAAAAAACTAATATTTTATTTTTAAATATTAAAAATAACTATTTTTAAAATAATTATTATTTTAAAAATAATAATTTATTTTAAAATATTAAATATTATTTTTTTAAATATTAAATATAATTATTATTTTAAACTTATTTTAAAAAAAATACTATATTTTAAAATATAAAAATTTTGGGTTGGGTCAAACTGAGTCGGGTTGGGTTAAAATTGGTTAAAATGGGTCGGGTTAAGATTAAATTGGGCTGAAGGAACAAAACGCCAACAAAATGCTACTTTAAGGACTTAACTGACGAAAATTGTACTTTAAGAACGACTTTGAAAGCGAATGACAACTTGGAGGGACAGAAGTGCCAATCAGCCCTTTGTAATTGTAATCCATACATTACGATCTATTTTTATTTTTATTACTATTTTTATTTTATGTGGGAAAACATTATACAGAGTAATGTTAGGAACTTTGTATTTTTGGAGTTTTAAAAAATATTTTTTATATTAATGTGATTAGTTTTCACAATTATAAATAATTACATTGGGGGGGGTGGTGGGGCGGGGGGGGGGTTGGGCGGGACGGCGGGGTCTAAATTGTCAAGTCTATTGTCAGTGTAAGTTTTAAATTACACATCAAATAATTAAATTACATATATTAGATTACTGGTACATAGTTTTTGTAACAGCAGGTTTTAAATTGCCTGTTATTAATAATGGAAATTGCAGGATATAATGATCATTTTAGAAAGAAAAAAATTGAGATTAATTTTGTCTAGTAATTTTTAATCCCAAATAGTAAGTATTATAATACCACGTAGAACATGGTATATTAAATAATCCCTCATCTTAATCTATTTTATAATCTCATGACTAATAGTTCTAAGCTTAAATTTAAAAATAAATAAGACATTTAAAATTAATAATCGTATGATCCTATCCAAAGTGTAATCTTTGAAAATAAACATAGGCGTAGGCTTTACTCGGAAAAAAGACTGACTTACAGTAATACTTTGTTTTAATTAGTGGCCCATTAATCATAACTGGGCTGGTAAGTGGTAACAACATTTGTGCCTTCTCAAGAAAAAAAATTAGTCATACAGATTAATACTACCATCTTTGGGAGTTTGCGACCCTTTTCTATAAAATAGTTAAAAAAACACCCATTTCACTTCTTTTTGTTCCAGTATGTGTTATATATTACTCCATCCGGCTTTTAATATAAGTCATTTTAGAGTCGTGCACAAATATTAAAAAAATAATTATATAACATTAAAAATAATATTAATTATCTATATTATCCTTGTATTGGAAAAAGAATTTGACAAAAAATAGTGAGAGAACCAAAGTTATATTTAATACTTTGGGTAATATTGAAAACTAAACAATTAATACTTACTTGAAATTCTCAAATGATAAATATTAAAAAATAAAAATATTTCACTAAAACGTCATATATTAAGGGACGGAGAGAGTAGTAATGATATACCTTATTATCAAATTATATCGTGTTTTTCAAAATAGGGCTGTCAAAAAAAGAAATGAAAAAAAGAATGCGCTTTATGCCTTGTGACGATATTGCTTCATATATATATACTAGCCGTACTACTTGTGCCTTCGGCACTACGTACGAAGGGAAAGTGGGAGGAGAGATTGCCAGCGCTAGAGAATAGAGGAGTCAGAGGGCGAACTTGGGAGGAGAAAGAACGGAGGAGGATATGAGAGAGAGCAATTTTTTTTCCCTTTGAAGTTAAAGATGATATAATGAACGGTGAGATTTATCCCAAACTTTGGACGGTCTTGATCGTTTATTAGGATGAACGAAAAATTCAAAATGAATTGTGTTTTATTAATTATATATATATATATATAACCTCAATTTTCATACTGAATTTATGAATTAAGACGTCCACATCTATTAATTAGTGTAAAAGAATATATTGGACATATGATACATGCGCGCATTAAGTAAGTCGCAAAAGTCGGCAGTGATAGAAATTAATATTTTCAGATTAGGATATTATCGGGTGGATAGGTTATCCGTTCAATTAGTGGCTGAACCAAACCGGTGATATCATAAATATATATTATTAATAATTAATAAAATTTTAAAATATCTTATTTTTGATAAACTAAAGTATAATAAATTTGTATTACAATAGTACTAAAAGTGGTTAATTTTAATATTGAAAAATTTTTTGTATCAAAAAAGTAATAAAAAATAGGGTCACTCAATCAATTAATCAATTTGTATCAAAAAAGTAATAAAAAATAGGCGCAGTGGAGAGCCCTTTATCCCTTTATGTTTGTTTGATGGTCAAACGATCCAATTTGGATTTTGACCAATTTTAATCAAATTAGTCTAATTGGACGAAACTGGACATAAAACCGATTTCTGGTTGAACCGATCGAACCGGACTTAGTCGAGTTTCAAAACATTAATGGAAACTATATCATAACATTGCATTTTGATTTGAAAAGTGAAATTTTGATTAGTGACAATTATTATATTAAGACAATACAACATGTTTATAACATTATGTTACCCACCAAGAAAAAGGATGGTAGGATAAAACTCTCATTCTTATTGTGCTATTAAGATAGGTATAAAAAAAATTAAGAACTTTCCTAGAACAAAAGAGCATCAATACGAAAGAATACCAAATATAATAACTGACTATTTTAATATTTTCAAAACATCATTTAGATATTACATTATCACTAAGTCAAAAAAGTAATCAGTTCAAAGACATCACATTATCATTTAGATTTTTTAATTTTTTGTGGGCCTTTAAATTTAAACTGACGTTAGTTTGACTCTTTTATTTGGGTATATACATACATAACACAAATATCTTTTGGGGGCCCTAAAAATTTATCAATTTTAGTGGGCCTAAAGCCCGGACACCTTGGACTTTAGCCCAGGACCGGTGCTGAGCATTTATTAGCACTCCCTCCGTTCCTTTTTAATTAACAATCTATATATATAATAAGTAGCACAAAATCGTCAATCAATCCTAAAATTTAGTAGTAGTCAGTCGATCCTAAATTTTAAGAACATGAATCTAAAATTTAGAAGAAAAAAACCTATAAATAATAAAACATCAAAAATAAAATTTCAAACCCTAGTGCTACGTTTGGATTGAAGTAATGAAGGAGGTCATTCATTCTCATATAATTAAAAAAATTGTGTTTGGTTGCGGTTGGATTGGATTGAACCATTCTTATTCCTTCTAAATTTATGAATTTTATTCCTTGAGTGAGGGAGGGTATAAAATAACTCATTTCAACTCGAATGGAATGAATTATTCAACTTTTCATTTTATTTTTCAATCCAAACGTAACATAATTATTTTACATAATCTTCTTGTTTCTTTTTCCTCTTTTACGTCAATTTTTTATTCTCTGTTCCGCCTCTTCTCTCCTCTCTTCCATTCTCATTTTTCTCTCTCTCTCATATATTCTTCTTTTATGTTTTTAATTATATTTTTCCTTTTATTCAGTACATTTTTTTAATTTTTTATTTTTTATTTTTGCTAAACTTTTGGAATACGTGATTTTTAATTTTTCCTTCCAAATGAAACGCATGTAGCCGTGTTGTGTTTAATAGAAGTAGAAAGAAAATGTAGCAGTTGATAAAAAGAGTTATTATTAATGTCGGGAACGAATAATGCCAAGTTTACAATTAAACTTTGTACAACTTTTACAATTAATTACATCATTTTGCAATTGGTCTTATATATTTAAGTTAATATAATTTTTCTTCTTCTTTTATCTTTTTATATATATATATATATATATCTTTTCATAATATAATGTGATAGTTGCCCCTATTAAGTCTTTTTAAAACTACTATTACCATCTAAAATTATTAATTTATTATAGTGATATATTGTGTAGCACTTATTTCAAATATTTTAATATATGTGATATCTTAAACTTTGATGTTTCAATTGTAAGACCCTAACTTTTATGAATAAAGATTTAATTTTTTCTATATATTATTTTGAAATAGTAAAGTGTTGATTTGATAAATGTGGTAAGTTATGGATGGAATGTGCAAATTTTACAAAGTAAGCAAGTGGTCATAACATATTTGTTGTATCGGGGAATATTTTTTTGTCGGAGAATATTCATACGACGGCGCAGTCATTGGTGGACTCCACAACGAAATAATTGTCGGATATAGAAAGCGACAGAAATAACATTTTCACGGCAAAACTTTTACCGTTAAACTGTTAAAATACCCGGTGATAAAAATACAGTAATACGCGTTATTGCAAAGTAGCACACGATATTGCACATTGTCTTTGATTATTGATGCTTACGTAAGAAGTCACTCAGTATTCAATAATTGCTACAGTAGTTGTTACACAGTATGTCATATTATTGATTCAATTATTGTCACAGTATCATCTGCACAATATTTTAAATTATTAAATCAATAATGGTCAGTTATATTATTTAAATAATATTATTAGATAGCATTATTGGCAATATCTAGAAATTCTGTCTAGGAAAGGGGCTCGTTAATTGCGCGCCAGTAAGAACAAATCTTTATCGGAAGACCCCCTCTTTCCTGAGAACGACCTTGTTGTCATTATTGTGATTCTGTAATATTAATTTAAATAATAATTAATGAATGGTTGATAAAAATATTTTCATTGTGTTGAAAATAATGTTAGTAGAAATCAACATTTATTTCGATAATAGTTAATTTTCAGATGTTAAATTGATCAAACGGAGAATTAATCATATAAATGAGCAATTAATGGGTGCTTAACATGTGGGACCCACTTATTGGTGGATAATAAATAGTTGGTGGGTAGTTGCAGGGGTGGAGGTGCAAGATTTATAAACTTGAGGGACTAAATTAAAAATTTAGGCAAAGATGGAGGTACTAAAGTGTAATTAATCAATCTTTTTCTAGCCTATAAATAGCAAGCTAATTTCATTCATTTTTCACCATTTTTGAAGAGCAAAATTATAATAGTGAGAAAAATTATAAAGAGAGAAAGAAGAAGAGTATTCTGCTACTACATTATTCCAGTATCCAATCTTCTACTGAGGTAAGGAGTATTATTTCTTTTGTATTCATAAAAAATGCTATTTTCTTTCAATACTCTAAGGGTTGTTACTCTATTCTTTATTGATATGTGGGAGTAACCTGTCTACGCGGACTACCGCATGCATGGTGAATAACCCTTCGTATTCATTTTTTATTGATATGTGGGAGTAACCTGTCTATGCGGATTACCGCATGCATGGTGAAAATCTTTTGTATTCATTCAATTCCTTAATAATCTGTGGGAATAACATGTCTACGCGGATTACCGCATGACGGGTGAAAATCTAATTACAGTTTCGTATATTCATTCATACTCGTACGAAATATTATTTCACTGGAATATTGGTCTGAACTTGTTATGAAATTTTTATCGTTTCAAGACAAGTTACTATTCACGAGTTACTATTTACGGTAAAAAAAAATATTTTTTTATCTTTGATTGGATCCAAGTTTTGAACTTCATTCTTGAATTTTGCTCTACAATTGATTATTACGGAGTATTCATGAACTTGGATAAACTAAATTACGAATCCCTAATTTTTGTCATTTATCTCACTGAATTCATTTTTATATTATTTTTCATCATCCTCAATCTTAAATGATGATACAAATGAATATCTTTGGCCTGTAGTGCAAAGATGAATGATTATTTGATGAATATTTTTGGCCTGTAGTGCAAAGATGATTACCTGATGAATATCTTTGGCCCGTAGTACAAAGATGGACAGGTGTTGAGATGAACATGACCACTGGTGATACAAATGAATATCTTTAGCCCGTAGTGCAAAGATGAATATTTGATTCGAGATATATATTGATTGATGTTACAGGGATAAAATATTGATGATGGACTTTAAATTATAAAAGATAGTAGACATCATTCTCTACTTAACTCTTCTAATGAATTGTTATTTCCGCTGCAGTTGTTGATCTAAAACTTGTTGTCCATAATATTTTATCTGATTTGTTGAAGACTAACAATAATTTATTCATCATTATCTTAGTCATAATATTCTTTACTGGGCTAGTTGAGCTCACCCTTTTCTTCCATTGTTCTCTTCATGAAATGAGAATATCGCGGGTACTAGTCGGAGAATGGAGTGATGGTCCGAATTAGAGCTGTAGAAGTCCTCACTATATTTTTTTTTAAAAAAGTGTGATAATAAATGTAATGTGGACTTAGTTTGAATGTTAATATTTTTTACATGTCTGTATTGACACTCACAGTTGTGTGATCGTATTTTGCACGACTGTTTGATATGAAAGATTGTATTTGAATTCTGTACCATGTAATTGGCGACTCAGAATGGGTGGGTTGATTGGACCAATTCTGGGGGCGTCACAGTTGGTGTCAGAGCTTAGGGATATGATCTCTGGCGGAGATCTGAGAATACAACTAGGAGGGGAGAGACGAGTAAAACCTTCACTAGTGTGTCCTACCTAAGCTTAATTGTTATTTAATTAGTCGGTTGGAATATAGGGTTAATATGTGATATATTAATTTGTTTGATTAACTCTTGTTTTGTGGTAGTATTTGAGAATGACAGCTGAAAATCTAAACAATGGAGTGAATGACACCGTTGAGACACCTTTAATCACCAACCAAGAGAACGTGCAACAGGAAGGCAACAATTCTCCTGTAAACAACCCTACCGAAGAAATGATAAATGACGGGATGTTCAGAAGTTTTTTTACAGTTCATGCAAAACTAGACGAGGGAGACTCGTGTTCATAATACAGGTGGAAATAATAACTTGCGGCTTGTCACTGCCAAGTAGTTTAAAGAGTTGGGACCACCAAAGTTTCAGAAAAAAAGCTAGATCCAATGAAGGCAAAAAATTGGATTAAACAAATTACCAAGATATTTTATGTCTTGGGATGCACGGAAGAACAGAAGGTTCCATTCGCCACGTTTATGTTCCGTGGAGAGGCAGATTACTGGTGAAAATCTGTGAAGCGTACCCAGCCTGCCGCACTCAAGATGTCTTGGGGGGCGTTCCAGAAACTGTTCAATGACAAGTACTTTCCAGAAAGTATTCGTCACATAAAAGAGGTAGAGTTTATCAGACTGGAACAGAACAACATGACTGTGTTCCAGTACGATGCTAAGTTCGCGGAGTTATCCCGGTTTGCACCTCATTTGGTGGAGAATGAGGAACGTATGACGCGGATGTTTCTGAGAGGTTTGAAACCCGAGATTCGTCAATACCTCATTTCTCATAAATTTTTTCTATATTCGGATGTAGTGAACAGGGCCCAGTTATTAGAACGAGATAGTGATTACGTTCAACCAAAGGACAACAACCAAGGTCGTACCGGTGGCAGCAGTCATCGGAACAATGACAACCAGCAAGGAGGAAAGTATCATGACAGAAGCGGTAACCACTCCGGTGGTAATCGTGGCCATAATAATAGAAGAAGTGAGTCGGGGGGAGATTTCAAGAAGAGAATGTACAACAATGAGAACGTGAAGACGTCGACAGCAACACCAACTGTTTCTAGGGGAGGAGAACGACCGCCAGTCGTATGCTATAAATGCGGGCAAGAGGGACACATCAGTCCCAACTGTACACAATAATTTAAGGTGTGTTATAACTATGGAAAGGAAGGACATATAGCTCGAGTGTGTCCTGTAGCGAAACCAAGTCCAGCGGGGGTGGTGATTCCTAAGGCTATTCCGGACAAGTCAAAGTCGGTAGTTCTTGGAAGAGCTTTTGCCGTGACTGCCCAACAAGCAAGGAACCCGAAAGAGGTTATTATGGGTAAGCTGATAATAAACTCTTGCGAAGTTTACACTTTATTAGATACAGGTGATACCCATTCTTTTATTTCACCTGCTTGTGCTCAACGTTTGAACTTGATACCTGAGAAATTAGACTTTGACTAATCTGTTGAAACTCCGTTGGAAGAAACCTTTGTTACATCAACAGTTTACAAATCTTACTTGATTCAAATTGGCACCCTCACCCTACCTGTTGATATCTTTGAAAATACTTGCATTTGACGTGATTTTAGGATCTTATTTTTATAAGGTTGTTAGTTTTCATATTCCTAACCAACCTGTTGTGTAAATTCAAACAACCAAACCACTAAAATCAATCAATGTCATTTCAAGTCATAAAGCTATTCGTTTATTGAAAAACGGATGTCAAGCTTTCTTAGCCCATGTCACTGAATTAAATCATAATACGTCAGATTTGAATGATATTTCTGTTGTTAATGAGTTTCCTGATGTATTTTCCGAAGAACTTTCCGGTCTACCCCCAGAACGTGAAGTTGAATTTTTATTGACCTTGAACCCGGTACAAAACCCATTTCTAAAACACCATATCAAATGACTCCTATTGAACTTCAGGAGTTAAAGGTCCAACTACAGGAGTTGTTAGACATTGGTTTTATTCGTCCTAGTACATCTCCTTGGGGTGCTCCTGTTTTATTCGTAAAGAATTATGACGGGGGTATGCGACTTTGTATTGACTATCGAGAGAACCATGTCACCATCAAAAATAGGTATCCGTTACCTCGCATTGATGACCTGTTCGACCAGTTGCAAGGTGCACAATTTTTTTCAAAGATCGATCTTCGTTCTGAATATCAATCAGTTAAAGATTAAAACTGAGGATATTCCAAATACTGCTTTCAGAACTCGATACGGGCATTATGAATTCTTAGTCATGTCTTTTGGGTTGACTAATGCTCCTGCTGCTTTCATGGATATGATGAACCGTGTATTCAAGGAATATTTGGATCAGTTCGTGGTTGTCTTTATTGATGACATCCTCATCTATTCTAAAAGCTGTGAAGATCATAAGCACCACTTGAAGCTGGTACTTCAAAGGCTTCGTGATAACAAGCTTTATGCCAAGTTGAAGAAATGCGAGTTCTGGCTTGAGGAAGTAGCATTTCTTGGGCACGTGGTATCAAAACATGGGGTATCTGTTGACCCGGCGAAGATTGAAGCAATACAAAATTGGGAGCAACCTAAGTCGGTGACCGAAGTACGTAGCTTTCTGGGTTTAGCTGGTTATTATCGGAGATTCGTGGAAGAATTTTCTCGAATCGCTACTCCATTAACTCAGCTGACTCAGAAAGATACAAAATTCGTATGGAACGAGGAATGCGAGAAGAGCTCAAGAGGAGACTCATTTCGGCACCTGTTCTGACGATACCATCTGGTTCGGATGAATTTATCATTTATAGCGATGCTTCGGGAAAAGGGTTAGGATGTGTTCTCATGCAACATGGGAAAGCCATAGCCTATGCCTCACGACAACTCAAAGAGTATGAGAGCAATTATCCTACTCATGATCTAGAGTTGGCAGCAGTCGTTTTTGCGTTGAAGATATGGAGACACTACCTGTATGGGGAGAAAGTGGAGATCTATACGGATCATAAGAGCCTCAAATATTTCTTTACCCAGAAGGAACTCAACATGCGGCAACGACGTTGGCTTAAGCTGTTGAAAGATTACGACCATACCATCCAATACCATCCTGGAAAAGCGAATGTGGTAGCAGACGCGTTAAGTAGAAGATCATATGCGGGAATGAGTGCCATGCTGTCAACACAAAGGCCCATTTTGTGTGACTTACAAAGGATGGAGATAGAGTTCAAGACTCCGGGGACTCATATGATGATGTCAAGTTTACGCGTAGAACCAACTTTGATTGATAAAGTTAAAGCTGCTCAAGCTACAGACCCAGAGCTGATAAAGATGAAGAAGAAGGTGCAAGAAGGTGTTATTCCAGAAGTAAGAATCGATGAAGAAGGAATATTTCGAGTCAACTCCAGACTTTTTGTTCCTAACGATTCTGATTTGAAGTATATAATCATGATGGAGGCACACAACACACCGTTTGCAATCTATCCTGGAAGTACCAAAATGTATCGTGATCTTCGACATACATTTTGATGGAGCAATATGAAGAGAGAGATCGCGAAGTTTATCTCGAGGTGTTTAACGTGTCAACTTGTCAAGGCGGAGAATCAGGTGCCAAAGGGTCCATTGCAATCACTTGAGATTCCAAAATGAAAGTGGGAACACATTACCATGGATTTCGTTACGGGTCTTCCCAAGCTTTCTCAAGGCATAGATGCAATTTGGGTTATTGTCGATAGATTAACCAAGTCTGCTCATTTCTTGCCTATACGAGAGACTTATTCACTGGAACGTCTTGCTCATATGTACATAAATGAGATTGTGAGATTGCATGGCATGCCAGTATCTATAATTTCGGATCGTGACCCAAGATTTACTTCACAATTTTGTGTTAGTTTACAGAAAGCTATGGGCACCGATCTACGATTCAGTTCTGCATATCATCCTCAAAATGATGGGCAATCGAAAAGGACTATTCAAACTCTTGAAGATCTATTGAGACTCTGTGTTCTAGACTTCAAATGGAGTTGGGACAAGTACTTACCATTGGTGGAATTCTCCTACAATAACAATTATCAAGCAAGTATAGGCATGGCTCCATTCGAGGCGTTGTATGGATGAAAGTGTCGTTCTCCAGTATATTGGGACGAGGTGGGTGAAGCAACATTGTTGGGACCGGAGTTAGTACGTATGACTACGGAAAAGATTCAAATAATCCGACAACGTATACAAACGGCACAAGATCGACAAAAGGGTTATGCGGATCTTCATCGAAGAGATGTAGAATTTAATGTCGGAGATCATGTATTGTTACGTGTTGCTCCATGGAAAGGAGTTACGAGATTCGGGAAGAGAGGAAAGCTCAATCCACGATTCATTGGTTCATATGAGATCCTTGACCGAGTAGGAAAGGTGGCCTATAGACTCGCTTTACCTCCAAGCATGTCTCGTGTTCATAACGTTTTTCACATATCCATGTTACGTAAATATGTGAAAGACCCAAATCACATTATTGAGTTATAACCAGACGAGATAGCCGAAGATTTAACGTACGAGGAGGTACCTGTCAAGATCTTGGATAAGAAGGAACATATCCTACGCTCGAAGATTATACCTCAAGTTAAAGTTTTGTGGAGGAACCATGATATCGAGGAAATGACCTGGGAGTTAGAATCGAAAATGAAAGCGAGGTAGAAAGCGAGGTATCCTCATCTTTTCGACATACAAGGTACGTACGTCAATTTCGAAGACGAAATTTCATAAGGAGGGGAGGTTGTAAGACCCCAACTTTTATGAATAAAGATTTAATTTCCTCTATATATTATTTTGAAATAGTAATGTGTTGATTTGATAAATGTGGTAAGTTATGGGTAGAATGTGCAAATTTTACAAAGTAAGCAAGTGGTCATAACATATTCGTTGTGTCGGGGAATATTCTTTTATCGGAGAATATTCATACGACGGCGCAGTCATTAGTGGACCCCACAACGGAATAATTGTCGGATATAGAAAGCGACAAAAATAACATTTTTAAGGCAAAACTTTTACCGTTAAACTGTTAAAATACTCGGTGATAAAAATACAATAATACGCGTTGTTGCAAAGTAGCACACGATATTGCACAATGTCTTTGATTATTGATGCTTACGTAAGAAGTCACTCAGTATTCAATAATTGCTACAGTAGTTGTTGCACAGTATATCATATTATTGATTCAATTATTATCACAGTATCATCTGCACAATATTTTATATTATTAAATCAATAATGGTCAGTTATATTATTTAAATGATATTATTAGATATCATTATTGGCAATGTCTAGAAAGTTCTGTCTAGGAAAGGGGTTAGTTAATTGCGCGCCAGTAAGAAAAAATCTTTATCGGAAGGCCCCCTCTTTCCTGGAAATGACCTGGTTGTCATTATTGTGATTCTATAATATTAATTTAAATAATAATTGATGAATGGTTGATAAAAATATTTTCATTGTGTTGGAAATATTAATGTTAGTAGAAATCGACATTTATTTCGATAATAGTTGATTTTCGAATGTTAAATTGACCAAACGGAGAATTAATCAGATAAATGATCAATTAATGGGTGGTTAACATATGGGACCCATTTATTGGTGGATAATAAATAGTTGGTGGGTAGTTGCTGTAGGGTTTTCGGCACATAAACGCAGCGAAAATTAAAAATTTTCCGAAACCCTAAAACAGGATCCATGCGAAAAACATATTAATTCAGAGGTTTAGATTTGTTTTACCGATTATTCAAGCCTGAAAGGAGACGATGGAGATTCTGGAACAACTTCGAATCTTCAACGCAATCCAAAGGAACTGCATCTCTACGGTATCCACACGAACCTCCCTCGAATCGTCACACGATCTGCATCAAGGAAAGCTGCGGTACTAGCCGCCAAGGATCTGGACTTTTGAAATTTTTCTCTCTAGTCTCTCTCTATGAGCGGCTAGGGTTTTGATATCGATAATACCCTAAACGACTGATATATCATATATATAGCAGTTAAAGAAATTAATCAAAACCTAATCCAATTAAAAAAATAAAATCTAAATTTATATATATATATATATATATATTATATCTTAATTAAGTCTTACTTAATTAATATACGTATATATATATATATAAATTATCCTATTAATTTAAATTCTTAATTTAAATACTATCAATCATATTGATATATTTAAATTCATACAATTTAAATTAATTCTCTTTTAATTACGTTCTAAGTGTGTGACCCTATAGATTATTATTATGTTGGCAATAATTTTAAAATCATACTATAAAATTATAAACAGTGAGCGGCATCTAGTAATGCATCACTGCTACCCAAATAATAATAAGATCGGTGATTCGATACAACCTTTTCGTGACCAATGTTTCAATGTAATTTAATCCTTTTAACCTTGACATCCTAGATTAAACTCGAGGCATGGAATGTGTCATCCTCTTCATAATTTAATCTGAGTTTTCTTGATCGATGAGTAGACTATATGAAACAAATCACTATTTGAGCATGGCCATGCATTTCATAGTCCTACTCAATTATGGATATCACCCCTAATATATAGGAGGGTTAAATTCCATCTAGATCACTCCTCACACGATTCATGATGTACCCAATAATCACCTTTATCGTCCACCCTATTAAAGGTGGCCTTTGATGATATCAAAGTACATAAATTCTCGTGTAGTAATATAGTGATTTCAGGTCGGAAGATCATTACATCATTGTCACTATGAGAATTGCTTATGACACTTTGCATAATGCTCCACGTAGAATTCTCATGGTGGGTCTGTCCAGTACATTGTTCTCTAACATGTACATATGCATTGACTCAATATCTCATATATTTATGACCAATGAGATTTGGCCATCAGTCAATCCACATACTAGTCTCAATGTATCATTGTTGTCCCATTAACAATGACACTCGACTAGGGACATTTAAGAGTAATGATACTAATTATAATTATATGATCTCATGTTCAAGTCACATACTTGAAGCCATATAATTTGTATCACTATTCTAAGGACTTTTATTATGTTAATATTTATATAATGCAGTAAATAAAATCATAATAAAATAATTCATTTATTCAATCAAATATAATATTAAAAATGTTAAGTAATTACATCAAAGAATTAGCCTCTAGGGCATAAACTCTAACAGTCTCCCACTTGCACTAGAGCCAATCACTCATATATCTAATACCCATAGAACTAGTGTGACCTTCGTACTTATACTGCGACAAAGCTTTGGTCAATGGATCTGCAACATTATCATCTTTTGGCACTCTGCTTATATGTACATCTCCTCTATCAATGATTTCACGGATGAGATGGTACCGCCTAAGTATATGCTTGGATCGTTGGTGAGATCTGGGTTCCTTAGCCTGTGCAATAGCTCCATTATTATCACAGTATAGCTCAACCGGATTAACAATGGTTGGAACAACACCAAGTTCAGTGATGAATTTTTTAATCCATACAGCCTCCTTGGCCGCACTAGAAGCAGCAATATACTCAGCCTCTATCGTAGAATTAGCTACTGTCTCTTGCTTCGAACTTTTCCAGCTAACAGCACCACCATTAAGGCAAAACACAAAACCTAACTGAGACTTATAGTCATTTGTGTCAGTTTGGAAACTAGCAACTGTGTAACCCTTTACTGCCAGTTCGTCTTCACCTCCATATACCAAGAATGAATCCTTAGTCCTTTTCAGGTACTTGAGGATATTCTTGACTGCTGTCCAGTGACCTTCACCTGGATTCGACTGGTATCTGCTCGTCATGCTCAAAGCATACGAGACATCCGGACGAGTACATATCATTGCATACATGATAGATCCAATTGCCGAAGCATAAGGGATCTTTCTCATACGCTCCTCATCATCATGTGATTTAGGACATTGGGCCTTAGAGATCTTAACACCATGAGACATGGGTAAGTGTCCTCTTTTTGCCTCTTGCATGCTGAACTGTTTCAACACTTTATCAATATATGTACTTTGACTTAGGCCGAGCATTTTTCTCGATCTATCTCGATAGATCTTGATACCTAAAATGTAGGTTGCATCGCCCAAATCTTTCATGGAGAAACATTTTTCTAACCATGTTTTTACAGCCTATAAGGAAGGAATGCCATTCCCAATAATTAATATGTCGTCAACATATAATACTAGGAATACAATGTGACTCCCACTAACCTTCTTATATACACAAGGTTCATCTTCATTTTTTATAAAGCCAAACTCTTTGACTGCTTCATCAAATCGAAGATTCCAACTCCGAGAGGTTTGCTTCAATCCATAAATGGATCGCTGTAGCTTACATACCTTTCCAGCATCCTTTGGATTGGCAAAACCCTCAGGTTGTGTCATATACACATCCTCAAGGAGATTTCCGTTAAGAAAAGCAGTTTTGACATCCATCTGCCAGATTTCGTAATCATAAAAGGCTGCAATAGCAAGTAAGATCCTGATGGATTTAACCATTGCCTCTGGAGAGAAAGTTTCATCATAGTCAACACCTTGAACTTGTTTGAAACCTTTTGCTACCAGTCAGCCTTTATAGGTTTGTACATTACCATCCATGTCGGTTTTCTTCTTGAAAACCCACTTACACCCGATTGGTTTTACCCCTTCGGGTGGATCAACCAAAGTCCATACTTGGTTAGTATACATGGAGTCCATCTCAGATTTCATGGCTTCAAGCCATCTCTCAGAATCTGGTCCATTCATAGCTTCTTGGTAGGAAGCAGGCTCATCATGATCTATGAGTATCACATCGCCGTTTTGAGTCACAAGAAATCCATAATATCTCTCGGGCTCTTGGCGTGTCCTACCAGATCTACGAATGCCTAGTGTAATTTGAGCAGGTTCACTTTCCACAATATCTTGTGGTTCCTGCTCATACTCCAACTCAGGTTCAATGATATTTTGTGGTTCTCGAACTTCTTCGAGTTCTACTTTCCTCCCACTGTTTCCTTTAGAGACAAATTCTCTTTCTAGAAAAATACCAGTTCGAGCAACAAATACTTTGTTCTCAGATTGTAGAAATAATACCCTTTTATTTCCTTTTTGTATCCCACAAAATTACATTTGTCAGATTTGGGTCCGAGCTTGTCAGAAGCCAGACGTTTTACAAACGCCTCGCAACCCCAAATCTTCATGAACGACATACTAGGACATTTCCCAGTCCACATCTCATATGGTGTCTTATGAACCGTCTTTGTAGGAACACTGTTAAGTGTGAATGTAGCTGTCTCTAGAGCATGACCCCAGAAGCTTATTGGAAGATCTGCATGACTCATCATCGATCGTACCATGTCCAACAAGGTGCGATTCTTCCTCTCAGACACACCATTCCATTGTAGTGTTCCAGGTGGAGTGAGCTGTGATATAATACCACACTCCTTTAGAAGGTCAACAAAGTCTTGGCTTAAGTATTCACCTCTTCGATCGTATCGAATGGCTTTTATGCTTTTGCCAAATTGGTTTTGAACTTCATTCTTGAATTCCTTGAACTTTTCAAAGGATTCGGATTTGTGTCTCATAAGATACACATATCCATATCTACTGAAGTCGTCAGTAAATGTAATGAAGTAATAAAACCCACCTCTTGCTAACGAACTCATGGGTCCGCATACATCACTATGTATAAGTCCCAATACATCGCTAGCCCGTTCACCGTGTCCAGTGAAAGGGGCTTTAATCATCTTGCCTAATAAACAAGACTCGCATTTCTCATATGATTCAAAATCAAATGAATCCAAAAACCCATCTTTATGGAGTTTGGATATGCGTTTCTCATTTATATGGCCTAAACGACAGTGCCAAAGATATGTCGAATTTGAATCATTTGATTTAAATCATTTTGTATTTATGTTATAGATAGGCATTTCTAAATTAAGAATATAAAGACCATTAAACAATTGTGCAACACCATAACATATTTTATTTAAGTAAAATGAACAACTGTTGTTCTTTATTAAAAATGAAAAACCTTTCTTGTCCAAACAAGAAACAGAAATAATGTTTTTGCTCATAGCAGGCACATAATAACAATCCTCTAATTCTAATACTAGCCCAGTGGGCAAAAATAAATGATAAGTTCCTACGACTAGTGCAGCAACTTTTGCTACATTCCCAACTCGTAGGTCAACCTCGCCTTTCGCCAAAGTCCTACTCCTTCGGAGTTCCTGCACATTAACACAAATGTGAGAACCACATCCAGTATCCAATATCCATGATGTAGAAGTGGACAAATTGACTTCTATAACATATATACCTGAATCAGAAGTCATACTTCCTTTCTTTTTCTTCAGTTCTTCCAAATAAGCATGACAATTCCTCTTCCGGTGTCCAGATTTTCCACAGAAGTGACAATCACCTTCTTTAGCCACCCCACCTTTAGGTTTTAAATCCTGTTTGGTTTTGGGATTGGGTTTGGAAGATTTAGATCCTATCTTCTTCTTGCCTTTCCCCATTCCCTTAGCATTCTCCTTTTGCACCATCATTATGGGAGCGGGTCCTGCCTTTTTCATGTTGTTCTCGGCAGTTCTTAAGATGCTCAATAACTCAGTTAGTGGTTTCTCAATTTCATTCATGAGGTAATTCATAACAAATTGAGAGTAGCTGCTGTTCAAAGATTGCAAAACAAGATCAGTTTGGGCTTCCGGAGTAATCGGAAAACCCAACCTACCAAGGTACTCAATATACCCAATCATTTTTAGCACATGTGGACCAACTGGATCACGTTCACCCATCTTGCATTGATACAACGCCTTTGCTTGTATCATACATCTCCTGTCGAGCATGCCCTTCGAATAATTTCTTGAGATGCTCGATCATCTCATAAGCATCCATTAACTCATGTTGCTTCTGAAGCTCAGAGTTCATAGTTGCTAGCATGAGACAACTCACGTGCAGAGCATCATCTTGATGCTTCTTGTAAGCATTATGCTCTACACGTGGTGCAGTGTTAGCTGGTGCTGCAGGAATGGGCCCATCAAGGACATATAGCTTGCGCTCCTGTTTGAGGACAATCCTCAAGTTCCTATGCCAGTCTAGGAAATTAATTCCACTAAGCTTTTCCTTCTCAAGGACTGATCGTAGTAAAAGACTATTTGTGTTGTTGTTTGCCATTGATAGCTATAATTTATAAGTGCAAAAATAATAAGTCAAATTGCAGAATTTTGAAATTATGTAATTGATAATAGTACATTCAAAATATACCTCCCACTATTTTATTCAAATTAATAGCCCTCACCATTAATTCGGAAAGCATTTTTAATTAAATCTTTCTAGTGAGCTAAGATCCATATTTCATTATGCCTTAAGTTAGCTTTGGCTATTCTCTTAAAGCATAATTATTTAGGTAGACAACCCTTTGTCAATTATATCATATATAACTCTTAGATAGTTTGGTGAACAACATTTGTTTCTAGTCCATCTAATGGTACCTACCAAACTCTATGCCTCTAAATCCACAATCCTATTGTGATAACTTAGTTAAGTCTGGCCCAATGATTTTAACAGTTTGGATATCACAATTATCATATCGCATCTTACCAAGATAAATGGGGTACTTTGCTTTGGCAAACTTACA
Source organism: Panax stipuleanatus (assembly GCA_020205555.1). Taxonomy (NCBI): domain Eukaryota; kingdom Viridiplantae; phylum Streptophyta; class Magnoliopsida; order Apiales; family Araliaceae; genus Panax; species Panax stipuleanatus. The sequence continues at coordinate 135,840,710 of CM035118.1, read as the reverse complement.
TCCATCGGTCAAGGTCTTGATGAGTTTTATTCATTGGAAGGCATCTGATTTAGACTTAATAATTTTATGAGGGATTTTAATAATTAATTTAGATCTCACCAATTTTAATCTTATTAAACATGCACATTATTTATCATATCGTATACAAGCATAAATAAAGTGCAAAATTAAATGTGTCACAGTTATGGCCCCAACCCTATGTCAATCTTTTCAAGCTAATGAAAATATTGAAGGTCAGTCTAAGGTGGTAAAAGGTCTTCAAAATAGGACCTTCCTCATGCATGTGTCTCCTCTCCATCATCATCTTGTCATCTTGATAGGTTACAATTGTACATTACATGACATAATGAAACCTCGAGTTACATTCGAGGGGATTTAGATGAGAAGAGAATATTACATCAGAATTTATAGAAAGGCACAACATGCAAGCCGTATTTCAAAACCAAAAACCACTAACCTATGGGTCAAAAGGGCCATAACTGTGCAACATGCATATCACAATAAGCACATGACACAATTTATATAATTAAAGAAAACTATATACAAAATATTGGGGTCACGACCATCGTGCGCTACGACGGGGGGTCCAAGGGGGGGTCTCCCCCCTGTATTGTAGAATTTTTTTTATACGAATCTCTGAAACAATTCCAGAATCATATACAATCCGCCAACACACTCATAATAACAATACACCCAGAACATATCATATATGTCCAGTTTCGATTAATCATATTAAATCGAATCTTCATGTTTCTAATCCAATTAGAACAAAAGTTGAATTGTTATTCCACCTTCTAGGATACGATTATCAGAACATCATATACATGTATATATATTACAGATTTCCAGAATACGCATACATGCAGAATATCATATATTCAATTTCAGATCAGTAAACATGCATAATCATATATCATGTATAACGAATACAATTAAAATACGTAATCTGAATTAATCGTTTCGCAAGTAGCTCTGATACCACTGTAGGGTTTTCGGCACATAAACGCAGCGGAAATTAAAAATTTTCCGAAACCCTAAAACAGGATCCATGCGAAAAACATATTAATTCAGAGGTTTAGATTTGTTTTACCGATTATTCAAGCCTGAAAGGAGACGATGGAGATTCTGGAACAGCTTCGAATCTTCAACGCAATCCAAAGGAACTGCGTTTCTACGGTATCCACACGAACGTCCCGCGAATCGTCACACTATCTGCAGCAAGGAAAGCTGCGGTACTAGCCGCCAAGGATCTGGACTTTCGAAATTTTTCTCTTTAGTCTCTCTCTAAGAGCGCTAGGGTTTTGATATCGATAATACCATAAACGGCTGATATATCATATATATAGCAGCTAAAGAAATTAATCAAAACCTAATCTAATTAAAAAAATTTAATCTGAATTTATATATATATATATATATATATATTATATCTTAATTAAGCCTTACTTAATTAATATCCATATATATATATATACAAATTATCCTATTAATTTAAATTCGTAATTTAAATACTATCAATCATATTGATATATTTAAATCCATACAATTTAAATTAATTCCCTTTTAATTACGTTCTAAGTGTGTGACCCTATAGATTATTATTATGTTGGCAATAATTTTAAAATCATACTATAAAATTATAAACAGTGAGCGGCATCTAGTAATGCATCACTGCTACCCAAATAATAATAAGATCGGTGATTCGATACAACCTTTTCGTGACCAATGTTTCAATGTAATTTAATCCTTTTAACCTTGACATCCTAGATTAAACTCGAGGCATGGAATGTGTCATCCTTTTCATAATTTAATCTGAGTTTTCTTGATCGATGAGTAGACTATATGAAACAAATCACTATTTGAGCATGGCCATATATTTCATAGTCCTACTCGATTATGGATATCACCCCTAATATATAGGAGAGTTAAATTCCATCTAGATCACTCATATTCCTCACACGATTCATGATGTACCCAATAATCACCTTTATCGTCCACCCTATTAAAGGTGGCCTTTGATGATATCAAAATACATAAATTCTCGTGTAGTAATATAGTGATTTCAGGTCGGAAGATCATTACATCATTGTCACTATGAGAATTGCTTATGACACTTTGCATAATGCTCCACGTAGAATTCTCATGGTGGGTCTGTCCAGTACATTGTTCTCTAACATGTACCTATGCATTGACTCAATATCTCATATATTTATGACCAATGAGATTTGGCTATCAGTCAATCCACATACTAGTCTCAATGTATCATTGTTGTCCCATTAACAATGACACTCGACTTGGAACATTTAAGAGTAATGATACTAATTGTAATTATATGATCCCATGTTCAAGTCACATACTTGAAGCCATATAATTTGTATCACTATTTTAAGGACTTTTATTATGTTAACATTTATATAACGCAGTAAATAAAACCATAATAAAATATTTCATTTATTCAATCAAATATAATATCAAAAATGTTAAGCAATTACATCAAAGAATTAGCCTCTAGGGCATAAACTCTAACAAGTTGCAGGGGTAGAGGTGCAACATTTATAAACTTGAGGGACTAAATTAAAAATTTAGGCAAAGATGGAGGTACTAAAATATAATTAACCAACCTTTTTCTAGCCTATAAATAGTAAGCTAATTTCATTTATTTTTCACCATTCTTGAAGAGCAAAGTTATAATAGTGAGAAAAATTATAGAGAGAGAAAGAAGAAAAGTATTTTGCTACTACACTATTCCAGTATTCAATCTTCTACTGAGGTAAGGGGTATTATTTCTTTTGTATTCATAAAGAATGCTATTTTCTTTCAATACTCTAAGGGTTGTTACTCTATTCTTTATTGATCTGTGGGAGTAACCTGTCTACGCGGACTATCGCATGCATGGTGAATAACCCTTCGTATTCATTCTTTATTGATCTGTGGGAGTAACATGTATACGCGAATTACCGCATGCCTGGTGAAAACCTTTTGTATTCAATCAATTCCTTAATAATCTGTGGGAATAACCTATCTACACGGATTACCACATGCATGGTGAATCACCCTTCGTATTCATTTCTATTAAATTGTGAAAATGATTTGTCTACGCGGATTACCGCATAACGGGTGAAAATCCAATTACAGTTTCTTATATTCATTTATACTCGTACGAAATATTATTTCAATGGAATATTGGTCTGAACTTGTTATAAAATTTTCATCTTTTCATGACAAGTTTCTATTCACGAGTTACTATTCACGAATTACTATTTACGGTAAAAAAAAATATTTTTTTTATCTTTGATTGGATCCAAGTTTTGAACTTAATTCTTGAATTTTGCTCCACAATTGATTATTACGGAGTATTCATGAACTTGGATAAACTAAATTACGAATCTCTAATTTTTGTCCTTTATCTCACTGGATTCGTTTTTATATTATTTTTCATCATCCTCAGTCTTAAATGATGATACAAATGAATATCTTTGGCCTGTAGTGCAAAGATGAATGATTATTTGATGAATATTTTTGGCCTGTAGTGCAAAGATGATTACCTGATGAATATCTTTGGCCCGTAGTACAAAGATGGACAGGTGTTGAGATGAACATGACCACTGGTGATACAAATGAATATCTTTAGCCCGTAGTGCAAAGATGAATATTTGATTCGAGATATATATTGATTGATGTTACAGGGATAAAATATTGATGATGGACTTTAAATCATAGAAGATAGTAGACATCATTCTCTACTTAACTCTTCTAATGAATTGTTATTTTCCGCTGCAGTTGTTGATCTAAAACTTGTTGTCCATAATATTTTCTGATTTGTTGAAGACTAACAATAATTTATTCATCATTATCTTAGTCATAATATTCTTTACTGGGCTAGTTGAGCTCACCCTTTTCTTCCATTGTTCTCTTCATGAAATGAGAATATCGCGGGTACTAGTCGGAGAATGGAGTGATGGTCCGAATTAGAGCTGTAGAAGTCCTCACTATATTTTTTTAAAAAAAGTGTGATAATAAATGTAATGTGGACTTAGTTTGAATGTTAATATTTTCTACATGTCTGTATTGACACTCACAGTTGTGTGGTCGTATTTTGCACGACTGTTTGATATGAAAGATTGTATTCGAATTCTGTACCATGTAATTAGCAACTCAGAATGGGTTGGATTGATTGGACCAATTCTGGGGGCGTCACATCAATACTATGAGTAATGATTTTGAATTGTTATATTGTATTCTAGACTCTTGGATAATAATGATGTTCAATTCATCTTATGAATAGGAGTTATTTGTTTTTTTTTTTCCTCTCTTTTTTCCTACTTCTATTTGTTATGTGAATTTAATTTTAAAGTGAAAAGGCCCAAAAAATAATAAATATTGAATGTACAAAATGTTAGTCTGCGGAAACAAGATCAAATATACAATCATATTGTAAAACAGCGGAAACATAACATAAATCGAATTTAATTTTTTTTTGCAATTCCTAGAATCACCTTATGCAATATTATTAATTATTGAAGGATAAAGATATACCTTATGAAGATGATCAACTCCTTGATGTTATTTTCAAGTTCCAATCATATTTTCCTCCATGCTTCTCTAATTCCTCGAATCAAACGCGAGCTACTTAGTGTGTTTAACGCTCTAAAGGTGAACCACTAATAAAATAGTGATTGAATAAGTAAATTTAGGTTCTACAATATCCTCTCCTAACTCCTTAGATTGCAGTCTTGCAGAGAATTATTACTTAATATCTCTATACTAAATATTATACTCCATAATAAAACTCCTCTTATTTATTGACTAACCCTCCCTTGTAACTTCTTAGGATTTTGGGTTTTAATTTAATTCTCAATCTAATTAAGAACTAAATTATATATTAATAATAATAACAATAAGACTCCTCTGACTTATTTATAATTTAGTATCTCTCCAAATACTTAATTATAAATATTAAGTTATTTAATTTATTATACCAATAAATTAAATGTACTTAATTTATTATTATTAAGCCAATTACTTCTAAAAATATATTTATCTTTTAGGTACAATATTAAGCTCGTAGTAGAATAAATAAATCTAAACTATTTTAATATTATTTATAATGAATTAAACTCCTTTAATTCAAATATAAATAAATAATATTTATTATACAGCGTGAAACCTTACGATAATGTATAATAACTACTCGGATAATATGAAATCAATGTTTAATCACAAAAAACCTATTACGTAAATAGTTACTATACAATTCAATCATTTTATCATATAATATTCCAATTAAACATAATATATTGACTTATTGGCAATTCTTATTTATTTAATCATTTGCATTTCGATTCACAAATGCACAATTCTAATTAATGTAAATTAAAAACTAATTTATAATTTTCATTGACTTTAACCAATGATTTATGAGTTGTCATTCATCGAATCGCATAAACATTTTTTTTCTTTACTGGAAGTGGTAGATCATTCATCTAATCCATGTTCCCTTTATTATACCCAAACATACCATATGATATACCCAAAGAGTTTTAAGGAATATGACAAAGTAAACTCATATTACACAAGATATTATGATAATCTCAAGTCTAATAATCACTTATACAACTATCACTTTAGGAACTCCTATTGTCAGACAAGTAAAACTCCATTAGGTGTTAATTGAGTGAGTCACGTTCAGTGAACTTATTCTTCAATAAACAACTACATACTTGCTTTAGTATCTCCAAATAAATAATTATGAGATCAATCATCATCGTCAATGGAGTAAATATAGTACTTCCTCCGTCCCAAAATAACTGCTTAGTTTTGACTTTTTAAAGTCAAATTGACGATTTTTTAAAACTATTTTTATTACCATTTTTGCCAGAATATAGGTGCATAGGTTATAACAAAAAAAGTATATACAATTTACTACTAATATCAATTTTTATAATGTTAAAAATATATTTATACATGCTTAATTATTAATTTTAAAAATAATCAATTTAACTAAAAAAAGTCAAAACTAACAGTTATTTTGGGACGGAGGGAGTATGTATTAATCTATCCAAAATCAGTAACCCCATATTAATGATCCAATGATTATGAACATTTTAGTTGTTGAGTTATCTAAAATTTAGATCTCATTAGCACAATAAACACCATGATTCTAAAAGTATTGCTTCAAAATTATGAGTTTATCATGTTTATTTAATTCAACCAATTAAACATGGATAAAGAGTGCATTTAATTAAATAAATTATTTTATTAACAAATGAACAATATTGCAAAAGTAAATGTTATAACATCAAATGTGATTAACTTGAGGGTATACTACTTTCACAAAAATATTACAAATTATAAAAACAAAGACATGGTAAATTAAATATACATTCATACTAAGATATAACCTTATTTTCTAAATATAAATTATTATTTTAATTTGAAAAATTAATTTAGATATTTTTAAATTTAAAATTATAAATTAATACATCAGTTAATTAATAGTATCTTTTTATAATTTACAATTGATTAAATTGTTTATAAAAGTAATCGACTATATCAATTTTAAGTTTAGAAATGTCTCGTATTATTTTATGAAAGTTAATATCAATCTCATATGTTGGAATGGAGAAAGAACATAATACAAAATATAAGATCACTAATTAATGTACAATAAAAATAAAATATAAAAAATCACTATAAATTAAATAGAAAAATATTTAAGATATAGCACGTGCTTTGCACATGGCCAATGTGTGAGTTTATGAGAAAACACATATTAAGAAATATAATTAATGCATTGTCTGATTGGCACCAAAATGATTATAAAATTTTAATATTATTTTTTTTAAAAAAAAGAACAAATTAATATTTAATGTAAGGATAATTTTATGAAATTTTTATGAAATCTTATTTGACACGATTTATGAAATTAGTATTAGTCTTCAATCAAATCTTATTTTATAATTTTTTTATTTTTTTTGCCGTTGCTTATTTGGCACGATTTAATTGGCTGCGGAAGTACTACCTATTAAAGCCTGCCGTAGACAAACTAACCTTGTTAAGTCGGGTGTACCCAACAAAACCACGATTTTCTCTCTCCTCCTAGAACGTGATATCGCCAGAGCACTTCAGACCACCCGAAGCACACGCCAGCTTGAAGAAACCATAAACGACTCCACTACAAAAACACGGCAACACAAAACTGAAACTGCAGATGGTATCTCTGAATCCGAACCCTCCCGAAACCTTCTACTTGGATCCTCAAATGGGTATGGCCCTGCCCAATATCGGTTCTTTCTCTACTCCTGCCGCTGCGGCCAACACCTCATCGGATGATCCGAAGAAGATCCGAAAACCCTACACCATTACCAAGTCCAGGGAGAGCTGGACCGAACCCGAACACGACAAGTTCCTAGAAGCTCTTCAACTGTGAGTTAACTTCAATTTCCGGTATATATTTTGACTGTTTTGATTTTATTAAATTGGGTTTTGGGTTTGAATTGATAGATGGGATGGGCGAATTTTTGCGGGTTTTGAATTTGGTTAGGTTTTGTTGTTTCGAAATGAGCTTATGCCGAATTGGAGTTTTTGACTCTAGGATTTGCTTACCTACCTTACTCTAATTGGAGTGTTTGTATTGTAACTATATAATTTGTTAAGAATCTCATTTTGGGTTCAAGTTTGTTCTGTTTATGTGCTTTCCCCTTTATTCCTTAGTTATTCTCTCAGCTAGTGTGAGTATACACATAATCACTTCCAGTAATTGGCTTAAACCTTGCTAAGAAACTGTTTTGATAAAATAGTTATTTTTTCAAGTAAGACTGGTATAAAGACTAAAGTAAAACCTGTTTTGAACTTAGATTTTTATTATGTACTTGGTAACTGCATTAAGATGAGATTCCCAAATAATTAATGTACTTCCTTCCTCCCAAAATGGAAGACCCATTTTCGTATTCCATACAACCAAAAAGGAAAGTTCCTTTTCCTTTTTCGAATGTCCCAGAATGATACTCTTTGCTAAATAGACTTAGGTGGTGTTTGATAAAACCGAGTAATTAAGATCTGAATAGTTAATATATCTTACTAAATTAGAGCAGTGTAGGACTGTGCATCGGTAAATAACCGTACCGAACCGTACCGTAGCGAACCGGTTACCGAAAGTGTTCAAAATTGTGTACCACAGTACCAGTACCGGTTAGATTGGTGTCCCGAACTGGTTAGCTGATTCAGTACCGGTTTTTACCTATATTTTTACAGTTTATTAGTTGAAAGATGAAAGCAGTCCTTATTCATAACTTGTCAAATGTAACAGCAATGAAAGCACAACCATATAAAAACAGAGAAGCTGAGAAAAAATTAACATAAAGCAACAAATTTCAATCCATTCACAAATTATAATCACATAAACAATAGTAAATGTGATTTTCAACATTCATAAAATTCAATTGAAACTAAAGACTGATACATAACACAAAAGAGGGTCAAATTATAATACTAAAAGTAAGGACTTCAATTGCTTCCAAATACCATTTCATTTCAAGGAATTTTCTGTAATTACACATCTAAAGGACTAAATTGATAACCCATGACAACATTAAACCACCCATTCAACCTTCTAACTAAACCCTAACTATTATCACAAAAAACAACCCCACCTGAAAACTTTTGAAGAACAAAAGTCTAACCACCAATCCCATACAGGGTCCTTCCCAGCATATTCAGTGCGTACACATGTCAACATCCATGGCTGTCACAATCTTGAAGCGAGCATGCTCCGTGTAGGTGACTTTATCACGGATAACATTATCAAGGAAGATCTTGAGAACCCCACGAGTCTCTTCATAGATCATACCACTAATACGCTTCACTCCTCCCCTTCAAGTGCGACCCAATCTCCTTATGGTTGGCTTAGTGATTCCCTGAATATTGTTCCTGGAGAGTGGAAAGAGAGTAGCAGTGGAGAGTCGGAGACGAGAGCTATACGAGATCTGACTTTAAGGCTTACAAGATCTGATTCTTGAGTTTTGATTTGGGATAAAGGCAGAAGGCTTGCAATTAGAAAATAGAAGGTTTTATTCGATTAACCAGTACGAACACACAAAAGAACTTCCCGAACCCGGTATCGAATAAACGGTATATACCGGTTATATGTATCGATACCGAACCGGTTTTGTTTTATCCCGAACCGACCAGTTCAAACTGGTTCGGTTACCCAAAAAATCAAAAAAACCAAAATAAATACCCACCCCTATTTGAGTGAAATAACATTTGAATTTAAAAAGCTGTTTAGTTACTAAAAAATATAAAACATTTGAATGACTTTTAAATTTAAAAATATCTCAAATTGACTTTTCAAAAATTAATAATGATCTTAAAATTTGGAATGAAGGGAGTACAATATTTATAGAGACTCCGTATATTTAAATTTTTCATTAAGAGGCAACTCTTAATGATTTAGATTTATATCTTCTTCTTACTTATTAAGATACGATAAGAGAAACAAAATTTTACCAAATAACTTTACGCTTTTGCCGAATCAGATGTTGAGCCGTTAAGAGCTATTAAGAGGTAAACAAACACCACCTAATAGAAGTGCTATGTTTTGCCCCTAATATGAAGTAGTTAATTCTAACTTTCATTTCATATCAAGTTTCTCAATTTAATCGAGTTAGAAGGCGGTTAACCAAGAAATTGACTTCTTCTCAAATATGAATGAATTCTTAAAATGGGACAATCATTTTGGCACAAGTGGAATATCACTGTATTTTTTCTCAAGAAAAGCTTCTTGCTTTTCAGACTTGTTACATAAGGTCATATCATATTTGCTCCCCTCTGGTAGCTACCATATTTCATTTAATTATTTAGCTTTTTAAATGTTATCATAAAAGTTACTACTAAACTGTTATAATCCCACTTATTTGATGTGTTTTATTGTGAGAATATATAAGGGGAAAAGTCTTTAATGCATGTTCAATGTCACGATGTTTGAAGGAAATTACCTAATTTTTTTTCGTGCAATGTTGTATAGCTTCGACCGGGATTGGAAAAAAATAGAAGCATTTGTTGGGTCAAAGACTGTCATCCAGGTAATTTCAAGTGCATAAGTTTTGGTCTTAGCAATATGTTTGTACTTTACATATTTATACAATTTTAGGAGGTTCACTTCTTTTGTTATATAATTTGGGCATTCTATTTCTGGTTTGTTTATAACTTCATGCTTCTTCCTGAGCAGTCATTATCCTTTGTTTCATTGTTACCAATTTCATGTTTTCTGGCTTTAATCTCTCTCTCACGCACTCTCGCACACTCACACACTCACACTCACTCTCTCATGCTCTCATGCACAGACTCTTAGCAGGCACGATTCATTAAATAAGCACCGATAGTGGCTGCTCATGATGCAAATAAGACGGAAGATATGCATATTTAACTTTTTGGTTTCTCACTAGTCCAGCCTTCTCAGCAAATTTAATGCTTAAAATTTCATCAAACAGTTATCTCAGTTTTGCTATTTGGCTTGGGCTGTTGAGGTGCAAATCACAATTTTTAGGTAAGAGAGACAAAATATGCGTGTATTGATTTTTTTTGAAACATTAAACATTACGCTTTCCTATGTGATTCATGTTCAGCATGCCCAACTAGTTTGGGTTCTTTGGGATAAAAGGTGCTGTTGTGTTGTGTTATACATAACAGTAAGTATTTTAGCTTCAAATTTTAATAAACTCCCTCTGTCAAATTAGTAGTTTCACATTCAAAATTAATAATCTTGAAGACAAGTTTAAACACTAATATAATCAACAATAGGTGAAAAACACAACTTATTTCAATATAATGAGATGAAGTATAATGTTTAAAAAATGGACTCCCCTTTTAAGACATCCTAAAGTGAAAAAATAAACCCTCAATTTGGGAGTGAGTATATGGTTATAATTTTTTTTTTTGGAATAATATTGCACTATACCACCAAAAGAGGGTAAACCTTGTATACAAAAAAAGAATTTGCAAGCTTTATGATCTACATACATTTAAAAATTCAGCCAAGAAAAAAAAATATCCATATTGCAAAAGTAAAGCTTAGATGTTTGTTTCTACTTGTATATAGAAAATTCAAGCATTCTATTAAATTCAAAGCTTACATTTGGATTCTGGAATATGACCCGTTTAAAAATGTAATAGGGTCAAACTCAAATACTTCATAATATTTAATTTCAAGATAAACATTAGGATTTTATAAACATCTAATTTAATTACTATAGAGAATAAATTCCACACAAAAAATATAAGGGGCATTTTGAGCATGTAGTATTTGTGGCCTTGTCCCTGGTTGAGGTTATACTGTTATACTAAAATCCTTTCTGATTCTTTGCAGCCGTTTTGACCTTGTTATGTTATTTTAAGCTTGGAATCTTGGACATGGTTTATACGACTGATGTACTGTAATGAACTGTTGTTATATTTATGTTCCTTCAATTATACCATGGGAATATTTAACATTATGTTATCCTTTTTGATAGAAGATGCAGTGTGGTTTATTGACTAGTTTGCAAGATGTTATCTAAGTGTTTGCACAAACATTCTGCAGTTCTATATCAAAGAAAACAATTTTACTTGCTTTTTCACATGAGACATTTTTTAAGTAAATTTATTAATCACAATTCTGTAGAATGACAAGAAATATCAGGAGGAATAATTCAATACATCTTATGGATTTTTAGTTTTATATGAATCTTACACCAAGGCATATATGCAAAAGGAAACAAATAACAAGTGGGGGATAAATGTGCAGATACGTAGTCATGCACAGAAGTACTTTTTGAAAGTTCAAAAAAGTGGAACTAATGAACATTTACCTCCCCCGAGGCCGAAAAGGAAAGCTGCTCATCCATATCCACAAAAAGCTTCTAAAAATGGTTGGCATGGTTTATTTGTGTTATCTTAATTTTAATGATCAAACTTAATATAACTCTTCATACGTCACATCTTTGACAGCTCCCGTGCTCTCGCAAGTGACTGCATCTTTCCAAACCTCGCCTGCTCTACCCGAACCTAGTTTTATACGAAGCCCTGATTCTTCTTCATTACTAAGGAATCCTGTTGTTAGCACAGCTGTGTCTTCCGGGACCGAGAACTCTTTGCAAACCTCACATATGACAAAAGGTTCATTCATTTCCTATCGTGCTTTGGACAATATGTTCTTACCCATTTTGTAGGTATCTGTGGCTTCTTACACTGACTTGATGTATTGATTATCTGTTGTATTACAGTTGATATTAGATCTACCAGGCAACCTATGGCAAATAACTGTTGCAGTAGTACTGAGAGCACACCGATAACACGGCCAACAGGCGAAATAAATGATCAAAGGAATCACGGATCTTCGTTGAGGGGTAACTCATTGCATATGAACATAAAGAAACTCCCTTTTTTCCTTGGGTCTATTTTGCTTTGCATTAGTTTGACATTGTAGTTTATGGTTTGGCTTGAAATTCATCATTAGAATTGGGAGAAAAAATAAGGAAAGATAGCAAGTTAGCGTGATATGGGAACTTCTATGTTCACTCCTGTTTCCTACTTTGTTGAACTCTATTACTAGGAGATACATATATTCAACAACTCAACAATGTCTTTTATCTCAAACTAGTTGTGGTAGGCTTACTAAGAGATACATTTATGTCTGAGAAATATAACCAAGTGTTTTTGTGCCTTTTAATTTACTTTGTGGATCATTTTGTTAATTTAAAAACACTTCTCTCCGGACAACGTTTGGCTTTCAAAGCAGAGTTTCTTTTAGTCTTTTTGGTTGTAGAAACATCATGAATTCTTTGAACTTCGAGGATCGCATATCAATTTATATTGAGCTTTTATCATTTGGGGAACAAGTTTTTAGGGTCTGACCTCATGTATGTGTGTTGAAGGGTCAAGACTTGGGGATCAATAGCTTTTCAAAGTATCCATTAACTGACATTTTCTCAGATATCAGATGATGGAAGATTTGATTCCATAGTATACAGTTTTTGTCTTTTAAGGTGGATTCCAGCACCTGCAAGCAAACTTTTTAGAGTGCCAACACCCTTTTAATTGGTTATGCAAAGGAGTCCAATGCTGTATCTTATCCAAAACAAAGAGTGCAAAACCTGTATCAATTTCTCACTAATGTAGTCTTCTTTCATATTAAGTAAATTAAAAATTATATATTTGTGCATTTGGTTTGCTTTTGTTCTCTTGTTTTTTATAGGTAATTTGACCCTATGTATGGGGATTGGAACTAGCAACCTTGAGGTTATTCCTCAAGGCCTCTGCCATTTCTCCCATCCCAGGGTTCCTTTTGTTCTCTTAGTGAAGTTATAGTTAGATTCAGCTTTGCTTACTTGGTTAAAAGTCCATCCATTCCTTTGACTGAAAATTTTAAAGGCTCAAGGGTATATGTATGTATGCATGTATGTTGGATGCCATTTTAGATTATCACTTTTCTATTCTCCTCGTGCTTCTCTTAGCATTAATTCACCTTTTGTTTCATGCAGTTCTGCCTGACTTTGCTGAAGTATATAGCTTCATTGGCAGCGTATTTGACCCAAACACAACTGGCCATGTGCAAAAGCTTAAAGAAATGGATCCAATTGATGTTGAAACGGTATACTTTCTCAAACCAATAATTTGATAGTACTGAACTTTATTTTAGTATTTATAACAAAGGTTCGTGCACGAAAAACAAAACTCATTCAAACTGGCCTTTTTAATTTTTTTCTCTCTAGCGTTTTAGCACACAGTTCTTTTCTAAAAGAAATGCGGAAGTTAGGTGGATTCATAGACATGCTTTATTTTTGAAGCGTCAATGATCCTCTTCTTAGGCCTCGTAATAGTTTATTTACTTGAACAAGCTCGTAGAGACGGGTTATCTTGGATGTTGTATTAAATTTGAACTTTTAAATTATGTTATCGGTCCTTTGTGTTTGACGTTCCTAAGATGATAGCTGTTTTGTAGATTTTGATCTTATTAATTTCTCTACTTGAGTTGGGTAGACAACCAATAAGACAATAAACTAATGAATTTGAGTTTGGTTCATTGTGAGAAGTTAAGAGATTATAAATTCCAATTTCAGAATTCTGATATTTCAAAAATATCATAAATGCAATTATTATGACACATAAAGCTATCGCCATTGTTAATGACCTAAGTTAGTCAGTGTAGTAAGATTGCTGAATGTTTAGTAGATTTTGTTAATTGTTGAATGTTTGAACTTTAATATATTTCTTTTTCTGGCTCATGCTCAGGTTTTATTGTTGATGAGGAACCTCTCCATCAATTTGACCAGCCCTAAGTTTGAGGATCATGTAAGTTCTCTTCATGTATCTCTTGGAAGTTGCAACTGAACTTATTTTTAGTGTATTGTGAATGATATTGCTCACTGAAGAAAACTCTCGTTTTTAAAAGCTACTCTTTCTTTATAAAACCCTTCAATTAGCCTGATGTTAGTTTACACTTTACCGTGTCTTTTCTGCCTATCTTTGATGCATTTTGACATTTTGTGCATCCATACTAAACAAAATTTTGCTATTACTTTTGGGAATCTAAGTATTGGATGTGCCGGAAGGGCATTGCACACTATTATATCTACTTGGCAACTACAGTTTTACAATATGATGATGGTCGTTTTTGTCACTCTTTGTCTTGTACTTGTTGTGTTGATGCAGAGGAGGCTGCTTTCGTCCTATGAGATCGACTCGGAGAGGGAGAACTCTGATGATGTGGTTAACGCACTCCTCGATGATGACCAATCAGATCACGATGCTCAATTCGGGTAGGCAACGAAATCATCCCCCTCTCCTCATTTATGTATTTATTTTGCTACAATTATCTGTTCGTATACATGTGATAATTATTTGTTTTAAACTTTTGATTATTTCATGTGATATTGATTCAATAAAATCACCCATAATAGTGTGCAAAAAGTTGCGATTTGGGGGTGTTTGGGATCGTTTGAGTAGTTAAACTTGCTTATAATCAGTTTAAAGAAACAAAAAAATGTTTGGTAAACTGATTTTAAAATTATTTATAATCATTTTTTATGAAAATAATTAAAAGTTCTAAATTGAAGTTTTTGATTATTTGTCAAATTTAATAATCAGGTTTGGTCAGGTATATTACTAATTTATTCTTATTTATTTTAACAATTCCATTCATTATCTATATTTATTTTTTAAAACATTCCTTTTTAGTAATTTACACTTGAAACAAGTGATTAACAAATTATTTTTACCAAATATTTTTCATTTATTACTAATAAAAATGTTTTTTATTTACCATAAACTAACTACTATTTAAAATTAATTATAATCAAAAGTACTAATCAGTAATCACATTTTTTAACCAATTTTAAACATACTTTTAATCATAAAATAAAATTTTATTTTAGGACATATGGGTTTTTCAAGTCATTGAGCTAATAGATTCATAATATTTGAAAAACACATGTGTCTTATAACGCATGATTTGAATTGTTAAGAGTGGTTGTTATCGTTGAATGAATTGTACTCCAAATTGGTGAATCCATTTTAAAATAAATAATTTTAGTTTTGTAACCTAAAGGCATATCTAAAAGTGTTAGGCATGTGTCTATCTATAATGGTGAGAAAAATTACGAGCGCATCATAATGATGATTTTCTTTTATAAACTCCTCCTATTCGTTGAATTTTAGAATGAAATGCACAAGATTGGCTGACCATTATACCATTGTCAGATTATGGATCACACTTTTTTTTGTTTATTATATATATATATATATATATATATATATATATTATTTATGTATTTATTTATAGGGATAGATACTAAAAAAAATTTAATAATCAACTAACTATACTTTATTTTTCTTACAAAAAAATGAATTTTCATCAACAATGTTAATTATTTTAACGACATATTACTAAATCCTAGTTAGAGACTACTTTAACAGTTTTGTACACATCATCTATAGCTCACCCATCAAAAACAGACATACCTATGGTTACTCGATCCAACCTAACAAATTTCATCATGATAAATAAGAAATCAGACATCAAAATGGGCAAAATTTAGGGTTTTCGTAATAACATACATCAAAATGGGTTATAGTCGATTGGTTTGAAGTAATTGAAACTAATAATCCAATACATAGGTGCATTTAGAGAAAATGAATACCTCAAGTAGGGTAGATAACTCATATAGAAGGTAAATGGTAACCAAATCTACAGATTCTAAGTGCAACTCCTCCTCATTCAATCCCATCGTCTGCGGTTGTGGAATCGTTGCACCCATGTGAGAAGCATGGAAAGATGGTACCCTATATCTAGGTAGAAGATTTGTTGGTTATAACAAGTACAAGGTATGTGAATTTGTATTTTTTTTAAAAAAAATTTGGAATGAAATAAAAAGGGGTTTTTTTACTCATAAATCTTTCTCCGTTGTTTTTTTGAGCAGGAGTCAAAGATGTATTGTCGATTTTTCAAGTGGTGCGACCCTCCATTCACTGAAAGATAAAGGAAAATGATAAAAAAAAATTGAGGGATGAACTATGCTCTTCGAATGAAGAAATACAAAGGCTGAAATTCTTTAAGAATGAAAGTGAATCAAGTGTGGTCAAAGAATTGAAGAAGAAAAATGTCCAAAAAAAACTGACAAGGATGTGGATTGTTCTACTTTATTAATGATTGATGTTTTTAATTTTTTTAGTAATACTGGTGTAAAACAATATTGGGATGACCGATTGTAATTTTCTGGGATAGTTTATGTTTTTGATTGTAACTATGGAAGTTTGGTATTTGAAGTTTTTGATTGTAAATGTGAAAGTTTGGTATTTGAAGTTTTGATTGTAATGAATGAAATGAAAAAAATAGAGCATTTTGCTTTTTTGGTGTATTTGGTATGTCATTTATAAGTTGTGTTAGAAACAAAGAATTAATGCAAAAAAAGAGCAACCCTCACTGCACCAAACAACCGTAACTAAATCAAAGTTATGCATGCACCTTTTTGCCTTGATCAGTAATGAATGTCAAACAATAAATGTCACAACCAACCTATACATTGCACCAAAATTATGAATACAATCCGTAATCACATTATAAAAGTGATGACAAAATTAAAACTGAACCAAGACTAAAATGCAAAACATTGATAACCAAATCAAACTAAAATATAAAACAAAACGACCATAATTTGTATAACATTAATCAACTAATAAAATTAATAACCATTAGTTATATAACATTGATCGATCTGTACAATTACAATAAATTTTCTTGGCTTCTTCATCATTATCCCAACATATGACCTAGTTCAAGATTTAGCAAAAACAATCACAATAAATTTTCCTAACTTCCTTATATCACTATCACCAGTTGTACCAAAATTATATGTAAAAGAGTTGTTAAGTTATACGAAAATATATAACATAAATATTGTTCCCATTAACAGTCAATTAAACTGAACTATGTGTTACTGTTTTGTGTTACTTTCACCCTTCCACCTTGGTGTTTTAAATGGTCTGCACGTTAAAGATTGAGAATTTTGTGTGTTTGCTTGTATTTTTCTTGTATTGACCTGGTAGGGTGGAGTGCAACCTTTCATAATTGTTTTTGAGGTCTTTTTGTTCCTCACAAGGGTTGGAGTTAGCATCTAATTAGAAGTACATAACATGTAATGTAAATTAGTACCACTGAGCACAAATCAAAATTATACTGTAAGACCCCAAATTTTATGAATAAGATTTAATTTTTTTATATATTATTTTGAAATAGTAAGGTGTTGATTTGATAAATGTGATAAGTTATGGGTGAGATATGCAAAGTACACAAAGTAAGCAAGTGGTTATAAAATATTCGTTGTGTCGGGGAATATTCGTTTGGTCGAGGAATATTCTTTTTGTCGGAGAATATTCGTATGACGGCGCAGTCATTGGTGGACCCCACAACGGAATGAATGTCGGATATAGAAAGCGACAGAAATAATCTTTTTATAAGATAACTGCGTAGTTGTTACCGTTAGTACTGTTGAAATACCAGGTGGTTAAAATACAGTAATACGCGGTGTTGCACAGTAGCACACGGTATTACACAGTATTTTGAATTATTGATTCTTACGTAGGAAGACACTTACTCAATTATTGTTACAGTAATTACTGTTCAATATTTTATATTATTGATTCAATAATTGCATAATATTTTATTGATTCAATAATTGCTACGTTGATATTTTATATCAATAATTGCTACGTTGCTGTGATTAATTCAATAATTGCTACAGTTGATATTTTGTATTATTGATTCAATAATTGTCATTGCACAGTATTTCACATTATCAACTCAATAATTCATATTATTTGAATAATATTACTAGATAGCATTCTTGACAATGTCTAAGGAAGTTCTGTCTAGGAGGGGTTATTTAATTGCGCGACAGTAAGGAGAAGTCCTTATCGGAAGACCCCCTCTTTCCTGGGAACGACCTGGTTGTCAATATTGTAGTTCTGTAATATTATTTGTGAATAATTAATTATTAATTTATATGATAAGGAAATATTTATTTCGTGGATATAAAAGAAGGAATTAGTGCTGATGTGTTTTTATCAGTATTTTGGTGTGAAAAATCATCTGTTTATGGATTTCGGATAATTTATGTTTAAAATTTGGAAAAACTTCCTTCTACAAAGTTGTAGAGAATTAAATTTCCTATAGAAGGACATTGGATTTGTATTTTTCTGACAAATGGGCTATTTATTATGAATGATTGAAGTTTCAGAAAATAAATATTTTTTTTAAATGGTGGGCCCCACTTTTGGTTGGTGTGGAATGGCTGATGGCTTTTGTTTTGGGAGGCGGCCGTAGATTTTTTTAAAATAATATTATTTTATTAAAAAAGTCTACTTTGGCATCCTAAGTTTTTTCTATAAATAGGATGCTTAGGTTAGAATTGAAAATCACACCAGAATCAGAAGTTTTCTCTCTCTATAATATCGAGCGTATTTTTGTGAGTATTTAGATACTTTGAGTGTTACTATTCAGTGCAAGTTTCCTTCGATATTATATCCGATATTCCAGCCAGAAGTACTATTCTTTTGAGGTAAGGGATGTTATTTTCTTTCGTAAATGATGTTCTTCTTTTCAATATCATTATACCGAAATATTGGTATGGATTTTGTTATGAAATTCTTACTTTTTCCGTCGGGGTTACTATTCACGTATACGGCACTATTCACGAAAAAAAATTAAATTTTCTTCTATTTGTCCAAATTGTCTGTTATGGTTACTATCTTTGGTTGGATCTAAGTTTTGAGCTTTATTCTTGAATTTTGCTCCATAAAGTATTATTATGGAACATTCTTGAACTTGAATAAACTAAAATACGAATCCTTAATCTTATCCTTTATTTCATTGGATTCGTTATTTATATTATTTTTCATCATCCTCAGTCCTAAAAGGTGATATAACTGAATATCTTTGGCCTGTAGAGCAAAGATGAATGATTACCTGATGAATATCTTTGGCCATAGTGCAAAGATGACAGGTGTTGAGATGAACATGACCATTGGTGATACAAATGAATATCTTTGGCCTGTAGTGCAATGATGAATATTTGATTTGTGATGTATATTGATTGATGTTACAGGGATAAAATATTGATGATGAACGGTTATTTTCGCTGCGAATATTGATCTAAAACTTGTTGTCAATAATATTTTATCTGATTTATTGAAGGCTAACGATAATTTATTTTCCATTATCTTAGTCATAATATCCTTTACTGGGCTAGTTCAGCTCACCCTTTTCATCTATTGTCCTCTTCAGGAAATGAGAATGTTGCGAGAACTAGTCGGGGGGACAGAGTGATGGTCCGAGTTAGAGCAGTAGTAGTCCTCACTATTTTTGATAAATAATGTGATAATAATTGTAATGAGGACCTAATTTGAATATTAATATTCTCTACATATTTGTATTGACACTCACAGTTGTGTGGTCGTATTTTGCACGACCGTGTGATATAAAAGTTTGTATTTGAATTCTGTACCATGTATTTGGCGACTCAGAAGGGGTTGGGTTGACTGGACCTATTCTGGGGGCGTCACATTTGGTATCAGAGCTTAGGAATATGATCTCTGGCGGAGATCGGGGAACAGAACTAGGAGGGGAGAGACGAGTAAATCCTTCACTAGTATATCTTACCTAAGCTTATGTGGTATTTAATTGGTCAGTCGGAGCATAGGGTTAATATGTGATATGTTAATTTGTTTTAACCCTTGTTTTATGACAGTATTTTAGAATGGCAGCTGAGAATGTTAACAATGAAGTGTATGAGACCGTGGAGGCACCGCTAATCACCGACCAGGATAATGTGATGTCGGGGGAAGAAGAAATTAGAAATATCCATGTGGTAAGTGAAGAATTAATAGTTGCACCCGAGCTAGTCGCAGAGGTAGCAGCTGAGAGTGAGGAAGAAGAGGAACCTGAGGAGGAGGATTTATTAGGAGAATATTATGATCGAAATGTAGAACTGTAAAATCGTATTCTTGAGTTAGAAGAGCAGGGTAAAGAACGACAGACAGCCGTGGAACAAAGGGATACAACAATTCAAGAAAGGGATATAGAAATTCAAGATTTTGCTACTCGTTATGCGAGGCTTGAACAGAAACTCTCTCTGACAGAGCATATGATATTAGAGTTAGAATCTGAAAATGTAAATGTCAAGATCAGCTGAAAGAAGAAGCAACTGAACGCGTGAGAATTGAAGATGCATGGGTAAAAGCCGCACGACGCGTTGATATTTTAGAAAGAGACGTCCGATCTAAGAAGGCCAAAATAGACGAAATGAATTTTACTTTTTGGACAGCAATTGGGAAAATCTAACATCGAGTTTGGAATTACCTTGTGCATAGCGGTCAACCCCAATTCGATATGGATCGAAGAGTAATGATTCAAATCATGGATCAGGAGTGTGACGAAGCAGTTGAGGGTGGAATGAGCTGTATAGCAAAGTCAAGACCAGTTGGGATAGTGACACCAAAGACTGTTCCAGACAAATCAAAGTCGGTGGCCCAAAACGCGAGGAACCCGAATGAATTTATCACGGGTTAGTTAATCATAAATTTTTGCGAAGTCTATACCTTGTTAGATACCGGTGCTACCCATTCCTTTATTTCACCTGTTTGTGCTCAACGTTTGAACTTGACTTCTGATAAGTTAGACTTTGACTTATCTGTTGAAACTCCGTTGGGAGAAACCTTTGTTACATCCACAGTTTACAAATCTTGCTTGATTCAGATTGGTACCCTTACCTTACCTGTTGATCTTATATCTTTGAAAATACTTGCATTTGACGTGATTTTAGGAATTGACTGGTTAACCACTTACCATGCTAAAATTGATTGTTCTCATAAGTTTGTTAGTTTTCATATTCCTAATTAACCTGTTGTGCGAATCCAAACCACTAAAATCAGTCAATATCATTTCAAATCACAAAGCTATTCTTTTATTGAAAAATGAATGTCAAGCTTTCTTAGCTCATGTCACTGATCTAAACCAGAATACGTTAGGTTTGAATGATATTTTCGTTGTTAATGAGTTTCCTGATGTATTTTCCGAAGAACTTCCCGGTCTACCCCCAGAACGTGAAGTTGAATTCTTTATTGACCTTGAACCCGGTACAAAACCCATTTCTAAAACCCCATATCGAATGGCTCCTATTGAACTTCAAGAGTTAAAGGTCCAATTACAGGAGTTGTTAGACATCGGTTTTATTCGTCCTAGTACGTCTCCTTGGGGTGCTCCTGTTTTATTCGTTTGGAGCGAGGAATACGAGAAGAGCTTCCAAGAGCTCAAGAGAAGACTTATCTCGGCACCTGTTCTGACAATACCATCTGGTTCGGATGGATTTGTTATCTACAGTGATGCTTCGGGCAAAGGGTTAAGATGTGTTCTCATGCAACATGGGAAAGTCATAGCCTATGCCTCGCGACAACTCAAAGAATATGAGAGGAATTATCCTACTCATGATCTAGAGTTGGCAGCAGTCGTTTTCGAGTTGAAGATCTGGAGACATTACCTGTACGGAGAGAAAGTGGAGATCTATACGGATCATAAGAGCCTCAAATATTTCTTTACTCAAAAGAAACTCAACATGCGGCAACGACGTTGGCTTGAGCTGTTGAAAGATTATGATCATACCATCCAATACCATCCTGGAAAAGCGAACGTGGTAGCTGACCCGTTGAGTAGAGGATCATATACGGGAATGAGTGCGATGATGTCAAGTATACGCGTGGAACCAGTTTTGATTGATAAAATTAAAGCTACTCAAGCTACAGACCCGGAGCTGATAAAGATGAAGAAGAAGGTGCAAGAAGGTGCCATTCCAGAAGCAAGAATCGATGAAAAAGGAATACTTCGAGTCAACTCCAGATTTTGTGTTCCTAACGATTCTGACTTGAAGCATAGAATCATGATGGAGGCACACAACACACCGTTTGCAATCCATCCTGGGAGTACGAAAATGTATCGTGATCTTCGACATACATTTTGGTGGAGCAATATGAAAAAAGAGATCGCTGAGTTTATTTCGAGATGTTTAACTTGTCAACGTGTAAAGGCGGAACATCAAGTGCCGAAGGGTCCATTGCAACCACTGAAGATTCCGAAATGGAAGTGGGAATATATTACGATGAATTTCGTTACGGGTCTTCCCAAGGTTTTTCAAGGCATAAATGCGATCTGGGTTATTGTTGATAGATTAACCAAGTCTGCTCATTTCTTGCCAATACGAGAGACTTATTCCCTTGAACGTCTTGCTCATATGTATGTGAATGAGATTATGAGATTGCATGGCATGCCAGTATCCATAGTTTCGGATCGTGATCCCAGATTTACTTCACGATTTTGGATCAGTTTGCAGAAAGTTATGGGCACGGATTTATGATTCAGTTCGGCTTATCATCCTCAAACGGACGGACAATCAGAAAGGACTATTCAAACACTTGAAGATCTATTGAGACTCTGTGTTCTAGATTTTAAAGTGAGTTGGGATAAGTACTTACCATTGGTAGAATTCTCCTACAATAACAGTTATCAAGCAAGTATAGGCGTAGCTCCATTCGAAGCGTTGTATGGGAGAAAGTGTCGCTCTCCAGTATGCTGGAATGAGGTGGGGGAAGCAACATTATTGGGACCGGAGTTGGTACGTATGACTACAGAAAAGATCCAAATGATCCGACAACGTATACAAACAGAACAAGATCGACAAAAGAGTTATGCGGATCTTCATCGAAAGGACGTAGAATTTAATATTGGGGATCATGTGTTATTACGTGTTACTCCGTGGAAGGGAGTTACGAGATTCGGGAAGAGAGGAAAGCTCAATCCACGATTCATTGGTCCATTTGAGATCCTTGACCGAGTAGGAAAGGTGGCCTATAGACTCGCTTTACCTCCAAGCATGTCTCGTGTTCATAACGTTTTTCACATATCCGTACTTCGTAAATATGTGAAAGACCCAAACCACATTATTGAGTTAGAACCAGACGAGATAGCCGAAGATTTAACGTATGAGGAGGTACCTGTCAAGATCTTGGATAGGAAGGAGCATGTCCTACGCTCGAAAATTATACCTCAAGTTAAAGTATTGTGGAGAAACCATGCTATTGAAGAAATGACCTGGGAGTTGGAATCGAAAATGAAAGCGAGGTATCCTCACCTTTTCGACATACCAGATACGTACGTCAATTTCGAGGATAAAATTTCTTAAGGAGGGGAGGTTGTAAGACCCCAACTTTTATGAATAAATATTTAATTTCTTTATATATTATTTCGAAATAGTAAGGTGTTGATTTGATAAATGTAAAAAGTTATAGGTGAAATGTGCAAATATTTTAAAATGAGCTAGTGGTTATAAAATATTCTTGTTGTCGGGGAATATTTGTTTGGTCGTGGAATATTCTTGTTGTCGGGGAATATTCGTACGGCAGCTATTTGTGGGCCCCACAACGGAATAACTGTCGAATATAGAAAACGACTGAAATAACCTTTTTATAAAATAACGGCGTAGTTGTTACCGTTAGTACTGTTGAAATACCGGGTGGTTAAAATACAGTAATACGCGGTGTTGCACAGTAGCACACGGTATTGCACAGTATTTTGAATTATTGATTCTTATGTGAGAAGGCACTTACTCAATTATTGTTACAGTAATTACTGTTCAATATTTTATATTATTGATTCAATAATTGCATAATATTTTATTAATTCAATAATTGCTACGTTGATATTTTATATCAATAATTGCTACGTTGCTGTGATTAATTCAATAATTACTACAGTTGATATTTTGTATTATTGATTCAATAATTGTCATTGCACAGTATTTCACATTATCAACTCAATAATCCATATTATTTGAATAATATTATTAGATAGCATTATTGACAATATCTAAAGAAGTTATGTCTAGGAGGGGTTATTTAATTGCGCGACAGTAAGGAGAAGTCCTTATCAGAAGGCCCCCTCTTTCCTGGGAACGACCTGGTTGTCAATATTGTAGTTCTGTAATATTATTTGTGAATAATTAATTATTAATTTATATGATAAGAAAATATTTATTTTGTAGATAAAAAAGAAGGAATTAGTGCTGATGTGTTTTTATCAGTATTTTGGTGTGAAAAATCATTTGTTTATGGATTTCGGATAATTTATGTTTGGAATTTGGAAAAATTTCCTTCTACAAAGTTGTAGAGAATTAAATTTCCTATAGAAGGACATTGGATTTGTATTTTTCTGACAAAGGGGCTATTTATTATGAATTATTGAAGTTTCGGAAAATAAATATTTTTTTTAAATGGTGGGCCCCACTTTTGGTTGGTGTGGAATGGCTGATGGCTTTTGTTTTGGGAGGCGGCCGTAGATTTTTTTAAAATAATATTATTTTATTAAAAAAGTCTACTTTGGCATCTTAAGTTTTTCCTATAAATAAGATGCTTAGGTTAGAATTGAAAATCACACCAGAATTAGAAGTTTTCTCTCTCTATAATATCGAGCGTATTTTTGTGAGTATTTAGATACTTTGAGTGTTACTATTCAGTGCAAGTTTTTTTCGGTATTATATCCGATATTCCAGCCAGAAGTACTATTCTTTTGAGGTAAGGGATGTTATTTTCTTTCGTAAATGATATTATTCTTTTCAATATCATTATACCAAAATATTGGCATGGATTTTGTTATGAAATTCTTACTTTTTCCGTCGGGGTTACTATTCACGTATACGGCACTATTCACGAAAAAAAATTAAATTTTCTTCTATTTGTCCAAATTGTCTGTTATGGTTACTATCTTTGGTTGGATCTAAGTTTTGAGCTTTATTCTTGAATTTTGCTCCACAAAGTATTATTATGGAACATTCTTAAACTTGAATAAACTAAAATACGAATCCTTAATCTTATCCTTTATTTCATTGGATTCGTTATTTATATTATTTTTCATCATCCTCAGTCCTAAAAGGTGATATAACTGAATATCTTTGGCCTGTAGAG
Source organism: Panax stipuleanatus (assembly GCA_020205555.1). Taxonomy (NCBI): domain Eukaryota; kingdom Viridiplantae; phylum Streptophyta; class Magnoliopsida; order Apiales; family Araliaceae; genus Panax; species Panax stipuleanatus. The sequence goes on along the minus strand of CM035118.1, from coordinate 135,815,171 downwards.
CAAAGATGAATGATTACCTGATGAATATCTTTGGCCGTAGTGCAAATATGACAGGTGTTGAGATGAACATGACCATTGGTGATACAAATGAATATCTTTGGCCTGTAGTGCAATGATGAATATTTGATTTGTGATGTATATTGATTGATGTTACAGGGATAAAATATTGATGATGAACGATTATTTCCGCTGCGAATATTGATCTAAAACTTATTGTCAATAATATTTTATCTGATTTATTGAAGGCTAACGATAATTTATTTTCCATTATCTTAGTCATAATATCCTTTACTGGGCTAGTTGAGCTCACCCTTTTCATCTATTGTCCTCTTCAGGATATGAGAATGTTGTGGAAACTAGTCGGGGGACAGAGTGATGGTCCGAGTTAGAGCAGTAGTAGTCCTCACTATTTCTGATAAATAATGTGATAATGATTGTATTGAGGACCTAGTTTGAATATTAATATTCTCTACATATTTGTATTGACACTCACAGTTGTGTGATCGTATTTTGCACGACCGTGTGATATAAAAGTTTGTATTTGAATTCTGTACCATGTATTTGGCGACTCAGAAGGGGTTGGGTTGACTGGACCTATTCTGGGGGCGTCACATATATGATAAGGAAATATTTATTCGATGTGAATTTTTTAACGGAGGAATTTTTAGCATGTGACATTAGTTGAAAGTTGGTATTTTATCTTTTCTGATAAAATAATTCATTCAAATATGTTATTATAATATTACATTATAGTAGTATGATGTGATTATATAATAGTATAATTTTTATAATTAGAATGGTATTATTATTATAGTAAATTCATGGTATAAAAGTTAAACGAGGTGGAAGAGTGCAAATTAAATTTGAACTCTTATGATGCAAACAATGATGTCATCGGAGCGATGATGTAAGCAAGGATGTCATCAGAGCGATGAGGTAAGCAATGATGTCATAGGATCGATGATGTAAGCGATTATGTCATAAATTATGACGAAAATACTATTTTACCCTTACCCTGCCGAGCTTATAAATAGAAACTCATTTCTTCATTATTTCTCACCAATTCACTAAAGGTATAGAGAGAAAGTATAGAGAGAATAAGAGAGAAAGAAGAAGAGTATTCTGCTATTACACTAGTGCAATCTCTAAAATTTTAAGGTAAGGGGTATTATTTCTTTCGTATTCATGAAGGGAGTTATTTTCTTTCAATATTCGTAAGGGTTGTTATTCCATTCTTTATTATTCTGTTGGAATAACCTGTCTACGTGGACTACCGCATGCATGGTGAAATTCTGTTGTTATTCCATTCTTTATTATTATGTGGGAATAACCTGTCTACGCGGACTACCGCATGCCTGGTGAATAACCCTTCGTATTCAGTTGTTATTAAATTAGAAAAATAATCTGTCTGAGCGGACTACCGCCGAACGGGTGAAAATCCAATTGCAGTTTCGTATATTGTTTCATTTTATATTCCTAACTCTAAACTTACTACGGTAAGTATTGCTTCTATAATTCCTGAAATGATCAGAAATTTCTTAAGTTTTGTGTTTCATCTAATATCATTTCACTGGAATATTGGTCTGAACTTTCTTGTGAATTTTTTTTTGAGTTACTATTCACAAGTTACTATTCACGATAAAAAAATATTTTTTTTTCTTCTAAATAATCTTTGATTGGATCTAGGTTTTGATCTTCATTCTTGAACTTTGGATAAATTCTCTAATATTTCTTCTTTATCTCACTGAATTCGTTATTCGTATTATTTTTCAACATCATCAGTCCTAAATGGTGATATAAATGAATATCTTTGGCCTGTAGTGCAAAGATGAATGATTGCTTGATGAATATCTTTGGCCCGTAGTGCAAAGATGGACAGGTGTTGAGATGAACATGAGCAACTGGTGATACAAATGAATATCTTTGGCCGTAGTGCAAAAGATGAATATTTGATTCGAGATGCATATTGATTGATGTTATAGGAATAAAATATTAATGATGGACTTTTAAATCAAAGAAGATAGTAAACATCATTCTCTACTTAACTCTTCTAATGAATTGTTATTTTCGCTGCGAATATTGATCTAAAACGTGTTGTCCATAATATTTTATCTGATTTATTGAAGGCTAACGATAAATTATTTTTCATTATCTTAGTCATAATATTCTTTATTGGGCTAGTTGAGCTCACCCTTTTCTTCCATTGTTCTCTTTAGAAATGAGAATATCGCAGACACTAGTCGGAGAATTGAGTGTTGGTCCGAGTTAGAGCTGTAGAAGTCCTCACTATTTCTTTTAAAATAGTGTGATAATAAATGTAATGAGGACTTAGTTTGAATGTTTATATTTTCTACATGTCTGTATTGACACTCACAGTTGTGTTGTCGTATTTTGCACGACCGTTTGATATGAAAGATTGTATTTGAATTCTGTATCATGTATTTGGCGACTCAGAATGGGTTGAGTAATGAACCTATTTTGGGGGCGTCACATATACACTTAGCAACAATACTAAATAACCTTAATAAATTATTTCACATAAATTAAATTAAAGTAATACTTACAAATATAACTTTGTCATTCCCCTTTCTAGCATAGTCAAACTTTTTTTTCCCCTTTCCAGTATAGTCATCAACTTTTTTTCCTTTTTCACGTTCACTAGCCTATTAAAACAACATTCCTTACAAAGTTAATAAAATGAACTTATATTATATTTCTTCTGCATATATTGAATTTATACTTACAAAGGTAATTTTTTCTTTCCCTTTTCCAGTCTCAATTCCCTTCTCACCCCCCTTTTTTGTAATTTCAGTACCCTATAGAATAGAATAGAAACAATAAACAAAAATGAACTTATACGTACTTGTGCATATATTTAAAAAAACTTTCCCCTACAACATCTTGAGTAGGTGGAATAGATGGCACAACTCTTTTTTGCCTTGGGGTCTTGAGCTTATGTTTATCACACCTAACTTAACATCTTTTGGAATCATTGGCTGAATACTATAATTTCCTCCTATTTATAATAGAGTAGCCTTTATGACTTCTTTAAACTCTCTAATGCTGAAAAATTTCATGTACTCCTTAAACTTTATCAACTTCTTTATTGTCTTAGTGTTATAAACCTCAATTATCTTTTTTGTTTCTTTACTAGGAGGAGACCCGACATAGCAAACATCCTCATCTTCTTCACTGCTCTCAGAAAGAGACATGAGAACATCACTGTTCTCATATTCAATTTATTATAATGCATAATATGAATCATTTCTCTCGCCATGATTTTCACTAGCACTTTCATTCCTAAATTGTTCTACCTCTATTTCATTCATCTCTGGCTTATGTCTTGCCACATCGTCTTGCTCATTTTTAGGCTCACCCTATTCATCTCTATCACTCCCTTCATCTCCCTCATTTCATGCCTCCTTCATTGAAAATATTAGTATATACATTTTTCAACTCTGTGTTCTTTTTCATCCCCCTCTTATACTCCTTACATCTCCTCCTAGCTTCTACTAATTCTTCATCACTGCAGCCTTCATCAAAATCACTATTAATAGTATCATTTGTCTCAAAACATTTCTTCTCAACTGCGCTTTGTTTACCCCTTTTGGACTTCCTTTTTGAACTCTTTTTTACATTCTCATAGTTTTTAGTCCTTCTATCACTCACATTCTCCTCAGTCACACTATCCATATTATCACCCACTATATCTCCTTCTTTATCACTTTTATTATCGCCCTCACCTTCACCCTCCTTATCAATGTTACTATCAGACATAATATCAACCACATTTTCACCCACATTATCTTTCAAAGCATCACCAACAAACTCTAGTTTGTTAAAACTATTAAGCTTATCCAATATGGAGGTTTGATCAGTCTTATATAGTAATACATGATCTACATAGAAATCAATGACACTAAATGGCAAGCAAATATTAACCATGTCTCTTATACTAGTATCATCATAAACAAGTCTAACACCATTTTTAATATCTATTCCATCACTTTTAAAGTAAACAGTTGACTTAGGATGATAATTAAGTTCAATAGTTAAGTCATCTATTGCACCCATACATATATAATCAACATCCAAGCGTGAAAAGTGATGAACCTTACATCCCACATAGTCACAAAAAGGAACATTGATGAACTTCCCACCATAGTATACATTTAATTACATAATATTATCCATCGGTACATAAATATAAAAAATAATGAAAAACAGAGTATAAACAATATAAAATCAAAACAAATTATCCATGCATAGCATACATGGGGCATTTATATATATGTATATATGATGTACAAATATAATCAACATATATAATATGTATATGTATCTATCTGTATACAAATAAATAAGAAAAAGTTACAAAACATAGCATACATGGGGTATATGTCAATATATAATGTTGTTGTATAATATATATGTATATGCAGTAGTTCTTATCACAAAGAAGGGTTTTAATAATCTAAAAAGAAGGAAATCTGTAACAAAGACAGAAAAAATAATACTTTCCACCAAAATCAACCTAAGGCTTATGCTTATGAAAAAAGGACAATACTATAACAATGTAACAATAAAAATTGATTAAAGTCAAAAAGAAGGGACAAAAGGGTCATACATGTCGACCGTTACTCTCAATCGAGGAGCAATCCAAATTAATCGACGATTTATCAACAGTAAGGATCAATTTTCTTAGGGTCGTTACTCTTAATTGTTGAATCGATTTAGTTAGGATTCAATTTTCTTCTTTTCAAAATTTTCTTACACAATCAAATTGGATCAGATGAATATTGATTTGACTTTTGACAAAGACATGTTTTATACATGTGGGGTTCACCAAAGGCTATTTGGGAGAGAATTTTTCCTTCCACATCCACATAATGAAGGCCACATTAAATAGTCCTTGCCACATACTCCATCCGTTCTTAAAAGATTGTCGTTTTAGAAGAAAAAATGTGTTTCAAAATGTTTGTCGTTTACAACTTTCTAGAAGAATAAATTATTTACTTTTTTATATTACCCCTATTTTCTCTCATTGTCCCAATAAATTCTTTCTCTTGTATTAATAGTTTTTAATTTTCCATAAAGGGGTAGTGATGGAATTTCAAACAAATTTTATTAGTATTAAATGACTTTCTTAATCCATGTGTCAAAATTTTAAACGACAATCTTTTAGGAATGGAGGAAGTAAGTTTTTTTTACAAGTCAGTTGCTTATGTGTCTATTTTCGTTTAAAGTCAAAGGACTTAACCAACGATTTATAAGGAAAGTAAAATTTAGTTAGTTGAATATAGGGAAGTAGAAGAGTGATAAAAAAACATTTATCCCTTTATTTATTTTTATTTATTTGTATCGGCGTTTTATGTCTACAAACTCAAAACACACTTCATAATTAATTTTCTGGGCCAGGCCCACATTGATCCACAATCCAACTCTTCATCAAAATTGAAGTCCAACCCATTAAAACCGCCGAAACCTAAGATATAAAGTTCGTTTCTAGGGTTTCAGTGTTACGCTCAGCTGTTATAACTATACCAGAGCTTCGTCTTTCTCTTCCTCTATTCATCTCGCAGCAGCAGCAGCAGCCATGGTAAAAGTCGTCATTTTTCTCTCTCCACATATATATACTGTCATTCTAACTCCGAAATGAAATAACAACTATGTCTAAATTTGTCATCAGATTATCCCAGAGAAGAACCGGAGAGAGATCTCCAAATACCTCTTCCAAGGTAACTATTTTTCTCTCCATGAATATTTGTATACAGGCATTTAAAATGTTTTTGTTTATGTTTGATTGTGTTTAAATATTGGATTTATTGTAAATTTACAGAGGGAGTTTGCTTTGCGAAGAAGGACTACAATCTCGCCAAGCATCCCGACATCGATGTGCCAAATCTGCAGGTGATAAAGCTAATGCAGAGCTTCAAATCGAAGGAATATGTGCGTGAGACCTTCGCTTGGATGCACTACTACTGGTACCTCACCAACGATGGGATTGAGTTTCTCAGGACTTATCTCAATCTTCCATCGGACATTGTTCCTTCAACTTTGAAGAAGTCGGCTAAGCCACTTGGCCGTCCAATGGGTGGCCCTCCAGGCGATCGCCCGCGGTATAGTGATTACAAGTATCATTTGCAATAATGGTGTTAGATGTTTTGTTTGAACTGATTTGGTTTTGGTTTTACAGTGGCCCGCCAAGGTTTGAAGGGGAAAGACCAAGGTTTGGTGACAGGGATGGATATCGGGGTGGACCAAGAGGGCCTCCGGGTGAATTTGGTGGTGAGAAGGGTGGAGCTCCTGCTGATTTTCAGCCTGCATTTAGGGTAATTTCTATTTTCTTATGGGCAACCTACATCTGTTTTCATTTTTGTTGTTTTAGCTACTACTAATGTATGTTATAAAAATTTTTATTTAATTGTGTTGTATATCTTGTTTTTGTATCTGTAAAGTTATTTAAGAAGCATGCTGATCTACTTTTGCATGATCTAACTGTCAATAAATATAACATGGGTTATGAAACAAATTTCCAGAAAGATGACATGATTTTGGACCATATTTTAATTGAATGATTGACTTTGATAATTTAGCTGTAACTTGATGTAGGAAACTATAATATCCAATCTCTTTAGCAGTTCTTAGAGTAATGAATTTCAAAACATCACAATTAAACTAGCTAAAATAGCTAGCCTCACTCCTAATTTGTATTTTGAAATTCCTACTCTTATCTTCTCAAGTCTTGGTGTGGATTCAACACTAAATATAATATTAGGAATAGACAAGTTTATACAAATTAATAGTTCTGAATTTATTCCATGACTCTTTAGTGTTTGGAGATGTGTAGAAAAGAATGGATGAAGTTTAGAACCATGATTGCCATCTCTTCTTCTACTCTTTTATCCTGATACATCATCATTGAATCGCTATAAGATATATATATTTGTGTACAAGTTTGAAGCAAGTGATTCTGGATATCTAGTTCTTTGTTTTACATCCGTCTTTCTGTAAGTTTTATCAAATTTTACATGTTGACTATTTTTATTGTTAGTTATGTGGACAAGTCTAATTGGTAATATTTTTACGATGCATTTGATACACTGTACCAATTTTATAATCCTATCCACGTCGCAATCGTAATTCGGTAGAAATTTTTCGCAATATATAGCAGGACTCAATTTTAAAACTTGGAATAAATCTAATATTGAACTTTGTCTGAAAACCTTCTTGCTTTATAATCAATTTGCGTACATAAATTTGATTATAACAAATAGTCAATAATTGTTCTTACCCTGTTTAATTTGTTGGTATGTTTCTGTCCATAAAATAAGTAAAATGGCATTTGCATCCCTGTCCTAGAGACATGATGAAGTGGAGTGTACTTGTCATGGATTGTATGGTCTTCATTAGTTTTATTCCATGTTACATTCATGGCTGAACTATACATCCTTATGGCACATTTTTGATCTTGTACATTGTGCAAGTTGTCCTGTCACAATTCGCTTGCTAATTTACTATCGTCACAGTTGATGCATGAAATTTACTGCATTCTAGTTTCAAGTATTTGATTCCTCTAAATTTGCTGAGAATTGGAAATAACAGGTCTAACTTATTGATTGTGAACTTGCAGGGTGGCGGAAGGGGTGGCTTTGGACGTGGATCTGGGAGTTTTGGAGGAGCACCACCTACTAGTTCAAGTTTTTCTTAGATTTCGAATCCCTTTTAAGTTTTGGAGTTGCTGCGTATTAGGGGTTTGTTTAAATTAGAACATTCTGTTTGCTGTTATTTAGTGCAGCATTGTCTTGTTAAAAGCACAATATTTTAAATTTTGGTGTTACCTTAATGTTGACAGCTTGATATGATTACAAACTGTTTATGATAGTTGTTTCCTTGATTGGGTTTTTTGCTAATTAGTCTATAGTATTTTTGCCTTCAAGTTGTAGTATATATTCGAGTTCTAAATATTTGGTTTTGCAGATATATATGATTAAAAGTAGAGTCCTGCTATGTCTTGTTACAAAATAATTGACCAGATACAATGGTACATTATAAAATTAAGCATAGAGTCATGTGTATTTTGTGGATGTAGACTTTGTAGATGTGTGTACCCTCAAAATTCCTACATTTTAGTCTATAGATATGGTACATTGTAAATAAGCGTGTAGATGTGTCTATCCTCGATATACCTAAATTTTAAGACTGAATCATGGAATGAGGTTATCAACCTGAGCTGATATAGAGAAAATCAGCTGGAAACTGCTGGCACAAGAATCCATTAGCAAAATGAGCCAGTTAGGGACTATTAAAAATTGGTGACCTGCTGGTCCAACAGGCGGCACAATCTTCATCGTGTCATTCAACATCTGGTGTTTTCTGGTGAAGGTGTAATTTGGTATAACAAAGTTGGGATACAACCGTTTATATTAAGATTTCAAACGAAGCAAAGATTGGATGGTTATTGATTGTTCAGATGGTTATCTTAAAATCTGTCGCAAAGCACAGATCTCTCCATAAAGTGAGTCTTCTTCGGAGCACCACAACTACTACTTTTCTCTCTTTTTTTGGGGGTTGGGGGAATTAATGGAGTGCCCAAGGCCAAAAAATATTACATGTTTATGAACACCTACACTCGGTTAGTATTCTGTCCAACTCCTTTGATACTAAGTTTTTTAATAAATGAAAAAGAAAGGAAACCACTTTTCTTTCCAAACTTTTTTGTTACGAATTTAAACAAGTAATTTTTATAATCTTTATTATACCCTTTAGTTTATAAATCATAAAATTAAATTAAGATTAACTTGTGAAACTTAAGTTTTATTTTCTTTTTCAATAGAAAAGTTAAATGAAGTTTTCCATTCTATGGAAAACCATAAGCTAAAGAAGCAGACTGAGCACCGAGCTCCGGGGGCTCGGCTTCAGTTTTTCATTAGTTAGCCTTTGTCAAACCAAGTATAATCTAAAATTAAGTAGCACATTTTAGTTGCAATAAAAGAAGGCAGTGATCAAACTTCAAACCAACATTGAAATTGCCAGAGCACAAACTATATTGATAGAGATGATAGGTACAATGCGGCTGAAAAGTTTGTACGACCACCCTTGATAACACTAAACACTGAGATATCAGGAAAATATAGTAGTAACATAATAAAAAGACGACTTAACAAACACTACTTAGAGACAATTGACAAAAGACTCTTTTCCTCTGCATAACTTTGACCCCTCTACCATCTCCAACTGCTTGAAAACCAAAAAGTCATCCTCATGCTGTGATCTCAGTCCACTTCCTCCATCTTGCTTTCCTCGTTACCTTCTTCCTCCAATGAAGGCATATCGGCATCCTCTTCGGCCTCCTCTTCCTCATCAATACTAAGCCCCAACTTCAACATCCTATGGATTCTAGCTGAAAACACATTTGGATCATCAAGACTAAATCCAGAAGTCAACAGAGCAGTCTCATAAAGCAGCAACACAAGATCCTTCACTGCCTTGTCATTCTTATCAGCATCTGCTCTCTTCCTCAACTCCTCCATGATTCCATTGTCAGGATTAATCTCCATGGTCTTCTTGCTAGACATGTATGATCCCATGCTGCTGTCCCTCAGAGCTTGAGCCTTCATAATCCTTTCCATGTTTGCAGTCCAACCATACTCTCCGGTCACAAGACAGCACGGAGAGTCCACGATCCTGTCTGACACAACCACTTTCTCCACCTTGTCACCAAGAATATCCTTGATGGTCTTGCAGAGATTCTCAAAAGACTTCTTTTTCTCTTCTTTTTGCTTCTTCTCTTCTTCTGTCTCGTCCTCAAGCTTCAACCCCTCCTTTGTAGCAGAAACCAGCTTCTTCCCATCATATTCCTTCAGCTGTCCAACAGCATACTCATCAATAGCATCCACCATGAAAATCACCTCGTAACCCTTCTTTTTCAGCCTCTCCAAGAATGGCGAGTTCTCAACAGCCTTCTTGCTTTCACCAGTAATGTAGTAGATGTCCTTTTGCCCCTCCTTCATTCTGGTGACATAATCCTTCAAACTAGTCAGCTCATCACCACTCTTAGTTGAGTGGTACCTGAGCAAGTCGGCCAATTTGGCCCTGTTCTGGCTATCCTCGTGCATACCCAGCTTCAAGTTCTTGGAGAATGCTTCATAAAACTTTGCATAATCCTCTTTGTTCTCGGCAATCTCATTGAACATCTCAATGCATTTCTTTACAAGATTCTTCCTGATGACCTTGAGAATCTTGTTCTGTTGAAGCATCTCACGAGAGATGTTGAGAGGCAAGTCATCAGAGTCAACAACACCCTTAACAAAACTCAAATACTCCGGGATTAGCTCCTCACAGTTGTCCATGATAAACACCCTGCGAACATAGAGCTTAATATTGTTTAGCTTCTTGCGGGTATCAAACAAATCAAATGGAGCCCTCTTGGGAACAAAGAGGATGGCCTTGAATTCAAGTTGACCCTCAACAGAGAAATGCTTGACAGCAAGGTGTTCTTCCCAGTCATTGGTCAAGCTCTTGTAGAAAGCTGCATATTCCTCCTTGGTGATCTCCTCAGGCTTGCGCAACCAGATTGGTTTTTGCTTGTTAATGAGCTGCCACTCGTGAGAAACCTCCTTAATCTTCTTCTTCTTGGATTCCTTCTTCTCTTTCTCCTCATCAATGTCCTCCACATCACCCTCCTCTTCCTTCTTGACTTCTTCATCTTCATCTTCATCATCACTTATCTCTTTCTCAGTAGTCTTTTCAGTCCACAGATAGATTGGGTAGCTAATAAACTCAGAATGCTTCTTCACAAGGTCCTTAATTCTCCTCTCCTCCAAATACTCTAACTGCATAATAGAGCCAAAATGCAAAATTAATATTAACTAGGTATAAAAACCACAATTATGCTGCTAACTCTGCCTAACTAACTTATACACTTCTTCCTTGTATATATTAGTTTCCCCTGGCAACAAAACAATGTAATATCAAATATACATATAATTTTCATAATCAATCAAACAAAACCTGTGTTTTGGGTTACATCAATTACTTGTATTAGAGTTTAGACCCTGACAATTTTTCAGATCTCATGTTCCGTTTTGTACAAATGAATTAATTAATACTGCACAATAACTTGGAGTACAATTTTATTTAACAAAATGTAATTAATAACACTAGTCCGTATTAGAATCATACCTGATCTTCCTTGAGGGAGAGAGTAATCTTAGTTCCCCTGCCAAGTGGCTCTCCCTCCGCATCCCTGGTAACAGTAAAAGAGCCACCAGCTTGTGATTCCCAAACGTACTGATCATCATCATTATGCTTCGTTGTGACAATAACCTTCTCTGCAACAAGATAAGCAGAGTAAAAACCAACACCAAATTGCCCAATCATGCTCACATCGGCCCCAGCTTGCAACGCCTCCATGAATTCCTTAGTCCCCGATCTCGCAATCGTTCCCAAATTATTCACCAAATCTATCAATCACAATTAAACCAATAAACAAAACCATTTAGCATCAACTAAAGTCTAAAATTTAAGGGCATTGTAAATCGTAACAAACATACATACTCCTAAAAATCTAAACAAATTTAAGCAGAAATGGTAGTGTTACCTGCTTTGGTCATTCCGACGCCGCTATCAATGATAGAGAGCGTTTTGTTGACCTTATCAGGGACAATCCGGATAAAAAGCTCCGGTTGAGAATCAAGTTTGGACTTATCGGTCAAGCTTTCGAAGCGAATCTTGTCCAAGGCATCGGAGGAATTGCTGATGAGTTCACGAAGGAAGATCTCCTTGTTGCTGTAAAAAGTGTTGATGATCAAGCTGAGGAGCTGGTTAATCTCAGCCTGGAAGGCAAAAGTCTCGGCATCCGCCATCTGAACCTCCGCCATTAGATCTTTAGCAGACAACTGAACAAGGTAATTAAACAGAGAGAGAGAGAGAGAGAGAGAGAGGGAGAGATTGAAAAAAGAAGCTAATTAACAAACAGGAATGAAATAAATCGGGTATTTTGTTTGCGAATAGCGTCAACTTCGGATTGGAGGTGGTTTTGGTGAGGAGGAAGAAGGGTTTATATATAAATTCTACAGTTGAGTTCTAGGAGGTTCCATACTGGCGTTATTTTTGGAGGGAGCTTCACGGCTTCTCGACTCTTCTACGATATTCTGGATTTTGAATTTTTATTTTTTATAGGGGAATATTTATTGATTGACAAACGGTGCCGTGTTGATTGATGTCTTGTTATCTCATTTTTTCTTGTTTAGGTCCATGGGAAATAAAATGTTTCTCAATTCTCATCAAGAAGGCTCCAGAATTAACCCCATATTTTGAAAAAATAACTAACAAAATATTAGAATTTTATTAAGATAGTAATTACATAAATCAAATTATTATTAAGGTTCTTCAACGGTTAGCACGAAGATATGAGAAGATAATTATTATATTAATATTTTTTTTATTCAAGTAATCAAATTATATGTTAAGATTTATATTGGATCACCTATCAAGAAAATAAATTTGCTTAAAATACTAATTCAAATAGAATTCAAGAATTTAAGTTTAAATGAAAGCAATTTAAAAGTCGGTGATATTATTGATTTTTATTAATTAATTAAACAACAGGGATTACTCAAACCCCAACGACTATATCCTTCCCCTTCCCTTGGACGATATCCAGGTGACCAAATCTGAAATGTTTGACGATTGTATTATATCTCGCAGTGTTACAGTTACCGTATGAATACTAGTGGAAGAATCGTGTACGGCGATCGGAGCGATGAGAAAGAGTAGAGCTAATAAGCGATCGAATCTCAAGCCCCTCACCCCGTCCATGGCTTCTTCTCCCTCCTCCACCCCTTATACTATCTATTATTATTATAGAAAAGTGTATTTGTTCATTCCAGTATTCCTTCTGATTGCTGCCACAATTTTTCTTTGGAGCATTTCGTCGAACGCAGTCCGTACCCTCCGATCCGTCTCCAATCCCGACCAACTTTACACCATTGAAGTTGTCAACGAGTTCCCTCACGATCCCAAAGCATTCACTCAGGTCTATTCTCACTTTCAGCTTCTATATCACCAATTTTCATCTTCTGACTTTCACAAATTGCTAATCAAGAATTTTTAGTTATTATTTTTTTCATTCTAAAGTTTATAAATCTTGTTAAACATTGTTTTTATGTGAGTTTATTACATTTTTCGAGAAATATTTGGACCACATTGTTTAAACTTTTTTTTTTCTCTCTATGGCATTTATACTTTGATTTGATTGACTAATTTTAGATCTATATATATATATATATATATATATATATATATATATATTTATAGAAGGGCGGAGCCAGGAAAAAATTACGTCCTGGCTACAGAATCAGAACATGAATTAAAAACATGGAGCAAGCCGCTCAGCGCTGGGCTTCTGTCCAAAATTATCAGATTTCACATTTTTTCATAGTCACTTTACAATTTTCTAACTCAGCCTATACATATCCAATTGGAACCAATTTTTAACATGTTATAGAAGGTATGCCATACTATTTTAAAAAAATATAAACCAGTCCAAATAAATGTTTCACACAGGTTCTATATGGGCTCAAAACTGCTCAACCACATCAGTTTTCTAACCAAACCAAAATTACTCCATTCACTTAAACATACTTCTAAACCATTTCAAATTCAATTAAGCCACTTGAGACACATATTTTATAAACATAAGCTTTCTTGCTTACAATAACATTAAGTTTTCACTTTTAAAACTTCACAACTTTTAAAAGGAATTTAATCAAACATGTGAAGTGCATAACTTTAAAAGACAGATCTCATAATCATTTAGAAATAATTAAGCCAAGAATTTTTCAATTCTTTTTCCTTATTACTCCACCCGGCACCCACCATATATATTCCCATTTTCACAAATAATTCACAAATGCTTATAGTTAACATAGCAAAATCGACACTATAACTTTAATTTCATAAATGAACTAAAACTTATGTTGTACCTTTCATGAAAATTCTTGTTATCTGCGTTGATGTTAGCCAAATCAGTTTTCTCTTGCTGAAAATAAGCTTCAATTCCTTCCCAATTCAATTTGCAGCTTTCATTCCATTATTAGTTTCACTCGAAAACCAAGAGCAATTGATAAAGGTTTGAAATAGTTTAGAGAGAAGGAAAATATATGGAATGGGTCGGAAAACAATTAACATGGGACATGTGATGTAAAGGAACGGAACTTATGAAGATTGGGTTGGACTATTAAGATATATAAGTACTAAATATTTGTCAAAAAGTTCACCCGGGCTAGAGCCCACCCCAGCTCATGGGTGGCTCCGCCCTTGAATTTAATATATATATATATATATATATATATATGTACACACGGGGATAAGGGGTGATATTGACTAAGGTCTAGGCCCTACCGCTAGTAGAATATGCGGCGAATGCTCTCACTAGCGGCCAAACTAATGACTATTATGCTCTCATTTTTATTGGGCTTCGTTTTGAGACCTGCGGCCAGAATAAACTAATAAAGGGAAATTACTAAAGACTTTGAGTGAAATTAGAGGTCAGTTCTTATGGGATTTAATATTTACTGTTGGTGTCTATAAAGTGTAGAACATTTGGGGACCGTGTCTGATTGAGGTTAATGCACTCACATATGCAGACAATAGGCTAATAGCCAAGTACTAAGCTAAATAAACATGTTACCTCTACCAATAACAAATGCTCTCAAGGTTGGTGAGCGCACGTCTTTCCATGAGGTTTGGTGCTAACATCACAATTTCCTCTTTCATAAGTTTAAAGTTAACAAAATTAAAGATGAAAGACCGTAACTTAACCTGCGGCCAGTTTGAAAAGCCAAATAAAAATGAGGGCATTGCCACAGGTCCTACTAGCGGCCGGGCCCAAGCCTTGGTCAATATCACCCCTTAGATCTTACAATGGACGGTCAGAGATGCGTTTGCTAGAATAGTACCCATAGCAAATGCTTGCTATGGAGCATTCCCCTATATATATATGATTTATGATTTAGGTCAGGAATGAGGCTTTATATGACAGCTATGTTAGAATTGCTGCGGGTTTGTTATAAAATTATAAAAGTGAAATAAGTTTATGCGTATTGTTGTGCCTGGTACCCTGTTGCTATTATCATTGATTCAGATAGACACATACTTACTTTGTAGGTGATAATTCAACTTCTTGTTTGTTTTCAGGGGCTTTTATATGGAGGAAATGATACCCTATTTGAGTCAACTGGTCTTTACCAGCATGTGAGTTTGCGGATGTTTACTATCATCATATTTATGATAAAAATCACTGCATATAATTTATTCATTCTTTGATACCTTTGCTCATATTGTTGGTGTTACATATTTTAAGTTTTATTGTCTTTTTTATTCCTTATACTACTTAAAAGTCTAATTCCTGGTGGATGTCTGTTCTGCGAACAATCAGTAATTGAAATTTTCATTTCTGTCATTTCAGTCATCAGTTCGGAGAGTAGTTCTTCAGACTGGGAAGGTACAGGAATCTGATATTCAATGTAGAACCTTTTATTTTTAAGACGTGTACAAAATTCTTACTTACTTTTATTGACAACACACAAGTGTTTGCGAATTTCATTATGCAATTAGCATTAAGTTGTTAAGGATTTGGTACTAATATTTATGTGATAATTGTCTTTTTGGTCTATATTCACAGTTTAGAAGGAACTGGGTTCCAAACTTATTTTTTTATTTGTGGTATGGACAGATTGTGTCTCTTCAGAAAATGGATAAATCTTATTTTGGGGAGGGCTTAACTCTTCTTGATGAAAGGTTTGTGATTAAAACCTTTTCCGGTCAATACTTTCCACCTATTCCTAGTTACAATTCTCTGAAAAATGTACACAGTTATGAACTTGGAGAACTTTGAATTTCTATGTAAATTGAATGTCTCAAATATCAATATTTGTGACCCCTGAATGCATATCCTACTGTTTACTCGACAGTGTTGGTGTTTATGATAGATTACATTAATCTTTTATTTTAGTTGACTGCATTATAAACTTATATCCAGTAGTAACTACTTATATGGTATTCCGAAGTAAAATAATACTTGTTTAAAACAATGAATCAACAAGTGGAGAAACTTCAAAAAATGAGAAGTAATACAAAGGAAAATGATTATTTAAATTTGCAATTCTATAAATTAACATTTTGCTCTTCTGCCAATAATATATTTCACTCACTTTTTTGATTAAATATAAGAGTTAGTGAAGCTAAAGTTTTCAAGACTCTGCTTGACTCCATTTTTCTCTGTGGTTCTTTTAACTGTATTTAAAATTGAGTGATAAGTACATATAAGATCTAACCTTTTGTTGAATTGTAATTTTTACATTTTACATGTATGTATTGGTGTTAAGACTGAATAGTTCCCAATTCTGATCTAGTAACCTTATGCACTTTTGTAGGTTATATCAAGTTACTTGGTTGGAGAATACTGGTTTCCTATATGACCGAAATAATTTAAGCAAAGTTTGTGCTTCACCTTTTTTTTTTTGACAAGTCAAATTTGTGCTTCACTTTTTGTAACAATGCATAATTTGTCTGCCATCTTTCTTCATATCTTTTTTTGCATGATTTTATGAAATGAGACCTAGAATAGATAAAAATAAAAATAGTTTGAACTCTGAAAATATGAACTCTCCCAATATATTCAGAATTTACAAAAATTTGGTTTATTTGGACCAAATAACTGAATTCAACATCTAAAGTTTACTTTTTTGCTTATCAAAAGCAATAATCTGATCCCTATTCCCTAAAGGTCAATCAAGCAAATTTTTATAGCAAGCAGTTCTTATATTAGTGGTCACTCAGGATAGTTTGCAGGTTATCGCCCTTCAACTTGATGCAATTTCGAGTGCTTTATAATTTCATAATTAAACCTTAATATTGTGCTTTACTGGCAAATGTTGCACAAAGATTTAATTCGAAGGACTATATGTGGTGCATGTAGAGCTGCTGGCTGTTCACATGATCTATTTATGGGTGCAGTGAACTTAAATTAATAAAAAAAAAGATAGGAGTGGAAAGTGGGTAGGATAAATCAAGGATTGGTAGAAGTTTGAAATTACTATATTATGATACAGAAAGTTTACTAGGTCACAACTTTTACACTTGTTATGACTATGTGAAAGTGAGCTACAGATAACTGAAAAATAGTTGGTTGGTCTGAGACCATTCCTAAAAGTATGAGGATTTTTCCTCTCTCTCTCTCTCTCTATATATATATATATATATATATATATATATATCTTAGGATCTCTTATGTAGAGCTACATATTAGATTTGAATTATTTGTAATTTTTATGAGTAGTGTTGTTCATCAAAGAAATATAGAATGATTTGGGAAAGAAAAATTGAAGACACATTGCAATTGAAATAGTTAATAGACCAAAAGATGTGGACATGTGACACAGATTCGACATAATTGGGATATGGTGACACATGATAAATTCCCATCAGCTAGGATTATAGTCGTGCAAAGAGATATGCAAATGAAAATGGAATATTTTGGCAATTAGTTGGAGGAAAAAAATAAGTAAGGACCCAATCTTGTTCTCCGAGATATTAGGGTGGATTGCTTCTTTAATTGTAGCTTCTGATTATTCTTCAATTACTTCTTAGGATTCTTTAAGATATTTATCCTTAATTTCTTAGATAAAAAGATATTTCTGTTAAATTGCTAAGCTTTAGTATATAAAATTTTATCTAATTGCAATAGTGTTGCATGGCTAAGAGTTGGTCTCCAGGACGATTGGATTGCTATAGTTCAATTACATCATCTTTACCCAATACTTTCTTTCACATTATAACTTCATTTGTATATGAATGACTTTTTTTATTATTTAATGTTTTCATTTTGTTGCTTAAAATTTTCTAGTTTATATTTGTTGGTAGTCTCAAATTTTCTAGTTTATATTTGGTAGTTTCACGCATCAATATTTCCTGCAGTTCAAGAAATTTACTCATCAGATGAAAGATGGTTGGGGACTGGCTACTGATGGGAAGGTTTTGTTTGGAACTGATGGAACTTCAACATTGTATCACATTGACCCTCAAAGTCTCAAAGGTTTAGTCAAACGGAAGTTGTTTTTCTTTCTCCTTGGTATATTTCTCATTTTGGGTGGGTTGGGGAGGATTTGATGTGGAGAATCTGGTATCATTATTGAGTCATAGTTCTTCAGTTAATCATTTTAGCCTCGTATGGTCGTAACTTTTGGCATTTTTTTTATGTATATAACAGTTAATTCTGTTCATACTGTTGCTATATTTTTTCATAATGCAGTCTTAGAGAAACAAGTTGTCAAGTATAAAGGTCATGAAGTACACAACCTCAATGAGCTGGAGTATGTGAATGATGAAGTTTGGGCAAATGTTTGGCAGGTACTGACCCAATGATTTTCTTGTCTACTACTTTTTCAGTAGAATTGGATAATGGTTATAGAGGTGTAGACTTTGTCATTGTTCTTGGGGAGTTCACTCGGGTTTTCTTTATTAATTCCGTGATCATAGAAATTTGTGTATATTATAAAATAAAATATAGAATCAATATATATATATATATATATATATATATATATATATGTTTGTTATCTTGTAAGTGTGCTACTCATAACATAAAATTGGTGACCTTCAAAGAAAGTAGATATATCTCGAGGCGGCTGCTGTTTTATCTTGATTGCTCCCGTCTTTTTTTGTTTCAAGTTATTCAACATAGTAGTAGGAGGCATGTTATTCTGCAGTGTCCTCGAACAAGTGGTCAAGCTTCTAGGCTGACGAGATGTTCTACCTTGGATACCTTCTTAAATTGTGTTTTCATGGTGCAGACTGACTGCATTGCTAAAATTTCACCTAAAGATGGTGTTGTGCGTGAGTGGATTCTACTTCACAGTTTAAGGTTTCTGCTTATTAATCTTTCTTTTGACATGTTTATTGAATATTATTCGAGTTCAAAGGGATACTTTAGTTATAATTTCCGGAGTTGAATCCTTGAGTCTACTACTTATTGCTCTATTTTTTTATAGGGAGGGATTGCTAGCATCTGGGGAAAAAGTAAGCTTCTCAAAAAACTCATGCGGTTGTGATTGTTCTACATTCTTTAGTTGCAATTAACAAAATAATTAAAGTTATGATTGTTTTTCCTTTCACTTGCCGCATTCACTTGAACTTGAACCTTACTTTCTTCCAGAATTTTGATGTTTTGAATGGCATAGCATGGGATAAAGAAAAAAACAGAATTTTTGGTAAGCTGTAGGGTAATATACCTTTTTCATATTAATCATTGGAATTTCCATCAATGTGATTCTGTACTTGTGTTAATAGTATTTACCCTGAATGCACAATGCTATAATTGCATTACGAATCTTGTTAAGTACACGGTCAAACCTGGATGTCTTTCTTTCTTTGCAACCCATTATGCTTTCCTGAAGAGGGACGTTTAGAATGACAACTGACAGTTTAAATAATTGGTTTTGACTAATTAGCTATGGTTTATACTAACCATCAAAACGTCTTCACTTGTAAAACAAATTTGGTTCAGTGACAGGAAAGCTTTGGCCAAAGCTATATGAGATAAAACTGCATCCAATGAGGAACCAGCTCAATGGAGCTATCGAGGATATTTGCATGCCAATGCCTTTCCCTTTTCCAAAACCATAGTTTGATATACCGGGAGACATCATGACATATTACAATTTGGGGCTGGCTCAGATTAACTTAAAAATAGTGGAATGTAGCTGTTGTGGTTGTAATATTATTTCTTTTGTACATTTCAACCGTCAGCCAAAAGATTTGGATATATAACTTACCCATACTTTGAAACTTATTTAGTAGAGATAAATTGAAAATCAATTTGAAATGTTTTCTCATCTGATTATTTACTTACTAGTTGGATGTCACCTGTCACTTAACAATTGCAAAGAAGTTGATGGAGTTTTGATTCAGAGCAATGTCATTATCCATTTTTGGCTTCTGAACTGTTATGAGATTATTAATTTATTATGGCTTAGACTGAAATAGCTGGAATTCTGGTAGGGAGAACAACTACCCTGTGGCCGTCAGTTTTCTTTGATTCTTGAACAAATTCTATGGATCAATGAGCCGTATTCATATGTTGGCATTTTGAGAGGAAACATTGTTCAAGTCCCTGTTTATCGTAATATCTTTCTTTTTGTTGTTGTTGAAAATATTCCTTTTTAAGAGGTTTATGAGCTGCTACTCAATCAACTAGTTATGAGCTCTACTCGCCCGACTATGTTTTCTTTCGTTTTTTCATAATATTCTTCAAAATTTTGATTTCTGATTGAGAAGAAGAGTTCATCAGGAAGACCCTTCAAATCATGTGTTGATGCCCTTTGATTTAGTTGATCTACTGAATTTCAATCAATTTCTCAATAATGCAGCATAGAAACAGAGATATTTGACCTATGTATGATGCAAGAGAAACGCAGGAATTTTCATTTTATTCACTTTAAACTACAAGTCTTCAGCTGAACATCGTCAATAGGCAGCTTATCAGTAGGGTAAGCACAGCCAAATATGTTGCCTGATTCCTTTTCAGGCAACAAATTACACGGCTGTGGACTCACGTGGCTTGAGATCCCTCCAATATCAGTGCAATTCCATTGCAGCTTTTTTGGGTTTGCAGACAAACTAATAGTTACATTAGAAATGCAAATTCCAGTAAATGGATGGCCTTCAATCCCTCCGAGATTTGCTGCCATGGTGACATTCTCAGCCACAACATCTCTGTAATTTATGTTCTCCACCACCGGAAGCGCATTCGGATTGTATTTGTCATCGGGATGCGATCCATATGCACCTGTCATCCAGAAAGCATACTTCATAGTTTTCATCGTCATTCCTTTCAAGTATACATCTTTCACATAGGCTCCTCTTCCCGGAGCTGTTTTAATTCTTATTCCTGATTCCGAATTGATGGCCATAATGTCTTCCGCTCTGACGTCTTGAATGCCGCCAGACATCTCACTGCCGAGAGCAATGACTGCGCTGTCGGGGGATATGCAGGTGAGCCGTCTAATGATTAGGTGACTTGTTGGCATTCCAAATTTTATTCCATATTCATCCCATCCACTTTTCACTGCAATACAGTCATCTCCGGAGACTATGTAACAGTCCTCAATTTTAATGTTTGTGCAAGAATCTGCAAACCAGGAGGTAAAAGTTATGTCCTAATGTTTCCCAACGCCCTAGGCAAATCTTAAGATGCTAAAATACAAAAAAAAAATCATGTGGGACCGTCATAATTGGACGGATGGAGAAGTAAGAGCTCGGTTCCCCTTGAGCAAGGTCTCGCGTAGTTCGATTTCGGATTAGTCGGAATCTAATGGTTGCTGAATATCGGGAGGTGAATCAATAGAATTAAAAAAAAGTGGCATATTCAAGTTTATGGCTGTAAGAATCAATAGAATTAAAGAAGTGTAATAGTATAGGATTTCAAAATAAATAAATTGTGCATTAATCAGAGTTGGGATTGAATAGAGAAAATAGACCTGGATCAATCCCGTCTGTATTAGGAGAATCGATTGGTGCAAGGATTGTCAAACCTTGGATTATCACATCCCTGCAACATTTTTATTTGAATTCGACGAATTAATTAACCCAGAAAAGGAATAAGAATGCTTGATGGAAAAATAGATTATTGTGGAAATTAACCTGCTATAAACTGGATGGACATTCCAGGAGGGAGAGTTGATCAAAGTAAGATTAGAAATCTGGAGTTGATTTGAGTACATGATCTCAATCAGATAAGGCCTGGTATATCTCAGTTTGTTCTTATGGAACTTTTCCCACCAGGATGCACCCCGGCCATCAATTGTGGCATTTTCACCTGATCATATTATTATTATGAAAAATCAACATCAGTAAACACATTAATTAATGAATGCTCGTTGGTAATATATTTGTAGTAATTATGTCGTTGAATTACGAGACTCATTTTCATGGAAATTAATTAACAGTACAAACATGAATTAATTTGTGTAAAAAACAACAATTACCGGTGATTACAACATCAGTAAGATGTGTTCCAGAAATAAGACTAGCAAACCTTCCCCCTGGGGCATCTCTTCCTCTCCCATAAGATGGCAATGGTGCAATTAGAGGATATTCGGATTCATCCTGAACATATATATATATATATATATATATATATATATATATAATTAGTAATCTCACCCACCCACACTCTATTTTTTTTAACTAAGAAATTGGGCAACTCAGGCAGCATTTTTACCTGAGATCCAAGAATAACTGCTCCCTTCTGGATATAAAGAGTAAAATGGCTGGTAAGATTAAAACTCCCGGTGACCCATTTTCCTGGCGGCACAATGAGCTGCGCTCCACCGTCGGATGCAAATTTACTCAATTGAGCAATTGCTGACCGGAATACGGCGGTGTTTGATGTTATTCCGTCACCATTACCGCCAAATTCTGTCAGAATCGCGCTGTGTTTGCGACAGTTAATTGCCTGGTACCCCATCCCGTTACCATTATTACCCATTTTTTTATGTCCTCGGCATTCCACCAGTACTCCCATTCCCATACTCAACATTTCCAGTATAATAAAAAATCCTAGTGAAACCTGTTAAGAAAACATAAACTGAATTATTTACGTGTGTAACAAAACAAACATGAACTAACTGTTCCATTCCATAAAAATATTAATAAATGAAACATTTTCACAAACAAATGAAACCTTAAACATCACGAGTACTAATGAATAATTTCTTGATTCTGGACCCAACACCATTGCGTTCAACTAACTGTTATCACAGGAATACAAAGAGAGGATGAAAGAAAGGGAATATATATAATCTATGGGAGATAATGGGTTTGTTTGGCCACAGTAGTTAAATAAATTAGTTTTGAAATAACAAGATCCTTTTTTAGTGACCAATATAACAATTCAATAACTGACTATAATAAACATGAAGCATCAGTTGAGATTTTCCAATATTTCCTTCCATGCATGGGGACTTACTTGGGAGTGGGAGTGGGAGTGGGAGTATAAACTGGCGTACGTGTAAGCAAAGAACGTGACACGTGTCTATTTCTTATGGGCTCCAACCCTCTTTGAAATGAACTGGACGCTCTAATCGCACTGCGTATGGGTAGTGGGCCCACATTTTCACAATCTTAGAATTTGATTGAATTTAACGTATTAAACTCAAAAATCTTTCTCTTTCAATTAAAATCCCAAAAAATTTCGCAATTATTGGGTATTTCATTTACAAAAGTTATATTTTCCCAAATAAAATTGATTTTCTTATATATATATGAGTTATTCCCTCACATAATGTGGGGTCCCTTTTCTATTTATATTAAAGATATTTGTAAAAATAGTATTTTTATTTGTAAAAATATCAAAAAAAATTGGGTCAAACAATTATATACGTGCAAATGCAATTCATGTAAATCAGATTTTGGTAAATCTTTCTCAAGAAGTTGGTTTCTCCTAATTGCACTTTGCTCATTCTCCATTGGTTCTATATATGTATGCAAGCTGTGTCCCGTGCATCCGGGACTATATTGACGGTGGAATTTATCCCAAACTTTGGACGGCCCAGATGATTTATTGAGTGAGCGAAAAATTCAAAATCATTTGTATTTTGTTAGATAGATCTAAAACATTGATATCATTAATGGTATCAACATCAATAATATGATTTATTTCATTAATTACATCATTATATCAAAACACAGAGATATTATAAACTTTTTTTTATCATTTTTATTTATGAAAATATCAATTTTTTCCGTGCAAGTCATGTTTACTATATCAACACTTTCGTTCACTTTTTTTGAAAATAATGTTAACTAATGACTATTTTATAACCTTTTTTGAGTATAATAATGTGTTTGTAATATAAATAATTCGGTAACTACAATAACAATCGACCTGTTGTACAGTGATCCAAACATCAATGAATCCCTTTTAGTTACCACCAATTGCCTAAAAGCATATATATATACTAGGGTTAACCCGTGCCTCCGGCACTACGAATATTCGTGTAATTATTTAATACCTAAAGATGATTCTAAATTAAAAAATGTGAGTTGACAATGTGAAAAGAGTATTTATTTGATGAAAATTAGAAAATTTCGTAATTATTTGTTGTAAAATAGAAAATTTCTAATCAAGATAGACATCCCACCCAAAATGTAAAGAAGTCAAGAATTTTGTCACAAATTGTATCTACATAATCATTATTTACTTGTCCATCAAAATTCGCTACATGCTCATTATTTACCTAAAACATTAAATTTACAGCTCCAATATCGACATGCTCATTATTTACTTGTCTATCAAAATTCTCTACATGCTTATTATTTACCTAAAATATTAAATTGACAGCACCAATATAAATATAGTCTCCCGTCGCCACCACTAATGAGAAAATTGAGTCCCTATTTTCAGTTCGACTCAAATCAATAATACGAAATCATTGAAAAGAGAAACAAATTAATGACACAAAACGAATGTTGCCAAATCATCCACTGAAGGTGTCATACAGATCTTTAAAAAGTAGATATTAATCCTTCAAACACAATTAGTCATGCAAACAAAAAATAATTTCCCTTCTTGCACGTAAAGTAAATAAAATAATGAAGATTATCTTCAATTTCTGTATAAGTTATGGACAGAAAATACTTTCCACTTATACACTTCCTCGAAAAAAGTGAATAATCAAAATACATGTACCTTCACAACAATGTCTCCTTTGTATCGACCACCTGCGAACTCTATACACATAATGAATGACACACTTACTAATACAAATTTATAATAAATACAACAGCGTGTATATCAATAAAAAATTTTACAACAATCTATTTTCCAATTATCTATCAAAAAATATTACCACTTTTAATAAACTATGTTCTTAAAAATACATATAACAAAATTTTCCTTGTAGATCTGTCAAGCTCAACCATGTCTTCGGTACATAAACCTCTAAAAAGAGACTATCCATCGGCAACGTCCACGACCAACAAATATTGTTTGTAACAAAAATCTGTTATTTATAAGAGAAAGTAAAATGTTAGTAGTATCGCAAGAAAGAAACAATTGACACGTGATTACTTGAATACGATTTAAGAATTACAAAATACACATAACCGTGTACACTTTTCTCCATCCTCAACTTGTTGCTGAATGAACACGTTTTCATTCAATAGCCTTATCATCCCAAGACTGCAAAAATTGAAATGAATCGTTTAGTTATATGTCTTTTAAAAAATAAATATCAAAACTGTGATAGTAGATTCGGTACAGTGATGGGTATTACCCCACTGCAAAGTAAGTTTTAGACATTTAGATAGTAGATGTGTGCTTGTGGTCGAGTTTGACGACGTTGTAAAGCCCACGAAAAAATTACCTTCTCGTGGTCTAATAGTCGCTGAAACGGACGCATTAGGCTAGGTGTAAACAAAGAAAATCACAATTAGTAGTCATATTTACAGTAAACGTTTCAAGTATGGCAAGACCACTTATTTTGTGGACCGCATCCTTTCAGGTATGTCCATTCTTTTCAAACAAAATTATGAGGTACACATGAACCCAACACAAAAAACTCCATTTTCAAACAATATTTGGACCCAATTCCCATACTATCAGAATCAAAATAATAAATTTTAACCAAACATTACCATAATCAGGAAACTTACAACTGGAACACAAAACTCAACAAAGATTTGATACAGAACAGCTTAAAAAGGGGGGGGGGGGGGGGGGAACTCTAAGAAGGAAAAAAATGATGGCATGTACACAATCACAACTGCATACGAACATATATGAGTGAGTGTGTGTGTGTGTGTGTGTGTGTGTGTGTGTATAAACAATTCATATGCAACTGAAAGAGAACATATCAAAATTGAGAAATTAAGATGAACTAATTACCAAAATGGAAAGAAAAAGAGCAGAAAAGAAAACCCCTAGAGTTGAGCACTTGAGCTGATGAATCGGAGAGAACTTAGCAGTCAAATCTATTAATTTCTCTCCTGCTGTGATGTAATAATAACATCAAATTTGAGAGTGGTTCTATTAGATCATTTATGTATAAACTCACTTGCTTAGTAATTTCTTCAAACTTGGTAAAATGTTTGATGCTTAGAGGAATTATAAGAAGAATGTATACTTGAAAGCTTAAGAGATCTGAGAATAAAGCTTGGTATAAACAGATGGCTTAAGGAATTGAGAGAGCTTAGACCAAACAATGATTTTAAAACCCGAACCCTTCATGGTTCCAATATTTCATATTAAAACACCTAATTTCAACAATAATCAACTATCTCATATTAAAATTCTCTAATTTTATCAAAAAGGAGTAAAATTACCTTTGTTTGGCTTAATATTGCTGTTGAATCCTTACTTTAATCTTGATTATAGTTGATTTGAATCCTTTCATCCTTACTAATTATATTAGGGTCATACTCGACCTCTCCTAATGAGGTAGCCAAGGCAACAACTGCCTTTTTTACACCAGGGAGCTTTCTCAAGATGCCTTCAACAGAATTTACACATGCTGCACATGTCATACCACCTATGGTGAACTGCCCCACTAACGTTCCATGTGGATTTGTTCGAGATGAACTGGGTCCAGGTATAATCTCGGCCTCAAAACCAGCATCTTCAACTGCATTCTTAATGTCTTCATCCTGAAATCAAACAAAGAAAAAAAAAGTTAACTTATTTAGAACTGAATCTCACCTTTTTGTTTTTATGTTCCTCTAACCTTTTTTATTTATTTACCAGATAATCAAATTGCAAGCATAATAAAGAGTGGGTTTAAGTATCGAATGAATAACTAATATTAGCTAAAAGATGATTTAAGTATTGGTAGTAAACTAATCCATTTCACTATGAAAAATTTGAAAGAACAGTCGAGTAAAACTACACCAAGAAGAAATTATTTTCATTTACTAAATATCTATTATTACTAAGTCAACCATGACTACCTTGTTACCTAAGGTTCGTTTTCTTTTCAAGCTATATTCCCATCCACAACCCATTCTTATAAAAGTAGTAACAATTCTAGTTCCATAGTAGCTTATATGATAAATCATGACTATAGATGCAGCTAAAACAAACATCTCAACTATAGTAACCTCGTAAATATTTAACAAATAATTCATCATAAATTAATCTACCACATTAATGAGACGAAATCATATTAGAGGGCATGGGCAGATGAAATGTAGATCAATCCACAATAATGCCTGAAAAGACCAAAATTAACAATTAAACATTAGTTAAAATAATCCCAAGTAGCTGGGATGGGCTTTGTTTGCTTGTTTATTTGAACACGCTGAGCAGGTCATTCCGCCAATTCTCACCTGAATTCTCTTCATACCTTCCTCTACTTTTACCGAATTAGCCTCCTCCTCATCATAGGAATCGAGGAGCCGTGCATCCTCTAAGTCTCCGGCCGACGAATTTCAGCCGGCGGTTAGCTGAAGGTCCCTATAACTTGGCACCATTGAGAGAAATGCCGATAATACACCAACATTCAGTTGTTAGCTCTAACTCTTGCTTTGACAGAGTTGATAAATCCTTTAATTGGTAGCTTGACAGAATGAGAGGCAAAGCATGACTTTCTTTTTGGAACGAAAAGAGAGAAGCAGAGGATGAGCAGAGAATAGAGTGAGTTATATTACTCAGCTTTCTCATACATTACATTTGAAGGGTTAGATTTATCCGAACTTTGGACGGTCCGAATCTTTTAATAGGCTGAGCGGGAAATTAATTTTTTCAAAAAACACTTGTGTGATTTTACAATCACACTCAGTGTGATTTTTTGCTATAACAGTTCACATATAGGCACCATTTTGGATATACCTACAAACAGTCCCAAGTTATGTCTAAAAGAACCTCTAGGCATTCAAATACACTTCAAAACATCATTAAAACTTATCACCATGACCTTAATAAGCTTGCACAATCAGTTTGATTTTTGGCACCAAAACAATCCACTTCTAAGCTTTCTTTGTCTTAAAGAAAACATGGAATAACATTATAGATAACACATAATATCATGATGAGCATGGACTGATTTTGACATAGTGTACATGAATGAGTTTTATTTCCATCATATATATATCCAGATGACTTAATAGATAACATCTAGCAAACCGTCACCAAGCTACTTGGATAGCATACAAACATCCCAAAACAGTCATTATACTTGGGCATATAAAGCATGTGTTAGCAACATTACACAAAAACACCCTAAATTACAGTTAGCCTTTAACCTATAATAGTTCTCATCTTGGCATATTCTCAAACAGGTAGGGCGCATTCCTTATATTCACACATAGTACATGTATTCCTAACTCTTTGACCGCAGCCTTATGGCTTTAAAATCACAACCAAAGCAGCCACCTTATATTATTAACATAGCCACAATGATAATCTATAATCAAACATCATATACCAGCTAATTTGCTTCTATAACAGTTAATTATAGCAACTAAAAATCAACATAACAGTCCATATAATTTCCAAGTTATCCAGCCAATTACTTGATCAAATTGCATTTGTTTAAGCTTAATCTCAATTGCAATACAAACTCAATCATGAAATTGGAAGAAAACAGCTTTTCTTTTGTACTTCATCACCCTCTAAAGCTTCTCAATGTGGTCCTCTCAATAATCCAAAAAGAATAAAATTTACTTTATAGATGATAAAAACTGACAAACATATTGTCCACTGTGATAAAAAAAAAATCAAACACAAAAATAACAATCAAAACAAATTTAAGATGGGTACAAAATATAGAAGTTAGCTTAAGCAAAAGAAGGATGGATAAGAACCTAAATACGCTTGGACCGCGGTTTGGAGAGATGTAAACTTTTTACCAGAACATTCTTTGAGAATTGCTTCAAACGCCCGGGTAAGAAAACCCTCGGCAGCACCACCAGCCATTTCTTCTTTCAGTCACAATTCCTGAACATAATAACATGAAGACACTAAAATAGAGTCCTTTGTATTGCAAATGCATATGATGAATCAAATCAAGTCTGTCAAATCTATGAAATGAACATAGTCCAAGATCACGCCTAATTTATCTAACTGAGTTAGGATCCGAGCCAAATCTCGGTTTTTCTGATTCGGGGTTTTGAATTTACACGATAATAGTTGAATTTACACGATAATAGTTTGAATTTTGAAATGTGATCGAGCTCGAGAGATTTTTCAAACAAATTAAATTACTGGTTTTGGGAATTCCAAGATTTAAGAATGAGGATTGGCAGGTAGAGATGAAGATATAGTAAATGTGGAAGAAGAAAACTTACAAATCCAAAGCAATTGCATATCGGAATCAAAAGTTGCTATTCACTGAGATTTTGCGCCCCCTGAAGCAACTTTTAAGGGAGTAAATTCAGAGTTTTAAGGCTTCTGAAATTTAATGGGTGTAGAAGCCAACTAAATGAAGGGTTAAATGGGTTAAGGAGTAAGCATAGTTCGATTTTCTACAGATCTTGAATCCTGCAAATTTTCAACTCTTGCGCTTTGGTTTGGAGATCTTTTATTTTTTACAAATAACTTTAGCATACAAAGTGTGCTTCGGCAGGGATACTTTCTTTTTGAAGGGTTAGATTTATTCGAACTTTGGACAGTCCAAATCTTTTAATAGGCTGAGCGGGAAATTCTTTTTTTCAAAAACACTTGTGTACTAACTAAAATGACGACACCAATTTTGATGGCGACTTTGGTATCTTCATGAATCTTCTGAAAATTTATTCCTGAAAATTTGATTAACCGCCTACCTTGATGTTTAAAAAACAACCCAAATCAAAGTAAATTTCAGATTCCAATGCGACAATGCCTTAAAAGCTTGATCCTAGTTAATTAGCTCAATCCTCAAATTCAAATTGTGTTGTAAATTTATTTTAATTTGCAAAATAACAATTTTGCACTTCAAATACTTGTTAATGTAAAATAAAATTCTGTATTTAGTAATATTTTTGTAAGTAGTTACAATGTTAACAATTACATTCATAATGGAATTCTGAAAGTGAATACCATGATCAAACAGGCATCCATCCATCCAAACATGGTTAAGTATACATAAACAACACACACAAATACACACAGTAGCATCAATAAAAGAAGGTGCTAAATATAAAAAAACTTAAACATACATGTATATATGAAAAATCTTACAGACGGAGGGAGGGTAAGATGGGTGGAGATGCAGAATCCAAATCAAGGAAAGTAAAAAAAATTAAGTCTTTCAAATAGGAGAGGGAGAATTGAGACGGAGTGAGAAGTAATTATGTAATCTAGGACTTGATTTAAAAGAGTAGAATAGGAGTGATGAATTAATAATAATCAGATCCATCAATCCCCCGTATTCATACTATTTGCCTCGATTGAACTTAGTTTATTGATTACATCAATAAACCCGTAAAACCACCAAAAAAATCAACCGAAAACAAAAAAGGAACAACATAAATCTAGATTTTCACATACCAAGACTAAACATGGCCATTCCAAGACCAACATCGGAGAGAATGACTACTGATTTTGCAATTATAGCAGGCATTTCAACACCCAATCTGACAAAATAAAAAGTATGAGCAATGATTGGTTCAATAATCATTCATAAATAAAAGAAACCTTCAATTTGAAATTAAATACTAAGTACTATATCCTTATTCAATTTACTCCTTTCACAAACCATTTTCCCAACTTAATCAAATTACCAAAGCATCCTTGTCTAAATTGATAGTACATCTAAACAAAACATGCTGATGATCACTGGTAGTTAAGGCAACTTATGCTCGAATATCATGTGAACAAAATGGTGATTCAATATCCAGTGCACATCTATCTATCTATACACCTCATAAATTTTTGTAAACCCAATTAATACAAAAGTCAAAACATTGATTGATTGTAACCAAAGCCACTCCATTACATCAGAACTTGACATAAATAAATCTCTAAATGGTAGAAATACATCACCTATATAAAGTTCACTTTTTTCTAATGAAAAATTCAATATTTTTGGTGTAAAATATTTAAAATCTTTATAATTTATTTGAAAAGAACCTTTAATTATAACAAACATATTTGAAAAGCAAATACATATATGTATGTGGAATAGTTTTGTGTTGTGGAGGCACAAATTAATATTGTAAAATAAGAAGATCAACTCTCAAATTGCAATCAAGAAGACAGTAAAAGGTGGGTCTTTACACTGTGGTGTCCAAAAAGCAAACGAACTTTAATCTAATAAACATGAATTCTTCATTATCTTTACAAATTTCCATATCCCACACTGGATACTCTAATTTTTGGGGATTCTCGAGGATTCTTTCCTCTCTTATAACTTATATGTTTTGAATTATCTACAATTATTTTTGTCATTGTTTATGACTATATGTTTTTAGAAAATAAAACTTATTAAATGTTTATTATTTTTCTCTGCTAGTATCTATGTTGTTGTTTTTTACCATATATATAATATATGCTCAAAATATCAAACAAATGAAGCATAAACAAAGTGAGTTTACCTCCACAGATCCCATTTTCTTTGTGTTCAACACTGGCCTTATCTTCTTGATACATAATCATTTCTCTATCTGTGAAATCTTCATGTTGTTTTCCTCTGTCCTCGTCTATTTCTATTCCGTCTCCCTCCTTCTCATGCTCTTTCTCTTTATCTTGTTTTCCCCTCTCAGATACTTGGCTAGCCTCTTTGTCCTTCTCATGTTCTTTCCCCTTATATTGTTTTTCCCTCTCAGTTACACCCCTAGGTTCTCTTTCGTTTTCCCTGTCAAATACCTTGTCTATATCCTTCTGTTGACTTTTCTTTTTCTCATTTATCATTTGCCTCAGTTCATAGACATCCTTTGTGATGAGATCCAAAGGTTGAATAAATGAGAAATCTTCATCCATATTAGTGTCGCCCTGGCATACTAGAAATAAACAACGATCAACATAAATGCTGATGCAAACATTTTAAATATATATATTTAAAACAGTTAAAAAATATATAATAGAAGTAGGCATGCTAACATTACTCAAGTTTGCTTCCATCTCTAGGTACTGGAGTCCTTTCTGTATAAATTTAATAAGTGCTCCATGTGGAACCAAATTGCCGTCAATTGGGCACTTGTTGATACCTGCCTCATTTCCTAACGTTAAACCTGCGAGAGAGTATGACAGTAGCACATTTAGTATATGGATATACAGGACATAAAAAGCTAAGCAAAAATAGTTCTCCTCCAACTTGCCATTTGGGAACTCAGACTATGGATAAAGGTAATATTTGGACCTTTTAACTTGTCAATTCAAAGTAAATCTGATTGCTTATCCAAAGAGGGGGGAGGGAGAGGGGGAGGTGGGGGAGGTGGGGGAGGAGGGGGGGGGGGGGGGGGGGGAATAAGAAGAGTTCAAATTCCATAGTAAGTCTGCTGTCTTTAGATAGTAAATGAACCATAATGCGTTATTTTTATTGGTCCATAATATGTATTCAAGGTTATGCAGCAGACTAAATCAAAAATATTTTTTAATCAATAGCTAGCTATGCCCACTGAAACAACACATCTGTTCACTCACATGGCAGTTGGCACTTGTTAGGATGTATAGTTGACACCTTTAACACTACTAATGTTTGTCAATCCTTTTCTTTAACTCATCATACACTGATCAATACTTCCTCCATTCCAAAATAATAGTCAAACATCCCCTTTTGCGTGTCACAGAATTAGAGTTTTCCTTTAAAAATAGGCTAAAAAGTGATATGGTGATCAAGTTTTTCGTTAACAATAAAATGCTTAAACCTAGCTTTCATCTAATACCAATATTTAAATTGGGTTAGAAAGCTTAAACATAAAATTAACAACTTTTCTTGAAATGCATGGTTTTTTTAAATAGTTCTCCTCCAACTTGCCATGTAGTAGGCATGTTATTCTGCAGTGTCCTCGAACAAGTGGTCAAGCTTCTAGGCTGACGAGATGTTCTACCTTGGATACCTTCTTAAATTGTGTTTTCATGGTGCAGACTGACTGCATTGCTAAAATTTCACCTAAAGATGGTGTTGTGCGTGAGTGGATTCTACTTCACAGTTTAAGGTTTCTGCTTATTAATCTTTCTTTTGACATGTTTATTGAATATTATTCGAGTTCAAAGGGATACTTTAGTTATAATTTCCGGAGTTGAATCCTTGAGTCTACTACTTATTACTCTATTTTTTTATAGGGAGGGATTGCTAGCATCTGGGGAAAAAGTAAGCTTCTCAAAAAACTCATGCGGTTGTGATTGTTCTACATTCTTTAGTTGCAATTAACAAAATAATTAAAGTTATGATTGTTTTTTCTTTCACTTGCCGCATTCACTTGAACTTGAACCTTACTTTCTTCCAGAATTTTGATGTTTTGAATGGCATAGCGTGGGATAAAGAAAAAAACAGAATTTTTGGTAAGCTGTAGGGTAATTTACCTTTTTCATATTAATCGTTGGAATTTTCATCAATGTGATTCTGTACTTGTGTTAATAGTATTTACCCTGAATGCACAATGCTATAATTGCATTACGAATCTTGTTAAGTACACGGTCAAACCTGGATGTCTTTCTTTCTTTGCAACCCATTATTCTTTCCTGAAGAGGGACGTTTAGAATGACAACTGACAGTTTAAATAATTGGTTTTGACTAATTAGCTATGGTTTATACTAACCATCAAAACGTCTTCACTTGTAAAACAAATTTGGTTCAGTGACAGGAAAGCTTTGGCCAAAGCTATATGAGATAAAACTGCATTCAATGAGGAACCAGCTCAATGGAGCTATCGAGGATATTTGCATGCCAATGCCTTTCCCTTTTCCAAAACCATAGTTTGCTATACCGGGAGACATCATGACATATTACAGTTTGGGGCTGGCTCAGATTAACTTAAAAATAGTGGAATGTAGCTGTTGTGGTTGTAATATTATTTCTTTTGTACATTTCAACCGTCAGCCAAAAGATGCCCATCAGTTGGATATATAACTTACCCATACTTCGAAACTTATTTAGTAGAGATAAATTGAAAACCAATTTGAAATGTTTTCTCATCTGATTATTTACTTATTAGTTAGATGTCACCTGTCACTTAACAATTGCAAAGAGGTTGATGGAGTTTTGATTCAGAGCAATGTCATTATCCATTTTTGGCTTCTGAACTGTTATGAGATTATTAATTTATTATGGCTTAGACTGAAATAGCTGGAATTCTGGTAGGGAGAACAACTACCCTGTGGCCGTCAGTTTTCTTTGATTCTTGAACAAATTCTATGGATCAATGAGCCGTATTCATATGTTGGCATTTTGAGAGGAAACATTGTTCAAGTCCCTGTTTATCGTGATATCTTTCTTTTTGTTGTTGTTGAAAATATTCCTTTTTAAGAGGTTTATGAGCTGCTGCTCAATCAACTAGTTATGAGCTCTACTCGCCCGACTATGTTTTCTTTCGTTTTTTCATAATATTCTTCAAAATTTTGATTTCTGATTGAGAAGAAGAGTTCATCAGGAAGACCCTTCAAATCATGTGTTGATGCCCTTTGATTTAGTTGATCTACTGAATTTCAATCAATTTCTCAATAATGTAGCATAGAAACAGAGATATTTGACCTATGTATGATGCAAGAGAAACGCAGGAATTTTCATTTTATTCACTTTAAACTACAAGTCTTCAGCTGAACATCGTCAATAGGCAGCTTATCAGTAGGGTAAGCACAGCCAAATATGTTGCCTGATTCCTTTTCAGGCAACAAATTACACGGCTGTGGACTCACGTGGCTTGAGATCCCTCCAATATCAGTGCAATTCCATTGCAGCTTTTTTGGGTTTGCAGACAAACTAATAGTTACATTAGAAATGCAAATTCCAGTAAATGGATGGCCTTCAATCCCTCCGAGATTTGCTGCCATGGTGACATTCTCAGCCACAGCATCTCTGTAATTTATGTTCTCCACCACCGGAAGCGCATTCGGATTGTATTTGTCATCGGGATGCGATCCATATGCACCTGTCATCCAGAAAGCATACTTCATAGTTTTCATCGTCATTCCTTTCAAGTATACATCTTTCACATAGGCTCCTCTTCCCGGAGCTGTTTTAATTCTTATTCCTGATTCCGAATTGATGGCCATAATGTCTTCCGCTCTGACGTCTTGAATGCCGCCAGACATCTCACTGCCGAGAGCAATGACTGCGCTGTCGGGGGATATGCAGGTGAGCCGTCTAATGATTAGGTGACTTGTTGGCATTCCAAATTTTATTCCATATTCATCCCATCCACTTTTCACTGCAATACAGTCATCTCCGGAGACTATGTAACAGTCCTCAATTTTAATGTTTGTGCAAGAATCTGCAAACCAGGAGGTAAAAGTTATGTCCTAATGTTTCCCAACGCCCTAGGCAAATCTTAAGATGCTAAAATACAAAAAAAAAATCATGTGGGACCGTCATAATTGGACGGATGGAGAAGTAAGAGCTCGGTTCCCCTTGAGCAAGGTCTCGCGTAGTTCGATTTCGGATTAGTCGGAACCTAATGGTTGCTGAATATCGGGAGGTGAATCAATAGAATTAAAAAAAAGTGGCATATTCAAGTTTATGGCTGTAAGAATCAATAGAATTAAAGAAGTGTAATAGTATAGGATTTCAAAAAAAATAAATTGTGCATTAATCAGAGTTGGGATTGAATAGAGAAAATAGACCTGGATCAATCCCGTCTGTATTAGGAGAATCGATTGGTGCAAGGATTGTCAAACCTTGGATTATCACATCCCTGCAACATTTTTATTTGAATTCGACGAATTAATTAACCCAGAAAAGGAATAAGAATGCTTGATGGAAAAATAGATTATTGTGGAAATTAACCTGCTATAAACTGGATGGACATTCCAGGAGGGAGAGTTGATCAAAGTAAGATTAGAAATCTGGAGTTGATTTGAGTACATGATCTCAATCAGATAAGGCCTGGTATATCTCAGTTTGTTCTTATGGAACTTTTCCCACCAGGATGCACCCCGGCCATCAATTGTGGCATTTTCACCTGATCATATTATTATTATGAAAAATCAACATCAGTAAACACATTAATTAATGAATGCTCGTTGGTAATATATTTGTAGTAATTATGTCGTTGAATTACGAGACTCATTTTCATGGAAATTAATTAACAGTACAAACATGAATTAATTTGTGTAAAAAACAACAATTACCGGTGATTACAACATCAGTAAGATGTGTTCCAGAAATAAGACTAGCAAACCTTCCCCCTGGGGCATCTCTTCCTCTCCCATAAGATGGCAATGGTGCAATTAGAGGATATTCGGATTCATCCTGAACATATATATATATATATATATATAATTAGTAATCTCACCCACCCACACTCTATTTTTTTTAACTAAGAAATTGGGCAACTCAGGCAGCATTTTTACCTGAGATCCAAGAATAACTGCTCCCTTCTGGATATAAAGAGTAAAATGGCTGGTAAGATTAAAACTCCCGGTGACCCATTTTCCTGGCGGCACAATGAGCTGCGCTCCACCGTCGGATGCAAATTTACTCAATTGAGCAATTGCTGACCGGAATACGGCGGTGTTTGATGTTATTCCGTCACCATTACCGCCAAATTCTGTCAGAATCGCGCTGTGTTTGCGACAGTTAATTGCCTGGTACCCCATCCCGTTACCATTATTACCCATTTTTTTATGTCCTCGGCATTCCACCAGTACTCCCATTCCTACACTCAACATTTCCAGTATAATAAAAAATCCTAGTGAAACCTGTTAAGAAAACATAAACTGAATTATTTATGTGTAACAAAACAAACATGAACTAACTGTTCCATTCCATAAAAATATTAATAAATGAAACATTTTCTCAAACAAATGAAACCTTAAACATCACGAGTACTAATGAATAATTTCTTGATTCTGGACCCAACACCATTGCGTTCAACTAACTGTTATCACAGGAATACAAAGAGAGGATGAAAGAAAGGGAATATATATAATCTATGGGAGATAATGGGTTTGTTTGGCCACAGTAGTTAAATAAATTAGTTTTGAAATAACAAGATCCTTTTTTAGTGACCAAGATAACAATTCAATAACTGACTATAATAAACATGAAGCATCAGTTGAGATTTTCCAATATTTCCTTCCATGCATGGGGACTTACTTGGGAGTGGGAGTGGGAGTATAAACTGGCGTACGTGTAAGCAAAGAACGTGACACGTGTCTATTTCTTATGGGCTCCAACCCTCTTTGAAATGAACTGGACGCTCTAATCGCACTGCGTATGGGTAGTGGGCCCACATTTTCACAATCTTAGAATTTGATTGATTTTAACGTATTAAACTCAAAAATCTTTTCTCTTTCAATTAAAATCCCAAAAAATAATCTCTAGTTAGAAACAGTTCGCAATTATTGGGTATTTCATTTACAAAAGTTATATTTTCCCAAATAAAATTGATTTTCTTATATATATATGAGTTATTCCCTCACATAATGTGGGGTCCCTTTTCTATTTATATTAAAGATATTTGTAAAAATAGTATTTTTATTTGTAAAAATATCAAAAAAAATTGGGTCAAACAATTATATACGTGCAAATGCAATTCATGTAAATCAGATTTTGGTAAATCTTTCTCAAGAAGTTGGTTTCTCCTAATTGCACTTTGCTCATTCTCCATTGGTTCTATATATGTATGCTAGCTGTGTCCGTGCATCCGGGACTATATTGACGGTGGAATTTATCCCAAACTTTGGACGGCCCAGATGATTTATTGAGTGAGCGAAAAATTCAAAATCATTTG
Source organism: Panax stipuleanatus (assembly GCA_020205555.1). NCBI lineage: Eukaryota > Viridiplantae > Streptophyta > Magnoliopsida > Apiales > Araliaceae > Panax > Panax stipuleanatus. The sequence goes on along the minus strand of CM035118.1, from coordinate 135,777,302 downwards.
TATTTTGTTAGATAGATCTAAAACATTGATATCATTAATGGTATCAACATCAATAATATGATTTATTTCATTAATTACATCATTATATCAAAACACAGAGATATTATAAACTTTTTTTTATCATTTTTATTTATGAAAATATCAATTTTTTCCGTGCAAGTCATGTTTACTATATCAACACTTTCGTTCACTTTTTTTGAAAATAATGTTAAGTAATGACTATTTTATAACCTTTTTTGAGTATAATAATGTGTTTGTAATATAAATAATTCGGTAACTACAATAACAATCGACCTGTTGTACAGTGATCCAAACATCAATGAATCCCTTTTAGTTACCACCAATTGCCTAAAAGCATATATATATACTAGGGTTAACCCGTGCCTCCGGCACTACGAATATTCGTGTAATTATTTAATACCTAAAGATGATTCTAAATTAAAAAATGTGAGTTGACAATGTGAAAAGAGTATTTATTTGATGAAAATTAGAAAATTTCGTAATTATTTGTTGTAAAATAGAAAATTTCTAATCAAGATAGACATCCCACCCAAAATGTAAAGAAGTCAAGAATTTTGTCACAAATTGTATCTACATAATCATTATTTACTTGTCCATCAAAATTCGCTACATGCTCATTATTTACCTAAAACATTAAATTTACAGCTCCAATATCGACATGCTCATTATTTACTTGTCTATCAAAATTCTCTACATGCTTATTATTTACCTAAAATATTAAATTGACAGCACCAATATAAATATAGTCTCCCGTCGCCACCACTAATGAGAAAATTGAGTCCCTATTTTCAGTTCGACTCAAATCAATAATACGAAATCATTGAAAAGAGAAACAAATTAATGACACAAAACGAATGTTGCCAAATCATCCACTGAAGGTGTCATACAGATCTTTAAAAAGTAGATATTAATCCTTCAAACACAATTAGTCATGCAAACAAAAATAATTTCCCTTCTTGCACGTAAAGTAAATAAAATAATGAAGATTATCTTCAATTTCTGTATAAGTTATGGACAGAAAATACTTTCCACTTATACACTTCCTCGGAAAAAGTGAATAATCAAAATACATGTACCTTCACAACAATGTCTCCTTTGTATCGACCACCTGCGAACTCTATACACATAATGAATGACACACTTACTAATACAAATTTATAATAAATACAACAGCGTGTATATCAATAAAAATTTTTACAACAATCTATTTTCCAATTATCTATCAAAAAATATTACCACTTTTAATAAACTATGTTCTTAAAAATACATATAACAAAATTTTCCTTGTAGATCTGTCAAGCTCAACCATGTCTTCGGTACATAAACCTCTAAAAAGAGACTATCCATCGGCAACGTCCACGACCAACAAATATTGTTTGTAACAAAAATCTGTTATTTATAAGAGAAAGTAAAATGTTAGTAGTATCGCAAGAAAGAAACAATTGACACGTGATTACTTGAATACGATTTAAGAATTACAAAATACACATAACCGTGTACACTTTTCTCCATCCTCAACTTGTTGCTGAATGAACACGTTTTCATTCAATAGCCTTATCATCCCAAGACTGCAAAAATTGAAATGAATCGTTTAGTTATATGTCTTTTAAAAAATAAATATCAAAACTGTGATAGTAGATTCGGTACAGTGATGGGTATTACCCCACTGCAAAGTAAGTTTTAGACATTTAGATAGTAGATGTGTGCTTGTGGTCGAGTTTGACGACGTTGTAAAGCCCACGAAAAAATTACCTTCTCGTCATTAGGCTAGGTGTAAACAAAGAAAATCACAATTAGTAGTCATATTTACAGTAAACGTTTCAAGTATGGCAAGACCACTTATTTTGTGGACCGCATCCTTTCAGGTATGTCCATTCTTTTCAAACAAAATTATGAGGTACACATGAACCCAACACAAAAAACTCCATTTTCAAACAATATTTGGACCCAATTCCCATACTATCAGAATCAAAATAATAAATTTTAACCAAACATTACCATAATCAGGAAACTTACAACTGGAACACAAAACTCAACAAAGATTTGATACAGAACAGCTTAAAAAGGGGGGGGGGGAACTCTAAGAAGGAAAAAAATGATGGCATGTACACAATCACAACTGCATACGAACATATATGAGTGAGTGTTTGTGTGTGTGTGTGTGTGTGTGTGTATAAACAATTCATATGCAACTGAAAGAGAACATATCAAAATTGAGAAATTAAGATGAACTAATTACCAAAATGGAAAGAAAAAGAGCAGAAAAGAAAACCCCTAGAGTTGAGCACTTGAGCTGATGAATCGGAGAGAACTTAGCAGTCAAATCTATTAATTTCTCTCCTGCTGTGATGTAATAATAACATCAAATTTGAGAGTGGTTCTATTAGATCATTTATGTATAAACTCACTTGCTTAGTAATTTCTTCAAACTTGGTAAAATGTTTGATGCTTAGAGGAATTATAAGAAGAATGTATACTTGAAAGCTTAAGAGATCTGAGAATAAAGCTTGGTATAAACAGATGGCTTAAGGAATTGAGAGAGCTTAGACCAAACAATGATTTTAAAACCCGAACCCTTCATGGTTCCAATATTTCATATTAAAACACCTAATTTCAACAATAATCAACTATCTCATATTAAAATTCTCTAATTTTATCAAAAAGGAGTAAAATTACCTTTGTTTGGCTTAATATTGCTGTTGAATCCTTACTTTAATCTTGATTATAGTTGATTTGAATCCTTTCATCCTTACTAATTATATTAGGGTCATACTCGACCTCTCCTAATGAGGTAGCCAAGGCAACAACTGCCTTTTTTACACCAGGGAGCTTTCTCAAGATGCCTTCAACAGAATTTACACATGCTGCACATGTCATACCACCTATGGTGAACTGCCCCACTAACGTTCCATGTGGATTTGTTCGAGATGAACTGGGTCCAGGTATAATCTCGGCCTCAAAACCAGCATCTTCAACTGCATTCTTAATGTCTTCATCCTGAAATCAAACAAAGAAAAAAAAAGTTAACTTATTTAGAACTGAATCTCACCTTTTTGTTTTTATGTTCCTCTAACCTTTTTTATTTATTTACCAGATAATCAAATTGCAAGCATAATAAAGAGTGGGTTTAAGTATCGAATGAATAACTAATATTAGCTAAAAGATGATTTAAGTATTGGTAGTAAACTAATCCATTTCACTATGAAAAATTTGAAAGAACAGTCGAGTAAAACTACACCAAGAAGAAATTATTTTCATTTACTAAATATCTATTATTACTAAGTCAACCATGACTACCTTGTTACCTAAGGTTCGTTTTCTTTTCAAGCTATATTCCCATCCACAACCCATTCTTATAAAAGTAGTAACAATTCTAGTTCCATAGTAGCTTATATGATAAATCATGACTATAGATGCAGCAAAAACAAACATCTCAACTATAGTAACCTCGTAAATATTTAACAAATAATTCATCATAAATTAATCTACCACATTAATGAGACGAAATCATATTAGAGGGCATGAGCAGATGAAATGTAGATCAATCCACAATAATGCCTGAAAAGACCAAAATTAACAATTAAACATTAGTTAAAATAATCCCAAGTAGCTGGGATGGGCTTTGTTTGCTTGTTTATTTGAACACGCTGAGCAGGTCATTCCGCCAATTCTCACCTGAATTCTCTTCATACCTTCCTCTACTTTTACCGAATTAGCCTCCTCCTCATCATAGGAATCGAGGAACCGTGCATCCTCTAAGTCTCCGGCCGACGAATTTCAGCCGGCGGTTAGCTGAAGGTCCCTATAACTTGGCACCATTGAGAGAAATGCCGATAATACACCAACATTCAGTTGTTAGCTCTAACTCTTGCTTTGACAGAGTTGATAAATCCTTTAATTGGTAGCTTGACAGAATGAGAGGCAAAGCATGACTTTCTTTTTGGAACGAAAAGAGAGAAGCAGAGGATGAGCAGAGAATAGAGTGAGTTATATTACTCAGCTTTCTCATACATTACATTTGAAGGGTTAGATTTATCCGAACTTTGGACGGTCCGAATCTTTTAATAGGCTGAGCGGGAAATTAATTTTTTCAAAAAACACTTGTGTGATTTTACAATCACACTCAGTGTGATTTTTTGCTATAACAGTTCACATATAGGCACCATTTTGGATATACCTACAAACAGTCCCAAGTTATGTCTAAAAGAACCTCTAGGCATTCAAATACACTTCAAAACATCATTAAAACTTATCACCATGACCTTAATAAGCTTGCACAATCAGTTTGATTTTTGGCACCAAAACAATCCACTTCTAAGCTTTCTTTGTCTTAAAGAAAACATGGAATAACATTATAGATAACACATAATATCATGATGAGCATGGACTGATTTTGACATAGTGTACATGAATGAGTTTTATTTCCATCATATATATATCCAGATGACTTAATAGATAACATCTAGCAAACCGTCACCAAGCTACTTGGATAGCATACAAACATCCCAAAACAGTCATTATACTTGGGCATATAAAGCATGTGTTAGCAACATTACACAAAAACACCCTAAATTACAGTTAGCCTTTAACCTATAATAGTTCTCATCTTGGCATATTCTCAAACAGGTAGGGCGCATTCCTTATATTCACACATAGTACATGTATTCCTAACTCTTTGACCGCAGCCTTATGGCTTTAAAATCACAACCAAAGCAGCCACCTTATATTATTAACATAGCCACAATGATAATCTATAATCAAACATCATATACCAGCTAATTTGCTTCTATAACAGTTAATTATAGCAACTAAAAATCAACATAGCAGTCCATATAATTTCCAAGTTATCCAGCCAATTACTTGATCAAATTGCATTTGTTTAAGCTTAATCTCAATTGCAATACAAACTCAATCATGAAATTGGAAGAAAACAGCTTTTCTTTTGTACTTCATCACACTCTAAAGCTTCTCAATGTGGTCCTCTCAATAATCCAAAAAGAATAAAATTTACTTTATAGATGATAAAAACTGACAAACATATTGTCCACTGTGATAAAAAAAAAATCAAACACAAAAATAACAATCAAAACAAATTTAAGATGGGTACAAAATATAGAAGTTAGCTTAAGCAAAAGAAGGATGGATAAGAACCTAAATACGCTTGGACCGCGGTTTGGAGAGATGTAAACTTTTTACCAGAACATTCTTTGAGAATTGCTTCAAACGCCCGGGTAAGAAAACCCCCGGCAGCACCACCAGCCATTTCTTCTTTCAGTCACAATTCCTGAACATAATAACATGAAGACACTAAAATAGAGTCCTTTGTATTGCAAATGCATATGATGAATCAAATCAAGTCTGTCAAATCTATGAAATGAACATAGTCCAAGATCACGCCTAATTTATCTAACTGAGTTACGATCCGAGCCAAATCTCGGTTTTTCTGATTCGGGGTTTTGAATTTACACGATAATAGTTGAATTTACACGATAATAGTTTGAATTTTGAAATGTGATCGAGCTCGAGAGATTTTTCAAACAAATTAAATTACTGGTTTTGGGAATTCCAAGATTTAAGAATGAGGATTGGCAGGTAGAGATGAAGATATAGTAAATGTGGAAGAAGAAAACTTACAAATCCAAAGCAATTGCATATCGGAATCAAAAGTTGCTATTCACTGAGATTTTGCGCCCCCTGAAGCAACTTTTAAGGGAGTAAATTCAGAGTTTTAAGGCTTCTGAAATTTAATGGGTGTAGAAGCCAACTAAATGAAGGGTTAAATGGGTTAAGGAGTAAGCATAGTTCGATTTTCTACAGATCTTGAATCCTGCAAATTTTCAACTCTTGCGCTTTGGTTTGGAGATCTTTTATTTTTTACAAATAACTTTAGCATACAAAGTGTGCTTCGGCAGGGATACTTTCTTTTTTGAAGGGTTAGATTTATTCGAACTTTGGACAGTCCAAATCTTTTAATAGGCTGAGCGGGAAATTCTTTTTTTCAAAAACACTTGTGTACTAACTAAAATGACGACACCAATTTTGATGGCGACTTTGGTATCTTCATGAATCTTCTGAAAATTTATTCCTGAAAATTTGATTAACCGCCTACCTTGATGTTTAAAAAACAACCCAAATCAAAGTAAATTTCAGATTCCAATGCGACAATGCCTTAAAAGCTTGATCCTAGTTAATTAGCTCAATCCTCAAATTCAAATTGTGTTGTAAATTTATTTTAATTTGCAAAATAACAATTTTGCACTTCAAATACTTGTTAATGTAAAATAAAATTCTGTATTTAGTAATATTTTTGTAAGTAGTTACAATGTTAACAATTACATTCATAATGGAATTCTGAAAGTGAATACCATGATCAAACAGGCATCCATCCATCCAAACATGGTTAAGTATACATAAACAACACACACAAATACACACAGTAGCATCAATAAAAGAAGGTGCTAAATATAAAAAAACTTAAACATACATGTATATATGAAAAATCTTACAGACGGAGGGAGGGTAAGATGGGTGGAGATGCAGAATCCAAATCAAGGCAAGTAAAAAAAATTAAGTCTTTCAAATAGGAGAGGGAGAATTGAGACGGAGTGAGAAGTAATTATGTAATCTAGGACTTGATTTAAAAGAGTAGAATAGGAGTGATGAATTAATAATAATCAGATCCATCAATCCCCCGTATTCATACTATTTGCCTCGATTGAACTTAGTTTATTGATTACATCAATAAACCCGTAAAACCACCAAAAAAATCAACCGAAAACAAAAAAGGAACAACATAAATCTAGATTTTCACATACCAAGACTAAACATGGCCATTCCAAGACCAACATCGGAGAGAATGACTACTGATTTTGCAATTATAGCAGGCATTTCAACACCCAATCTGACAAAATAAAAAGTATGAGCAATGATTGGTTCAATAATCATTCATAAATAAAAGAAACCTTCAATTTGAAATTAAATACTAAGTACTATATCCTTATTCAATTTACTCCTTTCACAAACCATTTTCCCAACTTAATCAAATTACCAAAGCATCCTTGTCTAAATTGATAGTACATCTAAACAAAACATGCTGATGATCACTGGTAGTTAAGGCAACTTATGCTCGAATATCATGTGAACAAAATGGTGATTCAATATCCAGTGCACATCTATCTATCTATACACCTCATAAATTTTTGTAAACCCAATTAATACAAAAGTCAAAACATTGATTGATTGTAACCAAAGCCACTCCATTACATCAGAACTTGACATAAATAAATCTCTAAATGGTAGAAATACATCACCTATATAAAGTTCACTTTTTTCTAATGAAAAATTCAATATTTTTGGTGTAAAATATTTAAAATCTTTATAATTTATTTGAAAAGAACCTTTAATTATAACAAACATATTTGAAAAGCAAATACATATATGTATGTGGAATAGTTTTGTGTTGTGGAGGCACAAATTAATATTGTAAAATAAGAAGATCAACTCTCAAATTGCAATCAAGAAGACAGTAAAAGGTGGGTCTTTACACTGTGGTGTCCAAAAAGCAAACGAACTTTAATCTAATAAACATGAATTCTTCATTATCTTTACAAATTTCCATATCCCACACTGGATACTCTAATTTTTGGGGATTCTCGAGGATTCTTTCCTCTCTTATAACTTATATGTTTTGAATTATCTACAATTATTTTTGTCATTGTTTATGACTATATGTTTTTAGAAAATAAAACTTATTAAATGTTTATTATTTTTCTCTGCTAGTATCTATGTTGTTGTTTTTTACCATATATATAATATATGCTCAAAATATCAAACAAATGAAGCATAAACAAAGTGAGTTTACCTCCACAGATCCCATTTTCTTTGTGTTCAACACTGGCCTTATCTTCTTGATACATAATCATTTCTCTATCTGTGAAATCTTCATGTTGTTTTCCTCTGTCCTCGTCTATTTCTATTCCGTCTCCCTCCTTCTCCTTCTCATGCTCTTTCTCTTTATCTTGTTTTCCCCTCTCAGATACTTGGCTAGCCTCTTTGTCCTTCTCATGTTCTTTCCCCTTATATTGTTTTTCCCTCTCAGTTACACCCCTAGGTTCTCTTTCGTTTTCCCTGTCAAATACCTTGTCTATATCCTTCTGTTGACTTTTCTTTTTCTCATTTATCATTTGCCTCAGTTCATAGACATCCTTTGTGATGAGATCCAAAGGTTGAATAAATGAGAAATCTTCATCCATATTAGTGTCGCCCTGGCATACTAGAAATAAACAACGATCAACATAAATGCTGATGCAAACATTTTAAATATATATATTTAAAACAGTTAAAAAATATATAATAGAAGTAGGCATGCTAACATTACTCAAGTTTGCTTCCATCTCTAGGTACTGGAGTCCTTTCTGTATAAATTTAATAAGTGCTCCATGTGGAACCAAATTGCCGTCAATTGGGCACTTGTTGATACCTGCCTCATTTCCTAACGTTAAACCTGCGAGAGAGTATGACAGTAGCACATTTAGTATATGGATATACAGGACATAAAAAGCTAAGCAAAAATAGTTCTCCTCCAACTTGCCATTTGGGAACTCAGACTATGGATAAAGGTAATATTTGGACCTTTTAACTTGTCAATTCAAAGTAAATCTGATTGCTTATCCAAAGAGGGGGGAGGGAGAGGGGGAGGTGGGGGAGGTGGGGGAGGAGGGGGGGGGGGGGGGAATAAGAAGAGTTCAAATTCCATAGTAAGTCTGCTGTCTTTAGATAGTAAATGAACCATAATGCGTTATTTTTATTGGTCCATAATATGTATTCAAGGTTATGCAGCAGACTAAATCAAAAATATTTTTTAATCAATAGCTAGCTATGCCCACTGAAACAACACATCTGTTCACTCACATGGCAGTTGGCACTTGTTAGGATGTATAGTTGACACCTTTAACACTACTAATGTTTGTCAATCCTTTTCTTTAACTCATCATACACTGATCAATACTTCCTCCATTCCAAAATAATAGTCAAACATCCCCTTTTGCGTGTCACAGAATTAGAGTTTTCCTTTAAAAATAGGCTAAAAAGTGATATGGTGATCAAGTTTTTCGTTAACAATAAAATGCTTAAACCTAGCTTTCATCTAATACCAATATTTAAATTGGGTTAGAAAGCTTAAACATAAAATTAACAACTTTTCTTGAAATGCATGGTTTTTTTAAATAGTTCTCCTCCAACTTGCCATGTAGGAGGCATGTTATTCTGCAGTGTCCTCGAACAAGTGGTCAAGCTTCTAGGCTGACGAGATGTTCTACCTTGGATACCTTCTTAAATTGTGTTTTCATGGTGCAGACTGACTGCATTGCTAAAATTTCACCTAAAGATGGTGTTGTGCGTGAGTGGATTCTACTTCACAGTTTAAGGTTTCTGCTTATTAATCTTTCTTTTGACATGTTTATTGAATATTATTCGAGTTCAAAGGGATACTTTAGTTATAATTTCCGGAGTTGAATCCTTGAGTCTACTACTTATTACTCTATTTTTTTATAGGGAGGGATTGCTAGCATCTGGGGAAAAAGTAAGCTTCTCAAAAAACTCATGCGGTTGTGATTGTTCTACATTCTTTAGTTGCAATTAACAAAATAATTAAAGTTATGATTGTTTTTTCTTTCACTTGCCGCATTCACTTGAACTTGAACCTTACTTTCTTCCAGAATTTTGATGTTTTGAATGGCATAGCGTGGGATAAAGAAAAAAACAGAATTTTTGGTAAGCTGTAGGGTAATTTACCTTTTTCATATTAATCGTTGGAATTTTCATCAATGTGATTCTGTACTTGTGTTAATAGTATTTACCCTGAATGCACAATGCTATAATTGCATTACGAATCTTGTTAAGTACACGGTCAAACCTGGATGTCTTTCTTTCTTTGCAACCCATTATTCTTTCCTGAAGAGGGACGTTTAGAATGACAACTGACAGTTTAAATAATTGGTTTTGACTAATTAGCTATGGTTTATACTAACCATCAAAACGTCTTCACTTGTAAAACAAATTTGGTTCAGTGACAGGAAAGCTTTGGCCAAAGCTATATGAGATAAAACTGCATTCAATGAGGAACCAGCTCAATGGAGCTATCGAGGATATTTGCATGCCAATGCCTTTCCCTTTTCCAAAACCATAGTTTGCTATACCGGGAGACATCATGACATATTACAGTTTGGGGCTGGCTCAGATTAACTTAAAAATAGTGGAATGTAGCTGTTGTGGTTGTAATATTATTTCTTTTGTACATTTCAACCGTCAGCCAAAAGATGCCCATCAGTTGGATATATAACTTACCCATACTTCGAAACTTATTTAGTAGAGATAAATTGAAAACCAATTTGAAATGTTTTCTCATCTGATTATTTACTTATTAGTTAGATGTCACCTGTCACTTAACAATTGCAAAGAGGTTGATGGAGTTTTGATTCAGAGCAATGTCATTATCCATTTTTGGCTTCTGAACTGTTATGAGATTATTAATTTATTATGGCTTAGACTGAAATAGCTGGAATTCTGGTAGGGAGAACAACTACCCTGTGGCCGTCAGTTTTCTTTGATTCTTGAACAAATTCTATGGATCAATGAGCCGTATTCATATGTTGGCATTTTGAGAGGAAACATTGTTCAAGTCCCTGTTTATCGTGATATCTTTCTTTTTGTTGTTGTTGAAAATATTCCTTTTTAAGAGGTTTATGAGCTGCTGCTCAATCAACTAGTTATGAGCTCTACTCGCCCGACTATGTTTTCTTTCGTTTTTTCATAATATTCTTCAAAATTTTGATTTCTGATTGAGAAGAAGAGTTCATCAGGAAGACCCTTCAAATCATGTGTTGATGCCCTTTGATTTAGTTGATCTACTGAATTTCAATCAATTTCTCAATAATGTAGCATAGAAACAGAGATATTTGACCTATGTATGATGCAAGAGAAACGCAGGAATTTTCATTTTATTCACTTTAAACTACAAGTCTTCAGCTGAACATCGTCAATAGGCAGCTTATCAGTAGGGTAAGCACAGCCAAATATGTTGCCTGATTCCTTTTCAGGCAACAAATTACACGGCTGTGGACTCACGTGGCTTGAGATCCCTCCAATATCAGTGCAATTCCATTGCAGCTTTTTTGGGTTTGCAGACAAACTAATAGTTACATTAGAAATGCAAATTCCAGTAAATGGATGGCCTTCAATCCCTCCGAGATTTGCTGCCATGGTGACATTCTCAGCCACAACATCTCTGTAATTTATGTTCTCCACCACCGGAAGCGCATTCGGATTGTATTTGTCATCGGGATGCGATCCATATGCACCTGTCATCCAGAAAGCATACTTCATAGTTTTCATCGTCATTCCTTTCAAGTATACATCTTTCACATAGGCTCCTCTTCCCGGAGCTGTTTTAATTCTTATTCCTGATTCCGAATTGATGGCCATAATGTCTTCCGCTCTGACGTCTTGAATGCCGCCAGACATCTCACTGCCGAGAGCAATGACTGCGCTGTCGGGGGATATGCAGGTGAGCCGTCTAATGATTAGGTGACTTGTTGGCATTCCAAATTTTATTCCATATTCATCCCATCCACTTTTCACTGCAATACAGTCATCTCCGGAGACTATGTAACAGTCCTCAATTTTAATGTTTGTGCAAGAATCTGCAAACCAGGAGGTAAAAGTTATGTCCTAATGTTTCCCAACGCCCTAGGCAAATCTTAAGATGCTAAAATACAAAAAAAAAAATCATGTGGGACCGTCATAATTGGACGGATGGAGAAGTAAGAGCTCGGTTCCCCTTGAGCAAGGTCTCGCGTAGTTCGATTTCGGATTAGTCGGAACCTAATGGTTGCTGAATATCGGGAGGTGAATCAATAGAATTAAAAAAAAGTGGCATATTCAAGTTTATGGCTGTAAGAATCAATAGAATTAAAGAAGTGTAATAGTATAGGATTTCAAAAAAAATAAATTGTGCATTAATCAGAGTTGGGATTGAATAGAGAAAATAGACCTGGATCAATCCCGTCTGTATTAGGAGAATCGATTGGTGCAAGGATTGTCAAACCTTGGATTATCACATCCCTGCAACATTTTTATTTGAATTCGACGAATTAATTAACCCAGAAAAGGAATAAGAATGCTTGATGGAAAAATAGATTATTGTGGAAATTAACCTGCTATAAACTGGATGGACATTCCAGGAGGGAGAGTTGATCAAAGTAAGATTAGAAATCTGGAGTTGATTTGAGTACATGATCTCAATCAGATAAGGCCTGGTATATCTCAGTTTGTTCTTATGGAACTTTTCCCACCAGGATGCACCCCGGCCATCAATTGTGGCATTTTCACCTGATCATATTATTATTATGAAAAATCAACATCAGTAAACACATTAATTAATGAATGCTCGTTGGTAATATATTTGTAGTAATTATGTCGTTGAATTACGAGACTCATTTTCATGGAAATTAATTAACAGTACAAACATGAATTAATTTGTGTAAAAAACAACAATTACCGGTGATTACAACATCAGTAAGATGTGTTCCAGAAATAAGACTAGCAAACCTTCCCCCTGGGGCATCTCTTCCTCTCCCATAAGATGGCAATGGTGCAATTAGAGGATATTCGGATTCATCCTGAACATATATATATATATATATATATAATTAGTAATCTCACCCACCCACACTCTATTTTTTTTAACTAAGAAATTGGGCAACTCAGGCAGCATTTTTACCTGAGATCCAAGAATAACTGCTCCCTTCTGGATATAAAGAGTAAAATGGCTGGTAAGATTAAAACTCCCGGTGACCCATTTTCCTGGCGGCACAATGAGCTGCGCTCCACCGTCGGATGCAAATTTACTCAATTGAGCAATTGCTGACCGGAATACGGCGGTGTTTGATGTTATTCCGTCACCATTACCGCCAAATTCTGTCAGAATCGCGCTGTGTTTGCGACAGTTAATTGCCTGGTACCCCATCCCGTTACCATTATTACCCATTTTTTTATGTCCTCGGCATTCCACCAGTACTCCCATTCCTACACTCAACATTTCCAGTATAATAAAAAATCCTAGTGAAACCTGTTAAGAAAACATAAACTGAATTATTTATGTGTAACAAAACAAACATGAACTAACTGTTCCATTCCATAAAAATATTAATAAATGAAACATTTTCTCAAACAAATGAAACCTTAAACATCACGAGTACTAATGAATAATTTCTTGATTCTGGACCCAACACCATTGCGTTCAACTAACTGTTATCACAGGAATACAAAGAGAGGATGAAAGAAAGGGAATATATATAATCTATGGGAGATAATGGGTTTGTTTGGCCACAGTAGTTAAATAAATTAGTTTTGAAATAACAAGATCCTTTTTTAGTGACCAAGATAACAATTCAATAACTGACTATAATAAACATGAAGCATCAGTTGAGATTTTCCAATATTTCCTTCCATGCATGGGGACTTACTTGGGAGTGGGAGTGGGAGTATAAACTGGCGTACGTGTAAGCAAAGAACGTGACACGTGTCTATTTCTTATGGGCTCCAACCCTCTTTGAAATGAACTGGACGCTCTAATCGCACTGCGTATGGGTAGTGGGCCCACATTTTCACAATCTTAGAATTTGATTGATTTTAACGTATTAAACTCAAAAATCTTTTCTCTTTCAATTAAAATCCCAAAAAATAATCTCTAGTTAGAAACAGTTCGCAATTATTGGGTATTTCATTTACAAAAGTTATATTTTCCCAAATAAAATTGATTTTCTTATATATACATGAGTTATTCCCTCACATAATGTGGGGTCCCTTTTCTATTTATATTAAAGATATTTGTAAAAATAGTATTTTTATTTGTAAAAATATCAAAAAAAATTGGGTCAAACAATTATATACGTGCAAATGCAATTCATGTAAATCAGATTTTGGTAAATCTTTCTCAAGAAGTTGGTTTCTCGCTCATTCTCCATTGGTTCTATATATGTATGCTAGCTGTGTCCCGTGCATCCGGTACTATATTGACGGTGAGATTTATTCCAAACTTTGAACGGCCCAGATGATTTATTGAGTGAGCGGAAAATTCAAAATCATTTGTATTTTGTTAGATAGATCTAAAACATTGATATCATTAATGGTATCAACATCAATAATATGATTTATTTCATTAATTACATCATTATATCAAAACACAGAGATATTATAAACTTTTTTTTATCATTTTTATTTATGAAAATATCAATTTTTTCCGTGCAAGTCATGTTTACTATATCAACACTTTCGTTCACTTTTTTTGAAAATAATGTTAAGTAATGACTATTTTATAACCTTTTTTGAGTATCATAATGTGTTTGTAATATAAATAATTCGGTAACTACAATAACAATCGACCTGTTGTACGTGATCAAAACATCAATTAATTCCATTTAGTTACCACCAATTGCCTAAAAGCACATATATATATATACACGTATAAAGGTTAATTAAAGCGGACCGGTCTAATCTCTGATATTCTTATCTAAAAAAAGATTCTTAATATACAGATACTAGTATTAGCTAAAATTAAGTGGTTACTTATAAAAGCACCAATCATTAATAGTGATAGTTGCATGCTTTAATTTTTTGCTTGTGCATGGAGAAAGTGAAGCATGATTGCAATACCTTTCAAGCAAAGGTTATTGGAATTAATTGCCTTGAAGACAAAAAAAAAATTTGCCAGATACTTATTCCTACACTTGCAACCCTTGCTTAAGCTTACAATTATATGTGTGTGTGTGTTTCTTTCTCGTTAGATAATGTTGAAATTGTTGGGAATTTGTAATACCTTTAAGTAATTTTTTTTAAATCCTGAATTAGTACTAAAATGACAATCTCATGAACTATATTAAGATCATTTATAAGGAACTATATAATTCTGTAAAATTAAATAATACCCCCTATTGAAGTTTCAAATAATCTTAAAAATAAAAATATAATACTACATAAATTGTCATCTTAGCACTGAGTCAAGAAGAAAAAGATACTTACAAATATTAAAATAATATAAATAATTTAATATCACATATAATTTAATATAAATAAAAAAATAATTAATATGAAGTTAACTTTGATCAATTGACCGATCCTATAAATAACCACGCAACTAACGTTACAAACAAATCAAACTTTAGTTTTGTCATTCTTTTCCTTCATTTCTTTGGTTCTTTACTTTTAGAAGAATCTCATTTTCTTCTGTTAGAATATAGACTAGGCAAATACCTTTTAACTTCTATTTTTACAAGAGTAATTATTATGAAGTTAATTTTAATTAATTGATTAATACAGTATTAATATAGAGGTTTGGAGATAAAAAAAATTTGTGTGTCAATATTATATTAATCAATTAATTAACTTATTATAAAATTAACTTCATAATAACCGAATCCGATTTTTAAGTTTAATTTTTTTATAATATCTTCTCCTTTCCACGACTAAAAATTGTTGGGAGTTTATTTATAATGAGTAGCAGGTGGCCAATGAAACACGCAGCCACGTAGACAAGTAGTACGCCAAAAGGGCCAATCAATCAATCCGAATCCGTATTGTAAGCAATTTAGAAAAAGGTAGCGAGTGCTGAGTGTTGGTAGAGTGGGACGTGTCACGTTACTACAGCACAACATGGAGGAGTATTCGTATTCCTGTTCCAGTCCAAGGCCAGACCAACGCTAGCCCACTCTGATTCGTTGTCTCAGCCTCCAGCAATCCTGCGACGCCCGCCCATCCACGTCAACTCTCTTCTTCGTCTTTGATGCAGACCTCCGCTCATTCCATCAAGCAACCCTCCTTTTTATGTTATATAACCAAAATGCCATCACCAATTAATTTAAGTCCTTCTATATATTACCAAAAAAATATTTTTTTTTAAATATTAACTTGTTAAAAAAATTAACTTTTTTATTTATTTATCAAATTTGACTTCTTAGATTTGGTTATTGTAACCAGTCTTTTTGAATCATATTCACCTGGCATCCATTTTTACCATAATTTGTTGTAGAAATTAGAAATATTTAATTGTAATATGATAATTATATATTTGCCATCCACGCTTATTCACAAGCATCACAATATGCAATATTTAATTTTAATATGATAATTATATATTTGCCATCCACGCTTATTCACAATCATCACAATATTTTTGCCTAACAATTAGAGTTATACCGTTATACAATAATTGTGGTCACTCAATGAGTATGACCAGTAATTTCTCTGTCCTATTAACCTCTATTGAATCCTTGGATAAACATAATCGAGCTAGCTCAAGTTTATTGTCTCAATCTCTAGCACAATTCTCGAACGATGAAAATATTATAATACAAGAAATTAAATTAATAATTTTTTCAAACATAATAACAGATAATCATGAAAAATAAAAATTGTCCATCATAGCAACAACAAGTAGACATTAGAAATACTATTAAAAAAAATCGTAATTTAAAAGTAATAACATAATATACAGATCTGAACAGTTCTTCAATTCTAGCAAAGGAAGAACTGGTAATCATGATAACGCCACACTCAAATTTAAATAATTTATCTTCAATCATTTACGCAACGAACAAATTCTCGCGAGGAAAAAAAATCTCTCAATTGAAGAAAACAAACTCCCAAGAGATGATAATGAAATTTTCTCGAGGAAAATAAAGTCTACATGAAGGGATAAATTATTAGGCCACAATAATAGAGATCTAGGGAGGGTCTCCCCCTCTCAATCACCCACATAAAAAGAGCTCAAATTCATCCATCTGAATAATATCTATTTTTTAAGTCGCATTTTAGAGAATATAATATAATCTCATAACCAAGTACATTTATCAATAATCAATCAAATTTTACAGAAACTCGTCTAAATGAGAATGAGAATTGAACACCAAACTTAAAAGTTATATGTTATAAATGATAATAATTTTGGAAATAATTAAAATCATTACTCGTGCATATTTTGAACTCCCACAATAATGGAGGCAATTAGTAGCACTTATCCATTCATTGAACACGTTTGATTCATTGAATCTAAAACATTTCATTTGAACTTGGTTAACCTTTTCTTGGACGCCATTGATTTCGTTGGGCCAACCCTATTTCACTTAATTCCACACATTTTTGAAAGAAAAAGTAGGGGGGAGAAGGGCTAGGTTTGTGAATATTGGGAACAAAAGCTCTTTTTGTGCATACAAATTTGGACGCGAGTAAAATATCAATTTCCTTTTTTCTTTCTTTTTTGCATTGTCGATGGAAATTAGTCCACACGCACAACATGTGGTCTATGTCCATTTAACCCTCCCAACTCCACCAATCTCTTTTAAATTCTTTGTCCCCTCTCATTTTGACTCGCATCAGAGTCAGCTTACCAAAACACTCTCTAGCCTAGCCCCACAACACCACCGTCCATGGCGTTCGGAATTGCCGTTGCCTCCAGTTCAGGGTCTTTCCGTTTGGGCCGGAATCCATTTCTGGGTGCAAAACCCATCTCCAGTGTCGCACCTATTTGGCTATTTTCTCCTTCAATTCGCAAATTGGACACAACAGTTGTTCGATTACGAAGAAAGCCGAGCTTGACAGTCTGTTTTGTGGTGGAGGGTGGCAAATTGGAGCCCCAAATTGAGAGCCCGGCAGAGGATTTTTCGGAAGAAAATGAGAAACTGATGTTATCCGTTCGTGCGCAGGAGAGAAGGGCGAGAAAGAAATCGGAACGGTTCACTTATCTGGTCGCGGCTGTCATGTCTAGTCTTGGTATTACGTCCATGGCCGTCTTGGCAGTGTACTATAGATTCGCTTGGCAAATGGAGGTAATATAATAATGCTGTTTAATATATATGTATCTATGAATTTAGTTCATTTGTAATCTCTTCTTGGGTTAATTGTTTTGGTGGTTTAGGGTGGAGAAATTCCATATTCGGAGATGTTTGGTACATTCGCACTCTCATTCGGAGCCGCTGTAAGTTCGGTATACTCTATGTATGTACGAGTAAGTTGGTCAATTGACCAATAGAGTGGGGACAGAGAACTGCGTGTCAACATTTTATTAGACCAACTTATCAAAAAATGTACTTAATCAATAGCTGTATTTTATTTTTGTTTAAAAATTGGGATGTGACGTGTCTTAATTTCAGGTGGGAATGGAGTTTTGGGCGAGATGGGCGCACAAAGCGCTGTGGCATGCTTCGTTGTGGCACATGCACGAGGTAGGTCAGTAGGTGTATAGAGTGTTTACTTACTTGTAATCAATCAATTCACTGAACAAGAAATATGGAAAATATATATCTAGGAATATAAGTGTTGGGGAGCCTATGACATGAAATATCGTATAAGCCATAATAGAATTATATGTTGAGTAAGGAGAATTTGAATTGTTGCCGTATACGTCAACATACAATACAGTTGCGTACGAGAACTGTCCATACATACACACACTGCACCCGCCATAATAGAATAGAATAGTAGTGCCAAAAATTCCAACTACAATGTCTTTGTCTAAAATTGCGTGTACTCTTCATGGATTGGCTGTTAACCTAATTTGTTGTTGTTGTTGTTGTTGTTGTTGTTGTGTTAATAATAGTCGCATCATAAACCAAGAGAAGGAGCATTTGAGCTTAATGATGTGTTTGCCATAATAAACGCTGTTCCGGCCATAGCCCTCATGGCTTATGGTTTGTTCCACAAAGGTCTCTTTCCTGGTCTCTGTTTTGGTGCCGTAAGTCTCGATCTCTCTTTCTCTTCATTACTTGCTTCTCTTCTCTGACACTCTATATATATATATCACTATATATTGACAACTACTAACTAGTATTAATAAAGATTTGGATGATAATAATAGGGGGTGGGAATCACGGTATTTGGAATGGCGTACATGTTCGTCCACGACGGTCTTGTTCACAAACGATTTCCCGTAGGTGCCATTGCAGATGTCCCCTATTTCAGAAAAGTTGCTGCTGCTCACCAGGTAGGAATAGCTAGCTAGGATCATCATTCTAATTAAACTAGTAGAAGTATCTACTTCATATATATGAATGCTTCTTTTCTGGCAAATTTTGATACTAATTCATGTTTGGGATTTGTTTATATATATATATATATATAGTTGCACCACATGGAAAAGTTCAATGGAGTCCCATACGGGCTGTTTTTAGGTCCTAAGGTCCAGCTTCTCCTCTTCTCTTTTACTTTATTTTACAAGTATTTCTTTTTTTAAAAAAAAACAGCCAAATAACATGTATGTTATTTTTTTTTTTGGATTGAAGGAAGTTGAACAAGTGGGAGGCCATGAAGCCTTAGAGAAGGAGATCAATCGGAGAATTAAGTCTTCGTCCAGTGGTAGCAGCTAGCTAGGTCGTACAATATTGAATTATTATTATTATTATTATTGTTAATGTTAATAATTAGGTTTCTGAATCACACGATGTACTATTTTCCTCCAATAGAATACAAAATGAATGAATGACAAATGAAAGCAGAATGAAAATTTCCACTCCTGAGATTTGTGATGATAAGTATTATGTTCACAAGCTTGATAACATGTGCAACTCATGTTATCAAGGAAGTTACCTTGAACCTTCACGTTTAAAATAATTAATTCTCCCTCCCTCGAGTAGGTCTATCCTACAAAAAAAAAAAAAAAAAAAAGTTATAAACTTATCCACTTAAATACATGACCTTCGTGTCTCAACTTCCGACAATCCGTCGAATCGATTATGATTAACAACCCGGATCAAATCCGAACCAAATCATAGCATAATAAAGCATTAGACTATATTAATTAGACTATATTAATATGTTCTTGAGTCATCTTAGTCCACCAAAAACTCACTCAAAATGTCATAATTAAATATATTAATGATAATAACTTGAGTTACTTATAATCTTATATACATATCAAATTATCTCACATATTACGATGTCAGACTAAGGTGTACATATTTGATTTTGATACTATTTAATCTGTGAAATTTCAAAATTCAAATTGTAATATGAATTTATTTTAAATTTTGAGATAATAATAATAATAATAATAATATATTTAGCAATTACATTATAAGTACTTCATATTATTAACTATTGCACTAATTATTGTAGATCACTATCAATGTCCATATGTGAATTTAAAAAAAGAAAATCTAAATATATGTATTACTTGCTTTTTATAATCGTAGGGATATTTAAAAAGATAAACCTCGTGTCCAAAAGGAGCCCTTATTAATCACTTTAAAACCGATATTTTTATCTACCAATTATGTTATGCCAATTGCCAAGTGTCTCTAACTAAATTAATTGGCGGCAGGCCTAAAGAAGTCTATTACTATATTGTTATTACAGGTACAAACTTTATTTAGTCCAAGTGACTCACCCACGTATATGGTGCGGTCATGCCATCAGCCTAATCCAATGTTTGGGTTTATGCTATACGTGTGAAATTTATAGCGAACCTCATGAATCTGGACCAAAACTTTTCCATTATAAAATCTACATAAACTATTAGTGGCTCAATCACTTTATCCACCTTGTTACTTTCTTTTATTTAATGATTAACAATAACATATATATATATATATTATATAATTGTTTGTGTCGATTTATTAATTATCAATTACATGAATAAGTAGTAGTGGACTTCATGGTAATATTTTCTAAATATACGTGTAATCAGTAAGATCTTTCTATAATTCTTATTACTGTCATGTATTAATAAGTTTCATAATAATAATTTAACGTATATTTATTGCAATATATAAAGAGGACTAGAAAATATTTCATTTCAATTTATGGATTGTTTATCATAAGTACATCTATTAGTTAAGCGTATATCATATAATCTGATGGTTTGCAATCGAGTTTTGGTTCTGCACTTTATTATAATTGTAATTAAGTCTTTAAAGCTCAATCTGTTAGGGCATATATATTTCCTTAAGTTTAATTGATTTTAACATGATTTCATTTCTGTCAGTTCAAGTTTGATTTATTTATTTCCTAATCGTAGGATGTTAATGCATATATTTGATGTGGTGGAGTTCTCACGTGTCTAGACGAAGGAATAGAATAATTCAAAGTCATGCTGAGTTAGCCCAAATATTTGATTTTCATTGTGCCTATTGCTTTGGAAGATGTTTATTCATATGAAATAGAATAACGTAAAAATATTAAAAAATATACGTAAAAATATCAATTCCCTTAAAATTATGTTAAAACTTGATTAGTTAAAACGCGACCATCAAGATGGGGTTTTGATTCAAGATTGTAGAAAATTACTTAAAAAGCCCTTGTCCGTTAAAATTCGGTATTCATAGAGAGAAAAATAAGTGTGCTGACAAATTGACAGCTTTAAGACATTTTTCGGATTTTATTATTAATTATGTTGTGGATCACCACTTGATTTACTTCTTGTACTATTGGAATTTGGATGACGACTATTATGGTTTAAAATAATGCTACTATCATATAAATTCTATCACATAACTCTCACATAAATATATATATATTATGAGTCCTGCATGTCAGGCGGAGAATCCACAGTATGTATGTGTGTGTATGTGAGAGTTATCTGATAGTAGCATTATTTAATAAAAATTTCACAAAATTCAAAAAATATAAAAAATTATATATTAAAAAGAATAAAATACTAGTATAACTTAATTTGGTAGTGTAAAAGCGAAAACTTATTATGACATTCAGCGATGTCAACGACTTTAAAAATTGGCTCATGTTTTAATTGACAAGTAACGGTAGGGATAACAAATTTGAAGTTTTAAATGGGTTAACAATTAGAAAATTGATATTTTCATATAAATCTTTTTCACATGAGTGTAGATTTCAAACACTATTTATGTGAAGAGATTCGTGTGAAAAAATCATAATTTTATATGATATATCAGTTTTGTAATGCACCTATGGACTTTAGTAACCGACTTAGGAGCTGTTTGTTTACATCTGAATGAGTCTGAATCTGACTGATGAAGTCATTCAAACTGTTGTTTTATAATTTTTAAACTCTAAATACGTCTGAATGTGTCTGAACGATTCATTTAGAAAATTATGGTTGAATCGATAAGAAGTAGTATTAAATGATATTTTTACCTACTTACTCTCATAGACAATTAAAAATTACATAAACAAATTTTGTTCTTTACAAATTATTTATTTTTTTTAACAAATTGGTCAATAATCAATTTAATGAATATTGTTGTAGTATTTTATTTTGGTTTTATGAACTAATAGAATGTTATTAAAAAAAATTAATATTTATTCCTAAAATTATATTACTAATATTATACTCCATCAAAGATTGTTCACAAAATATTTAATTTTTTTAAAATAACATTTTTATTTATAATTACATCATAAATTTGTTCATAATAATTCAGAAGATTAAAATAGGGAGATATGTTAGACAAACAGTTGTCAAACACCTCATCTCATTCTATATATAGAGCTTCTATTTCATTAAACTCATTCAAAATTTTTTATTTAGTTATATCAAGCAGGACCTTAGCGAAGTACCGACCTTTAAATGCCAGATTCCACTCAAAGCCCATGCTGCTTCTTTTTAGCAGTCTAGTGTAAAATATATGAACAATTACATATTCTAGTACATTTTTAAAAATAATTATAATAACAGTACATAGATAAAATAATTATAAAAGTAATACATTTTCCCATATTTATTTATAAAATTAATGCAATTAGAATTCCTTTAATTTAGGGGATTAGTATTGGATTGCTGACATGGCAAATCAGTTTTCTAATCAAAAAATTATTCCCGTTTTTTTTCTAAATAATATATTTCATTTGATCCTCGTGATTTGTATATCATTCCGACTTTTTTCCTGCATTTTTTTTGGATATGCAGAGGGCAAAAAATACATGTAGCAGTGGCTTTCTTCTCTTCACAATTTCTGAAGCTTCCATGTATGCTTGTTCCATCCACAGCCCACCCAAATTTCACCTCTTTAGATCTTTTTAATTGAAATCCTAAATCTGGTTTCACCATCAATGGATAGAATTCTGACTTTTTCAGTGATGTGCTTGCCGGATTTCATTTGTTCAAGTTGTAGAAGTTTCTCTTTAGGCTGGTTTCGGCATATTATCATAGATCTTTTGGAAATCAAATGACTTGAACTCATCCCACTCCGTCAGAATGCAAATCCCATGGGTATCTTTAGTTGCTTCATAAGCATCTTTAGTGGCTTTCATTTTTTTTGGATCTTTTTTTGTAGGTTTTATCTGTAGTAATTCTTCTATTATTATATGAACTTGTTTGCTTTATATATTGGAGATTTAGAGGTGTGAGAAAGGCATGTGCTTCATATCCTTGGTCATACTATATCATGCTTGGTGGTTTTTTCATAGTGCAGTTGGTAACCAACCTTTCATACCAAGGTAACCAAACCTTCATATCAAGGTAACCAAATCTTCATACCAAGGCAACCAGTTGGTAGTCAAACCTTCATTCCAAGGTAACCAAACCTTCATACTAAGGTAACCAATCCACCTCCACACCTGCAGTTTTTTCATAATGCAGTTGGTAACCAAACCTTCATACCAAGGTAACCAAACCTTCATGCCAAGGTAACCAAACCACCTCCACACCTACAGTTTTTTTATAATACAGTTGGTAACCAAACCTTCATATCAAGGTAACCAAACCTTCATACCAAGGTAACCAATCCACCTACACACTTGTAATTTTTTTATAGTGCAGTTGGTAACTAAGTCTTCGTACAAAGGTTACCAATTCAGTTTTATTAGGTTACCTTCATAGTGCAGTTGGTAACCAAACCTTCATACAAAGGTAACCAAACCTTCATACCAAGGTAACCAATCCACCTCCACAGCTGCAGTTTTTTCATAATGCAGTTGATAGCCAAACCTTCATTCCAAGATTTTATCTGATAGATTTTAACCTGGCTATGGTGAGTAATTCTTCTATTCTTGAAAATTTACCTTATTTTAGATTTTTTTAGTAGTGTTATGCTTTTGTTGAAATTAAATAAAATATAATCTGACAGTTCATGCTTTGCTCTTCGTGTGCAAGCTTAAGATTCGCGGCGGAGATTTGCAGCGGTGGTGGAGGAGGAAAATGATGAGTGAGGAAGATGACGAAAAAAAAAATCGCGACGGAAGGAAGTTGACGAGAGAGGAAGATGACAAGAAAATATTTTTTTATTTTTCATGCTTTTGATTTGAATTTTGAATTATGAATTTGTTTTTGTTGTTAGATCCTAAAAATTTAAATTTGAATTATTAATTATAGCAACCTTAATTTTAGGTTTCCTTATTAATGTGAAATTGAATGGTTTGAATTTATTGCGTTATTTTTGTAATTATTTTGTTGATGTACTGATGTTGTAATTATTTTCTAATTGTTGTATAGTACTGTAAAGGACCCTAAAATATAATGGGTTTGCATTGGGTACCAATGTTGGGCTACATCTCCTAAATCTACTACACGGTCTTTCTCCACGGACTTATCCGTATAATTAACCTAAAAGTCCATTAATCCATATATTTTAAGTGGAAAAAGTTAGGAACAATTACATATTATAGTACATTTTAATAAAATATTACAAAAAAATGCATAAATAAAATATTTACAAAATTAGTGCATATGCAATATTTAATTACAAAAAGAGTGCATTCTTATCCCTTTAATTATGCCCATGATTCTCTCCCACGATTCTCTCCCATGATTCTCTCCCACAATTCTCTCCCATGATTTTCTCCCACTCAGTCTTCTTCCTCCTCTTCCAACCCACCTTCTTCCTACTCTTCCACCACCGCCCTCCCCCACCTCACTGTTCCGCCGCTCCTCCTCCCGCCCCCGCCCCACCCCCTACCCCCGCCACTCCCCTTCCTCCGCCTCCCTTCTCCTCCCCCCGCCAACGCCCCACCCCTCCCTCCCTCCGCCACCCCTTTATCCTCCTCCCGCCCCACCCCGCCTCTTCCTCTCCCCTCCCTTCCCTCCGCCTCCCTTCTCCTCTCCCGCCCACTCCCCACCCCCTCCCTCCGCCTCCCACTACCATCCCCCTCCTCCCGCCCCCCCTTTCTCCTCCTCCCGCCCCCGCCCCGCCCCGCCCCGCCCCACCCCAGCCCCTTCACTTCCTCCCCCTTCCTCCTCTTCCCCCAAATTGATCCAAGGTGGCCGTCAGTGGAGGACCCTGCCACTGGCCGCGGTGGAGGCCACTCCACCACCCGTTGCTTCCCTTCCACCACCGGTCCATTCTCCAACTCCACTGGTAACCAAACCTTCATACGTTGGTAACCAAACAGGCAACACCAAGGTAACTGAACCTTCATACCAAGGTAACTGAACCTTAATATGAAAGTTTCCTTGTTATGAAGGTTTGGTTACCTTGTTATGAAGGTATGGTTACCTTGGTATGAAGGGTTGGTTACCTTGGTATGAAGGTAACCAATTCAGTTTTATTAGGTTACCAATTTATTTTGAATGTGATGCAGTTGGTAACCAAAATTCATGCAGTAGGTTACCAAACAGTCATACCAAGGTAACCAAACCATCATACCAAGGTAACCGAACCTTAATATGAAGGTTTCCTTGTTATGAAGATTTGGTTACCTTGTTATAAATGTTTGGTTACCTTGGTATGAAGGATTGGTTACCTTGGTATGAAGGTAATCAATTCAGTTTTATTAGGTTACCAATTTATTTGGAATGTGATGCAGTTGGTAACCAAACTTCATGTAGTTGGTTACCAAACCTTCCGATAAGGTAACCAATTCAATTTTATTTGATTACCAAATTTATTTTGAATGTGATGTAGTTGGTAGCCAAACTTCGTATAAAGGTAACCATTTTAATTTTTATGGGTAACCAAATCGTCAAAAAAAAAATCAGAATAGCAACTCCGGCGATATAGCGGTGACGGCGGCGATTTAGCGGCGGCGGAGGGAGGCGGGGGAGGAAAATGATGAACAGTAACTCTTTCATAATTTTTTATTTTTAATTTTCTCATTTTGATTTAAATTTTGAATTATGGATTTGAAATTATTGTTAGATCTAAAATATTTGAATTTGAATTATTAGTTATCCTTGATTTTAGATTTCCATATTTAATTTGAAATTGAATGGTTTGAATTTTTGCACTTTTTTTGTAATTATTTTATGAATGCACTTTTTTTATAATTACTTTGTAAAAGTTGTATAGTTCTGTAAAGGACTCTAAAAGTTAAACAAATTAATCCGGCTTACCCGGATCCATACACAGCCCAAGTCAGTCAAAAAGCTAATTTTCCAGCCCAACTTTTGAATTTTTTGTTCGAACAAATACTAAATTTATCAACCACGGCCTTCAACAAAAAGCTTTAGAATAAGTTCACTCTACCAAAAAAATTGACCATAAAAATAAAACATAGGAACAATTATATCTATCTATGTGTTCTTTTGACAAATGTACCTTAAAAGTAAAAGGTCCATGTAACAAATTTAAAGGAATAATCTTCAACATTGATTTGGTTCCATTACCCTGCAAAATGTCTCAACCAAAGTCCAACCCATATAGCCAGCCCACGTGTAGTGTTATAATATAGTATTAGTGACTTAGGGATGAAAATTTATGATTTTTATTGTTAAGTTGAACAAAAATTCTATGTGAACATGAAAATTGGAGATAAATGTATTTTAAACTTTATTTAATTATATTTTGACCCCCAATGGTGGGTAAAAATACAAATAAATGAAATTCAAATACACTCATATTCAATTTTTATGTCCAGCTAGAAGAGTTCTAAAAAGAAAATTTAAAGCATTTTTCTTTTATCTTCCTTTTCTTTTTTGGATACAAAAAAAGTGTTAAAAACCCAAAACTACGCACAAATTCTACAGATTGAGATTCCTGTTACATCTCTATATCGAGATCCCTACTACATCTCTATTAAGAAACTCACACATGACATTTTTGTAGAATATAAATAACTTCAATATCAACCGTCTTTTTAGCCAATAGCTTCGTGGATTGATTGTTTTCTCTCCAAAAATACATCTACTCGCACTTTGGTGGTGTTTGCTCACCTTTTAACCCATCTTAACAGATTACCTCTTAATACACCTTAACAGCTTACATATTTGTATTAAAAAGTCACCTAAATAGTTTAAACTCATATTTATATCTTAATTACTAAAAAAATCTCTTAATACAAATATATTAATAAATAAGCTGTTAAAATAATACAATCAAACACCAACTTGCTCCCAACTCCCAATACATTAGAGCTCACGAATTCTACAAATGAGAGAGATACATAATCAACCAAAAATAAAATACAAGGCCCAGCCCATTCTCATTGAATTTTGGCGGCACCGCCAAAACACCTACACTTTTTTACTAAACGAAAGCAAAATGAAAATCCAACCGCTAAAAATGGAATTCCCGGCGGCTCAGTACCGGCTCCTTTCGCCTGCGAATCCTATCCGGGAACTGAAAACCTACGCTCTTATAATCACCGGCAAGACGGATCTCAGGTGTCGAACCAGTGACATTCTGCCAATTACAGCTGTGTGGAAAGAGAAAAACAAACATAGATCCTCAGTCTCTACAACATGTACGGGCATGATTAATAGCTGCAGCAATGGAAAAGAAAAGAAGGATTGGGTTCATTTTGTGGGCGTTGGAGGATGTGGATTGTCTGCTCTTGCAATGCTCGCCCTCAAACAAGTAAATTATTTGCCTTCGAAAACCCTCTTTTAGTTTCCCATAAAATGGAAGAATCAGAAAAAAAATGTAGAACAGAGTATGGGAAATCTGGTCCAATTTTGATTTCGGTCCTAATATCTTTAAATTTGCTATTGTTTATGTCTATTGGCTAGTACTTTTTATCAACAATCTAATTTAGCCTATTTCTTGTAATTATATTGCAGTTGCAATATAGTAATTGAGCTAATTCTGTATTAAATTTGGGAACAAAGTTTAATGATTTGAAATTGGTCATAGGGCTATGAGGTTAGTGGTTCAGATATTCTGTGGACCAGCTATATGGATGGACTACAAGAAGCTGGTGCACGGTTATTTATAGGTCATTCGGCAGGAAATGTGCAAAAATACAATGGATTAAGTTTGCCTGATGCTGTCGTTATGTCAAGTGCCATCCCTCCAGACAATGCGGAGATTTTACATGCCAAGTCTGTTGGAGTGCCTGTGTGAGTATGTTGATATGTGTGTAATTATTATTTGATGAACTGTATTGCTTAAATATTTTTTTTCAAGTAGCTAGGTGAATATTCCTACCGCAAGTCTTCAATCATTGTCTTATTAAACATATATAGCATATTGTCTTGACAGATACAAGCGTGACTATTGGCTCAGAAAGCTAACTGAGAAGTACAATCTCATTGCTGTTAGTGGCAGTCATGGTAATCAACATTGTTAAATTTCATTCATGTTATCTTTAAAGTTAAAAATTCTATATTTGTATCTATCCGATTGTAGGTATCCTATAAACAATGTAATTGAGTAGTTCTTGTTTAAACTTCTGCAATGTATGTGATTGTTCAAAAAATATTTTCCACCTTATGTACTATTGGTTGCTCGATTGCTTAAACATTAATTTGAATACAAATGATATAGTTCTTAGTCACTTCTTTTGGATTGAAATTAACTTAGATGGGAAAAAAATCTTAAGATTTTGCTCAGGTTGTTCTTGATCTAAACCATGTGAAGCTTCAATAACAAACTGGGAATCCTTAACTTCCCTCAGTTGGTTCAACTTGAACAAACTGGATTGCTTCCAGCCCGTTTCTCGATTAGATTGCTTCGACAAAGTCTACGATAATGAGTTGCATTGAGTATAGGTCCTACAGTCAATAACAAAGTTAAACCACTATATATCAAACACCCTAACATAGTAACGTATTATGCTTAGTGTTGGCATATAATCTGCATACAATTCCAATCACGCTTTCATGCCTCAAACCTCGATTTTCTATAATTTTATGACCATAATGAGCAAAACCGACAGGGAAGAGTACAACTGCTAGCATGCTTGCCTATGTCTTAAGTTCCATGGGAGAAGATCTTACAGCTGTAGTCGGGGCACATGTTCCACAGGTATCACATCACCCTGTAGCATGGGAAAGTTAGCTTTGTTTCATTTACATAGCTTGGCCTACTAATGCATCTCCTTGTGCGACCACATACTGCGGATATTGGTTCCATATCAATATCTGTTTTCCATGAACAGGATAGTTGCATTTAAATATAAGTTTTTTTTCTACTTATTGACGCTTAAATTGATACACCATTATATTGATAGAAGTCAGACATTCTATATTGATTGAAATACAATTTATACTGTAGTGAACTGCTTCCTTTTCAGTTTGTTGGAGGAAATATAATCTTTGGGCGTGGACAAAACTTTGTGTTAGAGGTATGACCAATTTTCATTTCCCATTGTAGAATTAAATGTTTGATGAATTATGTGTGGGTGCGTGTGTGTGTATAACTGTATATATTAATTTATAAATGTATTTATATAATCTAAACCCGCCCTTATGTGTGTGTGTGTGTATAGAGTGATCAAGAAAAGTTCATGCATAAAAGAACCTATGCAATTTTGCAAGTGTTCTCTCTTTCTAGAAGATAATTAAAATATAATGTATTTAGTTATTGTATCTTGCGTACCATTTCCAGAGTGTAATCCCAATATCCACCTTGTAACTCACAATATTTTTGTCTTTGTTGGTAACTTTCACCAACAAAAAAGAATCGAAAATATTCTTCCCTTTTGTGGTGACAAAAATTGGTATTAAAGGATTGCATCTTACATGCAGGCTGATGAATATGATGGTTGCTTCCTGGGATTATCCCCAAATATTGCTGTGGTCACGAATGTGGAGTGGGAGCATGTTGACATATATCAAGATGAGGTTCGATTATATATCAACTCTATCTGCATGAATATTGAAGTATAATATAATATTGGTGGAATTTCATTGCTTCCACCTGAGTGAACTGATCAATGTTATATTTCCTGTTACTTAGGAGGCAGTTAAAACCATTTTCAGGACGTTCCTGAAGCAAATAAGGGCTGGGGGGCATCTCATTTTGTGTGGGGATAGGTACATATTGCTCAAGATCAATTTGAAATGCATTGTACATGTTCTCTTTTCATCAAATTTGAAATTGATCAGACATGTTTTTTCATCCTATTTGAGATGATCATACAAGGTCTGAGGGAACTGTTGTCAGGGATCATCTGTAACTAGTTTATGCAGCAATCATGTTCTGAATATCCATATTCATAAATTCTTGCAATAGTAATAATTATGCACCAAGATTATCATCACGGCAGAAGATTACTTGTGTGTGTTTTTTGTCTTCCCGTATTTGCCTACGAGACTCAACGAAGTATTTTTTACCATTACAAGTGTGTTGTTTGAATTGTTAGTCAGCTTCTTAGAGTTACTATATTTCACATCTCCGCCTAACGAGGGTTGAAGTGTTAATTGTAATGATGCTTAAATATTATACAAGTTTCTGACAGTTGTCCATGCCACAGGATTACCATTTCAAATTCTTTTTAAGACAAATTTAATAACTGGGAAATGAAGAATATATGGAATTGACAGAGTCTGTAACTTCATTAGTTCTTTATAATAATGAAAAGTTAAACACAAAAGAAAAATGCACATGTGATGTTTAAAAACTAGAAGCTTTACTTTAGAGATCAGAGATGTTATGTGGATGATATATCGCAATCAAACATAGATAATCCTAGACTACCTCTATGTGATATACTGAAAACCTAGCCATACCCTTCATAACAAGTTTTAGCTTAAAAAGTACACTGGAATATACAAGAGTAATGTAATATCTTATATTCGTAATTATTGTCTAATTTAAAAGTAATATTACCCAATAAAAATGCATATTTTTTGGTTAGCGCATAATAGTTGCTCTCAACCACCTCATGATAGGTTGGTTGACTCCTATTGAGCATTTCTTAGGGATCTTAAATCTTTAACATAAACAAGTTTTAGTATCAATAGTGTAAAATTATGACCAAAAACAGTTGCCTCTAAAGTTTTGCCTAGCATGGTCAACTTACATTTTTGGTGCATTCTTTGGTTTCCCTTCATTTAGCTTGGGAGTTTCGGGCATGTCATATCCGTCCTAAATGATAGGTCCCACTACCCCATATATTTGTCAGGCAAAGGCTTAAGCCATTAGTGGGCAAAAAATTCAAATAAGCTATTTTTTGTATTCTTATGCTGCAATGAAACTGCTTTGGAAGTTTTGAAATGTCAATTTTATGTTTGATTCAGATTTCCTTTTGAAGGGACAATACAGCATGGGTGCATATTCCTTACTCGAGCTCAATAATCAAGATTCTGTATCAAACATGTCATATAGTTTCAATGCTCATCCAAGCTCAGAGCTAGGACGCACTAGCTACAAAATTACAACATATGGTTTTTCAAGATTTAATGAATGGCAAGCGTCGGCAGTTTGTACAAACTCACATGGTGGGAGTGATTATAAACTGGTATGTATGGTGTTGTTCGATCTATGACTGCTCCTTAGTAGACTACTATACAATCAGGGAAAGTAAGCAACTGGCAGGTATGTCAGGTTATTATTATTTGTCATTGGAGGACGATATGGTAAGACAGTTACAGTATTTCTTACATTTTACGTTCCCTAGGATTGGACCTGTTCATGAATTCCTTTTATCTCTTTCCGCAAAGGCAAGTTTTTCTTGAAATTGGAATGCGTATAACCTCTAATCTATTTTCTTGCCTGAAGGAAAAACCTCTTTAATTTGCCTTGCTCGAGTTCACTATTTATCTCAATGTAGTCTGCCATATGTACGACTTACAAGCTGATTAGATTATCTTTAATATCATTGAGAATGCATAATCATAGAGTATCTTTAATATCATGCATTGGTGCATAATCAGTAGTACTGGTTTAAACTTTCCACTTTATGGAAATGATTTATAGTTGAATTTATGGAAAAAATATTTTGCATCTTTTTCTTCTGGGATATCCTCATGTTGGAATTGGTTCAGAAGGGTTTGATCATTTTCACCCATCATTGTGTCATCTTTGATACATTTAATTGATGTTTGTGTTTTGCGCTTCGACTTCAAATTTAATTAATTATTGATATCTTCCAGTGCCATAGGGGAAGGAAGGTGGCAAACATCAGCCTACAGATACCAGGAATGCATAATGTTCTTAATTCATTAGCGGTAAAGTCAAAATCTTACATGTTTGCCACTATATTTTCCTATGACAACAGTTTGAAGCTTCTTCAGTTTGAAAGATTTTATTCATCTAAGTAGCAGTAATTTTCTCGACTTTTTATTATTTAGAAAAACTTTGCAGGAGCTTAATGCATATACTATCAAAGTTTTCCATTACTTTAATTGTTAAATTTGATATATATATTTATATTCAATTTTATTACTTCTGTATCCCAATTGCAGGTTATTGCTACAGTGAGTGCTCTCACCGGTGACTATAGACAATTATACAAATCAATAAAATATGTACGGTTTCAATTGAACAATTTCAAAGGTGTTTCAAGACGGTTTGAAATGATTGGTAGAATCCATGAATGCCATATTTATGACGACTATGCTCATCATCCAACTGAAGTTCGTGCAGTTCTTCAAGCAGCTCGCCAAAGATTTCCTTGCAAGGATATTGTGGTGGTTTTTCAGCCTCATACTTACAGGTACAACACATGCTAACAGATGTAAACACCAGATATGGCCTTCAAACAGTTTATCATGCTATCACTTTTTACTGAACGGCAAATTGTTAATGGGAGTTTATATTTTCAGTCGTGTAGCAGCCCTAGGGCGAGAGTTTGCCACTGCATTCAGTGATGCAGATGAAGTCATTGTCACAGAGGTACAAGTAATTTGCCTATCATCCTTTTAGTTTCCGTACTTGATATTGTGTTATCTGTTATTATGCCAGATTTATGCTGCCAGAGAAACAAATGCGTGGAATGTTAGCGGTAGGGATCTGGCTAATTCCATAGTCAACCACCGATCTGAATATGTTCCTACTTTGGTATTTTAATAATGCACTTTTAAATATCTTGTTTCTCTCTTTCTCTTTTTTGGTAATATAAGAAATTGGGAGTTGGATTCAAATTCATCCTGTAATGAAATAGAAGGTTATTTTATTTTTTTCAATTATTATTGGTAAGTAGTAGTATTAATATTATTATGACGTTGGAACCTGGGTGTGCAATGGACCGACCACCAGGTGCACAGAATACCGACAACCCATGCTCACCAAGTAAGCCCGTAGCAAACTATGTTTAGATGGTCTCAAAGGAGTCTGTGAAGTATTTTGAACTCATGTAGTCAATGGCGAAGCCAGGAAAAAATTTTAGTGGGGTCAAATTGCTAAATTACACCCACAAAAAACTATTACATCATATATATATATATATATATATATATAATAAATAAAAATCAGTGGGGTCAAATTATTAAATTACACCCAAAAAAATCTGTTACATCATATAGACATATATATAAAAAAAAAAAAAAGCAGTGGGGTCAATTGATCCCACAATCTAACACCTAGCTTCGCCCCTGATGTAGTATGCCTTTTCAGATATCACTAAACTCACTACCATTGAGCCAACTAGCTCCTTGGGGTTGGAGTTGAGGGTTGTTTTGTAGTCACAATATTGTCATCTTGGAATAATTCTGTTAGGAAGCAGCTTTCCTAGCATCACCTAGTAACATTAAATGCGTTTTGCAGGATACTCCTACATGATTCACAATTTCACAGTTGGAGTTTTGTTCTTACCACTTATGTAGCATTTTATAGTCGTTCTTTTGTTTCTCTGGTGGTTTTAATCAGGTGGAAGTGGTAAATAAGCTAGTACTTCAGATATCCAAGGACCCTGACCGTGAACTCGTCATCTTAACACTTGGAGCAGGTGTGCAATTTCCTTTGCAGAAGTTATGTTAAGCATCTTTATTTTATTTGGTCAACACAAAGAAAAGATCTCCATCAGTTTTCATGAAACTAAAATAAATTTTGGAATGTTATTGTTGAATGTCAGGAGACATTACAACTGTGGGTCGGGTATTGCTCCATCAACTGCAACAGAGGGCTTAGTCCCATGATGTTGCTGTGTGTTACAGCGAAGTTCAGTAATTCAGTGGTCAATCCAATAATGTTTAAGAGAATGATAACCATCAGGTTTCCAGGATGCATATCATAACTCCAGTCCTAAATGATGAATTGAATCATCTCCATGATGGGGAATATGGTTATCATTGCAAGGTAACTGCTCTGCTACAGGAAAGGATCATTTCATTAGCATGATGCCCCCCCCACCCCACCCCCACCCCCCATTGTTAGCTGCCCAACTCTCTTTATGTCTGTCTGAATGAAGGTGGTGGACTAACCGCGGGTTGTCTTTAAAGACAGACATGGTGGTAACTGGTATGTCGATCACCTCCTTTGTAGCTTTAGCACAACTGGATATCACCGCATGTACCAGATATTTATATGTTTAGGTGCATAATCTGAAGATTTTTCCTTCTTTCTTTTTCTTTCACTGAATCTGTTGAATGAAATTTCTTTTGTGCCGAGTTCTTTAGTTGACTCTGATAAAATAGCAATGTAGAAGTTTTTCTTTGTTCAAATACTGTACAAGCAAATTTACTTGCTTGTATGTTTGTACAGAGTGAAATTCAGTCCTATGCTACACCAACCACACGACACCACTACCAACAGGTTAAAGCCAATCCGCTGGCTAAAAACACCCTGGCTTCACTCAAGGAAAACCATTACTTTTCTCTTCAGTTAAACCTTAAATAATCACAATAATAACAGCTGGTTGAAAAGACAGCAAGTACAGATTTCTCATAGTTATTATCAGATACTTCCTTTTGTTTGTTTGTTTGCCTGCCTGACATCCGTCAAACATTCTATTCTATTTGGATCTAATGGACAACTGGAGTGGTTATTATATATGTTACCAACTTTTATGACATATTACAGACATGAACCTAAAAGAACCAGAATTTTGATTGGATATTCTTAAACAAAATTCAGCATTACACGCATAGTTGCTGAATACTAGGTTCCAAATCATTTGATTGAACAACAGACCAATAAAACGAAGCAACTAGACAGACATCTACTACATTGTCAAATTCAGTTGTCCTTGTCTAAACTGCCACAATTTTAAGACGTATGCAAATGCAATAACATCAATTTACTTTGGAAAATTATCCTAATTTAACATGCATGAAAGCAAGGTTTAATTTTGGATTGAAATAAGAGCAGGGCATAACATAACAGTTAAAAGTTGATGCGAGCAAATAACATATCTAGTAGTCATATTGGCTGGCTGGCGGGCGGCCAGGCCAAACATAATTGTTATTGAAGCAAAAAATACAACAATTGAGCTGATATTTGTTACAAACTACAAATGCAATTTCTAACCAATTATCCGTGAAAGAACAAAGGCAAACATTACCTACCACATCTGTACACATCTTTTCTTCTCTTCCTCAATTCAAACAACTACTTCCTGCCAAAACCACAAGCCAAATCTTCCTTCTCCAGAAATCAGGACTACCCAAAAAATTCTTCAATGCCATACACCAATTGAAAATATCTTCGATCCTACCCTCCAAAAAATGAGAAAAAGCCACGCTTCTTCGGCTCCTCCTCCACCATTACAGCCTTCATACTATCCTGCTCAACTAACCTCCAAGCAGCCTGCTCAAATGCTAACCCTGCCAAGGTAGGAGGCTTATTTAACACCAATGGGAACCCTCTATTCGTACTCCGAATAACCTCAGAATCCTCAGGAATCACACCCAACAATGCCAATCCCAACATCTCCTGAACATCAAGCACAGACATCATATCTTCGCCTTTGATCATATCCGTCCGAACCCGGTTCACAATCATCTTTATATCCCTAATCCCATCACATTCCAGTAAGCCTGTAACCCTGTCAGCATCACGCAATGCAGTAATGTCTGGCGTTGTTACCAAAACAGCCTCATTCGCCGGTGTGATTGCCGTTATGAACCCAGCATCAATCCCAGCCGGGCAATCGATTAAAATGAAATCAGGGGAGCCTTCTTGGCGGTTTTTTAAGGCGTCCACTAGCCAAACTAGGGCTTTTCCACCAAACCCCATTGGGAGTTTGGATCGGGGCTTGGAAATGCAGAGTAATTCGAAGTTGGAAAAGCGTTTGTCGCGAACTAAGGCTTGGTCAAGGCGGCAATCGCCGTTGAGGACTTCAACGACGGTGTAGTTGACGCGGTTTTCGAGTCCGAGGAGGAGGTCGAGGTTGCGGAGGCCGACGTCGGCGTCAATGGCGACGACGGAGAAGCCAAGGCGGGCGAGGGAAAGGCCGATGTTGGCGGTGGTAGTGGTTTTGCCAACGCCACCTTTGCCGGAGGTAATGACCACGACTCTTGGGGTTTCGCCGGCGAGTTCGGGTTTTCGGTTGTATTGGAGGAGAGAATTGATAAGGGGTTTCTTTAGGGGGTAGGATTTAATGAGGGTTTTGGGGTTGAAGAAGGGTTTGGTCCGGGGGAATAATGTGGAAGAAGGAGAGAAAGCGGAGAAGGGTTTAGGGTCTGCTAGTAAAGATGTCATTGCTGCTGGTTTGTGTGTGTTTTTAGTGTGTGAGAGAGAAGAGAGAGAGTTGGGGGTTAGGGAAAGAAGCCCATCGTATCATATCATCATCGCTCCACAGCTCAGTGATGCGGAAGACTAGTCACTTTACTGTAGGACGGAGATGGTGAGTGATGAGGGTCAGTCAAATTACCGGATAGTGCTCCAGGTCCAGGTTAGGAAAATATCTGCTCGAAGCCTCGAACCCATGGGCTATGTTTCTGTTGGTCGGCCCAATTGAGCCCAAATAAAACATACTACCACCTCGGTCTCCAAAACGGTCGGTCATAAAAAATTTATCGTGAGAAATGTACATGGACCAATTTATCATTGAATGAATGATTCACATTAATTCTCTCTCTTCCCAAACCCAAAATCTATGGATAGATTGGGAAAAAAAAATTATACTCTCTTTCAATTTTTTGACTTTCTTAATTTGTGTGGAAAATTATCTTTTTTAGGGACGGAGGGAGTATATATGGCAAAAAGGAAAGTGAGGGGCACTGTATGAGTTATCATACAAAAATAAAACAATGTTGTTTGGGTAATTGAATACTCTCCATTCAAATTTTATGTACAAAAAAGATGTTTTATAATTTTTCAAAATATTGTTATTTTAAGGAACATCTCACATGACCTATATATGTGTGAATATATATATATATATATATATAATTACAATTCAATTATAAAATACATTTTATCTTATTGGCTTAAAGAAAATTTGAGAAAGAGGCTACATGGGCAATTAGAGTATAATTTAAAGAAAACTTACCTTTAATTTTTTATACTTCTGTTCAGTAGTAAATTCGAACGTGTGATCGTGCATAATAAAAAAGAAATCGACTCTCAAAAACTCAAGTCAAATCATCTGATCCGATTGTTAGAGAGAATGACACAAACACAATTGATATTATCTCTAGTCTTTTACTCTCAGTATCTTTTATCAATCTTTAAAGCTAATATCCTAGATCATATATGTTACAAGTTCAATGTTCACTATTCTCAGAATTGAACCGTTCATCGAACCGAAAAAGATATCGAGTGGATGGGTCAATGATCCAACCAGTGATCGAACCGTTATTGACCCAATGATGTCATTAATATATAAAAATATATATTATTAGTAATTAATAAAAATTTTAAAAATCTCGTTTTTCATGAACTAAAACATAATAAAGATGAGTTACAATATTAATAAAAGTGGTTAATTTTAATATTTAAAAAATGATAAAAAAAATTGTAAAAATCGGATCAATTAACCGGATTTATCGGCTGGACCACCGATTGGACCGATAGTCAACGGGCCAATCTAGGTTTTGACCAAAATCGAGTCATTGGTCCAAATCAGACCGGAAAAGCGGGTCGATTCTGATTTTTATCAGTCCAACCGCTGTTCCGGACAGAGTTTTAAAAAAGTGATTATAATTAGACTTTAACGTTTTCTAATTAATATGATGCTTTATATTGTCTTTGTGGTGTGAAACTTGTGGTTATTTTAATTTTCTCAAATTCACTAGTTTGTTAGCTTGTGGTTATTATAATTTCTTATCGTTAGTACAATTTTACTAACTTGTTATCTTAAACGAGATTTTTGACGAAAGTTATAGCAAGCGTTTATTATTTATTATTTAATTATGAGAGTATATTTTTTAAAGAATTAATATTTTCACATAATTATTTTTTATATGAATATAAAGTGAATCTCATCTTCACGTGGAAGAGAATCACACATATATATATATATATATATATATATGTGAAACTTGTGGTTATTAGAGTTTTGTGAAGTTTACTAAATTTGTTAGCTTGTGATTATTTTAAGTTTCTTGCCCGTGATTAAGGTTACTAATTTGTTATTCTAAATGACATTCTTGCTTCTAATTATACTATATTAAAATTTTATTAATTTTGTAATAATATTTATTTTATTAATTTTGTAAAATTTTAATCAATCAATAAAATAAATATTTATTAATTTTGTAAAATTTTAATATAATAATTTTGTAATTTTACAAAAATAAAATTTTGTAATTTTGTAATAATGAGACAAGTTGTTTACTAATTTTGTAATAATATTTATTTTATTAATTTTGTAAAATTTTAATCAATTAATAAACTAATTATTTATTAATTTTGTAAAATTTTAATCAATTAATAAAATAAATATTTATTAATTTTGTAAATTTTAATCAAGTAATAAAATAATATTAAAATTATTTAATATTAATAATAATATTAACTAAATAATAATTTTGTAATAATATTTATTTTAAAAGTGGGACAAAAAAATATTAGCTATTTAATATTATTTTTAACAATAATATTAGGTAGTTAATATTATTAATAATAATATATTATTTAATAATATTATTGGACAAACAAAATGGGACAAAAAAGGAGGGAGGAGTAGCCGCTACTCTTAGTAGCGGCCAACTTTTTTTTTTTTGTCTTTTAGCCAGCCGCTACTAAGAGTAGCGGTTGTTCCTAATTATTATTATTTATTTTTTTTAAATCTCAGCCATTCATTAACTTGATCAAACGGTAGAGAGATTGGTTGCTGAATAGTAACTATGACAACCGGTTGTCATGAATTGAACCCCATATATATATATATATATATATAATCATCCTTATGGGGTTTTTTTTAAAAAAATCTACAAATGCAACAAATCTGACTATTTAATTTGCATGAAAGCCCCTCATTTTTGATGAATTTCTTCCCCAAACCATAATCACAAAGACGCTACAAAAGCTGGCAGGATATCCAATCTGGACCATTCATTTGAGCTACTCGCTCAATCAAACGGCAGTAGTCGTGGGACCTGTTTTATGAATCTCATCTATTCCTACCCTCCACGCCTCTTACAACCACTAGTCCTCGTCGCGACTCTCAACTAACAAAAAGTCAAACATTCTAGTTCGCTTCATCAAATGCCACGTGTCCGATTACAACGTGCATTGACTAGATTGCCCTTCCTTTCCCTCCTCATCCCGGTCACGTCTCACCGGCAATCTCATGTGATCAGTTATATTATCTCTCTCTCTCACTTACTCTGGAATATTAAATTTTTCTTCAGATCCAAACACAAAAAGCAGAAAGCCCTCCTTTACTCTCTGCCTAATTGTCAGGAGCCTTGCTCTTTCCCGATATCTACAAGGTATGATTTTGTTTATCTGTAGGCCATTTCTGGCATAATTTATATACTTTGGTACGATTTTTTGCGTGATTTGGTTTGATGGGTGTTTGATCTGGTGCTAGTATATGTATGACTCTGAGTTATTGTATTAAAATTTGATGAATTTGTATATGGGCTCTAGTGGATCACTTGTTGCAAATCAAAATCAATGGTTTGGTGGAATTTGAATTGAATTAGGACTAGTGATACTTTAGGATATGTTTGCTATCTCAGGTTCTGAAGCAACCGCTCTGGTCTCTTTGATTTTAATCAAATCTTTAGATTACTTGTTGTTTGAATTTAATCAGGTGGTAATGAAACGGTGTCTTGATATTGAAAACACGCCCTGAAATTATTCTTTGTATTTACTGAGAGCCGAATATATATAATATATTCATATATTATAAGGATGCAAGGAGGTACAGATTTTGCACCAATACCAACTTTTAGAGTGTTAGTACATTCATATATCCAGCTCTATATATTTATACAAATTACAAAGGCCTCTCATTATCTTTCCAAACAGATCGATCAAAGCCCCACAGAAACCATGTCCAGCTCCTTGGGCAAAAGCATATTTTAGTATTCCATGCCCGGCACAAGGCCACATGTTACCAATTATTGACTTCACCCACCAACTACCCCTCCATGGCCTAACTATAACCATCTCGGTCACACTCAAGAACCTCCCAATTCTTAACCAAATTCTATCGGTCCACCCATCTTCCTCAATCCAAAATCTGGTCTTTCCCATCCCACACCATCCCTCTCTCCCTTCTAACGTTGAGAACATCAAAGACATTTGAAATTCTGGAGATGTCATCATCGATGCTCTGTCCGAGCTTTGTGACCCCATCATCCAGTGGTTCAAGTCCCACCCTTATTTTCCCCCTCCTGCTCTACTCTCTGATTTTTACCTCAGATGGACCCACCACCTGGCAGGCTTGCACAACAAATTGGAATCCCAAGGATTTGCTTTTACTCATCAGATGCATTTTTAACCTCTATCCTTGCCTGTTTGTGGGATAATATTGACTCTCTTCTTTCATTGGAGGTGGTTGATTTTCCTGATTTTCCGTATGTACCCAGTTTGACCAAGGAATATCTTCCTTCTGTGTTCCTGACCTACAAGAAATCAGATCCGATCCGGGAGTTCATTAAGGATGGCATGATTGCAAATAGTGCGAGTTGTGGGTGTATTTTCAATACCTTTGGTGCCATTGAGAGTGAGTATTTGGAATACTCAAGAAAGAAAATGGGACATGAGAGTGTTTTTGCGGTTGGCCCGCTTAGTTTGTTAAGTGGGTCAGATCATACGAGTTGGGGAGCACTAGTTCTTTGGGCATTTTAACTTTAAAGTGGTAATATTTTGGCATGGCTTGACAGGTGCCGTGGTGGGTCTCTTAACGTGTGTTTTGGGAGTCAGAAATTACTAAAGACGGCCCAAATGGAAGTATTGTTTAGTGCACTTGAACACAGCAGTATTAATTATTAAATTCATTTGGGTGGTCTAATCACCAACGACCCAACAATTGGTTGATGGGCACAAGTCTGTCTCGGATGAATTTGAAAAATAGGTCTTTGGTACAGGGTTGATAATTAAAGGATGGGCCCCACAAATGTCGATACTCAATCATCGGGCCGATGGTTGCTTTCTTAGTCATTGTGGGTGGAACTCGGTTTTGGAAGGTATTGTAGCTGGGGTGATGATACTCGGCTGGCCCTAGGCTGACCAATTTGTGAGTGCTAAACTTTTGGTAGATTACACAGGTGTTGCCTTCAGAGTGTGCAAGGGCCCATATATGGTGCCCAACTTGATTGAGTTTGCTCAAAATGTTGTTGGGTCAATGGGTGTGGAGATAGCTGAGAAGGTGAGAGCTAAGGAGCTGAAAGACAAGGCATTGGAAGTTATTAAGCGTTGTTGGACTCTTCAAGGAATTTAGATAGTCTTGTAATAGAGTTTGTTCAACTTCAACTAACGAGTGTCTGATGGCAGAAAGATTGATAGGTTATGTAATTAGGTTAGCTGGAGCACGGGTATATGACTCCTAGAATATTTATATTTCGAAATATTTCTTTTAATTTTTAGTTTATATATTTCTACTTTTAAATACTTTAACTATAAAGTAGAAATAAGGGAACACTATCTTGTAAGTATGTTTAGATGTTGATTTGATTTTTATAAAGAAGTGAAGTTCTGAATTTTTGTTTTCAAAGCCAATAGGATTCGATGACCTAATCTCAATAAAGTTTGCCTTGAAGAAGCAAGTATTTAGTGTTTTCACTTTTTTGCTGCTAAAGTAGGAGTTGCTTCCATTTTTTTGGAGCAAAAACAGTTACCAAACAGTGCTTCTGCTACCAATTCCCAAAAAAATGGAATACAAACAAAAATAAAAAAATCGAAATAGTTACCAAATGGACCCTTAGTTATGGCATTATGATCTTCAAATTCATTTTATTGGTATTCGCCTACGACACGATACGGGATACAACATATTTCAGAAAAAAGGATACGATACGTCGGGGACACATTCAATTTTATATGTATTTTTAATAAAATAAATGTATTTTTTACAATAAATAAATCTAATATTAATAGAGCACGATAAAAACTTGAACAAAATAATAAGAAACACAAAAACATTGCATTATAAATATCTTAAAGTTACATAATAATGTCCAAATTTAAAAGACATAAAATAATCCATAACTTTTATATTGCAATTTAAGTACTGCATTTTTTTATTTTTTTACCCCAGGCATGTTCTATGACGTGTTCGAGGCGTGTCCAAGCTTAAAAAAAATAATTAAGAAGAGCTCGCGGACACGTGTTGGATACGCGTCGAAGAGTATTTGTGGCCGATACGTGTTCGACATGAATTTGTGGCCCTCCGGGAAGTGTTCGTGCTTCCTAGGTTTTCACTTTGTGATTTTGGGTCTTAATTGTGTTTTAAATTTGCTAGGCAGTTAGGTATATGGTGTCTTATTGAGTTCATAATGCATATTTGGCCCTCTTAAGATTTTAGGGTATGATATTAAAACTTCACTTGTCTTCATTTTTTCCTTTTTCTTCTTCTTTTCTGTTGTTTTGTTAACAGTATTTGTCTGTGTCTATGATATTTTGTTGTCTTCCTCCTCTTAATATATATATATATATATATATATATATATATACATTTAATACAACTTTTTGTCTGCCATACATCCCTTACATATTGGATTTCTTGATTTTCACTGCAGGAGGATAGGCCATGTAAGTGTTTGAGCTGAACTAGCATTGTAACCTCTTTATTTCTATCAAGTTATTTTGCCACTAGTGTACAAGGTATGGATAAATGCAAGGGTTGTGGGAAATTGGGAAGAATGATGCCAAGGGACATGGTTGTTAATGCTTACAAATTTTCTCTTCAGCTAGCACCTGGAGTTTCTGTTTGGGATTGTATTGTCCGCAAGATAATGTATTCCTTCAGACCTGAGTGGGTGTAGGTGTCCAGATTCTGACACTTTTAGTTTCGGAGTTCAGTTTAGTCATAATTTATTAGTATTTGATAACAAGTTTAATAAAAGAAAAACTAAAAAGAGAAACAATGACATGAAATAGTTACAGAGATTATGTCTTAGAGAAGTTGTATTGAAGAAAAAAAGTATTAAAAGAAAAGAAGTTAGGAACTGGGCCTGAGTTTTAGGAAGTCGAGAGTAAGAAGGACATAAGATGGAATGTGCTAAAGTGCCAAGTGGCATAAGAAAAGTCAAGAAGAAACAAGTGAAGGATGAGTTGGACCGCATCAAACAGGCCGAGAAGAAAAAGAGACGCTTGGAGAAAGCTCTGGCTACTTCTGCAGCAATACGTTCTGAACTAGAAAAGAAGAAGCAGAAAAAGCAAGAAGAACAACGAAGGCTAGATGAGGAGGGAGCTGCAATATCTGAAGCAGTTGCTCTGAATGTCCTACTCGGTGAAGACTCAGACGATTCATGTAAAAGCATGTTCAATACGAATGAGGGGTTTGAACTGTGGGATTGTACTAGCAAGTTTGACCTCTTTATGGGAGGAAATAATTCATATCTTCCTCATCAAGAACTCTCAAGGCATTCTCTTCAAGGAATTGAGGGGATGTGTAATGCCCGCAAATCCGGATGCATGTGGAATGATTGTGGCAATAATGGGTGGACAGTCTCATCTGGACCTTTTGTAAGGGATTCCCACATGTCATATTTTAATGAGCAAGATTGGGAGGCTGCAGATATCTCTGCAGGTGCTATAGCTGCAGCTGTTTCATCGCTCCAAATTGCGGAAGATGCACATGTAGACACGTTTATGTTCGACCAAATGTTAAGAGGGTAACATAGAGAGCATCAGTTATTTTGGTTCATTTACCACCTCTTAATTGACATGGTGTCCTTTATAATGTTCTGTAGATATTTTCATT
The DNA here is from genome assembly GCA_020205555.1 of Panax stipuleanatus. Taxonomy (NCBI): domain Eukaryota; kingdom Viridiplantae; phylum Streptophyta; class Magnoliopsida; order Apiales; family Araliaceae; genus Panax; species Panax stipuleanatus. The sequence goes on along the minus strand of CM035118.1, from coordinate 135,732,959 downwards.
AAACATCATGTTGTCCTGCCTTTATTGGTGGGAACAGTTTTCACTTCCATGCTCCGAAAGCTTTTGTTTGTATGTTGGTTGTTACTTTGTTCCTGATAGCTGTTTATCTTCTTGTGAAGTGGTCTCACAACTTTGTGGCATCAATGAAGTGTAATTTTATAATATTTTCTGGTTATTGTTTTATAATTCATATGATATGGATAAGGTGATAAAAAATATAATCGTAGTTGCCCAAATGTGATCTGGCACTGGCAGCTGCAATTTTGCAACTTCAAAGAGCTATTTGTTGTCTGTTTCATTTCCTTTTTCTTCTCCCCCCCCCCCCCCCCCCATACTTTCTGGTATGATATGATTTGAAAGATCACCTTCTCCATGAATACCGTGGAATAATTTACATGTTTGAAGCATTGGCTGACGCCTGTGCTATTAGAGCTACCTGCTTGAATCTACGGTAGATCCCTAAGTAACGAATATTTCTTGGTTCCTGATGTTGCCATTTCCAGTTCTATTCCAATAAGCATGAATTTCATTAGTTCCTTTACCCCTTTCCCTGCAGTGGTTTATAATTGTGGTTCAGTATTGCTTTTACTCGTATATTGTACAGATGAGTAGAATTCTGATTCTCTTTTTTTAAGTTTGGATATTATGTTGACTGGCCGAATACAACCTTTCATTCTTCTCAAACTTGGATATACCTGTTCTGTAACTTGGATACAAACTAACATATCACTGCTACAAGATTCAAACAGAATTCCGCTGTCAAAATAAAACCTTTGAAAATTCAATAATGCCAAAGCATGAATTGTTCAAGCGACCTAGTTATATTTCTGTAAACCAAAACCGATATCACAACAAATAAAGAAGATTCAGGCACCCATTGTAAAGCCGAGGATTGGATGACCACTATATCAGGGGAGTCATGCCTGCACTAACCATTGACATGAGAAAACAGAATCGTCTTTTCTAATCATAAATCCAAATCATGGTGGGCAGTACAGATCTCAATGCTGCTTGGTTCAAGCACGTATACCTGATCCCTCCAACACTATAAAAAATGACCAGTACCCACAGCTTCTAGGATAAAAATTAACCATTTACAAATGCATGCATGCATGCATACCATTAAAGAAAAGTTTATGCCACGCTGAAGAAAGCAGAGAAGAAACACTATTAAGTTTCAAATGCACTACTACCCTGTTGGTAGCAACATTTGGTACAAAAACTTGACAATTTACAAAGATTCACAATGAAAAATTTGCTACTGACTTAGGATTGTCTTGACTAGTACACAAAGCACTGATGCTCTAGTGAGAAACAATTCATTATACCCTTTGTCCCTGAGGTGCTTCTGCATCATGTCTTCTTTGTTGCAGCAAAACATCCTCATCCTGAACTTCCAGTTCTGAACTACCAGATGGTCTTGGGCCAACAGAAACAAGGCTTTTAAACCAAGCAGTTTGAAACCTAGGAGATCCTCTGTTAGAAACCAGGGACTCGGAAGAAGCAGCAGCTGAGTTGGAATTAACACCCAAAAGAAACCGATATGCCACTTTGCTTGCTGATACAATCTCAGTTTTAGCTTGCCTCAACTGTTTTAAATAAGACAAAAAATGCAAAAAAAATTATAATAATAATAATAAATACACAAAAAGGGAAATAGCCGAGTCCAAGTACTGAACCAAAATAAAAGTTTAAAAAATTGCAACGAAGGACCGACCAACGTAAATAGGAATCTCTATTCTCTGTGACAAAACATCCTTTATTTAGTTAATATTTCACACATGCCAGCCAATCCGGAATATGAACCATAAAAAGATGACTATTAAACCGATCACAAGTATAGCTACAGTACAGTTCTGACAAGTGTGAAAAAACATCGTGTATGGAGAGGTAAGAGCAATATACTCGCATCATTTGACACAAAGCTAGGTGTCTTCTCTAATTTTTATAACTAGTTTACGAAAAGTGCGATATGCGTGGTCAGCGGTCTAGAAAGTAGAGATTGCTATTCAAGTTGATTTATTTTAACTATATTGTTAACATTATTTCAGACAAGGGACACCAATCTCGGTATAGAACTGACGGATATGAGGAGGAAAGGAGTTTATGTTTCTCAGCATCCTGGTTAATTTTCTGGTTGATTTTAATGAGAACAGATCGAGAGATGTCATTACACATGAAGAGTGCAGAAGTCATACCCGGAAAGCTGTGTTTCCGGCTATTTCTACAGCAGTATCACCAGCATTAGCAAACCTGTTAACCCAACCTGTAAGAGAAACTATTAGAATATTCTCCACATGGTGAATTGCTTCTACAAAATTTCTCCCTTGAAAGATGACTTTTTTACTTCTTTTTTCCAGTAGGTAAATGATAACAGCACAAAAATTCCCTTGAAGAAAACTAACCTATTCAGTTAGAGGTTGAATAATGTTTGCCTTATGTATTAGGATTATTCAACCTTAAAGACTTCTATATGACCCAATTCCAAAATTTTCATACAAATAGTGCTGTTCAGATAAAAATTTAAAATTTCTGTAGCAGTCATCCCAATAGTATGAAAGAGCATTGCTTGATATCAAATTGACAATTTCATTACTGGTAGCAACTAGTACCGCAGTTCATATAATGCAATCATTGAATAATTTAGCAAACAATTTGACCTTTGGTTTATAGGTTTTCCAAGATATAATATATAGCTACAGAGGTTTATTTATCCAGAATTTTTTTTAAGAAAATGATGGCTACATACTTCAATACACATCTACAAGCTAACTAGCAATGTACATTTGGTTTCATGTATTAGAACGGGTACAATAGTCTAATCACCTGATGGCGGATTTTCTAGATTCAGTTTTTAGTTTAGGACCTTCTCCGGTTACAAAAATTTTGATAAAAAGTAACAGTCAAACTAAAGTTGCCACAATATACGTGTTCTATATACACTATGTATATATACATACATACAAATACATAACTATATAGAGAAGAAATTAATGTAAAGGAAACTTACCAGGAAGTTTAGGCACACCAAGTCTTTCACAAAATTCATCACAGAAGTGATTGCAGTTTTTAGATAGCAAGTCATAAGAGTGTCCAGGCCACTCTCTACTAAGTTCCCTTAGAATCTGATTGATCTGAAAGATGGAAAAGTTTGTTTTACCAAGGACAATGCATTCCCTATATGTATACATTGGATTCTTTCCAGAAGGGCAACTAAAAACTCCAGTGCCTTGCTCACAGCAGCCAAATGACCATTCATCCTCTCCATAAACCTGCATACATTGCGCATACCCATATAATTACTATGGTCTAAGATCACCAAATCTATTTTTAAAAAACAACATAACTAACATCTTACAACTTAAAAAAGGTCACATCTAAAAAGAATAATACGGTAGTTGACAGAATCAGATGAAACAACTGAAAAGAGAGTCAGTTGGGAAATATAAAGCAAACTAGAATGGGCATGTTGAGTTGCAACCAATATTCTGTATATGACAATATAAAAAAAAAGAGCCATCCGTGTGAAACCCATCAAATTAAAAGATTACACTAAGTGTTGTCCATTAGAGGTGTGTTTTTTGAAGACTTTACTAGGTCAGTGAACAATTGGACCAAAGACAAATTAAAAAAAAATAAACCAAGTCAAATGTCATCTTAAATTTAATCTTGGGACTCATGACTGCTAGACATGCTACTACGCTAATATAATATGTCTTCCTATTAATGATGTGAACACATTTTGTTCCTATGGACGCACCAACTTCAAGCAGCAACAAGCCAACAAGTATTAAGAAGTACAAATTTTCGAATTTACATCTTCTTGTACAATCAAAACACCATTTATTACAATTTACATATCATAATAATTGCATGTCCAAGTCAATAATACTGACAAATAATACATCACAAATAATATATATGATACAAGTAGCTCTCGTATGGATGTATCATTCTTTTGGGGTTTTCCAAGTTATTATGTAGCTTGATCAGGCCCTTGTAATGGATTGGTTGGCCTTTAGTGTAATTTCATTGTAATGCAACTCAAAAGTAATATTCTGTCATATAAATACTACCACTAATCAATAAACACACGCGCGGGATGTGGGGGGGGGAGAGAATCAGTCAGGAAGTGTATCTCAACATACTTTCACCAACAACAAAGGATATTAAAAGAGGGACTACGAAGGGGTTGTACAATACTTGTATTTTTACTTGTAAAGAATAGAGTCTACTATTTTATCACCAATATTCTATGAAATCAACTTTCGATAAAACCTTAGATTGCTGATGAATTTTAATATGAAACAAAGCTTCCAGATTTGTAACACTGACCTGGTATCTAGACTCGGTGCCAAATGAATCAATAACTTGAGGTTTCTTTTTAAATTGACAAGTCGAATGAAGTAAAAATAAATTCTAGGAGTCATATATGATCATATGAAGAAACATGGCTTTAAAGAGCATTTCAATGTACTGAAAGCGAGAAAGAGAAAGAGAAAGAGCATTTTTAACGCTGGCTTCAAATGAAAACTAGGCTTGCTTTTACAAGACCTGATCCTAACAAAATACGCTAATACATTCTGGAGATAAACCGGAGAATAGTTTTAACTCATTCAATTCTGGCTTCAAAGTTCAAATAAAAACTAGGATTGCTTTTACATGCTTTAGAACTTACTAGACTTAGATCAATCAAGGAAGACATTGTTCCTATACTTCGACTGCACATTAAATACTCAATAGAAAGATACAAGATTTAACTTTGAAAAAGTACTAAAGACCCATTTAGTGACTATGTGGAAAGACCAAAAGATTCCACTATAGCGACTTCCTTCCATATCCCAAAATAACACTAGAAGACCCAATAACAGTTATGATATCTTTCTAGTTAGATTTCCTTTGAAGTTGAGCCAAGTTCACAAATTTCTCACTTCTTTCATCATGTTCTTTCTTGAGCTATTCGCAGGCTCCATCAAATTCCTAGCAGTCTTAGAAGCATAACATTTCTTGGAAATATAAATCTAAAACATGCAGTCAATGGACCAGTAGCATAGAAAATAGAACCTACCACTTCTTGAATTGTTCCTTAGTGGGAGAAAATTAATTTTAACAGGAGGTAGCTATTCAACATGCCAAGCAGCACACCAGGGATGAAATTCTCGGCTAATCCATTTGGCTCCTTTGACAAATGATTAACTAAAATTTGTTTCAACAGTAAATAATAAATGCCTCTTTTATTTTATCGGAATATATACAGTAAAAGAATGGAGAGAGAGAGCACTTACTAGATACCTCAATTGTGTGTTTACATTGTTTTAGAATAAAAAACTCACAATAAATCAAGGTGTTAAAGTTCAACAGTGAGGTTCAGTAGCCATGAATATATTCTGTAAGGATTGTTAAAAATGAATATAATAGGATTATATAATATGCCTCCATAAATGAATGGAAAGCTATCAAAAGAATTTGCAGGACACGCAAATGAATCACAAGAATTTAGTTTTCTTAATATAATATAAAACTTTTACTAAATTTCAGCAATTCATACCAATAAAAAGTTTCAGCACTTCTTCATTATCATTGACAAGCACAAAGATGATGAAACTTGTTGACGAGTGTCTGTAAGAATCAAAAAAACCATATAATACATTCACAACAAGTATCAATTAGTTAAAAACACTTGAGCTGAACGTATTACATGGTTTACTCTTTTTCCTATGCTTATCACCGAACCTAAAACCCTAGATCTCGTCAAGAGTAAACAATTGTCAAATTCCAAACAACATTACTACTTACATACACACAGATAGAGATAGCTATACACAGAGAGGGGGGGGGGGGGGGGAAATACCTGTACGGCGCTGTGGAAAATGCCACCAAGACCAATACCGTCTTTGAAGATCTTGTTGATCTGAACAATTGTATTGTTAGTCTTATCTGAACCACTATTCGTAACGTCGTAAATATGGAGCATCACCTCCGTCATCTTCACACACTGCTGCTCCCTCTCTATCCTCTCTAGGGTTCGATCCAGAAACCCTAACCAACACTATATATATATATTATATATATATATGGAGGGTACTACTATTTGATATTGAAACGATTCAATTTCAAAATGGAGCAATCGAACCCAATCATTATCATCAACAACATCAATAAATTTCTATCCCCATTATCATCGTTAATCGTGCTTTCGAGCCGGTGAATACTTCATTGTCTCGACTCTCGATTCCTTCAATTTTCTGCCAAAAAAAATCCCTTTATAACTTGAAATTTGTTTGAGTTCGGCGGAAAAAAGAATAAAGCCCGAGAGATACGTACGGAGAGTCGGCAAAAGTTCGAATAATTTTCAAAACAAAGGATTCGTAATACTAACAGGGAAAAATATAAAAATTGGGGTGCTGATTGGGTAAAATTACGGAAATGCCAGCAGCGTACATATGTGTATCAGTGTATTACACTAAGGTGGTGTTTGATTGCATTAAGGGGCGGATACATATAAGGAGCAATTGTCCGGCGAATGCATATAAGCCTATAAAATAAATAAATTGTTCGGGTTTGATTCGTATTCGTTCGATTAAAAATTTGATTCGAGCTTGATTCGAAATTTAAATGAGTCAAATATGAATAAATTTTAAAGTTCAATAAATTATTCGAACCTCCTCAAATTATAATTTTCTATTGATATTCGAATCATATTCTCGAAAAATTCAAACCGTTCAGGTTCGATTCGAGATCGTGCTCGACTCGGTATCTAAATGAATCTCAATCAAACCTTATTTTATACTTGATAAATTTCATGAACTAAATCTGAGCAACTAAATACTCTACTCGACTTGGTTCATTTACACCCTTAAATACATCTAAGGGATAGCCGCTATGCTGCTCCTGTTGGGAATTTTTTTATATAAGTATAGGGGTAAGGTAGATATGTAAATTAATAAATTTAAGGCGGCAGATTAATGAAAAAGTTAATTTTTGAAGGGACAAACAAATTCATAAACTAATTATGAATATAAATACAAAAATCTTTTTAGTTTTAAGGCTTGGTGAAATCTTAGAAATATTTTTTGTATATTTTTTTTGTTTGAATGCTCATCAACAGTGTGAACTGTGAGAGATTGTTTGATTAAGTTTGATTTTTTTGTTATTGATTTGGTTGACTGTAATTACAGTTTGTTTAGTCTGATTAAGTTTTTATTTTTGGGTTATTTGATCTTCAATTGAAAATAGGATCATTTTGGTAGAAGTAGTTTCTGTCTTTTATTGTGATAGCTTACAATTATTTTACCTTATTTTATAATGGAAACTATAAAATGATTAGAAGCCTTTAGCAATCCCTAATTTCTAGTTGTTATAATCAGTTTACTTCCCTGCATCTAACTAATGGATTCTGTATAATTTTTGATATTTTGAGTATAAATTTTGGATGTTTTGTTTATCTTATTTCAAGTAAAACTTATTTGAAACTTATAAAAAGATACCAAAACTAGTTTATGCTTTAAAATTAATTTATGATTTTGTTTGAATATAGTAAACAAATTTGGTTTGAGACTTTAAGCATTTGAAGAATCATTCAAAATGAACAATTAATCGAAGTAAAATTTAAATTGTGTCTAAATATTTTTTATTTGAAATTCCTTTTTTAATTTAGATTATGAATATTTATTGTAATTTATAAATAATGTTATGCTTAGTTCAAATTTTCTTTATTTAACCTCAATAAAAAAAATTAATTCAAATATTTATTGGATCCGCTTCTGATTGCTTTTCATCTTAACCACTCACATCTTTGTATTAAATGATCATTTAAATAGTGTAAACTCATATTTATATCTTAATTATTTAGAAGATCTTTTAATACAAAAATATGAACTATTAAAATATATTAAAAAGATAAATTATTATGATGAAATCAGACACCATCTAACCCCAACTAGATCACGGATACCATCATTGCTAATACCTGACGCCGACTACTTCACTACGTAAATGACAGTAATATCCTTGTTGGGAGTTGATATTTTCAAATAAAATTGTTTCGTTTCGTTTGAATGTGAACGTAAATACGGATGAATTATTGAGTACAATCAGTCATAAGTGCCTCCAAAATTAGCGACCGGCCCACCCCATTCCATCCCATCCCATCGAACCTCATAATGTACCAAATTCTTGAAATTAGTAACCAACAGTAGGACCCCCTAATATAACAGGACAAACATTACATGTGTAGCAAACTTTTGCTTCAGAAAATGTAATTATTGCCTTGGAAAAATTTCGAGAAAAACTTAATTCTATAATCAGCCCAGCCAAAATATATACTCATTTCCTTCTGAATCAATTTTAATTTTTTAAAAGTTAATTTAAAATATTATTAAATTTAAAATTAACTTAATTTATTTAAATTATAAAAATAATAAATTTTATGATTAATAATACTTTTTAAATAGTTTATAAAATTTATAATTGTACTGATTTAAAATAGGTGAATTCATGCTATTTTAAATTTAAAAAATATTTTTTTAAAATTATTAATAATTTTATAATTTAGAGAATATAGATTATATAAAAATAAAAGTCTGCAATAAAAAAACATACCATATGAAGTTTTTTTGGGGTATTCAAACAGCTCATTATTTTTGTTGCAACAAGTGTTTCAAACGGTAAACAGAAGATTGACTTGTCATTGTCAAGGCCTATTATTATTACTAGTAATACTCATGTTGAACAGATGAAGTCCTATTATTAACTCTCTCTCCTATTAGTAGTATTGAAAGGTCTAAACATAAGTTACACTTTTAAGTCAAATCGAAGGATAAAATAGTAAACATAACAATTTTCGTAAGTTGGTTATCACCCCATTTATATTTGTTGAACTAAATTAGGTGTCAACCCTTTTGAATGAGGCGAATTCGTGTCGTGTCAAAATTCGTGTATATATATATATGAAATTTTTTAATATGTGTCTTTAGGACACATGCTAAGCACACAGTTCAAAAAAATATTTTTTTAAATTGTATACATATTTCTTTGAACTTGGTGCAAATACAAAAATCAAAAGAATATGCACACACAAAAAAATATTTTTTTTGAACTGTGTGCTTAAGGGCACATGTTATCGTACGAATTCGTTTATGAATCGTGTTTATATTAATACATGTTTAAAATAATGTTTATAAGTTATAACACAAACTTTTTTATGACACGTTTTTATAATTCCAAGCCGTTTATGAATTGTCGTGTCAAAAATTACCATTCCCTAAACTACATGGTGCAATCTGATTTCATTAGGCTTATGGATATGCGCTTCATTTTTCAGAGCTTAACAAACCAACCTTTAGTTGATATAGTATTTTGTTGTTGAGTTGCAATACTATAATGAATTAAAAATACCAAAAAAGAAGAAGAAGAGACATCTGTATCTATCTATATTACTAAAGGAGAGCTTCAGAGTGTTGGTCTCCACTCTCATACAAATGTGTGTAGGTAAGAAAAAAGTAAAAATATAACCGGAAAAATTTCATTTCCATACCAAATTCACAACCCAACACGGACAGAAGGAGTATTAGTCATTAGAGGTCAAAGAAGGTGCTTGTGAAATTGGATAAAATATGAAACAAAGCCAGCTCCCTACAAGTTAACATATCTTTGTGATTGATCTAGGTGATTGACTTTGTATGCCATGGTTATGTTTTCTGATAATGCCAACACAGAGGGTGTAACACTGTATATTAACAGAAGAAAGAGCAGACGATGCAAATTTTTATAGGCAAAATCCAAATTTGCAAGTCTTAATTCTACCCTGGAATGATCAAATTTACAACAAACTAATATACACAAGTATAACAAAATTTTAAGGTCGTTTATGCAGTTTATAATTAGATGGACAACATACCGGACAATACTAACAACATTGGCATATGACATATAGTCGAGATTTGTCCAAGACATTTATCAGATTGTTCTATGGGTGCATAGCGATGGAAAGAAAGAGAAAAGTTACCAAAAAATACCAAGGAACCAGCCAATCTTTAGAACTATGAGTTGACATATAGTGAGGACAGCTTATTATTATGTGGTATGAAACTATAAATTATCTACCTTGGTTGGTCACCAATTGAGAAAAAACTTCGCCCGATGTCATGTCTGAAGCAGAATCACATTTATCACCCTCAATCCTAGTGTTGCAAGAGTGTACTCCGGGAACAACTCCAGGTTGTAGGATCTCCTGTGCAGTGATATCACTATCGTGGTGTGGTTCTCTTGCACTTCCAGTTTCTTGGAGCTGAAGTGCATATTCCAAATTCCACAACACATCACCCATTGTTGGCCTATCAACACCATATTCTGCCAGACATTTCTCTGCTGTTTCCCCAATTTTTTTCAAGGAGCTTGAATTTATCTTTCCCATGAGATTTGGATCTATAATTTGTGCAAGCTTACCCTTCTTGTGCCATTCCATTGCCCACTCAGCCAAATTTACCTGCTCCCTGGTCAATAATGGGTCAACAGCCGGTCGAGCACAAAGAACTTCGAAAAGCACAACCCCAAAAGAATAAACATCGGACTTATCTGTTAGTTGCTGCCTACGAAAGTACTCTGGATCCAGATACCCAAAACTACCCTTCACACCGGTGCTAACATGAGTCTCCTCGAGACATGGGCCAGACCTTGAGAGACCAAAATCAGCAACTTTAGCAACATAACTTTCATCAAGCAATATATTGGTTGATTTAATGTCGCGATGGATAATCCCTTGAGCTGAACCGGTGTGAAGATAGTGCAGACCTCTTGCCGCGCCTATGCATATTTCAAGCCTCTGCTTCCATGACAAAGGTGGTAACCCTGAACCATATAAATGGTTTTTTAGCGGTCCTTTCTCCATATATTCATAAACAAGTATCATTTCCGACTGTTCTTCACAATAACCAACAAGTGAAACAAGATGGCGGTGTTGAATTTTTGATAAAACTGTTATTTCAGTCTGAAATTCCGGCAGCCCTTGCCTGGAACCAGGTACACCTCGCTTCACAGCAATCTTCGTGGTGTCTTTAAGAACCCCTTTATAAACCATACCAAATCCACCAGAGCCAATAATCAGACTCTTGTCAAAATTATTTGTTCCCTGTTGTAATTCAGCAAAAGTAATCTTCAAGCTGAGATATCCATTTGGGCCTGGAGATGTAAAGGTTGTCCCAATAGACTGTTTACTAAGTGAACTGCCTCCATAACCACGTAGAGGTGTCCAACCCATACTTTCCGCAGGTTTTGGTTTTGGTTTTCTCTTTCTACGCCTCAAGACAACCAAAACTGCAATTATTGCTAAACATATGCCAACAAGTCCTCCAACAACTGAACCCACCAATATCCAGATACTTCTCTTTTTAGACCCAGCCTGTAAACCCACAAAGCTTACCATCTTCATGATCTCTACCCCATTCAGTATAGCATTCTTTCTTAGAGGACTACTCAGATCCGAAGGACCAACACTGACACGAACAATCCCCGAATTATCAGAATCCACAACAAAATCAATGTAGAAAGGAGATGAAAGCAAATGGAATGTAAGCGTAGAAAGATCAAGATCTTTATATGCGATAAACCCATTAATGTATACATCAAAGTACAGCTGATTAAGCGCAAGACTAACAATGTCACAGAAGTGCAAGCGGACAAAGTGTCGACGAAACCCCTTTTCCACTGGAAAATCCCATGTTACATTGAACAGAGAGAACCCTGTTGAGTTTTCCCTATTCATTTGCTGTGCAGTCATGTAGACATTATCAGGAGCAATCTCCCTGCTAGCACCACCCTTTTGATAATTTGGGACATGTGTCGAACTTGCCCTTTTGGCAGATGACTTGAGAACTAGAAATTCCTCATCCGGAACCCAAGTCCTCCAAAGGGTATCATTGAAAGGAGTCAACTTTAAGCCTCCAACATTTATCCTATGAACAGTTTCTAAAACTTGAGAAGGAAGTTCCTTAAACTCTTGAATTCCATTGGAACCAATAAATTTAGCTCCGTTTTCAAGAATAAAATCATTGGGAGCTGAAAACACTTCAACCGCACAAACAAATCCGAGACCAGAATTCCCATTGGGCAAAAACAATAATTCAAACTCTACCTTATCTATCATCAATACAAACTCTTTCAAAACAGTCAGCCCAGTACTAAAACAGCTCAAAAGCGAAAACCCATTAGCCGAAACACTGAAATTGGCATTACGAAGATTGAAATTCTGAGCACTAAATGGAGAAAAATGGAGACGTACCAAATGGGTTCCAGTTTTCTTGATATTGAATGTATAGCCTGAAGCACTTGTGAAAACCCTGGCTGTATTATAAATCAGAGCTGAATTCGAAGATGGGTTTGGGTTTGGGAGAGAAATCGATTTACCTTCAGTTAAATAAACAGAACCGGATTTCGTCAAATCACCCACAAATTGTCTGTTATCAACAGTGGCGTTTGTGTTTGATCCACAGTTAACAAGATAGTTGTCTGGTGGTGTAAAAGCTGCTGAGATATAGAAGAAAGAGAAAATTAGAAAGAGAAATTGAGGGACTCTAGTGGCCATTGCTAGGCTTTGTTTTTGAAGGGGAACTCAAGATATTTACGGAGAAAATGAGAATTGGATGGAAAATGAAGTTATACTAGAAAGCAAGCATCCTGTGATGGAGATTCTTCAATTATTGAAAAGGGATAGTTTATAGAGAAGTGAAGTAGCAGATTGATATAAAAGTTGGAAAGATTTACACCTCCTTATAAGGAAATTTGTGGGTTTTGAGAAATGAATTGATATTGTGAACATGAAGTGTTTTTTGTTGAAGAAAGGATGGTGCTACAAATAACAGTGTTTTTGACTTGTGAAGAAATGGTACAGCTTAGCTATGAACATGGCCACGGAGATTAATGGGATTTTAGGCGGTTTTGCTTTACCAGACTATAATAACAATTCATGTGGGCCAAAATGTTCCATTAGCACTTGTCGTGCGAGGAGAAAAGGTCATTTTTGTGTCACGGATATATCACACTTGAAAATACGAGTAATTTTTAACAAAAAGGAGGAATGAAATATTAAGTAAATAATAATTATTATTTTTTAATAATAAACTCTTACAAGTATTAGAGATGTGAGAATCATAAATTTAAATTTGAATATGAACCTTATAAAAATGGAGTACTAACTTTTATTTCAGTGGTGAAGTTGTTCCACATTATTAAACCATTAGGAAATCTTTAGTTTTAGGTGTTATATGACATATTTTTTAGAGCATTGAAAAATAGATTTAATTAAAACTAGTATTTGAGAATAATCCTTCCGTTCCGAATTATAAGATCATTATTATTAATTTTGTAAAAGTCAATTTAAAATATTTTTAAACTTATAATTGATATGATTAATTTAAGAATAATGCTAGAGACACAATTTATTCTACAATTATTTTACAAGTTGCTGATGTGGCATACTCCACCTCAGTTTTTATGTGGGGTCGAAGATTGCATTGAAACAATTTGTTCATCAATATGCTGAGGTGGAATATGCCACATCAACAAATTATAAAATAGTTGTAGAATAAGTTGTGTCTCTAGCATTACTCTTAATTTAAATTTTGAAAATAATAAATATTACAACTAGCCCTACTTTTAAGGAAATTTATGATATTGACATAAATAAAATAAATTTATCTCAATTTTGAATTTAAAAATATTTGAAATTAATTTTTAAAAAATCAATAATGATCTTATAAATTGAAACAGACGGAATATTAATTATTATTTAAAATTTAAAGAATATATATAAATAATTATTATAACTAAATATTAATTATATTAATAATTAATTTTAAAATTCGATCCTATGAAGTTTTCAAGCCACGAGACAAAGTCAGATTCCTCATCCATTTCCAAATAACATTTTACATTTGAGCTGTAAGCAACTTAGATCATGGGATGTTAACGTATGCCGACTTTTGAATAGTTTTATTTTGAATAAATACTATCTAAGTAGCCGTGCTCATCAGTTTTTTTTTAATTTCTTATTTATTCTATATATAATGATTATAAAATATTTTTTTCAAATTTTAATTTAATTTATTATAGAATGACTATAAACTTTGCTCAAACAAACAATTATCAAAAAATTATAATTAAATGTTAATAATATAATTTCTTTTAAATTTAATATTCAGCTTATATAGTTTTAAAATTTAAAATTTATTTTTTATTTTCAACCTTTCGAATTTATACATAGTTATTTTGAGTTCAAAAATTAAATGAGTGAAACCTAAAAACCTAAAGTTGATGTTTAAGGAATTTTATGTGACATAAAATTGTTGTAAATTAATAAGTTACCATCATGGGTTTTTTTAATGGTAACTTAAATTTTAATAATTATATAGAAGTGAGATTTGTTTCTAACATTGATTAAGTAAAGATTATTAAAGTTTAATCATTAAAATATTTTTTAATATATATTACACTTTTTAATATTAATTATTATTTTCTCATAATATTTTTTCTATATAGTTATTTAGAAATAAAATTGTTCTAAAATAATAAGTTACTATTATGACTTTTAGTTTTAAAAATTAACTAAAGTTTATTCACAATATAAGTCATAATTATTTACATCAATTAACTAAATGTCTCCTATATTAATTATTACGCAATCATAATATTTTTTCTATATTTTTAATATTTAGTTATTTAGAGTCTAAAGTTGAGTAAAGTAAAATTCTAAGCAAATTTTTTAAGTTAAAATTTAATGTATGACTGAATAATTAAAGACTATAAAATAAAGTTATTGCAGAATAATAAGTTAACATTAAAATTTATAGAATCATGAAAATAATTTTTGTTCTCTAACATTAACTATTAAAATTTTCAGTAGTAAATAATTTCACAACTTAACTTACTAATTGCATATAATTTAGTTTAATTTTATTGTTATTAAAATTTTATGATGTTACGCCATGATCATATTATGTTGGAGTTGGAAGATAATTATTTATTATGAATCAAATAGATTCATATATAAAAGAGGTTTAACAAATAATATAATATTAATTATGGTAAACAATAGGATGTGGTTTGTATTTATTTTATTTTTAAGCAAATGTTGTAATCATTCTAATACGAAGTTAATTTGTGAAATTCTTTTTTTTATAAACATCATCTATAAAACAAATAGAATATTAAAAATAATGTTATTTATAAAACAAACATGTGTTTTACCTTCTTTAAAAAAAACCAAAGTACTAAGCATTCATAAACATTGTCATTATGCATCTTTATAAGTTAATCCTAATTAATTATTACGATTGTATATTTTAGTATAACTATATTATAATAAGTATGTCTCGTTTATGTTGTAAATACTAATTCAAATTGCTCCACTTTAATAGAACTTACTTAAATTTCAAAATTTAAGTTTGTGGATAATTATGATATAATAGTAGAATAATTTGTTACTATACGATATATGATTGCTAAATATATTAACAATGATTATGTGTTTTAATTTAGGCTTATGAGAATCAATATTAATAAAAAACTTCAATAAAAAAAAAAATTATTATAAAATAAGAAGTTACTCTAAATTTTTTTAGAATCATAAATACTGTTTTGATTTTAGTTAAATTATAGATTTAAAAAGTGTTTTAATAATAATTAATAAAATAAAATTAAGTGATTTAAAAAAATATTTTTGTAGCTGTTAAATTTTAGTTACATTCCAAAGACGAAGGACTAGAAAACTTAGTTTTATTTTATTATTATATATTATTATCTTTGACATTTTTTTTGAGTTTCTTGGTAGGTGTCAATCTCATGTGGCCACCAAATTAGATAAGGTGGAGATATCTTTCAAACTGTATGCGTTGGCTGTACGAGCCAGATGTCCTACCGTAATTTTACTCTCAAGTCTCGGCTGGGGTATTATAAATATAATGGAGTATAATAATAGCCGACTTCATTTGGCGTTCCAGAAGATTCTTTTTACATAAACAGCATAAAAAAATCTTTCTAAAAATATTAAATTTTATTTATGAATTCATTTAATAATTTATACAAAGATCATTTATTTGAGAAGAATGTTACTTCCTTCGTTTTTTAATATAAATCGATTTAAAAAAATATTTTTATTTTTAATATAAATTATTTGAGAATTTTAAATAAATATTAATTATTTAATTTTTAATATTATTTGAAATCTTAAATAGTACTCTTATAATTTTGGTTCTTTTACTATTCTATGTCCAATAAATAATATTTTATTTTTTTTAATATTAGGACAATATAGACAATTAATATTATATTTAATATTTTATAATTATTCTCTTAATATTTATGCACAACTCTAAAACGACTTATAGCAAGGAACAAAGACAGTATAAAAATATCATTTTATGTGCAGAAACATAAATTTTTATATTCACCCACGTGGACCAATGGAACATTACCACGTCATCGTCCCGGTCCAATAGGCAAACCGCCAACAGATAAAGAGAGGATTTTCCGTCAGTCCGCCTCATCATCACTCACAGCGATGGCGTTGTTAATTACGCCGTCGCTACACATCGCCCTCTCTCCTTCACCTTCACCGTTACCGAAATTTCAATTACCATCTCTCTGTTCCGGCAATAGGATTCATGCATCATCCTCAGCGAACATTCTGGAATCTAAACAGTCAATTTACACCACAAACAAAAGCTCCTTTGGTACTCGGATTTTTCATAAAAGCTCAGGTTTCAATTGAGCTGTAACGGCTAGATTAAGTTTGAATTTCCCTTTAATTTCTCCCCAAGACAATTGGGGCATATGGACAGCTCTCTTCGCCACCGGCGCAATCGGCTTCTGGTAACTTTTCTCTCTTACTTCACTTTATTCACTCCACTCATCTTAATTTCTTTATGAGTCTGTTTGCTTGCCGAGAAATTTTTAAGAAAAGAGAAATTAATTTAAAGCCCAAATCAATTCGAAGTCCAAAACTTGAAATTGAGGGCCAAATTTTAACTAAATTTCAATTTTATGGAATTGCAAATGTGCTTTCGATTCCAAGACTTGCCAAAAGTTGCTTGGGTTTTATTTTCTTTTATCCATGGTTTGTTGCAACTGGGCCTCATACAAGCTTCATTGTTTTTTTTAAAAATTTGGGTATGTAAGATTAATATGAAACCTAAGGTTTGAATTTTTTATATTTTTGTATTATTCTCTTCAGTTTTCTTGGCAAGAAGCAGTAAATAGGATGCTGATGTGTGATTCTGGGTTAAAGGCCAGAGAGAACCAAGATTGGGAGAATGCTCAGTGCTGCGTTGGTTAGCATTTTGGTTGGGCTCGCAGCCAGTAATTTGAGAATAATTCCTTATGAAGCTCCGGCATACTCGGTTGTTTTTGAGTATCTTCTACCATTGACAATTCCCTTGCTGTTGTTTAGAGCAGACCTGTGGCAAGTGATACAGTCAACTGGGACATTGTTCTTTGCTTTCTTGCTTGGATCAGGTCATACTTTTAAGCATTGCTATTTAATATTCTGTGAAAGCTGTATCTGGTTTCTTTCTTTTGCTTGAAATTTGTCTTACCACATGATCAATATGGTGAATCATCTATATACTTCAGTTTAGTTGTTTTATATGTTTTCTTGTGGAAAACTGGAAATATATCAGTGAATATCAATTCTTTGAGTTGGGATTATGCAACATTGTTGCAAGCTGGTCTAGTTCTGAGGAAGGACTAATGTAACACCCCCCTTTTTCAAAATAGAAAAAGAGGTTACACAAAACACAACATAACTGATGAATTTATAATAAAACTCTAAGCCACAAAAGAATAGTCTCATATCCATTAAATGTCACACGACAAACCATAATAAATTCCAAACTGGCTCAAACCACAATATAAGATAATTATTACAACTCTAAACACACTGTCATGGATGGTGTCATGCCTCAATGCTAAGAGGACATGCCTGTGGTACCCATAAGTTGTTACAACTCAGATATACCTACGGCATATTCTAACAAGATATCATGTTACAACACATGCGACACAATATCAACACAAGGGTTTCTAATACGTACATGTTAAATCGAAACAAATCATTAACACAAAGTCTTCAAAAATATAAACATGTACTTTCTACAAAGATCGAAATTAATACTAAATATGATACACTAGATCAAAGAGTACAAACACGAGTTCTACGTATCAATGCCAAGACGAAACAATCACATGAATTTGAGAATGAACAATCATGTGAAACAATAACCAACATTTAAACGAAAAAGCAAATCGAACAAATCAAAATTTAAAAGGATTATCGCTGAAGGAGTACGGAATCCGTATCTGGGTTAAGCACTGTAATGCCCAAATTATAATCCAACAATAACTCGTTAAATTCCCTCCGCTCGAGTTAGATTAAGCAATGTAATATCCAGAAAATTCCAAAAAAAACTCGTTTAGACTCCTTCTTAAAAAGAATAAATAAATAATTTATTAGTTTAATATAAATTTATAACTTAAATCTAATAATCTTTCAATTTTATAATTATCCTGGTCATCATTCTCGACTTTCAAATATGTACATTTTATTAGTGTATATATGATAAATAATAACATAATGTTCATAAAACAAATTTTCTTACTGATTAACATAATTCATGCGAACTGCAGGAAGGTATTAAAACAAAGTTTACTACCCTCACTCCCTAACCTAGTTAAACAAGTGCATAATCATTATATAATTCTCTCTCCTTTTTTTTTTTCTTTCTTTTTTCCAATTATGTTCCATCATAGAAGCATGATATAAAATTTTATGTGAAGGCTTTTAATAATTAAGAATTCTTCCTATGTCCATTAGTATACATAAATTCAAGTCACCATTAATGTATCACATACATACCTATAATATATACATATTTTAATATATCAATATGTACATCAGTTAATGAAGGTCCTAAAATAATTCTTTATTTGTTTTAAAGTAAATTTTACCATATCCGTTGACTTCCTTCGATTAGATACAAGATGGGTCTACTCTTTTCCCTTATTGAGTCGTTACTGCTTTTCCTCTCCTTAATTAGTTTGTATCAGTCTATCAAATAAATTGTGAGGAAGATTAGGTTTTAGTTATTCATTATTAATTAATATATCTTATTTACTCTCCAAATTTTAATAGAATTTATTATTTCCCACGTATAAATTAAACCCAATTAATTTTTTAAGGTCTAATTTTACCAAATTAATTTATTCATCATTTATTAGTACTTATTGGCCCACATAAATTAAATGACTAGTTTGACCCAAATAAAAGACAAAGTTCAATCAATATGTTTCTAAAATAAATAATTTTATTATTTATATTTATATTTATTTTTTATTTTATTTTATTTTCCCGGTATTACAACTAATTATGATTCTTCTACCTATTTGTTCTTTTTCATGACCGGTGCAACAATAGTTGGAACTATAGTGGCATTCCTGCTAGTGCCTATGCGATCACTAGGTCAAGATAGTTGGAAAATAGCTGCTGCTCTCATGGGTAGTTATATTGGTGGAGGTAGTTTGTTGAGAAATTTTCTTCTGCACTGGATTTTTACTGAGCTCGACTAACAAAAATATGCATCGATATATGGTTGCCAGCACCGGCCTGGGCTAAAGCCCAAGGTGCCTGGGCTTTAGGCCCACAAAAATTGACAAATTTTTAGGGCCCCCAAGAGATATTTGTGTTATGTATATATATATATATACCCAAACAAAAGAGTCCAGTCCACGTCAGTTTAAATTTAAAGGCCCACAAAAAATGAAAAAATCTAAATGATAATGTGATAATGTGATGTCTTTGAACTGATTTCTTTTTTTGAATTAGTGATAATGTGATATCTAAATGATGCTTTGGAAATATTGAAATAGTCGATTATTATATTTGGTATTCCTTCGTATTGATGCTCTTTTGTTCTAGGAAAGTTCTTAGTTTTTTTTATGCCTATCTTAATAGCAATTCGCAAAAGGCCCATTTTTTTTGTTGTCGCTTTAAGCCCTTAAAAACTCAGGGTAGGCCCTGATGGTTGCATGCACCTAAAGATACTGGTTACCAGAAGCAAAGTTTTAGGCATACAATAGACTTGATTGTTATGTATTCACATAATGCTTATAAGTAATTACAAACTCTATCTTATCTTCATCTATTCTATTCTTCCTATGACGATTGATGAGTCTGCAGCTCACATTCTCATTAGTAGGGAGATTAAGAAAAAATAAAAAATGATGGACTCGGTGTGGAAAAACTGAGAGTTGTCGAGTTGGTGTAACTAAAGCAACTTTAAAGATGATTCAGACATCTAATAACATCAATGAACTTGAGAAGATTTTTTGAGTTTTTCAATAATAATGTTGACATGTTTATACCTTTTTCATACCGAACTAAATATAACACACTTCTGTTAGCTAATTGGGAGCATCTTAATCTTGATCTTGAAGTATTATAGGATCTCTTCTTGATATGAGCTACCTATATGAATTTCCAGCATTTCCCCCCTATCTGCAATATAAGATACCACACCCCCCCCCCCCCCCCAACCCCAACACAAAAAAAAAAAAAAATTGAAGTAAAAAATAAAATATATAACAACAAAGACAAAAAGAGCTAGTGTATTCAGTACTGCTCTTCTCATGTTGCAAGTTATCCTTATTGCAATCTTGGATCTATTTTCTTGTTTTTTTTTTCACTCTAGATCATTAGTATTGTAACTAAGTATCCTTTCTGATGTTTGCAGCTGTTAATTACGTTGCAATTGGTGAGGCACTTGGTGTTTCTCCCTCGGTTCTGGCAGCTGGTGTAGCTGCAGATAATGTAATATGTGCTGTATATTTTGTTGTGCTATTTACCTTAGCCTCGAAAATACCCGCAGAGGCTTCAACTTTGTCTGATGGTAAGTACTTTTTAAACTACTGAAAGTTATGTGATGTTGAGATGGATGACAAATGCACACATATACATTTCTGCCAAGTAAGTTTAAGATGGGTGACATATAATGGTTGTTCTGTCTGGTTCTTCAGGGTTCTAGAAAATAAATCACTCCGTGGTCACAATGTTTTTTTTGCTGCACTATTCACTCTGTTTTATGTAGCTTGGAATCTTGATATATAAACAAAACCTACATTTTTCACAGTTAACTTTATAAGTTGCATCGAATAATATAGCCAATGCGAACATGTTTGCTATTACATAACAGCATTAACTCGTTCTTGCAGTAGTAATGATTTATTTCAATGACTAAAAAGTTAGAGATAAATGCACTTTCACATGTCGGAAAGCCTATTAAATTAATTACATTTGAGTGTTTAATATCTATCAAATGTCAGATGCTGCTGTCACTGAATCTAATTCTGGAAGCAAGCTACCTGTTTTACAGACTGCTGCGGCGATTGCTATTTCCATGGTTATATGCAAAGCTGCTATATACATTTCCAAAGTGTTTGGAATTCAAAAAGGCAATCTTCCAGTAATTACAGCATCTGTTGTTGTTCTAGCAACTTTACTTCCTAAACATTTTGCCTACATTGCACCTGCTGGTGATGCTATTGCTGTAGTATTGATGCAGGTAACTCAACTGATCCCAGTTTAACTAATATTTTGTCTCTGATTTTTCCCCCTTGCATTTCAAAGCCTCCTTTATAATTATTTCCTATGACTTTCTAGGTAATTCATCAATGCCAAAATGTTCAAATATTTAACGTCATTGTTGTTAGTATTGACCTATCAATAATGTTGTCATGAACATTATAATACTCCATAAAGGTTTCTATTTTTTCTTTTCTTGTTGTCCATCAACCTGTTTCCGTGTTTAGATTTAAGCTGATATCAGCTTGTTGTAATTATTCCAAAAAATATTTCCATTTGGAATGGGTATACACATATTGAGAACCTCAGTATAAAATTTCTTTCCATGAAGATTTCTATTGTTTATTTTCTTGTTTTCCCTCAGTTTACATGCTTCTGTGTTTAGAATGAAACTGATATCAGCTTATTTACTTCTTCCAACTAAATTTCTATTTTGAATGGTTATATACATATCGAGAACCTCAATATCAAATTTCTTTCCAATGCTTTGATTGAGCTCACATTCTAATAATTAAGCTTACCGATTGATGGAACTTGACAAGATGATTGTAAGATTTGTGTCAATCTCGCAACAGTTTACTTTACCATGTTCTCTTAGATGTGGTTATTATTTATTATTTAGGGAAAACTGTGCAGCTGATGAAATGTCAACACTATCAATATAATAGCAGGGCATAATGTTTCACTTGCAATGAACATGTACAACAGCTAGTACATTATATTGCTAGTACTATTCATGTACCGACGACTTTCACATTTTCAATTTTTGGTTTCTGTCAGTATGATGTGTTCCTGAATTCTTTATATAAAAGCTATTTATGAATGTTAATTGGTTGTCATCATTAATATATTCTTCCTCTGAATTTTAGGATCTGTCAATTGTTAATTTTTTCTTACCTGACCTGTAATGTACAGATTCAACTTTTTTCATAACCCTCCGCCGAATAAGTACTATTTTCAGTTGATATTTTCTTTACGAATTCTAAATTTTTACATCAGATACACTTGGACATTATTAACCTTGAGTACCACTTATTATTGAGAAGAAAAAAATTGTCCAAGAATATCAACTCAACTAAGCGTTCTAATCCTAACTAGTTGGGGTAGACTGAAAATGTATCCCTATGAAAGAGAAAAAGTAGAAAGATAGAAAAATACAGTAAATAAAACAGAAGAATAGACGCTAAAAGAAATGAAAATAAAAACCCAACCACATAAATAAAATTACGTACTTACGTATAGGTTAAAAAAATTAAAAGATAATAGAAGAAAAATGAGGGAAAAGAGAAAAAAATTATACAAGAAATGTTCTAAAACCCTAATTAACTTCCAATATGCGGATAACACTCCACTCGCTTTATCACGTGCCATCTAGAAAGCACGGATACAGACACAGGACACTAATGCGACACGATTCGTGACACGGGACACAACATTTTTCCTAAGAAACAGGAAATCAAACAAAATATTGAGAAATACTTATACCATAAACGTCTCCAAGTCTAATAACTTTTAAATTCAATGAAAATATTAGCACCTATCATAAATCTAAAACTTAGTGTGCAATACATATATAGAAGTGTCCGTGGAATGTCAGTGTCCGACAAATATCCGACACGGATAATTCATCCTTTGAGAAGTGTTCGTGCTCCAAAGTATGCCATGTCCTTAGGTATCCTGAAAATCTATTTGTACCACTTTCCCTCATGTAAGTTTGGTCTATCCCTTTTTTTTTCTCTCTACTATATTCCTCTAGACATAAGATTCTCCTCATCACTTGAAACAACTCGGGTCAAATTCCGAGTCTGAAACAAATCTCGGGTCAAATCCTATGTCCGAATCGAATCAAATTCATCCAAATAAGATCTTAAACCACTGACCCAATAGTATTTTCCTGGGTAATCTTAGCCCACCACAGGCTCACCCAAAAGGTCATGACAGAAGGTACTATTGTTAGTAATTTAATTTCTTATACACAGACAATTTTTTTACATATATTTCGATGTGAGACTGTGGTATTACAAACTACCCCACTTAAATTTTTAACGTCTCTATCAGAACCGATCACACACGATTCATATATCATTGCCTCTCTAGCCATTGTGGGATAATACCAGCCGACTTCGTACCCCTACCTCCGGACCTCCCTCTCGCCATTGTGGGATAATACCACCAGAGCTTCTGAGAGTCGGCTCTAATACCATATGAAACATCCCGGGTCAAATCCCAAGTCCGAAACAAATTTCAGGTCAAATCCCAAGTCTGAATCGAAGCAATTTCATCCAAATAAGGCCTTAAACCACTGATCCAATAATATTTTCTTGGGTCATCTTAGCCCACCACAGGGCTCACCCAAAAGGTCATGACGGAAGGTACTATTGTTAGTAATTTAATTTTTTATACACAGACTAATTTTTTCCATATCTTTCGATGTGGGACTGGGGTGTTACATCACTAGTGCATCCAATAACAGATATTGGAAATAACCAAAACATCTCAACTAATTTTCCTCGTCTTCTCCTCAATTGATGCTAACTCAACCAATGTTACATGGTTTGTTTCGGTTCTGGCAACCTATATGGCAACAAGGACGAGGTACTCTAGGGTAACTTTATACGAGTGATTATAGTTGAACATTCTCTTAGAATCTAAATGCAATAAACCTAAGTTTTATAGAAGTTTTTAAGTCCATGTTCTATAAATAATCTAATACAACTATAATGTTTGAGCATCCAATACTATGTTAGAAGATACGTACATAAGAGTACCACGTTAGGGAGTGTGAATATCAATATGCGATTTGATATGTCAATAAGGTTATATGGTAACTCTAAACTCAACCTTTTTGTGAGTATCCTCGTTTTGGAATATATCCACTTTAATAGTCTCATATCAGCAACTCTTAACTAACACTTGGACATGCTTTTTGGTCGCCGAACATCCGGCTCCATATAACATGCTGCTAGTCTCACCCCCCAGCCAATGTAAATTTTCCTTCAACTTGGTTGGGATTTTTCAAATGCCTAGCACCCTCGAAGCACGACTCCAACTTCATACACATGTTCTAATCACGTGACTTACATTCTCATCAACATCTCCCTTTTATCTTATGCTGTATCGGTCCCAAGTATTTAAAGAAAACCTTCTTCGACACCTCATGTTGGATATATTTACAATGCTACCATCTTATCTATACATCATGAATTCACTCCATATATTTTGTTTCACTCTGGCTTAATTCAAAGAAAGCGAAAAAAGGAGGCTTTTTTTTTTCTTCCCTTTTCATAGCGATAATATTTTTCTTGGTTAATTTGCTAGCATTTTACCAAATAGAATATTGGTTGGGTTTCATATGTTTCATTTCTTCAAAGCAGGTATTTTTTGCTGTGGTGGGTGCCAGTGGGTGTATCCGGAATGTAATCAACACAGCACCTGGTATCTTCATATTTGCTTTAATTCAAGTTAGTGTCCACCTGCTTGTGATCCTTGGATTGGGAAAGCTATTCCGATTGAAGCTGAAGCTGTTACTTTTAGCATCCAATGCTAATATTGGAGGTCCTACAACAGCATGTCAAAGGATGGGGCTCTTTGGTTGTCCCTGGGATTCTTGTAGGAATTTTCGGAGTTTCGGTTGCCACGTTCCTTGGCATTGGTTTTGGAATATTGGTCCTGAAACGCATGTAATTGTCTAAATTTGTGCTTTCAAATTTAGCTGCAATATGTTGAAATCGTTTCTTTTTTTTTTTCCCTATGTTTTTGGTTTGCAGAAATGCGAATTGGGGTTAGTCTGTACTCTCTGTATTGTACTATCACATATAGACTATAGTGAGTGTACTTCCTTGACTTTCAAATCCAAAAGTCAACTCTACCTTGATTGTAGTACCCCACTGCAGTTGCTGCTGTACTTCATTCTTAATACTTGAACTTATAATAGAAATGGTCAACTGAGCTTTAATATGACCTACCAAGTAATGTTGATCTAATTAATGCATCTAAACTTTTTAAAAATCTACCCCCAATTTTCTTAGCAAGCATATGATAGGATAGGTATCCCCACCGGCCGTATCTCGGCCTCATCTTTTTAATTTTTTATTCTTTTACCATTTCTAGCTAGCCTAGGAAGATTTATTTTGTTAAAACAATCTACAAACTCTGAAACTATATAATAAGTCGAGTAATTTGACTTTCTTTTAATAAACATCCATATAAATTGTTCCAACATGTAAGCATATCTTTTATTATTTTATGATAGAATCGATACAAGAGCAATTTGATAATATCGCTAAAGCGGCACAAATCTTACTTATCCTACTATACCATTTATGTAATGATAATTTCATACGAGTCTCTGTTACATAAATATAAATTTCACTCACTGAAGAATTATGTGAAAATATTAATTTTTTTAAAAAAATATGGAGTTTTTTTTTACTCTTTTCTAACTTTGTCTCCACTTTCATTTTATCATGCATCTTTCTCATATGGAGACGAATATATAGCTTTGGAGTAGATTTTACGACTTCATTTCAATTTGTGTTTTTATCCCATGGGCTGTTTACCTCCTTAATGCTAGAGTTCGATTCCCACCCACAACAGCTAGTATAAATTCGGCTCCGACATGGGAAAAATCCTTGAGCCGATCTTGAGTTTTAACTTCGGCCCCAACATAAGTGTCGGGTTTCTTTAAAGGAACAATTACATATTATAGTACATTTTTTAAAATAATTACAAAAATAGTACATAAATAAAATAATTACAAAAGTAACATATTTTTACATAATTAATTACAAAATTATTACAAATAGAATTCATTTAATTGAGGACTTTAGGATTGATTTGCTGACATGGCAAATTAGTGTCCCAATTAGAAAATTGTTCCCGTATTTTCGGTTGGGAGTTTTTTTTTTGAAATGCGTGATAACCGCCTTAATCATTTGTTTGGGTAGGACTCTTCAGTTTAGTAACCCTTGTTTTGCATATTGGAAACCATTGCTTCATTCTTCTACCCGTGTTATATTTTTCTACAGTGATCGGTACTGGTGATTTGTTTATCATTTTCGTGATCGTTACAGGTTTAATTGTTCTTCATTGTCGTACTTACTCGGTTCGGTACTGATTTAGTTGTTGTTCATTGTCGAACTTACTTGGTTCTCGTTACTGGTCGGAGCTCTGAGTTTCGAAATATATTATACTTGTTGTTGGTTCATCGTTACAGGTGAGTATCTGGCTTAATAGTGTAATGGATGATTTTGTTAACACAATGGAGTTTTGAGTGTTTCTGTTTGATTATCTGACTTAATAGTGTAATGTATATGGTTTAATACTTGTTGTTGTTGTTTGTGTTGTATGTATGTGTTGTACAGGATGGTTGATAAAAGGGAGAATTATGGAAAGAGGAAAAAAATCACCGAGAGTGATTCTGTTACGGAGTTGAAGCAGTATGCTAGGGTGAGGAAGGGGAAGAAATGTAATAAGTTGGTGATACACGGTGATACAAAGTCGAACGAAATGCAGTTGGATTCTGATTTTGACGTCCAGCCAATAAAAAGTGAAGTTGAAGTTCAAAGCAAGAAAATAATCCCCAGACAAAAAAGTCTAAAGGTGTGTTAACTCAAATTATGTTATTGTTAGCATCATATTAATGTTTGGATACGTCTTTATTATGATTTGGTTACTGTTGACTTATGATATGGTTACCATTATTATGACCTCAAGGTGAAATGTTGGTTACTGTTATATAGGGGTTTGGTTACTATGTAACTGTTTACTATACATGTGTTGCCTAGACTGGTTTGGTGTAAATGTTGTTTATGTTATTGTTAGCATCATATTAATGTTTGGATACGTCTTTATTATGATTTGGTTACTGTTGACTTATGATATGGTTACCATTATTATGACCTCAAGGTGAAATGTTGGTTACTGTTATATAGAGGTTTAGTTATTATGTAACTGTTTACTATACATGTGTTGCCTAGACTGGTTTGGTGTAAATGTTGTTTATGTTATTGTTAGCATCATATTAATATTTGGATACGTCTTTATTATGATTTGGTTACTGTTGACTTATGATATGGTTACCATTATTATGACCTCAAGGTGAAATGTTGGTTACTGTTATATAGAGGTTTGGTTACTATGTAACTGTTTACTATACATGTGTTGCCTAGACTGGTTTGGTGTAAATGTTGTTTCTGTACCGGTAACCATTAAAAACTGAGTTGGTTATTATTATATAACTGTTTAGTTACTTATTTATTATGTTTTGGTTAATGTCCTATTATGATTTGGGTACTATAATTGTGTCATCAATGTGGAATTTTGTTACCTTTTATATTTTTCGGGTTACCATGTAACCATGGGTTGCCTAAAATGGGTTTGATGTACATGTTGTTTATGTTTTGGTTATCATCAAATTATGTTATTATTACTATCATATAACTTTTTGGTAAATTTTTTATTAAGTTTTGGTTACTGTTATCTTACGACTTGGTTACTATTAATGTGACATCAAGGTGGGAGTTTGGTTAATTTTATATATGGATACTGTTATCTTATGAATTGTTTACTATTAATGTGCCATTAAGTGGGAGTTTGGTTACTTTATATATTCTTATGGTTACTATGTAATTATTTAGTATACATGTGTTGTCTGAAATGGGTTTGATGAACATGTTGTTTATGTTTGGTCACCATGAATTCATGTTCAGATTACTATAATATATTTGTTTGGTTACTGATTTATTATATTTTGGTACTGTTATTTATGAGTTGCCTCTATTATTTGTTCCCTCAATGTGGGGTTTGGTTACTGGGTTTGATCAAATGTTTATGTTTGGTCACCATCAAATCATGTTCTGATTAATATCATACAATTGTTTGGTTACTACTTTGTTATATATCTTTACTGTTGTATTATGACTTGGTTACTATTAATGTGCCATTAAGTGGGAGTTTGGTTACTTATATATATTCTTCTGTTTACTATGTAATTGTTTAGTATACATGGGTTGCCTGATCTTGGTTTGATGAACATGTTGTTTATATTTGGTTACCATGAAATCATGTTCAGGTTATTATAATATATTTGTTTGGTTATTGATTTATTATATTTTTTTTACTGTTATTTATGATTTGGCTTTATTATTTGTTCCCTCAATGTGGGGTTTGGTTACTGGCTTTGATCAACATGTTTATGTTTGGTAAACATCAAATCATGTTCTGGTTACTATCATATAATTGTTTGGTTACTGCTTTATTATATATGGTAACTGTTATCTTATGAATTGGTTACTATTAATGTGCCATTAAGGTGGGAGTTTGATTACTTTTATATATTCTTCTGGTTACTATGTAATTGTTTAGTATACATGGGTTGCCTGAACTGGGTTTGATGAACATGTTATTTATGTTTGGTCACCATGAAATCATGTTCAGGTTACGATAATATATTTGTTTGGTTACTGATTTATTATATTTTTGTACTATTATTTATGATTTGGCTCTATTATTTGTTCTCTCAATGTGGGGTTTGGTTATTGGGTTTGATCAACATGCTTATGTTTGGTCACAACAAATCATGTTCTGGTTACTATCATATAATTGTTTGGTTACTACTCTATTATATAATATAACTTTTTAGTATACATAGGTTGTCTGAACTGGGTTTGATTACATATTTTGTTATTGTTATTATCATATAATTGTTTGGATACTGTTTGGTTATATGTTGCCATGTTGGTTACTAATGACTGTTTAATTCTGATTTTGTTTATTTGCAGATATGGGATCTTTATTACGAGGAACGTAACAGGAATTTTACTGGGAAAATAATATACTGGTGTGACATGGAAGTCCCTAGTATTATTATGAAGAAGTTGAATAAAAGTCAGTTGGAGAAGTTTAAGACTTCTTGTTTTGGAAATTTTCTTGATTTTGGTGAACATCAAATGTATTCTCAAATTCTTCATCACGCTCTTGTTAGAGAGGTTCATCAAAGGGATGACGGGGAAATGTGGTTTCTGTTTGGGGGAAAAAGGATCCGGTTTGGTTTGCTAGAGTTTAGTTTGATTTCTGGTTTGAGATGGCAAGGTGAGGAAGACATATCTGCATACAAAGGTATGAAAAATTTGTTGGTGGAAAAGTTTTTGGGGACGAGGCTGTGACGCGTAGTAGCATAGGGAGGGTATATCGGGAGGCAGTTTTTGACAATGATGATGAGGCGTTGAGAATGTCGATGATTCTGTTGGTGTTTAATTTTATACTATCCACAGTTTCTGATAATTATGTGGATGGTGCAATGATTAACTTTTTATGTTTTGGTAATGTTAGTTGTTATCCTTGGGGGAAAGTGGCGTTTGAGCTGACAAAGTACTTTTTGTCGAATGCTTTGAAAGGACGGTTGAAGAAGGGAACGAATGGTGGTTGGATTTATAATTTCTATAAGGATCATTACACTAAATCTTATAAGTTGAATGGCCTTCCTTATGTATTCCAAGTGTTCTTGTTTAAGACCATTCCTACATTCAAAGCTCGGGGTATATGTAATGATGAGCATCCTTCGAATGTTCGAGTATTTAGATGGAAAGAACTAGTGAAGCCCCCTACAAATGACAAGCTAAACGATCTAGTATTTGGTTCTGGACAGGTATGCATGCTACCAATAATAATGTAGTTGGTTACCTTTATATAGACAATTGGTTACTAATTATATTTTTAAAGTTAGTAATCACAATATAATTGGTTACCTATATATACAGAGTTGGCCACTGATTATATTTTTGTATCTTACTAATAACAATTTAGTTGGTTACCTGTATATACACAGTTGGTACTGATTATACTTTGTGCAGTTTACTAATAAAATATAGTTGGTTACCTTATATATACAGTTGGTTACCTTTATATACACAATTGGTTACCTTTATATACACAGTAAATGTA
This sequence comes from Panax stipuleanatus, assembly GCA_020205555.1. Lineage (NCBI taxonomy): Eukaryota > Viridiplantae > Streptophyta > Magnoliopsida > Apiales > Araliaceae > Panax > Panax stipuleanatus. The sequence goes on along the minus strand of CM035118.1, from coordinate 135,702,391 downwards.
GTTAGTTACCTTTATATAGACAATTGGTTACTGGTTATATTTTTAAGGTTTCTAATCACAATATAATTGGTTACCTATATACATAGAGTTGGCTACTAATTATATTTATGTATCTTACTAATAGCAATTTAGTTGGTTACCTGTATATACCCAGTTGGTACTGATTATACTTTATACAGTTTAGTAATAATATATAGTTGGTTACCTTTATATATACAGTTGGTTACCATTATATACACATTTGGTTACCTTTATATACACAATTGGTTACTGTTATATTTTATGTAGTTTTCTGATAATAATGTAATTGGTTAGTTTTATATATACAGTTGGTTACTGGTATCATTGTATGCAGGTTCTAATGACTTTGTAGTTTGTTACCTTCATGTATGCAGTTGGTTATTGATTGTATTTTATGATTTTTTATGTCTTGTGTTTTTTACTTTAATTGTATAATGGTTGGTAGATGTTATATTAAAGTGTGATTAATTGTTTTCAGCTGAGGATAAAAAATTTGATTCCTACTGCTGAGGAGAAGGATCGTTTGGATTTGGGCGGCGTTCACTTTTTCAATGGGAATGATGCTGATAGGAAGGTGAAAAAAAATGTGAAGGTTGAAGACGTTGGATTTTCAATTGATGATGTTAAAGATGCTATTGATGCACGGTTTAGACCGTTGGAAAAGAAAGTGTCTGAACTAAAGAAAAACATTCAAGAGTTAGGGTCTGATCTTAGAGATGAAATGCGTATTTTACAAGTTGAGGTATGCAGGGACTTGAGGTCCATTATTAGACAGGAGTTACGTCGGAACAAAGGTGAGGAGGACAAAAATGACAAAAAAGATGATGGTGATGATGATTCTGATGATGATGATGATGGTGATGACTCTGGTGATGACTCTGATGGTTCTGATGAAGTTGATGATGATGTTGATGGGTTGAGAGGAAAGGAGGATGACGATGATGGTGGTGGTTCAAGAGTGAACGAGAATGATGACGGTGATGATGGGTTGAAAGTTGACGAGAAGAAGGATGAGGATGAAACTGAGATTGTTACAGAGGTTGAACATGATGTGATTGGTGAGGGTGATGATGGTTTGAAAGAAAAGGAGAATGATGATGATAACGATGTTTCAGAGGTGATTGAGAAGGTTGTTAAAGAGGTTGAACATGATCTGACTGATGAGGGTGATTATGATTTGAAAGAAAAGGAGAATGAAGTCGACGAGAATAAGGAGGAGGATGAAGCTGAGATTGTTAAAGAGGTTGAACACGATGTTACGATGGAAGAGGCCCATGAAATAAAAAATATTGATGAAGAAGATAATGTCAAGGTTAGCTAATTTGAATTCTGTTATTTTAATTATCATATAAATGTTGGTTACCTTTTTATTATGTGTTGGTTACTGTCATCATATGATTTGGGAGTTTGGTTACTTGTATATTTTGTTATGGTTACTATGTAATTGTTTAGTATACATATGTTTCCTTAACTGGGTTGATCTACATGTTTATGTGTTGAATACCATTAATACTGTTATGGTTACTATCATATAACTGTTTGGTTGCTTATTTATTAAAATTTTGGTTAGTGTTATCTTATGATTTGGCTACTATTATTGTGCCTCAATTTAGGATGATGGTTACTTTTATATTTTGTTCTTGTTATTATGTAATTGTTCTTGTTACTATGTAATTGTTTACCATTACAACCTGTTTTGGTTACTATTGTATAATTGTTTGTTTAATCCTTTATTATCTTATGGTTACTGTTTTGTTTGTTTTTTTTTATGTGTTTTGTTTTAATGATTAATTAGTTGTTTTTATTTTTCACAGATTGGCAAGAACAATGACATGCCATCTTTTGATTTATTAAGCCAATTAAATGGAAGGGAGATGGTTGTTTATGTTTCTGATGAGGTTAGTGTTACTATTATTTATGTTATGGTTACTATTATATTATTGTTTGGTTACTATTTGAATGTGTTGGTTACTATTATAATATTATTTGGTTACTGTGATATTATGTGTTGGTTACTATTATAATATGTCCATTATAGTCATTCTGTTATTGTTCATTTTGTTTGTTATTGCATATATTAGTTAACTGCATGTGTTTGGGATGAAATCTAATTGCATCTGTTTTCTTTTATGTCAATTGATAAAGGTGGATAAATTGGAGGCAGACAGCAGTTCTGTACTTGATAATATGTTATTAACCACCCAGGACATAGCGCAGTGTGATGAGGTGGAGTTAAGTGTCCTTAAACCTGGTGGTAGACCGTTTCGTGAACCCGTAAAGAGTGCCGTGTTGAGGACTCCGTATACGATAAAGTTTGGATCTGCAGGTTCACCTTCTACTGCCGTGGTTGATACTGAAATACGTGCAGGCACTTATGCATTCCCCAGCGTATATATGGCCATGCCCTCAAAGTACGAAGAGACATTGTTTGATCAATGGTTTAGGATTGGACTAAACAACAGGAAAAGGTCTGTTATTTGTTTTTTAACAATGGTATAGTTTTTTATAAAATAAATAAATTTGTTTTCATTTATAAACAAATGGTTACTATTACATAAATGTTATGGTTACTATTATGTTGTTTTCTGGTTAATGCTTTATGATGTTCTGGTTACTGTTATGTTATTGTTATGTTATGAGTCGGCTACCAGTATGTGTTGGTTACTGTTAAATTATGTTTTGGTTACTGTTAAATTATGTATTGGTTACTATTTGATTATTGTTATTATGTTATTATTTGTTGATTACTATGAAACTGTTTACAATACAGTGGTTTATTAGATTGGATATTATTTAATGTTCAAGTCTGATTTGGTAGTGTATTGTAATTTATAATGTTACCGTGTATACTAATATTATGATTTTATATTGAAGGACTGACAAATTCCCGGGAAAGAATGACCAAATTGAACCTGTTTTTTTATTTGGATCTATTCCGATATCATCAAAAATGTGGTTTTACAAACTGAAGACTCCTAGACAGTGGTTAGATGACGATGTGAGTTTTTTTTTTGTTTCAAATGATGATGTGATAGTTATGGTTACATTATTCATCTGGTTAAGTTACTAGTGTTAACAGTACTGGTTAATATATTACAGATTTATATTTTTTCAGCAATTGTTAATATCTTTTGGATTTTGTTTTTTTGTTTTGGTTCAGCACATAAATATTGCATTATACTACTTCCGTAAACTGGTCAGACACTCAGATAGCGTTCATATAAGGGCAACGACCACTGACTGTTGGTTTCACGGCAAGATGACTGCTCTTTTTGAGGAATACATGAGTAAAAAGGCTGATAAGAGTATCTTGTCTGGGGAGGGTTGTAAGACCCCAACTTTTATGAATAAAGATTTAATTTTCTTTATATATTATTTCGAAATAGTAAGGTGTTGATTTGATAAATATGAAAGTTATGGGTGAAATGTGCAAATATTTTTAAAATGAGCAAGTGGTTATAAAATATTCTTGTTGTCGGGGAATATTCGTTTGGTCGTGAAATATTCTTGTTGTCGGGGAATATTCGTACGACGGCGCAGCTATTTGTGGGTCCCCACAACGGAATAACTGTCGGATATAGAAAGCGACAGAAATAACTTTTTTACAAGATAACGGCGTAGTTGTTACCGTTAGTACTGTTGAAATACCCGGTGGTTAAAATACAGTACGCGGTGGTGCGCAGTAGCACACGGTATTGCACAGTATTTCGAATTATTGAGTCTTACGTGAGAAGGAACCTACTCAATTATTGTTACAGTATTTACTGTTCAATATTTTATATTATTGACTCAATAATTGCTACGTTGATATTTTATATTATTGACTCAATAATTGCTGCATTGATATTTTATTGACTCAATAATTGCTACGTTGCTATTTTTTTTATGATTGATTCAATAATGGCTACAGTTGATATTTTGTAGTATTGATTCAATAATTGTCGTTGCACAGTATTTCACGTTATCAACTCAATAATTCATATTATTTGAATAATATTATTAGATAGCATTATTGACAATGTCTAAGGAAGTTCTGTCTAGGAGGGGTTATTTAATTGCGCGCCAGTAAGGAGAAGTCCTTATCGGAAGGCCCCCTCTGTCCTGGGAACGACCTGGTTGTTAATATTGTAGTTCTATAATATTATTTGTGAATAATTAATTATTGATTTATATGATAAGGAAATATTTATTTTGTGGATATTAAAGAAGGAATTAGTGCTGATGTGTTTTTATCAACATTTTGGTGTGAAAAATCATCTGTTGGTGAATTTCGGATAATTTATGTTGGGAATTTGGAAAAATTTTCTTCTGCAAAGTTGTAGAGAATTAAATTTCCTATAGAAGAACATAGAATTTGTATTTTTCTGACAAAGGGGCTAATTATTATGAATTATTGAAGTTTTGGAAAATAAATATATTATTTAATGGGTGAGACCCACTTTTGGTTGAAACAAAATGGCTGATGGCTTTTTGGAGCAGCCGGCGGCTAAGAAAAAAAAAAAATATTTTATTATTTTAGTCTCCTTTGGCATCCTAAGCTTTTCCTATAAATAGGGTGCATAGGTTAGAATTGAAAATCACACCAGAATTCGAAGTTTTCTCTCTCTATAATATCGAGCGTATTTTTGTGAGTATTTCAATACTTTGAGTATTACTATTCAGTACAAGCTTTCATCGGTATTATATCCGATATTCCAGTCAGAGATACTGTTCTTTTGAGGTAAGGGATGTTATTTTCTTTCGTAAATGATGTTATTCTTTTCAATATCATTATACAGAAAGATTGTCATGGATTTTATGTTGAAATTCTTACTTTTTCCGTCGGGGTTACTATTCACGTATACGGCACTATTCACGGGAAAATTTATTTTTTTTCTATTTGTCCAAATTGTCTGTTAAGGTTACTATCTTTGATTGTATCCAAGTTTTGGGCTTTATTCTTGAATTTTGCTTCATAAAATATTATTATGGATTATTCTTGAATTCGGATAAACTAAAATACGAATATTTGATCTTTGTCTTTTATCTCACTGGATTCGCTCTTTAAAATATTTTTCATCATCCTCAGTCCTAAAAGGTGATGTAACTGGATATCTTTGGCCTGTAGAGCAAAGATGAATGATTACCTGATGAATATCTTTGGCCTGTAGTGCAAAGATGACAGGTGTTGAGATGAACATGACTACTGATGATGCAAATGAATATCTTTGGCCTGTAGTGCAAAGATGAATATTGATTCGAGATGTATATTGATTGATGTTACAGGGATAAAATATTGGTGATGGACTTTTAAATCATAGAAGATAGTAGACTTCATTCTCTGCTTAACTCTTCTAATGATTTGTTATTTCCGCTGCGAATATTGATCTAAAACTTGTTGTCCATAATATTTTATCTGAACTGTTGAAGACTAACGATAATTTTTTTTCATTATCTTAGTCATAATATTCTTTACTGGGCTAGTTGAGCTCACCCTTTTCATCTGTTGTCCTCTTCAGGAAATGAGAATGTTGCGGGGACTAGTCGGGGGACAGAGTGATGGTCCGAGTTAGAGCAGTAGTAGTCCTCACTATTTCTGATAAATAGTGTGATAATAATTGTAATGAGGACTTAGTTTGAATCTTAATATTTTCTACATATTTGTATTGAGACTCACAGTTGTGTGGTCGTATTTTGCACGACCGTATGATATAAAGTTTGTATTTGAATTCTGTACCATGTATTTGGCGACTCAGAATGGGTTGGGTTGAATGGACCTATTCTGGGGGCGTCACAAGGGTGGTGTTGCCGAATACATCCATGAGTTGTTCATGGATGTTAACACACCTTGGGTCAACGTTGATTTCGTATTGTTCCCCATTCATATGTCATCGCTGGATCACTGGTTTTTGCTGACATTTGACGTGCATCGCAGACGTTTAACAGTTTATAATTCTCTGCAGCCAAACAGGAAAACAATGCAGACAAAAATTTCAGATGTTTGTGAGCCCTATATCTTCATCCTACCCACAATACTGCGTAAGAGTGGTTTTTGGAGGAATAGGTCTGATATTGACTTCAGTAGTGAACCGTATCGTAACAAGGATGAAGATGATATAATTGAATTGGAATTTGCAGAAAGGGTACCTGAACAAACTGAGGGGTAAGGTTTACATGGTTTACATTTATTTAATTATTAACATATAGCATGATTTTAGTTTTGATGTTTGTTTTATTTTGTTTGTTTGTGCAGTGATTGTGGGATGTTCACAATTTATTTTGCTGAGCATGTCATTCACCAGAAGTTTGCTGAAATTCCTATTCCATTCTCCATTCCAAAGTATCGAAAGAAATTATGCACAAACCTGTACATGCATGTTAAAAATAAACAATTAGAGGGATATGAGTCTGATAGGGAATTTTCAGGAAGATTTGTACCAGATTTTTTTGATTAGTTCAGTTCTCATTGTATTTTTCTTATAAAATGTGTTTCGTACATTGATTTTGTTGGATATCCATAACCATTTGTTATGGTTAGTGAGTTTTTAATGTTTGGTGCAGCTTATGTAAATGTTATTACAGTTTTTAATTATATCACCAGATGTTTGACATTGTTTGTTGGTTCGTATTTGTTACTTATAAGTTATTTGATACATTTGTTTGAAAGATGCCGTGGGGTAACCAAACATGTATAGAAGGGTAACTATTTTATTTTTTTTAGTAACCAGATAGTTATAAGCTTGTATCAGTATAAATATCAAGTGTTAAAAGTAATGTGAGTGTGCCCCATTTATATAGCTTATGGATACTTATAAATTACATAGCTATAGAAGTTATTTGGAAATGGTCAGTTGGTAGATAAACATGCATGTATAGGTAACCATTTTAATTTTTGTGAGTAACCAAATACACATAAAAATGCTTCAGAACAGTTTCCATCAGCTATTTCAGTTGTAATGTTATGTTGGTTTTCAAACCTTATATATAAGGTAACCATTTTAATTGTTGTTAGTAACTAGATTGTTAAAGCTTGTTTCTGGCCTGTTATCAATATTAAATGCATATAATTTATTTATACCATATCATCATGACTGAATCAGAAACTCCAATCAAGATTTTCCATTTATATATATGATGGTCACTTATAGATTTTTTTTAAAAAAATGATAGTTTGAGATGTGAAGTTGGTATCCAAACATGCATGGATGGGTAACCATTTTTGTTTTGTTAGTAACCATATTATTGAAAGCTTATATTGGAAAATTTATCAAGTGCTAAATGTACAGGTGAGAGTTATCATTTATCCAGCTGATGGATACTTATAAATTACATAGGTATAAAAGGTATGTTGGAAATGGTCAGTCGGTAACTAAATATTTATATAGAGGTAACCATTTTATTTTTGATGAGTAACCAAATGTACATAACAATGTTTCAGAATTTTTACCAATTGTTTAATGTATATGTTTGCTTTATAACGATAAATCATGATAGAATCAGAAATCAAAATATTAGTTAATATTGTGCAACACAAGTCTTAGTATTGTACATCATCAAAAAGGTTACCAACTATCTGGTTAATGGTTACTCACAGTAAACAACAATACATTTCTGTATTTACACTCTTGTTGATAATGTAATATATCAGACATATTTTGGTCTTAAAATTGGTGGATTATTGCATGTTTTTCTGTTGTGTCCCTTTTCTTGGCACATGCTGCATTTGTTTTGAATTTTGTTTTCAGATCCGTGCTTGTACCTCCCTAGCTTTGGTCTTCCAGCTGGTCTTCTTGAGTTTGGTGGTCTTACACATATTTTCTTACTTCTTCTGGCACATCCCAGTTCTCCTTGTCATCTAATGGCATGATGGACGTTGAATATGTGTCTACCAAAGTTGTTTTTAAATAGTTTTTTGAGCAAAATTCATAACAGTTCAGATTCCTCTTGCTGATAAAAGCAGCAGCGTGCGGACAAGGCATCTCATGGTACTGAAATTTACGGCATGTGCATGACCTTTGTTCGATGTCAATAATATATTATTTGGTGACATCGTAAACAGTGAAGATCAATAGGTTTGATGTCTCAACCTACAACACAAATTAAGTGTGTCGTTAGTATGTATAAATGTTTAGTTTGTTTACATCTAAAGAATGACAGTTATACGTAATGTTGGTAACATTACCAGCATAAACAGGTAACCATAACTCAATTAAGCAGTAACCAAACCATAATATGATAGTAACCATAAGAGAGTTTAATGGTAACCAAAACAGAAACACACATGTAATCAAACATAGTTTAGGTAACTTATGTATACCAAACAATTACAGAGTAACCATAACAAAATATAAAAGTAACCATAAAATGAACATAATTTAAAATGATATGATAATAAACAATAATAGTTTAGATTGCATAAAATGATAGTGAAGCAAACCAGACCCATATACAATCCTGGCTCACCTTAGTATAATATTACCAGCATAATATTCTAAGCATATGAAGGTAACCATATCATAATAAAGCAGTAACCAAAACCATAGTATGACAGTAACCAATAAATGAATCTTCAGTTGTAATAATTTAAAATTTGTATTTGTTACCTTAAATTTCTTTGATTTAGTGATATTTGATTGCAACTTTGCCTCAGCTGTCGTGGAAAGTGTAGTGAATGTTGACATGGCTGCTTGTTTGTTTGTGAAATACCATCTTTGAATCATACAACGGATGCATTCAATCATTGTTGTAACTGGAAGTTCCCTGATCTCCTTGATTGCATTGTTGATAGATTTCGCTGTGTTTGAAGTCATTGTCGAGTACCTGCTTACAGTCCCATGGAGCCTCGTGCACTTCTCCAACTTGACCTCTTCCTCCAAATATGTCCTTATTCGAACATCAATTGCATCAAGTTCAACCATGTGTTTGTTGAATTGTTCAATGGTGTAAGTTCTACAAGCCCCATTGTACGCCTATTTGAGTTCTTCTCCTCTCTTTCTGAATCTGTTTTTTATATTTTTCAATACATGATATGTACACGAAGCATGCATGACATCGGGGAACACAAAATTCAGTCCCTGTACAATGACTTCATGTCTATCTGAAATAATGCATTGGCCTTCCCTAACTCCACAAACATTTCTCAAATTTACGAAAAACCATCTCCAAGATTATTCATTTTCGCTGTCAACTACTGCAAAAGCAACCGGAACAATGTTTCTGTTTGCATCCTGCGTGCTTGCTGTCAGGAGTGTGCCCCCGTAGGTTGATTGTATGAACGTGCCATCAATTACAATGATTGAAAAACAATGATGCCATGCTTGAATGGATGCTCCAATGGCAAAGAATAGATATTTGAAACGACCATTTGCTTCCAACTCCAGGGATGTGACGGAACCTGGTATGAAATTGTAGCAATGTCATTATAGTTCAAGTAGCAGACGATATCCAAACTAGTAGCAGATGATAACCATTTATATGTTCAATTGTGTGCAACTAATTACGATAATATTATTTTCAACACAGTGCATATGGTGTCCAGAATGTAATTAAATTATGTTATTGTCAGTATCACATTATTGTCTGGTTACTTCTTTATCATGTTATGGTTACTGTTATCTTATGATTTGGTTACTGTTATTGTGCACTCAATGTGGGATTTTGGTCACTTTTACATAGTGTTGTTGATACTATGTAATTGTTTAGTTTACATGTTCTGGTTACTATCAACAATGGTTTGGTTACTTATTTAATATGGTATGGTTATATGATAGCAACCAAAAACTAATTTGTTATACTGTTTTCTTTACTGTCATATAACTGTTTGGATACGTATTTATTATATTTTGGTTACTGTTATCTTATGATTTGTCTAATATCATTGTATCCAAACCTGTACATAATGGTAATCATGTTATTTTTTGCTAGTAACCAGACAGTTATACATGTATATATTTCAGACAGTTTCCATCAGCTATTTCAGTTGAAACGTTAGGTTAGTTTCAAAAACCTAATATACGGTAACCAATTTAGTTTTTGTTAGTAACCAGATAGTTATAAGTTTGTTTATGGCATGTTATCAATTGTTAAATGTATATGTTGGAATATAGCTGGTAACTAATCATACATAATAAGGTAACAAATTCATTTGTATTGCGTATCTAACTAATTAGATAAACAAATAAAGTGTTTTAGAGTGTTACCTGGATTTGTTTTCTCCAACATGTGTAACCATGATGGGATCAATGAGTAGTCATGTGGACTTCATCTCACCTTCTCCAATGCTTTCTCCTTTGATCTCCATGCTTTTTGGTAAGAGATAGACACATTATACTCTGTCATCATGTCCTCCACAATATCGGTTGGTGTGTATATTTTCTTCAGATTTGTTAATCTGTGCATTATGCATTCACTAACCAGCTCACTATTTGCCTGTCTGTGGTCTCCCAGCAGTACGTTGACTTAACACGTGTGGATGTCATTGAATGCTCTCACCTTGAACATACTGGTTTTTCGAAACCTTGATGCTCTCATCTTCCATCTGCAATTTTCATTGTCTATGCACATTAGCACGAGGTCTCTACAACTTGTTCGTTCAACTTTGTGTTGTCTGTTTTTCTTGATTGAATGCAGCCTCATTGCTTGTGATAGGATTTTTTTGTCTTTGTAAGTTTGATGTACCTTTACTTCACGTACATTCGGATCTGTTATGACATCATCAGATCGTTCTTGTGTGTATGAAATGTCATTTTGTCTGTCTTGTTGTTGTTCAATAACTTCTATGGCAAGCTGATAAGCATATTGCGTTCCAATTTGGCAATATTGTGTTGCTAGCGGTACAAGTTCTGAATTCAACTGTGTTGATCTGATAGGCGTTACATCGTGAATTCTAGTTTCTTCTACATTTATCAAGTTATGAAAGATTGTTGTGCGTCCCCTGCTTTGTTCATTCTCTATAATCAGTGGGAATTTACCTTGTTCATCAGATTTTCGGCTGACTTCCATAAAGAAGCTAGAGGTAGTTTCATCTGATATACTGATCGGTGGAATGTCGCTTCTAATCTGACATTTGATTGACAATGTTGTTGTGTTCGTGTCTAGCCGTATTGCACTGCATACCAAGCTTTGCATTTCTTTGAACGTACTAGTTGATGGAACTAGTAGGCCGGTAACTTCAAAATTGTTGTATTGGTTATTGTCAGTCCACGTTCCGTTGAAATAAAGTACAACTGGAATCATCTCCATTGTCTGACAACTGGATAAACATTGAACAGTAACCAATATACATGTAATTAGTAACTAGAACATAAAACACATTTTTAAATGCATTTTATAATCAGAACAATGAATCTGTTATATATTTTAAGTCCAACAGTTGTATGAAGGTAACCAACTTAGTCAATAAGCAACCATCCATATAAAACAAAAAAGTATAAAACTTACTAATATTATACAGTAACCAAATCAATATTATACAATAACCAAATTAATATTAGACAGTAACCAACATACATATATTTAGTAACCATAACATAAAACACATGTTTCATTGCATTTTACAGTCAAAACAACCAGTGTAGTAAGCAAAGTAGTTAATAAGTAACCATCTATATAAAACAAGTCAGTTTAAAAGACAATAATAGTAACTGGCAACCGAATCAACATTATACAGTAACCAAATATATAGTAGACAGTAACCAACTCATATATACTTAGTAACAAAAACATATAGTCAATTTTTTCATACATGTTACTTTGTGACCAATTAGAAATACAACAGTTGTATAAAGATAACCAATGTATCTATTAAGTAACCATTAATATAAAAAATATCTATAACCAAATCAACATTATACAGCAACCAAATTCAGATTACACAGTAACCAAAATATATATACTTAGTAACCATAAGATAAACTATATTTTTACAGATCAACATTATACGCTTAGTAACCAGAACCTAAAACACAGTATACAGCAACCATATCCAATGTAGACAGTAACCAATATGTGTCTACTTAGTAACCAGCAATATCAAACATATTATTCCATGCAGCTTACAACCAGTACACTCAGTAATAAAATTCAAAAACCAAATCAATATTATACAGACACCAAATCATCATTATACAGTAACCAAATATGTTGTTATTAGTAACCAATATAAATAATTATAATCAGACTATAAAACACATTGTTACATGAATTTTGCAATCAAAATACTCAGTATATTGACCTTATGACTAATTAAAGTCCGAACAAATCATTGAAGGTAACCAATACATGATAATTTACTAATTACGAGTAAATATATGAGAATATATTTAAAAACAAATGTAGCAGTATACAAATCTGTAAAAAATCAATCACTAATCAACAAAATTTATAGTATTAATGTTTCTGGTATCCGATCATAACTCGAAAACATAAACATCTTGTTTACTTACATGTGAAATTTCGTAATCACTGATCGCATATCTCAAATTTGCTTTTGTTCGTGATTGTTATGCTGTTATGGAAACTTCGAAGGTTTGTTTGGTAACAATTGTGTCGTTTGTTGATTTCGCCGGTATCAAATGTTCGGCATATTTCGTTTTCCGATCTGCAAAATTCGTTCCGTTGTTTTCGTGTTAGTTTGAATTTGGGATGTTAGTTGATTGTCGATATCATAAAGTTCGGTAACTGACGTGTATGAAGTTAATGGTCCTTAATTGTAGGTAGTATTAATTGTCAAAATTAAGATTTGCGGTAGTTTTGTAATTATTTTTTTGATGTATAATTATTGTAATTACTTTCTAAATGTTGTATAGTAATGTAAAAGACCCTTCTTTAAATGTGTATGGTTATTGTAAATAATATGCCCTTACCTACCTCCCATTTGTTGCACAAAAAAGAGTTCGTTTTTCTCTTTTGTTCCTTTATAATTAAATAGTACTTGAATACTATTAGCTACTAATATAATTAGGCATCTAGTTTATCTTCAAGCTAAAATTTGATTATTCAAAATTTGTTTATAAGTTTAATTACTTAACTATTTTAACATTAAGGGGCTGTTTGATAAAAACTGAATGAATCTGAATCTGAATGAAAAAAGTTGTTTGATAATTGATACGTCTGAAATATCTGAATAACAGTCTTTTACTATTTTACCCCTTTAAACTATGCTGAACAAGTATATAATTTTGACTAGACGTATTTAAAAAAAATTAAATATAATATTCATTGTACAACAAATAAAAATAAATAATTCAAACAAATTATCAAATAAAATATTAAATAATTCAAACAATTTTAACGCAATTTTCATAGAAAATAAGAAATGTAACGAGTTAAACAAACATGTCAACATAATAATAAAATTAAATTAATTTCAATAAGTCACTTTATAGTTCAAGAGCAATTTGGTCACGTAAATTGTTCATATATTGTATGCCTTGACCATATATGTATTTAATCTTTTTCCTTATATATTGTGTGATGCAATGCATTAAAATAAATATTTTTAAAAAAATTATTAAAACTTTTTATAAAATAATGCGTACATATATAGGGTGGGTTTTGCAACTACTTGACAAGCAAAACCGATTGAGAAAACGATGAAACTGTAAAGAGCAATTATCAAATAGCCGACCCAGAGGGTGGTTATGCTAATTATAGGGGGATGATCTTTGATCTTGTTGGTTTTCTGAGTTTTGGGTTTGGGGGCAACATCCGTAAAAACCCATTCAAACAGTCAGCTTGTTTATTCAGCCGAAAAATTGTGGCTTATTCGGTCGGAAGAAATTGGCCCATTCAGATATTAAAAAATGATAATCAAAAAGACCTGAATGACTGAATCACTCAGATTCAGAGTCATTCAGTCTTATTCAGACCGAAACAGACAGGGCCTAAGCTTAAGCTAATTTATATCCATAATTGTCCAATAAACGAAGTTATCCATTATAAGTTAAAGACGTATATATGTACGTACGTAATTATTGTGGTTTACATTTATTTCCGCATCTTACTATATACGAGACTTGAGATACACGTTATGATTCACTATTGACAACTATATATATGCATGCTGCGATATATATAAGATGAATTTTATCTCCACTTGGTTGCAGCCTGCATGAAACATGCTGTTCCTTTTCACTGTGCCTAGCTATGACTATCCAAAGATGTTTTTTTTATAGCATAAATAGCTTACATGTAGACTTTGATTTCATATCAAAAAGTTGTGCTCTTCTCTTTTAGCTTAATTAGATTTCTTCCTTCTACTGCTACTCGCTCCTGAGTCAGAATTATAATGGGGAGCCTTGCAATATTAAATATTAAGGATGGTGTTCCTTCTTATGCTTGTTGGGTGGCTCTTTATATGGGTTTTGTTGCCAACAAAACTTTACAAACAAACATGGACTCCCAAGCTAAATAGCAACCTCAATTCTACCTACTTTTTAGAACAAGGTTAATTATTATTATAATTCCTTTAGTGTGTGTGTGTGTGTGTTTGTCTGTGCGCGCGGGCGTGCATATGTATTTAATTAGCCTTTCAGTTTTTCCCTAATAAAAAGATTACTATGTACTTGAATATTCAATTTAAGCTGATCTTAAAAATTTTCAGGTACAAATCTTCTGTTATTCACATTCCCAATAATGTTCATTGCTGCTTTCGGCGGTGTTTATCTCCATTTTCAGAATAGTAATAAGAAGTCCAATTCTGAAAGGTTTGTATCATATATATATATATTGACAAGCTCTTTTTAAGTTATTAGTTATGTGCTTGATGCATATCTTGATCATATATAATCTTGGTATTAATTAATCCAACTATTTTGAGCTGCCTGCAGTGTCAGTACTAGTAGTACAACTGTCATTAATAAAAGCCGACGTCTGGCGTTTTTGAAACGTCCGATACTTGTGGTGGCTCCTCTGGGGATTGTTAGCATAATGGAGCTCACATTTGCACTCATGTTTGTTGTGCTTATGATCTGGTCTCTTGCAAATTACTTGCATGTCAGCTTTGGTGCCCTTCATATGCATAAACAAGGAGAGAAAGTGTATGTCTTAATCTCTCTTCGTCTGCATGGAAAACCCGAGTTATATATAATGCTATACCACTACCACACGTACTGGCTTGCTTTACCTTTTTAATTAGATCGATATATATTACTCCCTTAATTTGTTCCACAAAAGAAGTCAATTACAAAAAACTTCTGCAAATGGAATATAGGCTTGGCTTGTGTGAGATAATTAGTTTGTTGTGATTGTGATTGGCAGGTGGGAAGCCAAGTTTCGTAGCGTATCGTTGAGACTTGGATATGTTGGTAACTTAACCTGGGCATTTCTGTTCTTTCCGGTGACACGGGGTTCTACAATTTTGCCTCTTGTTGGCCTCACATCAGAGTCTAGTATCAAGTACCATATTTGGCTTGGCCACCTCTCAATGATCCTCTTCTCTGTTCATAGCGTAGGTTTCTTCATTTACTGGGGCATGACTACTCAAATGGTCGAGGTATACAGACATTTGCTTGGCCAATATATCTGTAGTTATATATGTTAACTCTACATAATTTAATCTTGCATGCAGTATGTTTTTTTAATTTCTTTTCGCTGGACAAGTCTATTTATTAAAATTTGATTTCTAGCGGCCAATTGCTTGTTGGTTTTTTCACATGAAAAGAAAGAATCCTGACCCCTCCTTTAAGGGGCAGAGGTAGAAATTGATTCATCCCCAACTAGTTTGCGGTTAAGCCTGAACTGAGTCGACTTGTATAATTAGAATTTCTGCTATTACTCTTTTAATTGTGTATAATTTTTTCAAAAGTTATTACCAATAGTACTACACAGTTGAATCTGAACTTGAGCCAAGGTTTCAGTATATTCTAGCTTGTTCAGTATTTACATATATATTGATGGATTATGTAGGCATATAGATGGTTCAGTAATTCTAAGATGCATGCACTATATCATTTCCTGGTATATATATCAAGTACTCTTTAAGCCCAAAAATAAGTATACTACAGAAAATTAACAAGCTAGTTTTAATAGGCACACTATTATTTGGATCAAACCTATATATGAAAAGAGAGATTAAGATAAGTAACTACTGGGATCGATCGGATCATATATTTAATTTATGCTTTTACACTACGTACGTGAACATGCATTTATTTCATTGACAATGCATGCAGGCGCTAGAATGGAGCAGAACTTATGTGTCGAATGTAGCTGGAGAGATGGCATTTGTGGTATCATTAGCAATGTGGGCAACCAGTTTTCCTGGCTTTAGGAGAAAAATGTTCGAGCTTTTCTTTTACTCGCACCATCTATACACTGTCTACCTCTTGTTCTACATGCTGCATGTTGGTGTTGCCTACTTGTGCATGATTCTTCCCGGGATTTTCCTCTTCCTCATCGATCGATACCTAAGATACTTACAATCAAGACGTAGGGCTATGTTAGTTTCAGGGCGCGTACTGCCTTGTGACGCCTTGGAACTCAACTTCTGCAAAACTCCAGGTGATCATGCCAAAACTCAAATACAGATTTCTTAACATGAAACATATACTAATATATCCTAAATTCCCCAACTGTTTTGCTTTTTCAAATTTTATCAATTTCTATTGATAGGATTGAACTACAGTTCCTCGAGCATTATGTTTGTGAATGTGCCTAGCATTTCAAAGCTGCAGTGGCACCCATTTACCGTCACTTCCAACTGTAAACTGGAGCCAAATATGCTTAGCATTCTCATTAAAAGCGAGGGAAGTTGGTCTAAGAAGCTTTACCAAGAGCTTTCTTCTCCGCCAGACCATCTAGACATCTCTGTTGAAGGACCATATGGTCCTACTTCATCTCATTTTCTAAGGTCGGTCGGTCGGTCAGTTTTATCTGGCTGTAAAAAGGGTAATTTTAGTTTCACTCTCTCTCTCTCTCTCTATATATATAAACTACTTTCTTTAATTCCTCCTATTTACAGGCACGAATCTCTGGTGATGATCAGTGGAGGGAGTGGCATCACTCCTTTCATCTCCATTATACGCGAGGTCATGTATCAAAGCACACAACCCAACAGCAGAACTCCAAAACTTGTCCTCGTTTGTGCTTTCAAGAACTCCTCTGATCTCACAATGCTACACCTTTTGCTTCCAATATCTGGAACACCCTCAGATCTTTCGAAAATGCAGTTTCAGATAGAAGCCTATATCACTCGAGAGGGCGAGATCATTCCCACGGCAAACACCCAAGAACTCGTCCAAACTGTATGTTTTAAGCCAAGTCCATCCGACTCGCCTATCTCTGCAGCCCTAGGCCCAAACAGCTGGCTTTGGCTTAGCGCCATAATCACACTTCCTTTATCATGTTCCTACTCCTGTTGGCCATCGTCACTCGCTACTACATCTACCCATTAATTGATCATGATAGTGATCATATGCTGCCTTACCATTACAGCTTCAGAATTTTGTGGGATATCTTGTTGGTATGTATCTGTATATTAACAAGCGCTAGTGCAATTTTCCAGTGGCAAAAGAGAAGAAATGCCAAGGAAGGGAAACAAATCCAGAACATGGAAATGCCAACTCCAACATCATCATCATCACCTGCAGGAACATCTGCATGGTTATATGGTGGAGATAGAGCAGATCAGCTTGAAAGCCTCTCCTACCAGTCTATTGTTCAAGCTACCAAGGTGCATTCTGGTGAAAGGCCTGATCTCAAGAGTAAGTACGCTAGTGGTGTTGTGACAGATAATTAATAATCTATATGTCTCGATCAAAGATATGCAGAACTAATCTGATTAATGCCAAATTTTCATAAATGTGACCGTTTGTTAACATTGATATATGTAGGTATACTGTTTGGATGCAAAGGACCAGACGTTGGTGTCTTAGTGTGTGGCCCAAGGAAAATGCGACACGAAGTTGCGAAAATATGTTCTTCTGGTTTGGCAAAGAATCTGCACTTTGAGTCCATTCGCTTTAACTGGTGATATATATATATATATATATATATATATATATATATATATATATATATATATATGCTTGTGGATAGCTTGTAAAAACAATAAAAAGGGTATATATATATATATAAAAACTAAAAAATGTCAATAGTTCTGTTTTATGAGTAGCACCTTATGCATGAACAATTATATTTCTTTGCAGTTGGTACAAGACGACCTTTCATGAGATTTTGGTGAACTAGGGCGAAAAATGAAAATGGGATCATTTTCGTTCAAAAAAAAAATATAAAAATAAATAAATAAAAAGTAAGTTCGACTAAAACAAAATATATGATAATTTCGACTATAACAAAATATATGAGAAGTTCGACTAAATAGTTTGACTACAAAAAAATATATGAGAATATGTACATTTATTGAAATATACTTCTTCTAGTATTCTTAGAGGCAAACTCTTCAATCAAATGTTCAAAATCAAGTTTGTCCAGCATATCATTCTCAATGCACATGGTTGCAAACCTATTTAATTTTTCTTGTGTCATAGTCGACCGCAAGTAATTTTTTAACAATTTCAACTTTAAAAAATTTCTTTCAGTAGATGTCAATGTCACATGAATAGTTAGTTATACTAGAAAAACAATCCAAAGCAAAGCTTTATAAACTCATGACGGTGCAAGATTGTTGATTTTTTTTTTTGTCTGGGAGTGTTTGCACAGTTTTATGTAAACATCTTTTTATAAAAAAGAAAGAAAGAAAAGAAAAGAAAAGAAAAGACGACAAATACTATCTATATTTGAGGTTTGTAAGGAATCTTTATGACTTCATATAAAGCCAACCTCTGCGGCCAGCCAGAAAGAAAGAGTATGATAAACGGTTGAGGACAAAGGAATAAAAATGGAAAAAAAAAGAAGTTGAAAATTCTCAGCAGTACCAAAGAAAAGAATCAAACATATATATACACCCCCATGCAACCCAACCCAGTCCCAAAGAAGGAAGATTCTCAGCATGACAGCTTTTAAATTCCCATCTCAACGGATTTACTCATACAGATATGAGATCAAATGTAGGTTTTTTTTAAATTTTTTTTTTGTGAAATATCTATCTTTTTTTTCTTTAAATTAAATGAGAATCCAATTTCCGAATGATGGAAGTACAGTTGTGCTAAGATCCTTGACTTTGAGAGCAGATTCTCTGTCTCCATTTTTTCTGTCTCCTTGTGTTCTCTCACTTAAATATTGACATCTGTCTTCTTTTTTAATTTTAAAATTATTTGGTGTTAAGTAAGAGAACATGTGTCAATATTTAAGTGAGGGGACACAAAGAGACAAAAAAATGGGGACAGAGGATCTGCTCTCCTTGACTTTGGATCTACGGTTCCATTTTGGTCGCAAGCTGACGTGTCATGTCTATATCGATAACCTAAAGGACTAATATGTAAATTCACACAAGTTGTCTTGCTTAAAAGAAAAACCAACAAAAATAAATCCAAAACCACAACAAATAAATATAGGAAACTCATATTTTTCACATATTAAAATAAATTTTTTTGATCGGTCTCTATCATGTGAAGGTAAAATTCACTCATTATTCATGTGAAAACTTGCTCATTATTATAAAAATATCAATTACCTAAATTTAAAATTATGGTCCCTATAGGTGGAAAGAGAAGTAAATAAATAAAATTATATTTCTTTTCGTCCCTTAAAAACTAATTAAAAATATAAATATTTTTATTTTAAAAATAATAAAATAAATATATAAAATAAGAGTAATTAAGTTATTTAAATATTTATTAATAGAAAAAATTATTTATTATCATTAAAATAAATTTAATTATTTTTAGTACCTGTCTAAATTATATTTTGCTTCTCTTTTTGCAAGCCCTCAAAAGTCATCGTCAATTGTAAGTCTTTAGCTCATTAGCTGACTATAATAACTTTCCCTTCCTTCCCTTCCCTCCGGCATCTCTCTCCTCTCACACCGGCCAGAATAATCCTCTCCCTTTGTTTTTTCACTCTCTTAGATATTAGATTCTGCTTATGTATCCGATCATTGTTGTATAGGTAATCTATTCTTCTTCGTGGTATAATTTTTGTGGGTTCTCAATCTCTATCTGACTATCTGATCTGCTTCTTTGGAGTTGGTTTACCTGTATGGCTGTATCTATATCTATATGTATATGCAGATCGGATTGTTTTTGTCAGGACCAATTTCACGTTTTTCGGTGGTTTAGAAATCGAGTAGATGTTAAAGTTTGATTCTTTACTCCTTTTTGTACTTCATTTATACAGTATTCGTTCATTTGCCTATAAATTAGAACAGAATAGCACTAGATATGTTTTCGGGAAATGCTTTTTACAATTAGAATGGGGGAAAAAGGTATTTTTTGTCAATATTTTATTTTGGGCACTTATTTTACTCTTTAAATAAGTTTTTTTTTTGGCTAGATTTGGAGACCAGGGCTGTCAAAATTGTTTCTTAAATGAATTTGTAATCCTTGTGTGGATAAATTATCTGGGGTGAATTTTTTCTTTTTAGTAAAATCTAGTTCATTAATGCAATTTTTCTCTCATTTACTGTACAACTGCTTTCTGTCTTGGGTATATTTCATTTTACAGTGTTTTTTAAGCTGCCAAATCTTAAAGGATATCAGGAAGAAAAAAAATAGTTCCTGAAAGTTTTTATATTTTGGTTAGATTCATTGTGTGCCCTTCTTTATTCTCTATGGAATTCTATTGTTTTAGTACATTTTGTATAAAATAATTTCCCAGATTTTCACCTCCTTGCTTTTGTGGTTGCAAATTAGTATGTGTAGAGTTGCGCTCAATTTCTTGTTCTTCTTCACCTTTAGTTACATTCTCAACCAAATTACTGATTCTTTTTCAGTTATTTATGTTGCAGGGTTCCCGGTCTTTTACAGCTAAACTCTGTGTAAAAAGATTGTTGAAGCTGCACAGGTCTGCCGAAATACCAACATTGCTTAAATACATAGGAATATATAATAAGATATTAGGTGGCTTTTGGAACTTGAAAAGAATTTAAGGAGAGCATACAAAGACTTCACCATCACATTTGCTACAGATAAAGAACCATGCCTAATTCAGGAAAAGAAGAGGTGTTTATCTCAATTATAAATTACTGCTGGATTAAATTACTAAATAGTTTTATAAATTCTTTAATATTGACGAATTCATCTTGAATTGGCAGACTGGGGTTATTGCCTGGCAGTCTAGTAATTGTTCTGCAGGTGTTCCAATCAAGAAAAGGAAGTTCCCATTGGTTCGGCCTCCTTCACCTCCCCCACAAGAACCACCTTACCTTTCTTTGGCTGAGAATAAAAGTTCTAGCCCCTCCCAAGAGTCATCTCCTTCAAATGCTGGCATTGAAACAAGTTCTCTTGGAAAATCTAATGCAAGCAAGAATTCATTTTTAGAGATTGAAAAGGAAATCGCTGCTGATACAAATGTTAACTTGGTCGGATTCAGTGTTAACCTTTCTAGTGGAAAACCTCAAGCCCCAATCCCGTCCATTTTCTGGGAGTCGTTGGACACTGCTGACAGAAAGGAGAAGCCTTTTATAGCTGTGCACCAGAACATGACAGGAATCACTAAGCTTGATTCGGCTCCTAATGAAGATTCTGCTGGGCAGGTAACGAAAAAAGTACCTAGCAAACTGCAGGTTGGGAGGGATTGTACACCTGAGCTATTTGGGACGAATACTGAGTTGTCATTAGGACCTAGGGAACCCCTTGTTCCTGCATTGATGGCTGGTCAGAGTAGCAATGGCAGTAATCAGATCCCTGATATATTTGATCCTTCTTCACTGTGTTTGTCTTTAAGTCAGGATAAATGTGCAGGCAGATACGAAGGTGGCAGTGCCAGCACTCATGTCCATCCTAATAGGTCGAACTGGGATCTGAATACATCAATGGGCGCATGGGAAGAACCTGTTGGTGATGGTCCAGAAATTGTTGGTGTTAGTGGGTTTAAAATGCCTGGTTGTATACATGGTATGGAGCCTTTAATAAGCTCAACTGCAGTGCTTGGAGTTGTTAGTGATGTGAGGGAACAGGTTACTGGGGCGGCTGACAGAATTTCCAATTTCTCCATGTCATCTTTGCCCCAAAGTGAGCAATGTAGATCTGAAGACTCCCTTCATTTAAGCCTGTCTACATTTGCTCAGCCAAATTTCAGTGGGGAACACTGTACTTCATCAGCTAAAGTAGATTTAGGCACAGTTCTACCCAATTCAAAAATGGTGGAAGGGTTGGTTTCTACTGGAAATATGAGTTCTGTTGGCTGTGACACTGTAAAATCTGAATCCTTTGATGAAAATGCCAAACGTGATTGTCCTGGAGCTAGAGGCAATCCCATGGGATTATCGGATTTTGCGAACAGAGGCTTGGTAGAGAGGTGCAGTATAAAAGCTGTTAGTTCTCCAAATGTTAGCCCTGAAAAAGTAGTTGAACTGTAGATCAATAAAGTCTGAACCAGTGCAAGAGGGTAATGAGAAAAAACAAGTGGTATCACACACGTCAGTTGAAAAGGTTGCTCTGTGTCAAGAGAACGTTTCTTCTTCTTTGGTGATGGCTCTAGAGACCAAGAAGTCATGTCCTTCAGATTTTCTTGCTTGTTTAGAGTTGTCTACAGGTGGGGATGCATCAATTCAATTAAAATATTCTACTTACTAGAGAAAAAGTCCCTATTGACACTGATACAATTCAGGGGTCCTGTAAAATGGTTGATCAGGCTGCTGCAGAAATGGATTTTGCATCACTGGAACATAAAATTAAAGAATCAAATACACCAGAGGGTATGATTCGTTCTGGTGGTCCAGAAGATGCAAATGGTGATGATCCTGAGAGATGCAGATTGGAGGCAATGGATTATGGTCCCCTAAATTCTTGCAGAAATAGTGAGAGTTCTGAAAGCGAGGAGGAAAATATAAACATATTAGCTGATATACTGGAAGAAGATTCTTATGGGTTTGATTCGGTGTCAGATGGTAATCATGATGTAGTCGCACACAAGAATTCAGAAGGTAGGCATGATGGCAGAGAAGATGAGTATGAAGATGGCGAGGTCCAAGAAGCACAAGTACCTTTAGCTACAGAAGTACCAGTGGAAGATAGGGAGGAAGAAAAGATCATTCATGGTGATTGTGATGATAAAATCTCAGAAGCTGCTGATTTTCCTGGTGATGGTAGTACTGCCCGAGCCCCTACCGGAAATGATTGTAAAGTTGAAGAGCATAGGGAAATAAGTGATGATCATTTTGAAGAATGTTTTGATGCTGTCCTTCATAAGGAAGCTGATCAGGTCATAGATAGAGGTTTTTCTTTGCCAGAATCATCAACAGTTGAAGAGGCAACACCCAGCGCTGATGAAAAGAGGCCCATACAAACCACTCAAAGAATACAACCTGATCTATCAGGAAGGAATGATATTCAGAAGGGCCATGATACAGAGGAATTATCTGATGGAGCAACTAATGGAGGTCAAGGCATTGAAACAGTCGTCAGTCAAATTACAAATGTGAATATCCAAGGACCCGACACAACTGAAAAGGTTGATCCAACTTTACCAAAGACAGAATCATTTGTTAATGACAAGGATGCTGCCAAAGATGCTAACACTGGAGGTAGTCGGACCCGGATTATAAATTTATCTCGAGCTTCTAATGTGACATCTCCTTGTAAACTCAGATTTATTCCTGACAGGCCATTGTTATCAACAAACGGAAGGGAAAGATATGCTAATTTTGAGGGAGAAAAAGTACATCTACGAAGAAATAGGTGATTACGCACTGCATGACTGCTGCTTGCTGCTTGTTTTATCTGACCCTCTTCACCCTTTCTGCCTTGTTTTATTGACTTTTTTATTTTTATTCTTTTATTTTGGCATTTTCCAGAGGTGAGTTCTATGCTGATGGCCCTCGAAGATTTGATAGGGATAGATTTCAAGATCAACCATTCAGAAACTCTAGAATGAATTTTGTGCGAGGAAGAGGGAGGGGTTTCAGGCAACACGGTGAATGGGATTCTGATCGTAACTTTGGTGAAGAAATTTATAATGGTCCAGGTGATTATCGATTTCCCAGACACAAACGTGGTTCTGATGGTGGTGATGCAGAGCGTGAAGGTAATGGTTATGGTATTGCTCCAAATAGGGATGTAGGCATGGGCAGGAGAGAAAGGAAGCAAATGAGTGATGAACTGCGTTCATTTCGTCATCCATCCTCAAGGAAGTTCTCTCCTGGAAGTAGGGATGGAACTGGAACAAGGGGTAATCAATTGGTCCAAAGTTATCCAGGAAATGGTAGCCCAAGTAGATGCACCGGTGAACATGATTCTAACTTGGTCGGACTTGGGCATGGTGAGAAATTCATGAGGGGTTTGCCCGAAGATGTTAAAGATCCCATGTTCTTTCGTCCTCGGCCTACGAATGAGGGATTGGATGGCTTCTCTACTGTCCAGAGAAGGGGTCTTCCTCGAATTAGATCAAAATCCCCAGAAAGATCCAGAACACGCTCCCCTGGCCCATGGTCATCTCCTAGAAAAAGAGCTGATGGTTTTAGCGGATTTCCAGAATTAACTAACCACAGATCTCAAACCATATACAGGATGGAGAGGATAAGATCTCATAATCGCCCTTGTTACACTGAAGAAATAGTTCCTAGAAGGTGTGGCTCTCCTCCCTATAGGGCGCGGTCTTCCAATCTTTTAATGAATATGGATTCTGGAAGGATAGGTCAATCGAGGTCTGCTAATCCTAATAAGAGGAGGCCATTTGACAGGGTTTTACCTGGAAATACTAGGAGATTTGATTTTATTGATCCTCGAGAAATGGACAGATAATGATGAATATGTCAGAGGGCCAATTCGGTCTGGTAGATTTAATGAGCTAGGTGGTGATGGAAGGGTTGATGAGAGAAGAAAGTGTGGTCATAGGCGTGGACTTGTTTGTTCTTTTAGACCACCTTTTAATGGTGCTGATGGTGAAAATTCGCATTTTCATCCTGACGATGGCCCTGGGTCTTCAAGGATCTGTCCAGAAGCTGATTCAGAGTTCATTGAAAGACATAACTTGAGGGAAAGAGAGTTTGACAGGCGGATCAAGAATAAACCTGGAATTGCATCTCGGAGAGTGAGAAGCATGGAAGAGGAGGAAGGAAACTACAGACATGGTGGACAGCTTTGGCAGGATGATGGGTTTGATGATGTCTCCCAAATGAAAAGAAGAAGATTTTAACTTAATTTTCCTACCTGGTCTCTGTGAGAGAGGGTGTCAGATTATGGAATTTAGTTATCTGCATCCTCTGGTTTGCTTTCAGACACGGGAGCTGCATGTACTTGTTGCAAGAATGAGGGTATCATGAAGGTGTAGCTATGTTGAGCATAGGTATGTTCCAAGTGGAAAAAGATGCATTTATTAGAATACAATCTGAAATATGCCATAATACACGGTTCGAATTGCTGTTTTTCATGGGTGCTTGAAATTATGCAAGTGATACTGAGGCAAGCTTTGCCTTTGAGTTTATCATCACTTGTGTACTATGGTACTTATTTGCCAGATATTGTGCTGCCAAAACTTAAGTGGAAAGCTTCTGAAAAACCATGCTATTGGTTCTTATTTGCCGATGCACGTTAGCTGCAGAAGTCAGGAAGTTATATATGATCATATACTTTGTTCGCAACGATATATATCTTATGGTCAGTTTGGTGAAGTCGGTTCTTGTAAATTCTTGTATGGCATCCTTTAATAAACCCTCTCATTAAGTATCTTTTACATTGATGATTTTGGTGCTTGGTGAGATAAAGTAGGGATGCAGCAGAAAAATGGCTGCTACTTCATCTGTCTTCACCATTTGGTTCTAGTAATTTATCTGGTGGGCTAATCATTTCGTGTAAAGTTGGTGATGAACTTCTCAACTATTTTGCCTAGTTTTGGGATTGCGTATGATATATGTAGTCAACAGCTCGTCAGTGTGCAACTTTAGAATCTCAGGAGCTACCAAAACAGAAATTGATGTGCAAACTGATTAGATTGTTTTACTAGTGAACAATTTCGGACTGGCAAGCTTGTTTCGTCAGTTGTATGAAGGTGAAGTCCCCATATCTCATTAACTACTAGGAGATTTTATAGAATGATGATGGTTGCAAAATTTTCTGCACTAAAGAGCTTGCTACGTGCTGTGATTGAAGAACTGAAATAACTGATTAGTTCTAGAGTTTGTGGTTTGCTGGAAGGTGACTATTATTGCTGGGCTCTGAACCGGAAGATAAACTGGAATTGTGTAACGCTGACAGCTGTTTGAATTTCAGTCATGTTCTTCACTGCAATAGATATGGGACAGTTATTTCTAGCTCAAGTACTAGCTAATGGATTGCACTACTGTAGAACCGTTTATTGTTCTTGGGCGACCTCTCTCTCCATAAAGATAACCAGGTTAAAGGTTTAAATTTAATAGTACCTAAATAATTTAACCAACAATGATCAGAGCTCCTAAGCAAAATGGATATAATTAGGTTATTGATCTATGCTTGTGTGGACATGAGAATGGCTAGTGTTTGTCCTACTTGCTTGTACAGCATTGACTCTGAAGAGGGAGAGACATAATGAAGATGAACTACTTGCTGGATTCCCATTGTTTTCCGATGCATTGCTCGAGAGGGAGGGAGAGATGGCCGGAAGAAGAACTAGTTTAGTCGATAGGACTACTTTCTTTCTAAATGTTTGTGCTGGAGAACTTTGAAATTTTGGACATGGTGTTTGTTAGTGGACCTGAAGAAAGCGTAGGCTTAATTTCCCATTTGGGAATAGTTGGTTGACATGATTGGATTAGGATGAATGATGGTTTTGTTGTCAACACAATTGAATCAAAGGTCAGTATAGAAAACATTCCCCCCCCCCCCCTCCCCCCCCCCGCCGGAATGATGTAACAGAGAGGGCAGTGTTACTGCTCTGAACAGGCAGATGCAGATGCTTCCTCTGGTCCGGAAGGAAGGGGCTTCATATTAACTTTAGAAGGGGAAAAAATTATAAAGGATTAATAGATACCAGTATCAAGGGAATCAACACTGCTCAAAGTAATTGCCGATCACCAAGCACCCAAGCCACAGTGCACTTACTACTCCCGTATAAGAGCATCTCCAGCAGATAGACTATCTGTTGAACTATATTTAGTTCATCTGACATCAGCAAATGTTCTTTAGTCTTCAATCTTTCCAGCAGATAGACTATCCTGTGGACTATCCCGTGGACTATAATATAAAAAAATTAAAATAATCAATGAATTCAAAAAAACTCCAACGGTGTCATATTCTAACGATCATATTCTAATGGTTATATTTTAAAGAACAATTAACATCTATAAATATAAGGCATATCTAGTCTCTCATATTCATTCATTTCAATTTCATTCTTACAGTCAAATAAGTTATTTTAAATATGTCTTGTCAATTCGAATTAGTTATGTTGCACATGGATGAAGAAGAAGTTGAATTTTTAGGCATGTCGGCTATTGAAGAAAAACAACAAAATGTCAATAGGTCATATATCACGTCATCGTGGTTCTGTGCAAGGTCGTATTACCATTGATCGTGGTATACATGAAGGTCATAATCGACTTTTTTGTGATTATTTTGCTGAACATCCTACATACCCCGTATCTATTTCGGAGAAGGTTTAGAATGCGGCGCTCGCTTTTCCTCCGAATTCAAAGAGCAGTTGAAGCGTATATTTCATACTTCATCCAAAAAATGAATGCTGCAGGACAAATCGGTTTATCTTCTCTACAAAAGATAACTGTCTCAATGCGGATGCTTGCCTATGGTGTTTCAGCGGATTCCGTTGATGATTATGTGCGGATCGGTGAAAGCACAGTTATATTAAGTCTTAAAAGGTTTGTAAAAGCAGTCATTTCAATTTTTGGTGATGAATATTTGAGATCCCCCAATAGTAATGACATCGTTAGATTGTTATTAAAAGCTGAAGAGCATGGTTTTCTTGGGATGTTGGGGAGCATCGACTGCATGCATTGGAAATGAAAGAATTTTCCGGTTGCGTGGCACGGTATGTATTCTGGACATGTGCATGAGCCAACAATTATTTTAGAAGCGGTGACTTCATATGATCTTTGGATATGACATGTATTTTTTGGATTACCAGACTCTTATAATGATATTAACGTTTTGGAGAGATCATCTATCTTCTCTGCTCTTACTGAAGGTCGTGCTCCACTTGTGAACTACTCAATTAATGGAAATGAGTACACGATGAGATATTACTTTGTTGATGGTATATATCCTTTATGGGAAACATTTGTTAAAACCATTTCGGCATCTCATGGAAATAAAAGAAAACTATTTGCTAAGACTCAAGAGGCGCTTAGAAAGGATGTTTAGCGAGTATTTGGGGTACTCCAAGCACGTTTTGCAATCGTTCATGATCCTACACGATTTTGGGATCAAACGACACTAAAAAAAATTATGACTGCATGCATAATATTACATAATATGATCGTTGAAGATGAATGAGATGAAAATCAAGAACCAGCAACCTATGATACACATGATGAGATTCCTGTAAAAGTGTTTCATGAGCGTACCTCACATTACTTGAATTCATTGAAGCCAATCATCGCTAAGACTCAAGAGGCGCTTAGAAAGGATGTTGAGCGAGTATTGGGGTACTCCAAGCACGTTTTGCGATCGTTCGTGGTCCTGCACGATTTTGGGATCAAACAACACTAAAAGAAATTATGACTGCATGCATAATATTACATAATATGATCGTTGAAGATGAACGAGATGAAAATCAAGAATCAACAACCTATAATACACATGATGAGATTCCAACTGTAGAAGTGTCTCATGAGCATACCCCACAATTACTTGAATTCATTGAAGCCAATCATCGCATAAGGGATAAACAAGTTCATTCTGAACTTCAAGAAGATATTATTCAACACTTGTGGTCACTACATGGCGGAGCGTAATCCATTACATTCTACTACAATAATAAGCAAATCCTGATTCTCTAATAATAAGCAAGTCAACTACTAGATGTAACTCTTTTCATGATTTATTTCTTGCGTTGTTTGTAATATTCAGCTACTTCAGGCTCCATGCTAGCGGTGTCAATCATCATGATCCTTTCATCCTCTTGTGCTTTCATTATTTTCAACTTCTCTTGCTCTTGAAAATATATTCTCTTTTGTTGGTTTAATTTTATATGATGCTTGAACTTCTCAAACCTCAATTCCATAGGTGTACTAGTATCACCGGTTCCTTTACCCTTTTTAAATAATGCTTTCGAAGCCTTTCTTCCCATTGACCTCTCTAATCCTGCACAGATTGTATCTTCAATATTATTGTCTTCACCCAATTTTACTTCTTCTACGGTTGATGGAGAAGATGTTGTTGGACTTGACTTTCTAGTACTTTATGTTTTTTTCCATTATTATCTGTTCTTGATTTCGGTGAATTTTTTAATATTCTCCAACAATGCATAAATTCAAATGGTTGGTTTTGGATACTTTTGAACATCTCTAATGCTTGATATATTTATTTTTAAAATTATTTACAAAGTATTAAGTATAAAATATAAGAATAAACTTAATGAAATTTTACATAAAAAATTGAAATACCCTATCTTGTTCACCTACACCACTTTGCTGCATTCTTTCAATTGAAGCATAATATCCAAAAAATTTGTTCACCTGCGAGTTAAATTGTTGACCAACGTTTCGCCAAAGCAGTAGAATTGCGTTCAGACTTACAATTTTTGTATTCATGAAAGTATTCGTGAACTCTTTCCCAATATCTTCCAT
Organism: Panax stipuleanatus; assembly: GCA_020205555.1. Lineage (NCBI taxonomy): Eukaryota > Viridiplantae > Streptophyta > Magnoliopsida > Apiales > Araliaceae > Panax > Panax stipuleanatus. The sequence continues at coordinate 135,672,615 of CM035118.1, read as the reverse complement.
GTTTCTGATTGTTTCCTTGAATTGAATCCATGCTTACATTAAGCCATCCGGAAACAAGAAGGGCATCTTCATCAATTGTGTAATTTTTCTTTCGCCCTGTTCTTTTATTGGACTCATTTTCGGGAGTTTGAATTGGTACATCAGTTTGTATTGGAAATTCATCCAACAAATTTGAATCATCAAGTGAGAAACATTCATATAATAATGAAGAATAATACATCGGAGGACCATGATTTTTCATCTAAAAAATAAAATAAAGAGATATTATCAATAAAAAATAAAATTAAATATAATAAAAGTACAATAATTAACAAAATACTTACAATTGCTAAATGTTGAAGTAGTTGATTGAGAGATGGTAAATTGTATTGAATCATAGTACATATTTATAGATTTTCAAATAAGATTTTCAATTTCTATCCGTTGCTTTTTTTAATTACCGTTCTGATAAAAATTTTATTACCGTTCTGAATCTTCTGATCAATTTCTATCCATTGCACCCCTTCATCTTCTTCAGTATCTTCTTCTCCTTCATCTCCTTCTTCAACATCCATTCATCTCTTTCTTTTTCTTTTTCTTTTTCTTCAGTCTCTCTCCCATTTAAATATATTAAAATTATAGTCCATGAGATTTTGGTTCTTTAATTTGGTCGGTTTGGTTCACCGGAAAAATCGCTAGACTATATTTAGTCCATCTGCTGGAGCAAAATCTGCATCCTAGACTAAAGTCTAGGATTTTCGCACTTCCGGCCTGCTGGAGTTGCTCTAAGGTGAACAAAAGAAGATGAGGCACATAATTTGAAAATTTTATAGCAGACGGGACTGTCCACTTGTAGACCAGTTCCCCAAACACATCATAATATGTTGATGATGCACAAGCCAGCAATATTTATCAAGACTCCATCCATTCATGCTGATACTGGTATTATAACTAAATAACTGATCCACTTGCAGGAAATTCAAGATCATGACACAAAGATACTAGAATCTTTGAAATTGGTTTTTGATGAATTAAATCTTCCTCCTTCCTTCGGTAGTGTTATTTTTAAATTAAGCTTCTATAAGACAAACAAAACTCAAATAGGATAGGACAAGCTAGTGCTCCAATCATTCAAATGAATCAAATAGATATTACCATTCAAAAGGTACAACGCAACAGTCAAGTCACAATTTATTTGACTTTTGGGGGGAAGGGGGGAGGAGGAGAGGGGGGGCGAGGGGGGAATTACCACTTCCCTGTCCTCCACCGTAGGAATTCATTTATAAAAGAGAAACAAATTTGTTGCAATGCTAAAAAGCTGGCATACTTAAAAGTTAAAACGAAGTTATGGGCACGTTGTCAACTGTTTCAATCTATACATACAAGAGTGTCCTCAAAGTCTACATTTTCACACAAATAACCACCCATTAAACATTGTATATAAAACACTTTATAATGGATTGCAAATTGATTTTACATGTGAATAATCTGTAGGCTGGACATAGAACATGGTTCAACCAAGCTGATTCTTCTTTCAACCTTTTTAGCTAACCCTCTAATTGATCAAAATATAAGATCAGTCCTATATATAAGACTCAAAGATGCACTCTCTACAACAACGGAGCGAGATGGATTCAGTGGCAGCCAAGAGAACTACTCAGGGAAGTGTCAAGAAGTTCAAACTACTAATAAAGCTGTTGATAATGGTCATCTTTCTTGGGTACATTATGATATGGATAATGATGCCTACCAATACATTTTGGATGCACTGGTTACCGGATATTCAGGCAAAGGCTGATTGTACATTCTTTGGGCAACAAGGTTCAACTTCTACAACATAGACACTTGTATTCCCCGTCTCTCACATTTATCTGGTCAATGCTTTCGATTAAACACTTCCCCAACTAAAACCTACTTCCATGTACAGGTGCAAATATTCTGATTCACACACTCCCAGTCCTACTCATGGCTACTTTGAGCTGTTTATACCTCCACCTGGAAAAGAAATATGGCAATCACAAAAATGAAAGGTATTTGATCTATGCCATGCTATGCTATGCAGCTCTGTCCTCAATACTAACCTTAAGCACCTCAAATTTTCTCTCTTGTTTAAAATATAGCTCCTCAGAATTCTCTCCTCCAGCTTTATGGAGGCGGCCAGCAATTGCAAAATGCCCTCTCGGAATTGTATCTTGGACAGAGTTATCGTTCTTCTTTATGTTCACTGCGCTCTTCGTTTGGTCCTTCTCAGCATATCTACATGGCATGTTTGCAAACATAACCAGATATTCTGCGACACAAATGCGCCAGAGAGTGTAAGAATTTCCCTTTCGTGATCAACTAAAATAACTAATCATAATGTAAACTGCATTTCATGCCCTTGTTTAGATACCAAAAGTCCATGTTAACACATCAGATGGCATGCTTTGGCAGGTGGGAGGTTAAATTAGACAATGCAGCCCTGATACTAGGCCTTGTTGGAAACATTTGTTTGGCCTTCCTCTTCTTTCCTGTAACTAGAGCATCATCCATTATGATGCTTGTTGGCCTCACATCGGAGTCAAGCATCAAGTATCATATATGGCTTGGGCATACTGTCATGACACTCTTCACTGCACATGGCTTATGTTACATCATATTCTGGGCTGAAACACATCAAATTTCAGATGTAAGATAATTACTCGTCAAAAGAATAATTTTGTTTCACAAAAATTTTAAAACCCAACTTGTCAAAAGTAGTTTTTGACATTCTAGGGATAATATGGGATAGAAATGGCTTCAAAATGAAATTTTCCAACGCAGATGCTGAAGTGGGACAAAGTTGGAGTCTCAAATGTTGCTGGAGAAGTAGCCTTGCTGTCTGGATTAGCAATGTGGCTGACAAGCTTTCCTCGCATCAGGAGAAAGATTTTCGAGCTCTTCCTCTACACACATTATCTCTATGTTATCTTCATTGTCTTCTTTGTATTACATGTGGGCATCTCTTATTCCTTCATCACCCTTCCTGGCTTCTATCTCTTCTTGATTGATCGTTACCTGCGATTCTTACAATCCCAGCAAAAGATACAAATGGTTTCGGCCCGCATTTTACCTTGTCAAGCTGTCGAGTTGAACTTCCCCAAAAGCCCAGGTGAGTTCAAAGTATATACTGTGCACACTTCTGACGATTACTTTACTCAAGTTAGAAACCATTCAAGAAATTAAAATCATGCCACAACTTTGACAAAGCAATACATTTCTTTCTTTTGATTATAGTATGCAATTTTATGTACCAGGGTTAACTTATAATCCAACAAGCTTTGTGTTTGTAAACGTACCTAGCATTTCCAAGCTTCAGTGGCATCCTTTTACTATTACCTCCAACAGTAATATGGACCCCGAGAAGCTCAGTATTGTCATCAAAACTGAAGGAATTTGGACGCACAAATTATATGCAAAGTTCTCGTCCCCTTCACCAGTGGTCAACCTTGAGGTCTGTCTTGAAGGACCTTATGGACCTGCATCAACACATTTTCTAAGGTTTGCATGCAAAAAGATAAAGTGGGCAGAAATTTAATGTTAGCACAAGTAAAGCACTGCATGAATTGTGCTTTCTTCTAACACTTACAATATAGAAAAATGCATAATAACTGCAACCTGTTCTAGCAAGATCTAAAAGTTTTAGTGCTTCTTACCTTTATTAAAATAAAATAAAATAAATAGCTTCAAAAAATAAATAAATGGTGCAGGCATGACATGCTTGTTATGGTGAGTGGAGGAAGTGGCATTACTCCTTGTATCTCCATCCTCCGTGAACTGATCTTTATTGCTGGCACAACAAGCTCCAAGATCCCATCTATTATCCTCGTTACAGCTTTTAAGAGAAATGTGGATCTCTCCTTGCTAGAGCTTATCCTACCAGCTTCAGGAATCACACATGATCTCTCTGGTCTGCAATTAAAGATTGAAGCATACATAACAAGAGAGAAAGAGCCCACAACAGACAGCCAGAAGTCCCACCAAACCATATGGTTCAAACCCAATGCCTTGGACACACCAGTTTATGCAATTTTAAGCTCAAACAACTGGGCTTGGCTTGGTTCTATAATTCTATCGGCATTTGTCATCTTCATTCTGCTCATCGGCATTACTATGCAGTACTACATATATCCAATTGACCATAACACTAACATGATATATTCACAATCTTCAAGGTCTGCTCTAAGCATGTTATTTATATGCATGTCCATAGCTATAACTGTAACTGTAGCTTTTCTTTGGAACAAAAAACAAAATGCTGCAGAAATGAGGCAGATCCAAAGCACAGATACGCCAACACCTATGACATCCCCAGGACCTGGGTCATGGTACTATAATGCCGATAGAGAGTTGGAAAGCCTACCCCAACAGTCTCTTTTTCAAGCTATCAAGGTGAACTATGGGGTTAGACCAGATCTCAAGAGTAAGTAAATTCTTCTTATCCCACATTTTTATCCTAGTACATAAACCATTAAATAATTAATCCACAATATAATTCTATTTTTAATTAACGTTTTGCTGCCAAAAAAGTGTTTGTTGATTATCATTTGGTTAGTCTTCTGCCTCTTACATTAAATTGCAAAGGCATATAGGATGTAGGAGCAGGTAATAAAATAGTGCTAACAAGGGCAAAAGGTAGGAGTAAACATATATTTTCATCTTTCTATAAGTAAATAATAATAAACAGAATGACAGATTGATTGAAATCTTAGATTTTTTCCAGTAACTTTCTAAAGTTGCTAATAAACACTACTTGCACGATCTTTTGAACATCGCAACATAACTTTTTCCAATTAATTGAACAATCCCAAAAGTTAAAAGAGTTCAGACGTAATTCTAAGCACCAAGAACACATTAAGTTAATCAATCACAGGAGTTTTATCCTTGCAGAAATACTCTTGGATAGTGAAGGATCTAGCATTGGAGTTCTGGTCAGCGGTCCAAAGAAGATGAGGCAAGATGTAGCAGCAATCTGCTCATCTGGTTTGGCAAAGAACATACATTTCAAATCAATCAGCTTCAGCTGGTAACCTGAAGAAAGCTTCTAATGCATTTTCACAGATGTCCAAAAGTCACATGGAGAATTTTAGGCTTCACATATTTATGTGCAGCTCAGTTGTAACCTTGAGGTGCATTATATTGAAAAGATCACTGTCCAACAATCTACATGCAATGTCAAAAAAATTCATCCCCTAATTAAATTTAACAGAATTTCATCGTGAAACCACCTACAAAAGCCTTAAGATATCTTTTAAAATAATTTATCACGCAACCAAAGAATAGACCAAACAATGAAAGTAAATAAAGCTAATTTTTTTACAAATATACATATGAGCTGTCAAGCAACAGACGAAAACATACTTCAAAAATATTAGCCGGATAATATCTTTTTCCTGTTCTACAATAAACATAGATTATTAATTTCTACCCAAAAAAATATATTATAGTAATAAATTATCAATCAGTAACACAAAGTATCAGAGAACGTAATAATATCTTCAAATGATGGCTAGGCTATCTAAATTATTGTGTTAATTGCACCTTAAAATCAGGGAATATAAATCTTGTTATCTGTGGAACATCAACTGTCTCCGCATGCATAGAGGCAAACTGGATCTACATTGAAGCTGTGAATTTACATTACAAACTGATGTTCTATTGCCTGCAACTTCACCTACAGTCATTCACAATATGCAAGACTGTCTGGAGCTGCCCCTGAATTTTATTTCCCCCCACTTTCTTTTCCATTTTCCATGATAGTGTGATTTCATTAAGATTTACAATCAATTAGTGACGAGACGACAAAGAAACATACCTTCTTTAGGCTTTACAGTAATTTCCAGGTAGTATTCTCTTGAAGCGTGCATCCTTCAAAAACTGAAATTCAGGTATGCAGATGAAGTCATGATTCCTTGTAAAGCAGCAGTAGTCTTGACCCAGAAGAGAACTTGGATTTAATCTGCAAGAAACCAACCACAGAAAGGCTATGCTCCACGAATGAAGATTATGACATGAAAATTACGAACCTAGGCCATCAAATGATTGCAATATCACAGAAAGTTACAAGGGTCTTTAGGGTGTACAATCTCATCCCAAAAGGATGCGAGTGGGAAAAAAATTAGTCAAGGCCTAATGGTTGCCGGATACCAAGAGGTGAGAACCAAAAAAAAATAGAGGGAAAAAAATAGTACTGCACCTAACATGTCCAGCAGTAAATGCCATCTCAACTGACTAAGGTAAAGATATGAAATCACACGGCAGAAAAATCAAACAAAATGTCTTGTTCCCAATGAATATATATATATATATATATATATATACACACACACACACACATTTTAGGCTTATCTATCTGGAGTCATTCAATTGAAAAAAGAAATGCTTTTTTATTAAACCCATCAAGGCCTAGTATGTCAACAAGAAACAATAGACTTCACTTTAACTTGTTGAATCTTTTTGGCTTCCTATAACGCCAAAGATTGCCGACAGAAGAGTGAGGGAAAAGGAAGAAAATAACTCTAGAATCAACATCATGCAAACTAAAAAAATCCCAAAGAAACCATAATCACCATTTTTTACGAACAGAGGTATAGCTGGGACCAGGCAGGAAAAAAGAAAAATTAAATACTTCTCTTCAAAAAAACACCACCTTGACAGGTTTCAAAACTCCTATCTAAATGCCAATCCACTTGTAATGGGGAAAAAGGCATATGAACATAAAGGTCATGTGGTCATTATTCCCTGGTTGCAGCATCCTCATTATAATCCAGCTGTCCAGACGATGACGCACTAGCATACATCCTGTCTCTTTTATATCTCGAAACTTCTCTTCCCTTGCATTACTCTTATGTATATCTCTTTTGATAGCACACCTAAAGGTCATGTGGTCCTTCCTCCCTGACTGCAACATTATCATTAAAATCCCGCTGTCCAGACGACGAGGCACTACCATACATCCTGTCACTGTTATATCTCTGACCTCTATCTTCCCTAGCACCACTCCTAGGTATATCCCTTTTGATAGCACGCCTAAAACATTCATCATCATTTTGGGAGTTGCGAGTCTCAAAACAATCTTCTGTGTCATAGTGGAATCGTCTCACAGCACCACCTGCATCATAACGCCTCACTCGATGGCTCATTTCATATCTGTAGTGTTTCCTTTTCTCATCATCACTTCCCTCAAAGTCACGTCCCCTTCCAGTGCCAGACGCCTGATGAAATCTTCCACGACGTGACATAGGTCGGAAGAAACCATCTGACTTCAATCTTCCAGAATATCCAACAGATCCGAACCTTTGGCTCCGTCTAACCATTCTCACAGGGGATCTTCTGTCTCTGAAATGGTTGTCCATATAGTTTCCATTATCAAACCATCTGGAGTTGCTCTGTGGGGACAGTCGACCTCTTGGTGGGGACATGAAAACTTCTTCATTATCAGCTGCAAAACTGGGTTTCTGAAACGGTGACCTCATTCTCTCCATTCTAGTATCAGATCTCAAGTCTGGACTACGCCGCCTTGTACCCACATTCCGGTCTCGCCATGCAACTGGAGAGCGTGTTCGGGATCTTGAACAAGAATTCCTGTGGGGTCTGTAATTGGGAGAAAACCCTCGCTCTCTTCTGATGAAATATTGTTGCCTACGAACAGGAGGTACAGCAGCATCATCAGTCATATCTTCAGGATACTCCTCCTTTGGGCCTCTCCTAATCCCTTGATCATATGGTCCGGAGCTGACTCTACTCCCATTTCGGCCAATGCCTTTCACCGGTGATATACCCCTTTGGACACCATAAGAGTCATCCCTGTCAGCTGGTGGTCTCCTTCTCATGATGGGCCGATACATGCCATTTGACGAATAATTTATTGATCGCCTGTCGCCATGGGACTTCATTTCACTGACCTTGGCACCAGAATTAGCAGTTACATCTCTGGGACGGGAATAGCCATGACCCTCGGTATCACGATAACTATATGGATAACGATTTCTTGTTTCCCGATAGCCAGCTGCAGAGTCTACCCAGTGACCATCTGCCTCATTTCTGCCACAAGCTTTAAATGAAAATTTGTCCCTCCCCGCAAATTTTTCTATACCGAAGTCCCTTTCAGGTCTCAAATATGAATAATGAGAGTTCTCATATCTAATATGGAAAAATTTAGGGGTTATTATAGCAGTAAAAAAGAATACACATGAATCTAAGTTAGAAATATATAAACAAATTAGAGGGGATAATAGATTTAAACAGTTACCTGCTCCGCTGGGCAGGATGCATATTTTTCCTTTCCAAGGCATCAAATCCTTTACTATAAGATGATAAATTTTCCCTAGATGTCCTTGATCCAAATTCTCCAGCTAATAAACCTTTATCAGCATGCCCAACAACATTTCCTTTTGCATTCCCATATTCCAAATGATCCATATTCCCATATTCATTGAACTGGTCCGCTCCGGAATTTTTTTCCCTTAAGCTCAGTGAACTGCATCTCTCCTTCAAATGATCACCTTTAAAACATTGTTTAAGGAATTTGACAGACTCTCCATCCACTGCCGATCTATTTCCAACTATACCAATCTTCTCAATGTCATCATTTTTCGCCAGTGAAACTTCGTTCTTGGAAATTTGGTAACCATCCCGTCCAGTTTCCAAATTTTCTGACAGAGAGTAATCAACAGCATCAAAGTCATCTCCGTCTCCGTAATCTGACCCATAGTCCACACATTCAGTTTCCCCCTCTACTTCATTTTCTTCCCAAGAATATACACCTGGCTCCCTCAACTCTCCATCCTCAAATGAAGAATCATAACCAGCATCGTATTCTGTCATGTGTCCAAGGCCAGCCAAGTGTCCATCCTGAGTAGCATACGAACCGTAGCAATCACTGAAATTATTTTCTGGACGAAGCTTGCCTAAGCAATTAGTACTTTTGCCCATTAGTTCCAAAGGGCCAATTTGGAGTGCGAAGTCATTTATAGTATTATTAGTAGCAGATGATGTATCAACTTGTTGCTTCACCTCACCAATTGCAACAGAGGTGCTCGAGGCAGACAAGGCTTCACCCTTGGGAGAAGGATGGAAACAATCAGCTTTATCCGATTCACCTACGGAATTCCCAACATCTAATGTCTTACAGGTAACAGTGCTTACCTGCCTTGGAGAAGTCCTGCAACCAGGCAATCCGTGTGTCTTTTCAAAATCTTCACTATCTTTAGTTTGAGTGCCATCAATCTCAGAAGCAGACTTATTTAGCTGTGGCATGTCAGGAGAGAGAATGCCAAGCTTCCCAGCCTGAGAACTTCCCGACAATGATTTTATGCTTTCTGCAACAGATGTTCCAGAAGAATCTTCTACCATTTGCTCAAGGTCACTGGCAGAAGTATTCATCTTTCCCTCAAAAACATGTGAGCTTGCAGTGTGATGTGATCCTGGGCAGCAATAATCATGGGAAGCTTCCATAGTCATAACCGGAGTAGAAGCTATTTTATGAACAACAGCATAGTTCAAGGGTTCTGGTACACTTTCAGTTGCAGTAGTAACATATTTTTTCTTGATGGAGGTTCCTTTGGGGGAAGAGCACACTTTCAATTTATCTTCTTGCAAGCAAGATCTGGCAGTTGCATCAACCATGCTATTGGGGTCTTCAAGTATTTGATTGCCTTCTAAATCTGACGAAACCTTTTTGCAGACCACAGACTGCACCCCTCTTTCAATGTCACATCGGGTATCTTCTAAATTCCTTGGTATTTCACAACTTTCCAAAGAGAATTTTTCACACCTCAAACCATCATTGATGACACATTTTGGATTATTTATCTTAGAATTAACAAGTGGATCATCAGACGGTTCTTCCCATGCTTCCATCACAGTATTCAGGTCCCAGTGAGCACGGTTTTTAACTATCCCACCATTCTCGATCTGATTAAGATTAACCGAAACAGAAATAGCACTTCCCTCAACAAATGAATCACCTATATCATCTTCATTTACCAAGTCTTTTTCGGAGAAGTTGCCTGTTCCTGATGATGCAATACTTTCTTTAAAAGGTACAGCTGCACTAGGCGAGTCGATACCTTCTGCTTTTACAGATCCTTCCATTACAGACTTCTCCTTTATATTAACAGCATCATCATCAATGCTGCTACTACAGGCAGCAGCAGCAAGTAGTTGAATACCTGAGAAGTCATCATCATAATCACATACTCCATTTTTCACCTCAGATTTCTTACCATTCCGGACCCCATCAACACTCTGTGTAAACTTGAGCACTTCAGATTTATTAAAGGGCATTTTCTTACCATCGGAATGCAAATCTTGAGAACATCGTCTACCTGCAGCAGCTAGTTTACTATCTACAAGCTGCTCAGACTCTTCTGGATTTAGAGTCTGGGTTTGATGTGACAAAAACTCTTCATGATCTGGTGAAGATGTCCGAGGTGGTGGTGATGGAGACTGGATCAAAAATCTCCTCTTTTTGATGGGAACATCCGCAACTTTTTCGGCAAAGCGTCTTCCAAGAACAGCAACTCCAAGCTGTCATTTAGAGAACAAGGATATAAAAATAGTGCCTATAAAAAGCTTAATGGGATACTATATAATTAAAAAGCAATGTATACAAAGTCATAAAAAATATACTACAAGAAAACATACTTTCTCAGATTCAGAAACTGAAGAGTCCTGATCCCTTTTGCGGCTCATATTACCCAGCTCAACACCAACATTCAAGCTTGGAGTGATCGATTTCCTAGAGCGCCTATTCGTACTTCTGCAGCCTTTTTTAACCTTTTTCCACGTCAAGTCCGAATTGATGAAGTTAGTGAGTTCTAGGTCCACTGTACTAAGCATGCTTGCAGGCTCAGGTTCTATGCCATCAACTAATGGTCTTCCCCCACAAGTACCACACGATGCCTTTGTAAGTTGCTTTCTTTTTCTACTTATCTCCAGCATAGATGCTAAATTCCCAGGGCAACTGCAAAGAGTCTGCACAGATATAAAGTGGAGGATCCATTTAGACCAAAAATAACTCATGTAATATGTATTTTCATAAGCCTGTCAAGAGTAAAATACCCTATTCCTGCACAAACCAACACATTAGTAAGAAAAAATATTCTGTGAAAGTTAATATGTCAATACAAGTGTTCAAAACAGTACAAAAGGTGAATTCCGAATTGATATTTTAATGCATAAATATATACGACATATCAGACGGTGTATGACAAAATAGTTGTAAACGATTGAGTCTATAAAGTGTAGCCAATAAACGGATCCTTTTAACATGCTTAAGAAAGAAAAAAGAGAACTTGTTATTCCTCCTTATCATGTATTAGGTATAAATTTTATTTTATTGTCTAAATTGTTCTCCTGCAGCTTCCTCTTAATATGTCCAATTGACTTCTAATTTTTGACAGTTGAAATTGCAATCTGCAAATATACTATGTTTACAGAAAACATTAACACTATCATATCAGCAGAGCATTTAGCTTACAAGTTACAATGATCATGTGAACATGAGCAACGAAGGATCAACCAGTACCACACAAGGGTGACATAGACTTAAAGCAACCTTAACCAATCACGAGAAGGGCGCTTGAACACCACCAAACATGAAGCCATTATTGATTACAACAGCAGTATGAAACTATAAAAACTCACCATGGATAAGAACCCAACATTGGTCCACGTTTCAAAGTCGAAAAGACCAATTTCCTTCCAAGCTATAGGGATGAATTCAACCACGCCGCACTTAAATAAGCTGCAAACTGAACAGAACTTGATCAGAAATAAAATCAAAATACATTGCATGTGAATACAGCTATATATTTACTCAAACATAATAAACATTGCCATTCAAAAGGTGGACAAACAACTGCGAGCTAATCTCCATGACTATTAGAATAGGCAGATGATGTCAACAAAATCCTATTAAAACCGTTGGTGCAAATTGTACCTTTAATAAAAATAATCCCTAGTGTTTGAAATTCCGGACCACAAACGCAGCCATAGAAACAAGAATGATAATAATTCATATGTGAAAAGCATGACAATCAGCCTAATAACAAAAGCTTCATGAAACAACAACCTTATTTAATTCCTTTAACTAGAATATTGCAAAATCAAAATTATATAGCCTGTGGAAAACTAATTTATACCGATCAATGCAATTATCATGAATAGCCAACAAAGCTGAAAAGGCTACATACATTGATCAGAGAAAGTCTTTTAACTCCTGCCAACTCAAGGCTGGCCAAAAGCACATTCACCAAAACTTTTTTCAATTTAATTTTGAAAAATATAATCCCAAAAACAGTAGCAACCATCAATGAAAAGGAAACCCATGCCCTCAGAAGATCATACAAGCTATTATCTAAGGTGTGATCAATTTCCCAAGAAAGTAATAAAGCATTGCTGCAAAGATCCTCCTACAAGGAAGATGATATTCTATGTTATTTTTCATATAAAAAGTCCTTGCCCTCAAAAATGAACTCTAAATACCAAGTCATATAGAACAACATTCCTGACAAGAGCAGCCTCTTTTATTCAATCATCGTCCAATTTTGGTAATGGCTTTTAAGGAGCACAAAATATCTGTGGTTTTGAGAGATGAATCAGCTACCTTCGCAGTCATCACTGAAGAAAACCCCCTAAGACTTCAAATATCGTTCACTTTTATTTGTATATGGCCTTTTGAAATATCATTCACTTCTATTTTTATGTGGCCTTTTGTGGAGCGTCTGAGAAAGAAACCCCTACCAAACGCATCCGCCAAAGCAAATTTGATATTTTATATAACAAATGTATATGGAGTATATTATTCCTACTGAAAACCCTAATTCTGTTCCAGCTCCACCAGATCTGGAAACCCCAACCCCGCTCATTCAAGGAGGACAAAGTTGGCTCATATACTGAAACAGCTGGCTGACCAAATATGGCGAAGCAGAAAAATTGAGTAAAATCCATAACACAAGCCCCAGTCGATGAAGAAAAACACGGCCCCTCAGTTCAGATGGTAGCTTTCCTTAGCTTCACCACAAAAATAGCCTAATATACTTCTATTGAGTTGATAGATCTTGTAGTTCAGAGGCCGAGGATGAGTCCTTATAGCAGTCATGGAGTCACAAGCCGATCTGATCGAAGCAGTCTTCATCGATTGAAGAAAAACAATAAAAGCGTATAAATCAAAATTTACGAGTTTTTTGAATACCTGTTGTTTCTGATTCACAAATTGCACAGATTGAGGATTTGAAGAAACTCCCAACGCTCAAACCACGGAGATTTTAACCGGAATTCTTCGCAAAAGAGACAATATCTCCAGATCCAGGTACATAAGCACGAGATCAGATTGGAGATCTTAAGTAAATTATTCTTCCTCTTCTTCTTCTTCTTCTTCCTATTTTCTGAGCTCAATGACAACAACGAGAAGTCTAGCAGATCTTTGAACGTCGATAGGCCGATGTTGATCTTCGAACGACGTCGTTGCACGGTTGAGTGATGATGGTTAGCTTCTTCTTCTTCTCCTTCCTTCCTTCCTTCCCTCCTTCCTTCCTTCTTTCCTTCTTTCTTATGTCTTCCTCTTCCTATCTTTCCACAGGCTGTTTGCAAAAGGGGATATTAAGATGAGTTCACCAGAGCTGCCTTTCGCCACGTATTTATGGTGGACTTTGTACCTAAAATACCACGAGTGTTTTTTCAATATTACCTTCCGTGACCAGGGATGCCCTAGGTCAACACTCCATGTGCCCCGATGCTGACTTTTTACCCTAGGGTCCAACGATACTGATGAGAGTTGCCCAAACAAATACTCCATATATTAAAAAAAAAAAAATTAACCAATAATCACAAATTACACTAAAAATAGGATCAACAAAAAATTATTGTAAAAATAAGAAATTTAACTGTAATCATTAAACCTAGTAAGTTAAAAAAATTTAACTAAGTTCATAAAAGAATTCCAATAAATGGGAACGGAATCGATATTAGGTGAGAGATACAGTTAGATTTCGCAAACAGGTTGTTGGGTCATTGACGGGTCGGGCCGGGCTAAAACGGCCCAAGTTTTGGTGGAATAAAAACGTGAAATTCAAAGTCCGGCCCGTGACAAGCGGGCTAGCCTGGCCCACAGGCCTGACTGATTTATGCTTACATTTTGATACATTTCTGGGATTTGCTCAAACGGGTCAGGCCATCAGCGGGCCGAGCCAAAACGGTTCAGATTTTGATGGACTGCAAATGTGAAACCCAAAGTCCGGCCCGTGGCGGGTAGGGCAGTCCGGTCCGCGGGCTTGGGCCGATTTTGTCAGGTCTAGATACAGTCGTAGTTAATGAGAAATTATTATTATTATTATTATTATTAGGATATTACAAAACATATATATTATTAGTCTCTAAAGCAAATCAAACCATTATAAGTTAAATTTAATTGGTGGCCAATGAAATTTTGAATAATTTATGATCTTAATAGGATTCAACTAACGAGTAAAAACAAGATATCATTGTGTCTGTAGTCTTAATAGGATTAAGGAATTGGTAGTAATGAAATACTCTTATAAATATTTTTTTAAATTTTTTTTTCTTATCTAGAGTTTTTATAAATAACCAATATCAAAATAACTATCTCGCCCAAGTGTAGAGCATGAGTTCAAAAGTCCATAAATATTCGTTGAGACAACAAAGAAATAATCTCATTATAAGTCCCATTTTGTTTTAAAATTTCTACGTAAAATTTAATGAAAATATTTCTTTCATTCTAATTTATAAGATCAATTTTTAAAAAAAAAACTAAAAATATATATTAGATTTAATAAAAATTTATTCTGAAATTTTCATTTCCTTAAAGAAATGGCCAAAAACTAAGGAGAGTGTATTCAATTAAGAATTTTAAGGACTTATAAAATGTGGCGGAGACCTAACACAAGCAGTTGTGAGAAAAATAAAGAAATATAGGATGTGTGTGGTGTGGTGTGGCCGTAAGGGCGTAAATAAGCAAGCACGCAGCTTGACGGCAATTGTGTTTTCTTTTATTTTAGGGAACTTATATTTTCACGTAAAAATTTAATATTTTCACATGATCTCTCTCACATGAATAGTAATGGGTCTCACTTTCATGTCGGAGAGACTCGTTTAAAAATATCATTTTAACATGTGAATATATCAGTTTACTTATTTTATTGTAATCGAAATTGAAATCAAAATAAAAGGTAACAAGTATTTCTACAACCCTACGTACTAGTCTCTTCGATCTAAAATTAGATATATAATTTGATTTTTGAAATCAAACGACAAGCATATTAAACATATAAATTGATATGAATTTATTTAATTTTAGTTGATGTTAATTATTATAATTGTAAAGTATATAACAAAGACTATTAATCAAAAAAATTATTTCATTTTAAATTTTTATGAGTCATCAATTTTAAAATTTAATACTTCCTTGTTTGACTTCAAAAGTTAAATTATATATCTAATTTTGGAACGGGGTATATTTTAATCAAAACGAAAGAAAAGTTTTTAAGTTTTTCTATAAACACACACACACACACACACACACACACTACACTATATATATGGGAACCGATCCATAACCAACGTGATCAATTTAAGGTTATCCTTACAACACATCGTGAGTGTTCATCCGATGATCTAACGGTTTAATAGAGGTTCCGTCCATAGTTTAGTTTTCAGTATTCTGCCGTTTAATACTGTGGACGGGACAAATGTCCAAAATATCATCCTTATAAAAGTCTCGTCCACAGTATTAAACTGCGGACGCTAAGTATTTTGGTCAATTTAAAAACGACGCCGTTTTTAAATAAGTATCGTCCGCAGTATTACGCTAAGTATGACAGACCAATTGATCAACTACATCGTATTTGCCAAATTCAATTTTTTTTAGTTTTCTAGGTTCGTATTAAACTGTTGATGCCAAATAATCTACAATTTCATTGATTCACTTTACGATTGTGAATCAATGAAAACTAACATTAAAAAAATATGTTTACTATATCTCTCTACACTCATAAATATCTCAAATGGCTCTTAAAACTCTGAATTCACCATTTTGTTTCGTTTTTTTTTCTTCAGATCAAGAACATATATTATAATTATAATTATAATTGTTTTATTTATATATTATATACAGAATTCTGCATGCATACGTATATGATAATTGTCTACTTACTGTTTACATATAAAATTTAAATTTTGGACAATTCTTTGAAAAATGTATTATGCTACAGTGAGTGCAGTATGTCGGAGAGATTAATGTCTTTGGGTTCGAGCAACGATAACGAATGTCCGGGAATGTTTGGGAGTTCGGCTTTAGAACAGATGACTTCGGGAGTTCAACGGACGTCTTCGACTTCGGAAAGAATGACTTCGAATTCGGATGATAAAAAGTTTCGGGGTTGAATTCTATGAAGTCGGATGGCGGATGGCTTCAATACAATGGCACGCCTTTAGCAGCAATATCCAAGTCGAACTTGGGTTTCATAGCTGAGGTTAGTGTATTAAGAATGACGATTATGTTGTTTGGTTCGTTGAGTTGTATATGCAAATTTTAGGCAATCCAATTAATATTTATACATATAAGAGTAGATCCATTGTGATTTTATCGTAGGATGAATCAATGAAATCGTAGATTATTTGACATCTGTAATTTAATACTGTGGAGACTATAAAACAAAAAAGAATTTGAATTTGGTCAATAAGACGTCGTTGGCCAATTGGCCTGCCATACTTAATCGTATACAGTTTAATACTGCGGACGAAAGACTTTTTACGATGAGGATATTTTGGACATTTGTCCCGTCCGCAGTATTAAACTACGGAATACTGAAAACTAAACTGCGAACGGAACCTCTATTAAATCGTTAGATCATTGGATGAACGCTCACGATGTGTTGTAAGGATAACCTTAAATTGACAACGGTGGCTGTGGATTGGTACCCTATATATATATATACTAATAGTAAAAATCTTATTATACTTTCGGGGGTTCCTACCCCCCTACCCCCCTACCCCCCTACACGTAAGGATGTAAAATGAACCAAACAGTTCGGGCTCGATTTGTAATCGCTCGACTAAAAGTTGGACGCGCACTCGACTCGAAATATAAATAATTCAAATATGAGAAATTTTTAAAGTTCGATAAATTACTCGAATCTCTTCAAATTATAATTTTTTTATATTAATATTCGGATCATATACGCTCAAACAGTTCAAACTGTTCGGGTTCGATTTGAGATTGTTCTTGACTCGGTAGTTAAACGAGTCTCAATCAAACTTTATCTCATTCTCGATAAATTTTGTAAACCAAATTTAAGTAACTAAATACTCGGCTCGACTCGATTTATTTACTAATAGTAATAAACTTAATTTTCTGTTTGAACACGGTCGCATTATTTTTGAATTTTGAGACTAAGCTAGAGAGAACTAAAGCATGAAAAATGAAATACAAAGTCATAGAACACGGTATTTACTTGATTGTCACATTAGGAAATGAATATTATTTAGTGCTAGGTTGCATTTTATTTGAGTTACGACCCTATGAGGATTAATGGTACATAATCACATCCAATCTTTTCTTTTTACATAATTATTAGTAGTAGTATTTGTATGGTTGTTATTATTCTTATCTTGATTAGGTTTGCCACCTTCTCTTAAACTTGAGAGAGAGAGTATATATATACACACACACACACTTACTTAACAAAGTGTGCGATTCTCTGTGTATCTACGCGTTGCTTTTATTCGACGGAAGAGTGAGTGAAGGGAAGCCCCACCAACCCATAAAATGAGGTCATCATCCATCTTTACCCCACAACAACGCAAGCAAAGTCAAAAGAAGATGCCTTCTCTATGTCTCCAATCTTTACCAACCAAACTTTTTTTATTTATTTTCATTTCATCTACTTGAAAAAATTATCTCACCTCGCCTATAAGAACTGCATTCAATCGAACTGGAAGCTATTAATCCATCAAGGGAACGAACGAGTACAACAACTGTTCGCTAATGTCCATCTGATACATACATATTGGTGATTTATAAGTAAAAAAACACTAAAATAAGATACTCCAGTTACTGCATAATTTTTCAACTAGGAAGAATCAAACAAGGAAAATTTTTGACTTGGTGTAAAACAACCAACCAAACCTGAAAAGCAACGCAGTAGGCAACAGCCCTGATCAAGTTGCAGCAGCAGCGGCTTAAACACGAATCATGCAGAGAACTGCTCTTTATTTGAAGCAATAATTAATGAGGTTCAAAGAGAAGATAAAATCTTCTCTCAACCCAAATAGGAAGCCAACTCCAATGACATCTTTATATAACCTTCAGCAGAAGTATGCAGCTCCCAGAATTTTCATAACAACAATAAATAAGAGAAGTAGTTTCAAATTGTACCCAGATTTCATACCTATGCATAAGCCTGAGCCTTTTCATACTTTTAATTGAACATTCCTCATATTCACACTTGAAAAACTTCAAGGCACTGAAAAACAGGTGTTATTCCTTTGCATGATTTATCTGGAAGAGTACTGAAGGATGCCGAATCAGAGTTGTAGACAGCTGCCCCAAAAAGAAGGCAACAAGCAGCAAAGGAACGCTCGTATAGCTATTTTCAATGGATCACGTTCAGGCAGTAACCTCAAGGATAGCGTTGCGGGTAATGCTACACCAACAGAATAATCCACCAGATGATCTTCAATGAAGTAAATGACAATTTCAACACTCTCTTCCAGCCTATCTCTCACCTCAAACAGGATAACAAAAGGCACTACACCCATTCTATTTAGATTGTCTATTGGACTCTTGTTGGTGTATCATTTTCTAATGCAGAAGCAACAATAACAAAAAGCTTCAAATGTCAAACGGTATGTTTTCATCAAGAAATCACCGGTGAACTCTCAATATTTTTCTATGCTTAGCATTTGTAGTTAATAGAATGGATAATAGAAGCAGAATAAATAGCAGAAGTGCAGAACATCACCAAAGAACAGGGCAATCATCCACTTCTTTGAGATAAAGTTCATAACCCTGAATTAACAATCACTAACATCTACATATTCAGACATCTAAAAGTTCACTTCAAAGATGTACACAACTAATCTCAGTAATTAGTCATTCACTTGCCAATGTGCGCCTATCATAAGGCAGTGGCGGGAGGAGGAATTCATGTCAACAACATTGATAGTATCCACCTACGTAAAACACATTTAATCCACGTCATAGGAAGCTGAGCCACTTCAGATGAAGTTGACAGAGTTGATATTTCTCAACTTCAGATTTTTTTAACTAAAGGTCTGGTCTATATTCATTAACCTTTTGCCTACAAGTTTCAGAGCCTCTTATAATTTCTCTTTCTTCCTTTTCTCGTGGTTTCTACAACCATTTATGTCGCTTCTACAATCAAAGAGGTGATGGGACAAAGAAACATACCACATTGAGGCCTTAAAGCACTATGTAGCTAGATCACTGTCGAAGAATGTCGCAACCTAGCAAACCTTCAAAACAAAACTGGATATATGAAGGCACTGTCAAAATTGCTGGTAAAGCATCTTGACACCTGTTAGTCGTACCTTAGGAGAAAACTGGTTTCCTAATAGTCAAAATCTGAAAGAAAGAAACCAGAGCAAAACCATATTATTGTTAAAGCAGTCAGAACATAAGATTGACATATCTAGAACCTCAACAATGCTGCAATACCTTACAAGAGTCAGAAGCTTAAAGGAAGAAACAATTCTCCTTGGGGTTCCCTTCAGAAGGTCACACTAGTTAAAGTGCTAGTGGTACCATATAAAAGAAACTCGGGACACAAAACTGCAGTATTGCAAAAGCAAGAAAATAACATTTGGAAAGCTAATCTCAATTTAATTTTTCAAAATGAATATGCATATATATGTACAAACACATTTATACATTTTTTAGGACTATATTTCCAAAATCAACTATTAAAAAAAGGAAATAGCTGTTATAAGCTTCAAAGGAACAGAACTAGGTGCATTAAGTTGTTAAGCAATCACACTTCCTCGAAGATAGATGGTTGGAGGTAATTGTCAATCGAGATTCGCAATATTAGTAGCTTATAGTCTCATTAAGAGATGAGAACAGCAAACGTCACCCAACAGAAAATTACAGAAAATGGTTGAGAAAAAAAACTAAGATAATAAATTCATAAATCAACATTCCATAAACCAAACTTTAGTTTTCCATCAAAATTAGAAGTACCTATTCCACAAGCAAAGGTGGATAGACTAAGGCAGGATTTATATATATATATATATAAAAACAATTAAAAAAAAAACTTGAATTGTTCTCTGCCAAACAGGACAGAATTAGTTCAACAGGCTAAAGAACTCATATCTCATGAACATAAAGGTCATGACAGTCAATCTCCCCTTGCTGCGGCATCCTCATCTAGCTCTTGCTGTCCACATGACGAAGCACTAGTATCAGCCTTGTCACTACCATCTTTAGAAGAACCTCTCTCTTCCCTATCCCCCATAAGTACATACCTTGGTGCAGCATCCTTCTCTAAGTCTTGTTGTCCAGATAAAAAAGAACCATTATCAATCCTGTAACTGTTATAATGAAAAGATTCTCTCTCTTCCCCAGCACTCCTAGCTACATCCCTTGGTGCATCCTCCTCCTCTAACTCTTGCTCTCCAGATAACAAGGCACTAGCATCAATCCTGCCACTATCATATTTAGAAGGACCTCTCTCTTCTCTAGGACTCCTAGGTGCATCCCTTCCGAAAGTATGCCTAGAGCTGTCATCCTCACCACGGGAGTTGTGAGCCTCAAAGAAATCTTCTGCGTCATGACGATACCGCCTCATATTACCACTTGCATCATAATGTCGTAATCTACCAATCATCTCAAATCTATCATTATGTTTCCTCCTGCCATCATCATTGTTCTCAAAACAATGTCCCCTACCAGCACCAGCCATCTGTGAAAAATTTTCCCGACTTATGAAGGATCTTACGTTATCATCTGACTTCAATCTTCCAGAATACTCCACAGAGTCACACCTCTGGCTCTGGCTCCGCCTAAACATTCTGACAGGTGATTTGCAATCCCTATGTACATCCCATGCAAGGGGAGAGCGTGATCGAGATCTTGACCGGGAATTCCTGTGGGGTCTTGAAAAATGAGCACCTCTACCAATATTGGGAGAAAAGCCACGGTCTCTCCTGCCTAAATAGTGGGGTATGCGAGTGGAAGAAGCACCGGCATTGTCAGGAACACCTTCATGGTATTCTTCTCTGGAGCCTCTCCTAACACAATGTGCATATATTTCAGATCTTCCCTGGCTCCAAGCATGGCTACTGCCTCTCAGTTGGTGGTGATCTCCTTCTGATAAAGGGTCTATACATGCCCCTTGCGGAATAATTTTCAGACCACCTGTCATCATTGTAGTTCAATGCACTTCCCATGGCAGCAGAATTAGGAACTAAACCTCTTGGCCTTGAGTAATCGTGACCCTCTGGACCACGATAAGTACGAGAATAACGATTTCCTGAATTCTGATAGCCAACTGAAGAATTAACCCAGTGACCATCTTCTTTATTTATCCCATGTCCTGGGACAGAAAAACGGTCTTGTCTAGGGGATTTATCAAAATCTCTCTCAGCTCGAGAATATGAATAAGGAAGGTTTTCAGATCTGAAGAACGAGTTAGCAAGAAACGGTAAAAAGGTGCATTAATGACAATGAGTACAAAAGAAAATAAAACAGAAAATTCTAAAAAAAGTACCTTCGCCGCTGTAAAAAAACAGGATTCTTCATATGCATGGGATCATAATATGGCCCTTCAGTATGTGATGAAAACTTCTGCCTGGATTGCCTAGCTCCGAACTCACCTGCTACTGAACCCTTGTCATCATACTCATCCCAATTTCCTTCCTCATTGACATCTCGATGTTCACAGAACAGATTCCCTCCATAAGCTTTTATCCTTGAGCTCCATGAACGGCTTGGTTTAATCCAAGAATCCTGTCCACAATGTTCAACACGTTTGTCAGATCCCACATCCAATGCAGTCTTTCCACCCATCCCACTCTTTTCACATTTCTTATCATGAGCATCAATATTATCTCTATCAACCGATCCATTGTCCTGTTGTCCAGTTTCCAAACCCTCAACTTCAATATCATCCCAGGAATATATATCAGGCTCCCTCAGTTCCCCTTCCTCAAAAGGAGAATCATAACCTTCCTGTAGTTCTTTTATGTTTTCCACGCTAACAATGTTTCCCTGATTATCCTGAGAGACATCAGAGCCATTGCAATCACTTGAAGGATCTTCGGAAGAGAGGTTACCAGAGAAATTAGGACCTTTCCCAGATGTTTTCCCAATATCTTCACCATCGTTATTTTTTATGCTATCAGTGTAACAAACAGGCTTCTCTAGGATAAGCATGTCAGTTGAGGCAACATCAATCTTCCCAGCTTGAACATTTTGTAACGACAGTCTGCCATGAATTGCGGCGGATGTTCTGGGAATGTCTTTCTCATGTTGGTGCAACATGCTGGCAGAAGTATTATTAAGCTTTTCCCCAACACACGTGCATGCAATATGATCTGATACGGGGCAGCCGCAATCGTGAAGGGATGCACTCGTGCTGATAACTGGAGTAGGAGCTTTTGTTTCAGCTACAGAAAACTTCAAGGATTCCAACATACTCTCAGTTGAGGTGGCAACATATGTTTTCTCAATACTGATGGGGCCAGAGGATACTTGCACTGTATGTTTTTCTAGATCAGGTTTGTTAGTCTCAAGAAGAATGCATTTGGGGTCAATAATTAGTTGATTGCCGTGTGGATCAGATGAAACCAGTCCACATGACAAAGAATGCACCTTACTTCCAATGTTACATCGGGTATCTTCAAAATCCCTCTGTACTTTACAAACTTCTGAAGTAACCTTTCCGCTCTTCGTACCATCATTGAGGACAGATCTTGAATCAGTTGTCTGAGAATTGAATATTTCGACATATGGTTCCTCCCATTCATCCATCAAAGTATTTAGGTCCCAGTGCAACCTGTTACTTTTTGGAGGAAGAGACATTCCCACTGCCCCACCATTTTTGTCATTGTGAAGATTATGCGACAAAGCAGTAGAATTATCCTGAACAAGTAAACCATCAGTTTTATCCACATTTATAGAATCTTTTTGCAAGGATTTATCTTGTTCCAAAGATGTCATAATTTCTTCAATCTGTGTAGCTGAAGTGGATGCCTCTACTACTCCTGTTGCTTCATATTCTCCCACAACAGAAGCATCCTTAACATTATGATCGTCGTCATGAATGCAACTACTGCAGGCAGTGTTAGCAAGAAGTGCAATACCAGAGAAGTCAACATCAGTCACCTCAGAGATCATAGTATCTATTTTAGCCTCATCAACGCCATGTGCAGATTTAACTGCATGGTTGGAATGAGATTGTTGACTTAAAGAACATTTACTATCAACAAGCTGCTCAGACTCTCCAAGTTGTGGAGAAGGGTTCTGGGGTTGAGATGGGAGAGACTCTTCATGATCTGGTGAAGGGCCTGGGGGCCGAGGTGGTGGTGATGGAGGTTGGGGCCAAAATCTCCTTTTCTTAAGTGGTATATGCTCCATTTTTATCAGAAATTGCCGCCCAAGAACGCTACGTCAAGCTGCCACAAAGACAAAGTAATTGTCATGCTGATTTGAGACACTTCGTGGCCAGCAGTGTATGAAACCAAGAAATTGTACCTTCTAGAATTCAAAAACTGCAGTCCTGCAGTGCATTTTTGGGGTTATTGACCGGTTCTACACCCATATTCAAGCTTCAACTAGCTGGACAGCTTTTTGGTTACCTTCTTGAAATTCAAGCTAGAAATAATAAATATAGTAAGTTCTAGCTAAACTGCAAACTGTGCTAAGCATGCTTGCAGATACAGGTAAGATGTCATAACCTCAGAGAGCAACTACTATACTATGATAATCTCAGAGAATAATTATACAAGTCGGTCTATAGGCAGCAAGACAATGTTCCATTTAAATACAAACCAAATACAGACCGTTCCTATATCCTAAGTGGCATGCCAAAGAAACATAATTTTTGGGTGATCTGCATTCCTACCAACTTATCAATATTGAGTTGCCCCTGTGGAAGTTAATGCGCCAATATTTCTATCAATAGCTATCTTGAATTTATTTAAATACATAAAATCCATTAGCATATTAATATTACCTATCCTGCAAGGCTGCAACAAGCCACTAATCAACAACGTTATCAACAAACTTGCCAAGAAGTCGAAGAATTTACCAACATTTTCAATATCTTTTTGGACAGAGAAAAATAAGGATGTACATATGATTTAATCTTCCCACACCATGCATTCATTATAGTAGCTCAAAACAATATCGTGATTGCCTGATACATTATATTTTAAGTTATTATCGTGAATTCAATTAGCATAATCAATAATACACCAAAAATATTTTAAGTGAGGCCAAATCCATCCCACTACTTGCTCCTGCATTCCATCCTTATAGTTGAATAAAAACCCTTTACACTTGGTTTTAAAGAAATTTTTACTAAAAGACAACAGTAAAGAAACTTCACAAATTAAAATATCAATCCATGACACTCTTGAATAAGATACTTAAGAGTTAAGAAGGCATGATTGCTGGTAGTATGTAAATGTCATCATGTCAAGATTGTATTGCCAATCATTTCAAGAGTATTGACACTATCAACTCATAAAAGATATAATCTGGATAAGATAAAAAGGCTTTTACGATATCTTGAACATCTCATAGGCAGCGTATAGATCATACGACTGAAATATACAGTGACTGAACATAATACCAATTACACTATTGTAATTAATGACCTAAGAAATCCAAGGAAAATGGCTTAAGCTATGATTTATCACAAATAAAGGATCAGACATAAATTGCAACCAAATGATGCTACCTTTGAGCACCAGGAAGTTGGCATGGTAAAATCTCTTGGATATGTTTATTATGCTTGGATGAATATAATCGAGATAATTCAATCAGTGGATACCCTCAATATGCTAATGGAAAATATAGATTCCCCTAATTCTCTAATCTGTGGCAGCTAGTTGGTCTTACTGATATTAAAATTATTGGGATACAAGAAATAGTCTGCAGTCAAGTGAAGATTACAAAACAAACTCATCTTTGAACAATCACGAGACACCATGTATCTCTTGAATGCCAAAAAACAGAATCTCAACGGTGACAGGCATGATACAGAAATGTTACAAACAAGATTTGATAGACCACCTAACTGACATCATTTAATGATGTTTCCTCTATAAGTTTATTTATATTATGAAACCTACATACTATGATCAATATCTTATACATTTGTACATATGTGCTCTCAGTAGCTCCTTGTATTTCAAATTTAGTGCTCTCACACTCCCATTCCTACTCTTGCTTCCACGTTCTGATTTGGGCATGAGATTGTAAAGTCATTATCTTTTACAGATTTCCATGTTCCACAACCAAGCTCAAGATCCCTTTTACCTTTACGGATGTTAACATTGCCATCTCTATAAAAGATTCTCCATTTTTGTAAATCAAAGAGGACACATTAAGTGAAGTTTAAGTTGATACTCATTTTACAATTTTGGGTGAAACCGAGATTATATACGAGGTTACAGATCCACTCACTTTAATGCTGGACCATAGGGGAACACCAGAACTACACTAAACTTTATTGGACTTGAAGCAACCTTAACCCTAAAAGCATGTGAGGCATTAATATTAATGAACTAAAAGACCACAAGATAAATTATAAGGGCAACTGGAAATTCTAGAAACAAACAAATGACAAATCAATCATCGCTCCTCGTTTAAATGTTTGACAGAACCAAATATTCTTTCCCAGAAAATGAAACCGAATTCCACATGGCAACCATTTTATGTAAAGGTAATATTGTGGCCGCAAAAAATATATATATAATATAAAGGGCAGCTAAACTAGAAACTTACAAATGATATGAAGATCACATTGATTTCGATTTATTAATTGTTTATCCAAAAGTGATTGAAACAGAATTCCAAACGTCATTCTTTCATGTAACCTGCAAATTGCCAAAACTCAATTATTAACAAAACCAAAAGACATAGCAAGGGAACAGCAATACATAAAATCTAACTAATAGACATCACATTATCCTTCCATAAGCTAATGTCATGACTGCCAGCTATGCCTTTATAATCAATTACCTTAATGCTGATGTTGTTAACAAGTGGCCACTGAAACTCTGTTAGTTCATCGTAGTTCTGAATGTTGTTGATTCCTCATAGTACGCCTTCACAACCAAAGATATAAGGAAAATAAAGATTATGTGTCATAACACAGCACTCGTATTTAATCCATTACTTTGATTAGTATGAGTACGACAAATTCAAAAACACAGAAGTCAGGGACTTTATTCCCATCGTGACAACGACTAAGACATAATCATCATTGTAACTTCATATAATGCCAATGAAGCTGGCAAAGCAATATACACAGTTTAATACAATTCGTTAACTCATGTCAACCGAGTACTGACATAAAATCCATTTGGATTTCCAAAATAAATTGCTGACAAAATAAGTCCCAGACAGAAATATCCATCTCCTGGGTACAAATTACAGTACAACGTTCTAAAGACAATAATCAAAATGGATAACAAAAGTCAGCAACCTTTCAACAAGAACAACGACTTTTGGTTAAGGATCCTACAACGGAAGATTTTATTTCGTAGTGGCTTTTCAAATAAACTTCTCTGTCACTTATTCCTTCGTATATGAAATCCAACTTCTCAACAAACGAATTCAAATTCATTGCTTTGTTTTGTACGAATACGACAAATTTAAGCTCATAAAGGCTACTACCAGTATTCCCACCGAAATAGCGACTGAAACATAATCATCATTGTAAATTCATATAATTCCAACAAAGCTGGCAGTGCAATCTACGCCATTTAAAACAAGCCGTAAACTCATGTCAACTTGATGACAGCCCTAAATAACAACCAATTGGATTTCCCCCAATAAAAGAATCGCAAACAGTACAACCATCAATGAAGAGCATATCCATCTCCAGAGTAAATTTTACAGTCCAACTTTCTAGCGACACGATGCAACTAATAAATTATGAAATGGATAAGAAAAGTCAGCCACTTCTAGACAAAAGCAACAATGTTTCCTGTTAAGGATCCGACAAGATATTACTTTTTAGTGTTTTTTCATATAAAGTTATCTTTCATTTATTTCTTCAGATATGAAATCCAAATGCTCAGTTTCGTTGAACAAGGAATAATGCCAACAAGAATCAAAGGCAGTTCCATTAATTAACGAATAGTGTCACATAAGTAAGGACACCTTTCACCCACCAATAGAAGGAAAACAAAACAAGATTCTATTTTCTACAATCGTAAGCCACACATATTTGGCAATCTATGAAGCCATGAATAAGGAAATGGAATGTGGCTGACAAGCATCCATAACTATAGTTCATACATATATAGCAAAGTATAGCGGTCGTCATCATTGATTCCATAAAAAGAACTGCATTGTACTGCTCATTAAGTTGCTTTTATCGGGGCCTTCCATGGCCGCCAAAGCATTTTCAATGTCTTTATGATTAAAATGGTGCACCAGAATATTCCTAAATGTTTATTTTATCTTAAAAACCCTAACTTTTGTCACATTCTCTGAATCCATGCAAATCAAATCCATCACACTCCATTCAGCTACAGAAATAGCAAGCAAGGCAACCAGAGAAACTAACTCTTCATGTACCATTTCTGTTATCTTTTTCAGTTTTTCTTCTCTGAAATTTCTGAAAATTAGCACACACTTGGTTATCATTTTTCGATAAAAATTCTCAAATAATTCTTAGTAAAATTATGAAAATTTTGAGGGGTGGGGGGAAATAATAATTTGATTCTATCTGAAATGCACAATCATTTCCATCACAGTACATTGTAGTAAGCTTTTGGAATATTTTAGCAACATTATATGTTAGTTGCACTCTGAAAACATGTTTCCAGTGTTTTTTTTGAATGGGGGATTTGTAAAATAAAAACAAAAAAGGGAAAAACCAACAAGCACCTTTTTAAAATTTTAAAAGAAATTAAAAAAGATTTAAGAACCCTACCCAAAAAAATCCTAAATATCTTCAAACCCTAACTATCCCAATGTCAATTTATATCTCAGAACCCTAATGCCTACAGCCTACTCCAGCAAAGTTCCATGCAATGAGAATTGTATGATTGCAGTAACAGAAACGTTAGCTTATACATGTCACAGTCAAAGCAGATAGACTAATCAAAATCAACAACAAAAATCTTTCATCCAACAAACATACAAATCAAACCTCCAGATTTAAGTTCTACCTCCCTCAGCTTCAGCTTCAGCTTCAGCCTCATAAACCAGCAACAGCTAGCAGCTCTCTTAACCTGCTAATCACCACATTTTCAGAACAAAATGCTAATCAAACCTAAGCTCCGAAAATAATGAGCTGGTCATCACAGCATTCACTTTCACGATTGAACGAAAAACCAACCCATTCATAAATAAAAATAAAAACTCACAAATTTTACTCGAACAAACAAACATTTCCGATACCTCTTTGTTTCCGGTTCAAATTTGCATGCCATTGAATGTTCTAGTCATTGACAGAAAAACATACATGGTACATTGGATTGCGTACACCTCCGGTCACCTGCAATGAACAGAATTCGAACTCGTTCGTTTCACAACCACCGTACGATCAACAGGAATGAATACGTATATATATATATATATATATATATAACTGATTGCATAATTCGTTTGTGTTTAGTTATCTTCCTCAAGCCTCCACCTTGAGCTTGAAGAAAAGAGTGGAGAAAGAGAGAGAGATTTTTGAGTTTTGATTAAAATAAGAGCACAAGGAAAGGAGTGGTGATAGAGAGGATCTTCGTCGCGGCGTATTTATTGGTGAGTCTATTCCGACACTGCCCTCAAGCGGTGAAGAGAAGTACATAAATGCCATCAGATGCCGTAGCTTATTGGACTACTTACTAAAAGTCAAACACCATTATGTTGAGTTTGTACAGATTTAGTAGATCTGATACAAGTGTGTATGTATTTTCTAAAATTGAATACCTCATTGTTTTATTAATTCACACATGGCCATCTTCATATCCAATACTCAACACGTACGCCACTGTGCATGTAATCTCTGTCTTTTCTATACCTGCTTCCTTTATATTTTAATTTTTGTGAGGGATGATTTATGCTGCCTTTAACTTAACTACTGGCCTCAACAATTACTGGAAAAAGTCAAAATGGAAATGATAAGTTAAAAGTTGAATGCCAAAGTGTCAACTTTGCAAAATGTGAAGGGTATATATGGAAATGATAATTTTATGTGCTGCATATATAAATTGTGTACAAGCAATTATATACGCGAAACTCAAACCGACGGAAGTGTCTCTCACGTGAAAATGAGACCCACTCAATATTTAATATTTACGTGAGACGAAATATTAATTTTTCTCTACTTGTTTGTACCAATTGATGTCTCTGATAGTTAAATATGTTTTAAATAATGTGGCATTAAATAAAACAATTGTACGTTATGACATAATCAATCATGGAAAGTAATTAATATATTATTGTTATATCATTTAAGTCAAAAAAAAAAAAAAACTCTTAACATTATTCTGTTACAAAATTAGTTCCATCGTAATTGATTAAATAACAAAAGTACTATATTGCCATTTGGAAATAGTAAAATAGTATTAATAATTTTCTCAAACTTTGATTTCTTTGTATCACCAATTTTGTATAATAATAATAATAGCCGTTTGGATATTTAAGGTAGATTTTTTCACAATATGTTTTAAATTGTCACCATATTTTAACTTAAAGATTACAAGAATATTTCAATAAAAAAATATATATCTTAAAAATTAACATTTATGGAACACAAATTTGATTTTTTCCATTGACTTTTTCCCTATTGTATGCTACCAAAACCATAGTAGGTAGTACCATGCCAAAAAGGGTAATATTAGGGGTTTCAAATTTTATGTCTCAAATGATGAGACATTAAATATTTTAATGATAATTTATGGCGTAATCAATCACATGAGATCTATCCAACTAATGTTATGATGACACATCATTTAAAATATTTTTTGAGATCAAAAATTTGAATTCCCTGACATCACCCCCACCAAAAAAAATATTTAACGCGTTTTAAAGGATAAATGAAAATGAGCACTAACAATTATTTCTTGTTATATGGGGGAAAAGTTTACATCCATTCATTAATAATAATAAAACATAAGAAGATATAATTGTGTTTACATGATATAAAACTAAAAAGTAAGAGGGGATAAAGTTATGCAAATCTATAAATAAAACTTTAGGATAAAAGAAGTAGGAGTATTATTAATTATAAGAAAAAAGACTCATTAATTGAAGAAGGGAGACGGACATTTGAGACGAGAACAATATATGTAAGCTGCGTAATTAGCTAAAAAACGAAGAAGGAAGATGCCTACCTACATCTTCTTATCCATTGCTATTGATATTGATATTGCTATTTTATTTTTATTTTTATTTTTCTCTTATCTAATACTCCTAATAAATTGTACTTTCGTTTGGTACTATTGGATATGCATGCTAATAAAATAACGGGCGATACTACAGACACAAACTATTTTATAAATATTTTATAAATTACTGATGTGACATACTCCACCTCAGCATATTGATCAACAAATTGCTCTAATGTAGTCTTCGGTCCCACATAATATGCTGAGTTGGAATATGCCCAATTAACAGTTTTTAAAATATTTGTAGAATAGTTTGTGTCTATAGCATTATTCGCTACTAAGATTTTACTTTTAATAATATATATGTAATCAAGCATTTTTTATCTCGTGTATATTTAATATGAAACTGATATTTTCACATGACTTTTTGATATTTTTGCATGAAAATCGTCGCTACAGATCCTATATCTATGACGACACTTTTCATCTGTAAATATCAATTTCCTATTTAATATTATGAATGCATGTCATTTCAGATACATTTGAAATAAAAATAAATAAATTTGAAACCTCTATATGTATAATTTTATATGCACCGAGTACCATTTAAAGTATGGAATTGATATTTTCACAAGATTCTCTTGACATGGATAGTAAACGGAACCCACATTTATGTGAGTGATGCCTTGTGAAAATATCAATTCCCTTAAAATATTGATAAAATTAAGGAGAGAACTATTTGCACATGTGTTTTTTGTATTTCCGTATGGTTTCCACTTTATGTTCATATGAGAGGAGATCGTGTAAAAATATCAAAAACACGTGGAGTTCCATATTAACACAAATATTAAGAAATGTAATTAATATTTTGTTTAATTAATTAAAATGAGTATACAATCTTAATATTACCCTTCAAAGTCCATTAAAAAAATTAAAGACAAATAATTTAGTATTTAATGTAGGGATAATATGATAAACTATGTAATTAATGCTCTCTTAAGAATTAAGATCTATAAACCACAAGTAAAAATGAATAAATTTTACTCTTAAAAATACAAATAAAAAGAAACGGATGGGGTATAAAATAACGGTTCTTGAGTACAATTATCTATAGAAAATCTGTACAACATAAAAGATAACTCTTTTTTAAATATTGAACGGTGCATGAAGAGAGAAAGCCAGCGGAGGGATAAGAGTAACGCATAAAACATATGGTGTAAAGATAAAGTATTGCATTAAACATCTACACTTTTATTTACTTTTTTTATACTCCGCCAATCAAAAATTAAATGGAGATAAATTTTGATTTATTAAATCAACTCGTCAAATTTATTTCTCAACAAATAATTATATAACTAAAGTAAACTAATGAAATAGTAGTATTAACATTAATTTTGAAGGTTAAATTTAAATGCCGAAATATATATCTAATTATAAAAATGATGGAATATTTTATGAGTAATGGTGCGATGACAAAAGATGAGTATAAAAAATTTGATACAAAATAATGTTTCAAGTTATAATTAGTTATAATTAATAATTATCTAATGAGCTCTTCTATGCGGACAGAAAAATTAGACTCAAAGTGTATTTAAATATCTTCTATTTGTATTTTTACCTCTCATTGAGGATCAAAATACAAATAGTTAAAATTTAAATACACTCGGGTTCAATTTTTTTGTCTAATTTTCATGTCCACATAGAGTTTTAATTATCTAATAGCACTTTGATGATAAAAGAATCATTCAAAAAATTACTTACAAAATAATATGATTGGTTGTGGTTAGTTGTTATCCCTAGGCCTACTCGGCACTCATGTAAGGTGGATTATCCACTAATTATACCCTGTCACATAATTTTGTAAACTAGTTTATGTAAGGTTTTTTTTTTATCACCGTAGCAAC
Source organism: Panax stipuleanatus (assembly GCA_020205555.1). Taxonomy (NCBI): domain Eukaryota; kingdom Viridiplantae; phylum Streptophyta; class Magnoliopsida; order Apiales; family Araliaceae; genus Panax; species Panax stipuleanatus. The sequence goes on along the minus strand of CM035118.1, from coordinate 135,640,165 downwards.
ACTCTTAATATTTTTTTTTGTCACAAATACATTATTGATATTTTTATTGACATCTTCATCCTCAAATTATATATTTTGAAAGACCTTAAAAAGAATGGTTTAAATGTTTTTTTGCACAAATTATTAAAGGTGTGATATATTTATACCATACAGTGATAGTTGCATACATAAATATGTTAATGAGACTTTATTACTCTTAATATACTTAAAGTGAATTTTAACCATTTACTCTTCATTCATTTTGTCTTAATTTTGTTAACATCATTTTTATAAGATAAAAGATGTATACACTTACTTAACCATAACTTAATTTTCAACCATATTTAGAATTGACATTCACAAAAAAAAAACCTATATAGAATTGTACTAATATATTAAATCTGTTATCTTTTTTACAAATTTACTTAATAGCATTTTTTTTAATTATTTTATAATATAATTTAAAAAAGTTTTGAACTAAAGATTAGAACACATAAAATATTTGGAAAAATAAAAAGGATTTAGCAGAGTAAACTTTCGTGTTTTTAAGACATGATATATAATTTAGTTTGCTATTTTATTAAACTACCTATAATATGTTGTAAAATATTATTATTATAAAGAACAATGATGATTAGAAGAAGAGAGAAAATATTCTTATTTCATATATAAGTTGTCTCTCTTTGTGTGTATCTCATGCTCCTATATATAGACACATGCACATAAACACTTGGAGGTTACAAAACTTAAAAGATCATAATCAACACTTAAAAGACATGGGGGTTTCAAATATTAAAGGACATAGGAGTTACAAAGATTAAAGGACATGGTAATAAAGAAGGGAGGAATGAACCTAGACATCCATATATGTTATAATTTTATAACACTCCCCCTTGGATGTCTATTGTACAACAATACGCATTGAAAGCTGCCTCATTAAAAACCTTACCAGGAAAAACCCAATGGGAAAAAACCTTGGTTAAGGAAAAAAGAGTGCAGCGCGTATTTGCTCCCCCTCATGAATGTATCCTTAAGTCCTTCAGCTGTCGCATTCCAATATTGCGACGCAATCCTTCAAACGTTGTAGTTGGTAATGCTTTGGTGAACAAATCTGCTAGATTGTCTTTTGATCGAATTTGTTGAACATCAATGTCACCACACTTATCAAGGTCATGTGTGAAAAAGAATTTCGGTGAGATGTGCTTTGTTCTATCTCCTTTGATGTATCCTCCTTTTAATTGAGCTATACATGCAGCATTGTTTTCATACAAAATGGTTGGAGTTCCTTTGCTAGAGGATAAACCACATGTTTCACGAATATGTTGAGTCATTGATCTTAACCATACACATTCTCGACTTGCTTCATGGATTGCAAGTATTTCAGCATGATTAGATGAAGTGGCAACTAGAGTTTGCTTTGTAGATCTCCATGATATAGCCGTATCACCACACATAAAGAGATAACCTGTTTGAGATCGACCTTTATGTGGATTAGATAAATATCCTGCATCAGCATATCCAACTAATTTATGATTATCATTATTTGAATAAAATAAGCCCATATCTATAGTTCCTCGTAGGTAACGAAAAATATGTTTAACCCCATTCCAATGTCTCCGGGTAGGAGAAGAGCTATATCTTGCTAACAAATTTACAGAGAATGATATATCAGGTCGTGTATTATTAGCAAGATACATTAATGCACCAATTGCACTGAGGTATGGTACTTCAGGACCAAGTATTTCTTCATTATCCTCACGGGGTCTAAAAGGGTCCTTTTTCACATCAAGTGATCTAACAACCATTGGGGTACTCAATGGATGTGCTTTATTCATATAAAATCTTTTAAGAACCTTCTCTGTGTAAGTTGACTGATGAATGAGAATTCCATCTTCTAAATGCTCGATCTGCAGGCCGAGACAAAATTTTGTTTTTCCTAAATCTTTCATCTCAAATTCTTTCTTTAAATAATTCATTGTCTTTGGTATCTCTACATGATTTCCAATAATATTTAAATCATCAACATACACAGCAATGATAACAAAACCAGATTCTGACTTCTTTATAAAAACACATGGGCATATAGGGTTATTATTATACCCTTCTTTCAATAAATATTCACTAAGACGATTGTACCACATGCGTCCTGATTGCTTTAACCCATATAGGGACCTCTGCAACTTTATTGAGTAAATTTTCAGAGGATTTAACTTATATGCTTCAGGCATTTTAAATCCTTCAGGGATTTTCATATAAACATCATTATCAATTGACCCATATAAATAGGCTGTAACAACATCCATTAGACACATATCTAATTTTTCATGAGTTGCTAGGCTAATAAGATACCACAATGTAATTGCATCTACCACAGGAGAATATGTTTCATCGTAATCAATGCCAGGTCTTTGTGAAAACCCTTGTGCCACAAGTCGTGCCTTATATCTTACGATTTCATTTTTCTCATTTCTTTTTCGCACAAAGATCCATTTGTATCCAACTGGCTTTACATCTTCGGGTGTTTGGACTACAGGTCCAAAAACTTCACGTTTTGCAAGTGAATTTAATTCTGCCTGGATTGCTTCTTTCCATTTTGGCCAATCATTTCTGTGTCTACATTCTTCCACAGAATTAGGCTCAAAATCCTCATTTTCATCAATGATATCAAGCGATATATTATATGAAAAAATGTTGTCAACAACTATCTCACTTCGGTTCCATCTTTTCTTTGTAGAGACATAACTTATCGAGATCTCATCATTTTTATTGTTTTCAGGTACCTGAACCTCTTCTGGGGTTTTATGATTAGCTATGTCTATATCCTCGTGAATATTTTCCTCCTCAATAATGCCAACTTGTTTATTTACTTCTTTTCTTTTCCGAGGATTTTTGTCTTTCGAACCGATTGGTCTACCACGCTTCTGGCGTGCCTTAGACTCATTTGCTATAATTTTTTCGGATTGTCCTATAGGGACTTCAATCCGAGCTGGAGCATTTACAGCTGGTATATGAGATTTGGTTACTCCTTTTGAGTCAGTGAATGCATTCGGTAGATGATTTGCTATATCTTGCAAACTAAGTATCTTTTGAACTTCTTGTTCACATTGTTTTGTACGAGGATCAAAATTCAATAATGACAATGCATTCCATGTAATATCTTTATCCAGCTGTTTAATTTCTCCCCCTAATGCTGGGAACATAGTCTCATCAAAATGACAGTCGGCAAATCGTGCCGTAAATAAATCACCTGTCAAGGGTTCAAGATATTTAATTATTGATGGGGATTCAAACCCAATATATATTCTCAGCCTCCTTTGAGGACCCATCTTTGTACGTTGTGGAGGATAAATTGGAACATATACCGCACAACCAAATATTCTTAGATGGGAAATATCTGACTCATGACCAAAAACCAATTGTAATGGGGAGAATTTATGATATGATGTTGGCCTAATGCGAATAAGTGCTGCTGCATGTAAAATAGCGTGCCCCCAAACAGAGACAGGAAGTTTTGTTCTCATGAGCAATGGTCTTGCAATTAACTGGAGGCGTTTAATAAATGATTCAGCAAGACCATTCTGAGTATGAACATGGGCAACAGGATGTTCATTATTTATCCCAAGTGACATGCAATAATCATTAAATGTTTGGGATGTAAATTCACCAGCATTGTCAAGACGAATAGTCTTGATTGTGTGATCCGAAAATTGTGCTCGTAATCTAATAATTTGAGCAAGTAATCTCGCAAACGCCAGGTTGCGAGTTGATAATAAGCACACATGTGACCATCTTGTAGATGCATCTATTAAAACCATAAAATATCTAAATGGCCCACTTGGTGGGTGAATAGGCCCACAAATATCTCCTTGAATACGTTCTAGAAATCTTGGGGATTCAGTCCCAATTTTAGCCGGTGATGGTCTAATGACCAATTTGCCTTGATAACAAGCAGCACACGAAAATTCCTTAAATTGAAGAATCTTCTGGTTCTTTAATGGATGACCATGTGAATTCTCAATAATTCTTCGCATCATTATTGATCCAGGATGACCCAACCGGTCATGCCAAGTAATAAAATTATTTGGTTCATTGAACTTCTGGTTCATTATTGCATTTACTTCAATTGTACTAATACTTGTATAGTACAAGCCTGAAGATAAAACGGGTAATTTTTCCAATATTTGTTTTTCAGTAGAGACATTTGATATGATGTAAAGATATTCTATACCATTTTCATTGGCTGTCTCAATATGGTACCCGTTAAGTCGTATATCTTTAAAACTTAGCAGGTTCCTCCTTGATTTAGTGGAAAATAAAGCATTATCAATAAAAAAATTTGTTCCACTAGGAAGCATTATATTGGCTCTTCCAGAGCCTTCAATCAAGTCTGCTGAACCTGATATTGTATTTACTTTTGCTTTCATCATTCTTAGATTTGAAAAATATTGCTTATATCTGAGAATGGTATGTGTCGTTGCACTGTCTGCTAAGCATATATCTCCACCATTGATATTAGGCTCATTTATAGCATAGCGCAAATCCATATTTTTTTCATAAAAAGGAATAAATATATAATAAGTTTATAATAAGACATAATATTATATATATTTAATAACACAATTCTTTACGAAATAAAGAAAACAAAATACAATAAGCTAACATGAAAGGAATAAAGAAAGCACACTTAAAAGGACTAACATAATTCTGAACTAATTATTTTCATTACAAGAAATATTAACTTGCTCATTATTTTGCTCAAAGAAATCTGCAACGTCAAGGTGTGTCATATCCATAGGATCAAAATAGATATCATCGTTATCTTGATGTGGATGAGAAAAATTTATTTCTATGTTCTTCTCCTTTCCTTTCAATGAGGACTGATATAAATCAACAAGATGTTTGGCTGTACGACAGGTACGAGACCAATGTCCTTTCATTCCACACCGATAACAAATATTTTCTTCCTTCTTGGTATCTCTGTTATTTATATTCTTCCCATGTTTTTCCTCATTCTTTGAATGTTTGATATCATGGTTGTGGTAATTAAACCTTCCTCGCCCGTGGCCACGACCACGACCACGACCTCTATTACGATCACGACCACGATCACGACCACGACCACGACCACGACCACGACCGTGACCATAATAATTATTATATCGTGTAACATTCACTTCAGGGAATGGAGCTGAACCAGTCGGTCGTGATTCATGATTTTTCATCAAAAGCTCATTATTTTGTTCAGCCACAAGTAGACATGAAATCAGTTCAGAATATTTCTTAAAACCTCGTTCTCTATATTGCTGCTGCAGGAGCACATTCGAGGCATGAAAAGTAGAAAATATTTTTTCTAACATATCTCCATCAGTGATATTATCTCCACACAATTTCAATTTAGAACTGATTTTAAACATTGCAGAATTATATTCACTTACTGATTTAAAATCCTGCAATCGTAAATGTATCCAATCATAACGAGCTTTTGGGAGAATAACTGTCTTTTGATGGTCATATCTTTCTTTCAAATTTTTCCAAAGAATAAGAGGATCTTTTATTGTGAGATACTCTAATTTCAACTCCTCATGGAGATGATGGCGTAAGAAAATCATGGCCTTTGCCTTGTTTTGACTAGGTGTTTCATTACTATCTTTAATGGTGTCTCCAAGACCCATTGCATCCAAATAAATTTCGGCATCAAGGATCCATGACAAATAATTCTTACCCGTAATATCAAGTGCCACGAACTCAAGTTTGGCAAGATTTGTCATTGTAACTTCATATAAAAAAATATCAAAAGTTATTAGAAATTTAGTTTATTATAATAAATATTGAATAAACATTCATTAAAATTCATTACATAAAACGTAATTGTAACGTAAAACATTTACTGCTATCAATATGAAGAGATTTTGGCTAATGATTTTTTTTTTTTTTCATAACATATATACTCGACCAATAATCAAATGTGATAAGAGATAGGGCCCATCCCAAACATATACACAACCAGTAAGAAAAAAAATGTCACACAGTAGAAGATTTTCAATATGTGCCTAGTTATCTTCATGTATACATATAAGATAGTTACTTTACATGAAGATAAAAGATAATCAATATGTTGTTTCATGCAATATATAATATATTCAACCTGCTAAATAATGAGTGTGCATGGCAAGTTCCTAAAACATTCAGAGAGACCTTATGGCAATACTATATCAATTATAAATCATCCAACATTAGACAATGAAACAAATAAGTCCTAGATACCTAGATGCTCTTATAGTAATAAATTTTGTAAGCTTGTGGCAATTCGATAAACTTTATGTCAGTACCATGACGATAATGCATTCTTATGAAATAATAAAAATGATGTTGAGATAGCATTGCAGACTATTATAAGAACAAATAATAATGTGAACATTCACTAAAGTTTCCTGGATATAGTTACTAAGTGAAGTATACAGGAACATGTCAGTTCTTTATATGTTATATTGTATATATAAAGAGAGAAAATTATACCTTCTTCTGCTTCAAACAAAATGTGATTATCTTCAAGACAAAAGTGAGTAGCAATTCGTGCTGATAACGTGTTGTAAAATATTATTATTATAAAGAACAATGATGATTAGAAGAAGAGAGAAAATATTCTTATTTCATATATAAGTTGTCTCTCTTTGTGTGTATCTCATGCTCCTATATATAGACACATGCACATAAACACTTGGAGGTTACAAAACTTAAAAGATCATAATCAACACTTAAAAGACATGGGGGTTTCAAATATTAAAGGACATAGGAGTTACAAAGATTAAAGGACATGGTAATAAAGAAGGGAGGAATGAACCTAGACATCCATATATGTTATAATTTTATAACATAATATAGTTTATTGGTCCATCTAATTTAAAAGATATTATTTTGAGTTGAAATAAATTTATAAAAATTTAAAATTTAAAGAAAATAGAAAATTATTTAGACTTGGTTTAGAATAATTTTTTTAATTAAAGTTAACAAGTGCTAAATATATTTATTGGCTTCTCATGAATCATAAGGGTAATATAGTCCCTTTAGTGTATAAAGGTGTGCAATAATCAACTTAGAGTATACATATATCACTGCCCATTATTAAAACTAATTCTCGTTCTCTAGCTGTAAGCTTTAAAATAAAAGGTACAATTTTAACATAAAATTAATAATTTTTTGTTAATAGTGAAACTAAAAAAATAGTAATTGAAATTAAAATTATTACAAGTTGAATGTCAAGGAAGTAAGAATAAGAATCTTAATTTATTAGGAAATATCATTAGGTATAATTTATTTGATAAGGACGTTACAAAAACATCAATTCTCCTATAAAATATCACTTCCCTTTGTGTAGTTTTTTTTGGGTCTAATAAACTATAAATTCGGGGTTAAAAAGTTATATTCTGAAATCATTTAATAATTTTTTTGAAATTTTAAAAGTACAATTTAAATAATGTTATTAAACTTTTTACTAATTTAGTGCCGATAGTTGAATGTGATAATTTGATTTTTTAATGCTTTTAATTACTTAATTATATATAATCTAATTCTTATAATTTAACTATCATATCAACAAAAATCTGATTATTATAATTACCAACTGCGTCTCACAACCACAACATTTTTCCAAAAAAAATATACTACCGACTCAAGCTCCATAAAAAGCACAACCCTTTCCAAGTTGATCTACAATTCTCTCAAGCAGATAAATAAAAGTTCAGTTTAATTTTATGATACAATTTACTCTAGAATTAATGCCATGCTTATTTGTTTTTTCTTAATGAATTTACTCATATTTGTTACAAATTTTATTTTGAACTTATAATCTTCAGATAACAGAATACCGGGCATTATTTAATAGAAAATTGATATTTTCACATTAAAAATGTCACTATAGATGTATATCAATAGTGAAAACCGTATAACGACAATTTTTCATGTGAAATATCATTCTCTATTGTGAATTTATCAGTTTCCTCCTCTTTAATATCATCTCATTTAGTATAATCTTTAAATGGTTTTAACATGAACTACATTATCTTAGAGAAGGAAAAAAAAAACATCTATGGTGATATACTCCCTTCTGAAAAGTGAAGATACATTTTGACTTTTTAAGTTTATTCGTAAAATCCTAACATTCAAAAGTTAAGAGAATACCCTAGTCCCTGTGAAAACCTCCCTGATTGCCAAAGGCCCAAAAGTCCTCTCTGTCAAAATATACTTCTAAGCGAATCATGACGACGGGTATAGCCACAAAAACAGCTTATCACAATGTCATTGATCACGAGCTGGAACAGCGGCAACCCTGAAACAATTGACTACAAGATTGTCGCAATATAGTTGTGAATATTGTCCCTCCCCAGTGACTAGTAAGATTTGGCGAAAATAGCAACTTCATCTGCTGGATTTCCAGTCATCAAACAACTGTGTTTCTCTTGGGGCTGTTCAAAAGGGAAACATCTAATGGTTGCCCCTGTTTCTTCTTTCACCTTCAATTCCTCTTCGTCACTACACCAACAAAAGGGGCATCATGAGCTTTTAAGGCGTTTATGATACAAATGCTAGAGCACACATTAAAGGTCAAAAGTTGAAATAACACAAAAAATCGATGCCTGACCAAGCCAACCAAACACCACCCACAGATAGATGCCCAAAAAATATAATAAAACGCATACTTGTATCATCTGTACCTTGCTGACCATGGACCCCTTGCCCATTTACCCTGGGCAATTGCCTCTTTGAGCTCATCATAGGAGCTTACGTCCACAATGTTACTGAAGAAAACCAACATCAGTGGCAGTTAACCATAAGTAAATCATTTGAAAGAAATGGTAAAAAATACAAGAAATGTAAACACAAAAGAATCTAGAGCAGGAGAATGCACCTATCTCGAAATGATGTCGCCGTGGACAGAAGCGATAACTGGATCTCATTCAACTTGTCTTCTATATAATTTACCAAAACTGAAGGTTCCATAGATATTCCAAAAACCTTCCCTTGCTTTCTAGGGACATCTCTTCTAGATATGACCACACTTCCACTTGAAACGTCACGAGGACCAATTTCAATTCTTAGAGGAACTCCCTACAAAAAGAAAGGTCTGCTACAAGTAAATGCGTCTGTCAGATATTCATCACAATTGTAGCCCCTCCCTGTCCACCAAACACCCAAAATAGACACCAAAATAGAATCCGGAATGGCAATTTGACCACTCTTCACGTTGCAAAGCAAACAATAAACCACCCACAAGCCACAAGTAGTCAAATAATGCAGTGTGATTCATTTCATACGGTTCATGTACTAACTTGTAATAAACTAAGACCCGCAAAAATGTGAAAAGGGAAGCGATATTCAAAATATGAGTTCAACTAAGGTCATTGCTGCCAAAACAGTTGGTTTTTCTTTTATTCGTTTTAGGGAGTTGCGAAATGAAGAATTTGTGCCATTAACTACTCCAATCCTCTCATACAAGTAATGGACAAGGCAGGGCCACGGGCTGCAGAGTGCTCTTGACCTATACCTGCTTTATTACATAACCGAAGTAATTCTGGCAGAACTCGAAGAGCAAAAATGCTCAACATGTGATAGAACACAAGAAGCAACCTGCTAAGAACAAGCACGGTACTTGTAGTGGGTGTTTATCTTTTCTGCGAAGGTAGAGGATGCATGACTTCAAGTATTACAGCTTTGACAAAACTTGGCTTGTAAAACTCATTTTCGTCCTGTGGGTCATAGGTTTATGAACACACGTGACCTTTTCTCTTTTCCTTTTCCTGTCATAAATACTTTTTATCTGTTGTTTCATATTGTTGGAGGACTGACAGATGATATGCTCTTATAAAGACAGTTTGCCTAAAAATCTTAAACGAATCCTTGGATGAGTACACACCTTCATTTCCCAGAAGTTGAATTTCCATCCTGGTGTTCTCTGATCTGAGTCATCAATTTTAACTCTAATCCCTGCGGAGTGCAGAGATTCTTTGACAGATAATGCAGCATCAAGAACTCCAGTCTTCTCATCAGTCGTCTTCCAAATTGGGACAATTACCACCTGGAAATGTGGAATAAAAAAATTAATGTTGGCAATTATGAAAAAACGTAGTAAGAAAGAGAAAAAAAAAGGAACAACATGCACACTCAAACAAAACACAAACTAATAATCATGTATACAAGGACAAAAAACATTTTTTTTCTTTTTGTTGTAAGCTCAAATTAAATAGTCAACTAGCTTCTCTCCAGAAGGTGAATATTGCTCAGAAATCGCGAATGTTGTAAACATGATATTCAAAAGTCAAGCAGCATGAAAACAAGATATCAAAGGTAAAACTGACACATTTTTTCACAAGAATATATTCTGATTAGTCTTCAACACACAACCGTTACAATAACAGACGAAGAAATTTTCTTAAACAATCACATGTCTCCTCCATTTACCAATCAACATGAGCAATGATGAGTTTTTGTCCAACATTTATAAAAAATGAGACGGCAAATCTTCCCAAACGTTTGAAGTGCAAAAGAAAATTATGACAGTCTCAAGTCATATTTAGGTAAGCAGAAGCTAATCATCAACAAATAGTAACTAATCCTGAGATAAGCAACAAGTATAAGACCTCCAGGTACCTGGATAGGTGCCAGCTTTGGGGGGAGCAATAAACCAGCGTCATCTCCATGGGTCATGATGATACCACCGACAAAACGAGTGCTTATAGCCCATGATGTTTGCCATACATGCTCCCTTTGTCCATTTTCATCAGCAAACTGTTCAAACATACAGATCAGGCATAATGTCACTGTGATTAAGTGGCTCACAAATAGTTAAAAACAATAAGAAAGGAGGGGGCAGATCAATACTAGTGACTGGACAGAGTGGCCAGACTGAGATCATTAAAAAAATTCAAATGAAATAATAAGTACTTATAATGCATCTTTAAAACATGAGGTCCCCTTCATACTAAGGCTACAAGTAGAAGATTTAAAAAGTCTATACACTCTAGGCAGCTCTGGTTTAACCATGATAAAAAAATGTTTTTACCAATACACGGATCTTATGTCCTAATCATAAACTGGTCAATTACTCTCAACAAGAGAGAAGGCAATTATCTTTTGAGCAATAATAATCAATAACTAAGAACCGAATGAAAATGAAGTTATCATGAAGGTGCTTGAAGAGTTCCTACTTTATGATTGAGTTTATTTGTTCCTATAGTTCTTTAAACCCTTCTCTCGTTATCAAGTACTAGCGGTTATCCCACACCAATTGCTGAAAGTATATTCTCACCCACCCCTTTACCACAACTCCCCCTCTTTCCTCTTTTTTCTCTTTCTCACTGGGCCCACTGTCATTAAGAATTTTATTTTATAATATTTTTTTAGTTCTGAAGAAAAACAATGAGAGTGCCAAGTAGCAGGATGTCTAGTGAACCTCAATTAGCTAAGCTCAACATCAAAGCCTTTAGTCATTGACCTGTGTTCCGAAAGCACGAGAGAAGTTCTGTCCTAGGTTGTGGCTAGTTCCAGCCTGCAAGGCCTTACGATCACCCATCATAGCCTCAATTGTATACGTCTTGGCAGCACCGGCAAACGTCTCAACCTTGGATTTTCGACCTGCAATAACAGGTATTGCAGCTTGCTCATAAGCAAATTTCGTATAGACATCAATCATCTGTAATGCCTGCAGTTCAGAAGCCTTAAACTGTTAAGTGGAAAGGAAAGAAAAATATATATGGCATCTTAAATCTCTAATTAATGCACTTCATGTAAACAAGATGCAAACCTCTTTTTCTGCCTCCTCTGGAGTGGCATGAGCAGTATGTCCCTCCTGCCAAAGAAATTCGAGCGTCCTCACAAAGGGTTTAGTGCGCATCTCCCATCTTGTGACATTTGCCCACTAAACATATCATTATATCAGAACAAAGCAGCAGCCAACAAAAAACGATATCAGTATATCACTAGTTGCACCTGGTTGATCATTAGAGGAAGATCACGATAACTATGAATCCACTGAGTAAACATGTGATTTACAATGGTTTCGCTAGTAGGTCGAACCTGCCAGAACCTCACGAAGTGCAGCAATCAAAGTCAAACCGCAGGTCAAAACATTTTAAACTTGAACCAGCAACATCAATTTAACCTAGCAGCACTTTAAATTAAAATAGGAAAAACTGTGATGGCAACTAAGGAATGATATAGAAAGGGGAAAAAAGAGTTAATTATCGTTGACTAATAAATGTACCACAAGTTTTTCTTCAAGTTCCTTCCCTCCACCAATTGTCACAAGGGCTAATTCTGGACTAAATCCCTCAACATGGCTAGCTTCTTTCTCTATGAATGAGTATGGTATTAACTGCAACCAATATAAGAATGCTCATCAAAGAACTGCATGTGCAATCTAGATCAACAGAGCCATTATGAAGTAAAAAATCAGTAAAATTCGTGCTTTCAACATATCATTCACATTCTATTATGAAGCACCAGCTCTGAAACAAGACAGCTTCTTTCAGAATGTGACTGCTAAGAATCTTTGGGATAGTAAACAAGTACAGTTCAGCAAACTACATCCCACTGCACATTAACCTGCTATAAGGATGACATATAACGATAATTTAGCAACCAAATTTCTAGAGATTGAACAATTAGCCTCACAAAGGGGGAATCAGTGTCGTGATAATAATAACCAGATTCTAGCTGGTATTATTATCTTTTTTCCGTTCTTCAATTTTGTCTAGAACCATTGTTCTAAAAATCCCCGCCTCGGTCCGCCTAGACCCCTCCTAGGCTCTAGGCCTCCCCATGGAGCCCCGCCTAGGCGCTAGGCCCCCTCCTGCCACCTCGCCTGGGCACTAGGCTCCTCTGGCGCCTGGCTTATGCTTAAGGCGACAAAAAAATCCCTCCAGAAAATTAGGCGGGGTTTAGACGGAGAAGTTTTTTTATTTTAATAAGTACCCAAATCAGATTTTGATATATTTATTTTTCTAATAATTTACCATATTCAAAATGCAGTTTGTAGCATATCAAATCACAACAAGAAGTGAACAAGATCAAGTTAAAATGAATAATTTTATTATAATTGTAATTTTTTGAACTTGTATCAACTTCAAATTATATAAATAATGATACATTTGTAATATTTAGTTTAATTCAATATAATTCTTAAATTTATATTTAGTTTCTTAAGTTTTAATATTGAAATGAATTCTTAAAATTTTAAATTTTATTATTTAATAGCAATCTTGTTTATGAATAAAATTAATACGTTAAAGATATGTTTGAACTTTGAACAATTGCATGTTTTTGTTTGAACTTTGACATTAACAATATGGATATGTGTTTGAACTTTAAGTAAAGGTTTTTATTATCTTTATTATAGATTGTTTTGCTTTATATTATTGTTTTATTTGGATAAATATAAGATAAAATATTAAAATTAGCTTAAAATAAAACATTCCGCCTAGGCCCCCTAGGCGTTAGGCCCCCCTGGCCGCCCGTCTCCCGCCTAGCGCCTTTTAGAACATTGTCTATAACAATTCAAGCACAAAAAAAATCCTTTGTTAACCAACAAAATTTGGCTAAAAAGCATATTTACACAGCAGTTTGACTGCGAGGAAAACAAAATGAACTCTACTTCATGACTTAAAATCTCTCCGTCTATCTAGCCCTTCTGATTTACTACATTAATTCTTTTTCATTCAGCAAACAAAAACCACTCCGTATTGTACAGTTACAACAAAATATACATATATCTAAATAATATTGAGAGAGGAAAAGAACATACCTGTGGGAAGTACATGTTACTATGACCAGTCTCCTTGAACTTAACATTTAAATAATCCTGCAAATTCATCAAATTCAAGCTATCAACTTTACAATAAATAAATAAATAACTAAAATACAAGTAAAAGTACAAAATTGAAAGAAATGGTACCTGAATTGCTTCCCAAATGGCGTAACCGTATGGTCGGATAACCATAGTACCGCGAACCGGGCCGTAATCGGCGAGCTCAGCATTTGCGATGACGTCGAGGTACCAAGCATTAAAATCCTGAGACCTAGGTGCTATCACTCCCGCCTTCTTATTCTCGCGACGCTCTTCGATCTCCGGCTCCGCCACTTCGGCGGTGGATATATTGGCGGCTGAGAACCTCCGTAGAGGAAGGCGGATCCTGTGGTACCGCCGACAAAAGAAAGGAGTACGGGCAGCGGCGGAGGAGGTGGCGAAGATGGAGGTGAGAGAGGGCAGCCTGAGAGCGACCATTTTAGTCCACTACAGTGAGAAAGACGAGAGGGCGAGGGATAGAAAGAACTTCGGTTTCGGACTCGACAAATAAGAGATGAGGTTTGATTAGAGGAGAACAGTGATGTTCCATGTAACAAGAGTCCCAAAGATAGTAATCATAGTTTGCAAATTGTATTTAATGTGCTTATAATTATACCCCCTCGGTTTAAAAATATTAGATTATTATTACTTTTGAAAAATTAATTTAAGATTTTTCAAACTAAAATTCACATAATTTTCTTTAATTTTAAACATTAGAATGATAAATTTGTAAACGATATAAAAAGTTTACTCATTATAAGATTTATTATTTTATAATTTTTGATAGATCATGTCAATTCTGAGTTTGAAAATATTTAAACTGACATTCTCCAAAAAAAAAAGTGATCTTATAATTTAGAAATGAGATAGTAGTATTTTTAAAATAAAAAAAATTATTGTGGCACAAATGACTAGATTGCTAAGGTATTTTCTATTCAGAAAAGATTTGTATGCGGACGGAAAAGACTAACCAGGATTCGTAGAAATAAATTTAAGATTTTTCAAACTAAAATTCACATAATTTTCTTTAATTTTAAACATTAAAATGATAAATTTGTAAACTATATAAAAAGTTTACTCATTGTAAGATTTATTATTTTATAATTTTTGATAGATCATGTCAATTCTGAGTTTGAAAATATTTAAACTGACATTCAAAAAAAAAAAAAGTGATCTTATAATTTAGAAATGAGATAGTAGTATTTTTAAAATAAAAAAAATTATTGTGGCACAAAGGACTAGATTGCTAAGTTATTTCCTATTCAGAAAAGATTTGTACACGGGCACAAGCCTGTATGAAAAGACTAGCCCAAATTCTTCGTGGAGATTAGTCTGACTACGATTGAAAAACTTCCGGTTATCAAAAAATGTTTATTTTTGTTTGGAATCGACACATTAATTAATTAATAAATGTTATATTGATTTATCGACTAAGTCATTGTGTCCATTCACAACACAACAATAACGGACATAGTTTTGTTCAAGGAACTACTACCCAGTTCAAAAAGCTTGATGTAATTATCAACTCCAAGACACTTGTTGTGGAAATTTTAGATTGAATGATTAACCAGAGCGTTTTCAGTTCAAATCCCATCCTGCAAAAATCCTCATGCGAGCGAGCTGGCCGATGCTTCGCCAGTTAAGGACTCTCCATCAAGATGAAATCAGGGAAGCTGTCCGTAGTAGTCCTTCTCCTTCCGGTGCATGTATGGCTTTGGTGAGTGAGTTTAGACTTCCACCCAAGTTTCCTGTAATCAGGAGGTGGTTGGTCTTTAATCATCAGCTCTGATACATCTTCCATTATCAGACAGACGCTTCAGGGAGCACTCCGGCTGAAACAAAACAAATTTTCATTTCATGAAATAAAGGCCATAAATATTATAAAATGGGACTTGAAGAATGTAACACTGACCTTTGAGTTTGACGGAAAAGCCCTTGGAGATGCTGCTGCTAACTGGGTCGAAATAAAATTAAGTTAATAATATTCCGTATAATGAAAGACAAATTACAGCTCAAGTTTGGATAAACTGCAGCAGTTCTGTTTTTACCATCATCTATCTAGTCCAACCGTCCTCGAAAAATAATCCATATCTAGAGCCTTTCTCTGATGAGCTTTGATACATATTTCTGATGGTTGCCCAGAAAACGCTCTTCGGCACTGGGAAGCAAGCTCGTCTTCCTCAGCAACAGCGATCAATTTCTTACTCTGATGATTGAAGAAATAATAGACTATTACATTCGTTCCATATTATTTCATCATTGTTGACTTTTTAAAGTCAACTTAAGAGATTTTTAAACTCAAAATTGACATAAATTCTTTTAATTTTAATCAATACAACGATGAATATTGTAAACTATTTAAAAATATTACGCATTGTAAGTTTTATTGTTTCATAACTTTCAGTGAGTCATCTCAATTTTAAATTTGAAATTGTCTTCAAATTAACTTTCAAAAGTCAATAATAATCATATATTTTGGAACGCTCATGAAGAATATTGCAAAAAAGTGAATTTGGTTTAATCTCCAAGATGTTTCCAAGCTCATACAGAATGTAATTGCAATAATATAACCAACTGCCACTTCAGACTATTCTCAAACACACCAGGAATAGCTTAAAAAGAATAATTTATCTACAAGTTCCAAAAGTTCACACTAAATGTAAAGGTTTCAGAATTGATACATACAGATAACTTCCATACGGGCCTACAAGCTATCCCTTTTGAAATGCTCTATGGGTATATAAGCCTCCCCACCTAAATTTCCATCAATTTGGAAAAATACAAGGTCACACTACCAGACAATTTTGCAAAAACAGGTCTCAGCTGCTGCAGATAATGAAGTAACATTTGGTGGAGGCTCATTCCAGAATTAAACACTATGCTGACAGAAATAGAACAAAAAGGTCTTTTGTGCCTGAAGATACGGTCTACCTTAAGGTCATACCGTACAAACAAACTTCATTGACACAATCCAAACATGAAAATTGACTTCTAAATATTATGGGTCATCCTTGGCAGAGGACAGAGTTGGTACAGTAGCTTGCAAACTCCAGCTACCTGGGTATGCCAAGATTCATCCTATTTTCCATGTTTCTCTACTCAAGAAGAAGATTGGGTTGCACTGCACTTCTTCCCCTACATTGCCACCTATGGATTCTGTAGGGCAATTTCTAGTGTAGCCTATTGCTATCCTTGACAGAAGGATGGTTAAAAGGAACTGCAAGAAGTTTCCTCAATTCCACCCTTGAGGACAAGGGCCCTTTTTAAGGGGAAAGGAATGTAAAGAACACTACAAGAAAAAGCTTTATTTCCGACATAAGTAATTCTCTCGGAAGTAGTCTAATTTCGACGAATTATTCTGTCGGAAATAATTCCCTTGGAAATAGTATATATCCGACGGAATTCTGTCAGAGATAGGAGCCAGTTCTTGATGCCAAACTTCCTGCCAACGTCAACTCTATTTTCGACTGAACACCATTTAAATCCGACGGATGTTCCGTTGAAAATAAATTAATTACGAGGGATGTATCTTCGACGGATATTCTGCCGGAATTAACTAAAAAAACGTAATACCAGCAGCCGCCTCAGCACATTTCATTTCTACCTCTAATTTCTCTTCTCTCACTCTCTCTGTTATCTCTCTAATTTTTTTCTCAGTGCACCTCCCGACCCTCTTCTCTCTCCGAGCTGTCACTCCACACACCGCTGATCCACACACCGCCGCCGGTCACTCTTCTCCACTTTCTCATCCTTTAGCTGGATTGCAAAGTAATTAACTCCTAAGGTTTGGTCATGGTTTATTTATATATTTAGGGTTAATTTTTTTCCTAAAAAATCTGTTTAATTTCCTACCCTATATTGTGCATATTGGTGAAATGTAGTTGAAATTACTCCTACTATATAGCTATTGTTGGTGAAATTGCTGAAATTGGAACTTAAATTGAACTGCTGATGAAATTGGGACTTACTTCACTTATATATATAGCATACTGATTCAAACTCACCTCATATGCCCTTTTCACCTGTCTGTACTTGTCTATTTGTGAGTCCTTGTCCATCTGCATTGTTTTTAAACTATCTGTCTCTTTCAAATGGAAGAAGTGTATTCTTCAAAAAGAAAGAAATTGCCTCTTCTTTCTGAGTTACACTCTGACATACATGCACCAAAACTGCTCACTATCACTGCACAAGTAAAATATAGGCACCTAAGACACAATCTTATACCTGGCATGGCCACTTCTTTCAATAGTTTTTCTGACCTGTTAGAAAAACTTAAAAATGTTGGTTGGGACTGTTTGGTTATTTTCTCTAGTAGACAAATTTACCCTGCTCTTATTGCAGAATTCTATTCTCACATGACTTTTATTAGAAACACTTCTGGTCTGCTAACTGGCATCTGTACTTACTTAGAAGGTTAGCAATACATGATTAATGAGGAAACTATTTTAAATGTCTTGCATTTAAATAACAGCATGCTAGAAATGTCAAGAGGAAATGACTATGTGCACCCTATTAGCATTTCTACACATAAGTGCATGACATTTGAGCATAATTTGGCCACTGTGACTGATCAGTTGGTCCCTGCTCAACTCTTTGATAGACCATGCAAAGTAGGCTGTGAGTTTTTCACTCCTTCCTGTCAGTTTCTTGCTAGAATATTCAGATATAATATCATGCCTGTGAGAGAAAACAAACTATTCCATCCTTTTGACTTGGAATTGATAAAATGTGTTATGAATCAACATATGCCCTACAATTTGCCATATTTTCTGATGAGTTCATTTGAGTATTGCTATCAGCAAAATTGTTTGGGTTTTGGTCTGCTCCTTACCCTTATATTTCAACACCTTGACATTAATGTGCTTAGCCACCAGACCCAATATGTTAAGAGTAGCAATATTGTGTCTCACTTGAATCTGCCATCCAAACCTCTTATGATATTTGACCCTGAAGTGACTGAGTCTCCTGAACCCCACCAAAATCTGTTGTCCCAAATTGATGCCTTGAATAGCTTAACTCAACTTACTTTGAAAAACCAATCCAATATGTTGAGGCAAATTGAGTCTCTTCAATTTTCTGTGCATCACATTAGAGACATGCTATACATTTTAATGGAACTTCAGAAGGTGTCTGTACCATCCTTCAGTTTCCCTGCTGGGACCAGTTCTGCTCAGGCAGTTCAGCCTGAACCAAACCAGACTGAAGACTCTCTTCCGTCTCTTGGCATGCACTTCTCTCATCTACCAGAGTTCTAACTATTTGAAAGCTTTGTAATATATATATATATATACTAACTAACTATTCAGGATGACTGTACGATAATACTAACGAATACTAACTATGCATGCAATAGTCTAGTGTTGTTTATCTACTGCAGACTACTTATGATAAAATACTAACCTTTTCTGCTTGTTTAAAATTTAGTTACTAACTTTTTGCAGGTTTTAAATATTATTACTGACGTTTTTCTGCAGGTTGTGAACTTAAATTTTTTATTTCCCACTTTTTGTAATGACAAAAGGGGAGAAGAAAAATATATACGGTGTCATAACTGCCTTATAACTGCTATGTCACTGCTCTGCACACTACACTGAAATTTTGATGAGTTAAATTTTTTTTCTGAAAAATCTGGGATTTTCAAAACTCGTGTATACAGTAAGGGGAGAGCAGTTACTAAGGGGGAGCAGCTGTAAGATCAAAATATTTTTGGTTTGTTGTCATCATCAAAAAGGGAGAAATTGATAGGTCTCCAAACAATCAGCTTATTATGATGATGTTGATGATAACAAACTTAGTAAATAGGATTAATATAAAATAGGTAGAATCCTCTCTATAGGATTAATATTATCAATTGATTTTAATTATCCTATTTTATTCCTATCAAAAATTATTTTTCATCCTAAAAATTGAATTTATTTTACTTGACCTTGATAAATTAATTATCAAGTGTTAATTAAATTTATTCAAATATTAACATTTCTTAAGGCAAGGAGATTCCTATTCTTTTTTTAACAAATCTTTCTAAAACTCTTATTGGGCAAAAAGTATTTCAAAAACCATTTTTATAATTTATATATATATATATATATTTAGCATGCATGCATGTGACCGAAATATATTGTGTGCCCCTAAGTGTGCCGAAGTGTATGAAAAATGCATGCAAAGTCTGTGTGGGGGTGCACGCCAGAGTGTGTGAATGAGAATCAAGGGGTGTGTGTGTGCTGGAGAAATAGGCTTGGCCTTGCTCCTTTTATTGGACCGAAAATTGAGTTGTGCGTAGACAATTTGAAAAAGGCTTAAGCCTTTGTTTTTGAAAAATTACCTAAGCCTTTAATTTTGAAGGAAACTCACATGCTGAAAATGTGAGCAATCCGTGTGCTCCCTCCTTGATTTAAACCATCCAATTTTCATCACACAATCTGAACCTTTGATTCAAAAATCAGATTTCAAAAATTACCATTTTGCCCTCAACTTCAAAATCCTATAAATAGGAGGCTTTTCATTCATTCTAAACTTACCAATTCAAAAGCAAAGAAAAGCTATATCTCCTTGCCTACATAATCTCTCTGAAAAAGTTTTCTCTAAATCTTCTACTTCAAAGTTCTAATTCTTGAAAGAAGATTAAATTGGTCAAAGTAGTTGAGATAAGTCATTAAATTTCTGCATTTATATTATCTCATAAACTGCTTATATATATAGATATATTGAAGATAAATTGTTATACACATTTATATATATCTATACTTAATCTATTAAATATTATAAAAAGTCTGCACTTAATACCGGATAATTCAGATGTCATTGATATGAAACTCTCCGAAACGGTCTTTAAATCCTAAGTGGCTTTTTATCAATATTGATACATTATATAAGTATTGAAAAATATTTATATAATTATCAGATTGTGAAACAAACAATTTGGTCAGAACTTAGATACCGAATAATTTGGATGTTACTTTCGTAAAAGTCTCCGAAACGGCCTTTAAATCCCGAGTGACCAAATTATTCACAACATAGATTAACTATAATATAATATATATAAGTGGGTGAAAATTTATCATTGTGATACACATTTATATATATATATATATATATTTAATCTATTAAATATTATAAAAAAATTTGTACTTAGATACCGGTATTATTCGGATGTTACTTATAAGTCTCCGAAACGGTCATTAAATCCTGAGTGACCAAATTTTCACAACATAGATCAAATATAATATAATATATACGTGGGTGAAACAATTTCTTCAAATCCTATTTATTTGATAAATCTATTATATTTGATAAACAATTTCTATTTAATATATATAATATAATATAAATCTATTATATTTGATAAACTGTCATAACAAGTATCCTATTTCATCTACAAAAATACTTGTTGCATTATAAGTGATTTCATTTGGTTTTCTAAAATCAAAGTTATATCTTTTCAAAACCATAGAAACACACTCTTTATAACGAAGAATCTTTTCTAGAAGTATTTAATCCATAGAAAAATATTATTTATCAAAAGAAAAGAAATTCTTATTAAACTGCTTCAATTTACTTATCTGCTTATCTGAAGCATTTCACATAAAAGTCTTAAACTTTTATATTTGATCATAAATTATCTATCTGCTTATTTGAAGCATTTCACATAAAAGTCTTGAAATTCTATATTTGATCATAAATTATCTATTTGCTTATTTGAAGCATCTCATATAAAAGTCTTGAACTTTTATACTTGACCTTAAATTGCATATCTGCTTATTTGAGAAGCGTCTACTATAAAAGTTATCTGAACTTTTATAAACCTGTACTAAACTTTATCTGCTTACTTTAAGAAGCATATTCAAAACTATCTTGTTATAAAAGGAAAAGGGTAGAGTCAGTTTATTTTATATCTGTGAGAAAGACAAAAATTCTTTGACCAAGACCAGAGTCTTAGAGAGGTCAGCTGAGAGTTGGGTCTCTAGTGAACTTGTGAGGTGAGGAAGAGATTGTTGTTTCAAGACCAGGTTATAGAATAGTTCTGAGCTCTAAAACAAGGTTCAACTAAGCTTGAAGAAGGAGCTGGGAGTTCGCTGTCCAAGATAGTTAGTTGTGAAGAGTTGTTGTAAGTTGATCTATAAAACTTGGTAAAGATTTCTCCACCTAGTGAAGGAGCATTTATTACTGGGAGTAATAGGATCTCAAGCCCTGAAGAGGAGCTTGAGACTGAACATAGCAATATACCCGAGCTGTATATTGTGAACCAGATAAATCTCTGTGCATTGTGTGATTGAATTTTTCTAACTCTGCATATTAATCTCTGACACTATTAATTAATTTGCTAAAAATTCAAAAAGGCCTAAGATAATTCTTTAACCAGTAATAATACATTCAACCCCCCTTCCAGATTATTATTGGACTTTCAAAAGATAATATAATATAAAATAATAAAATTAAATATTGTTAAGATAATTAATTTAAATTGAAATGAAATGAAATAAAATAAAATAAAATAATTGAAATAACATAATTTAATTAAAATAAAATAAATTAATGAAAATAAATTATAATACAATAAATAATATAATATAATGTGATACAAATTAAATTAAAGAAAATAAAATAAAACTAAATGAAATAACTTAAATCATATCTAATTAATAAATAAATAAAATAAATTATATTTAATATAATATAATATATATATATATATAATATAATATAATACAAAATAAAATATAATATAAATTAATAATAAGTTAAAATAGAATAAATAAAATAAAACATAACAATAAATTAAATTTAGTTTAATAAAGTAAAATAAAAAAACATAATTAGGCCTTTAAATTAATTTAATAAATTAAATTAAATAAATGAATTTAATTTAATTTAATAAAATAATGCAAAATTTATATAATATATAGTACAAAATAAAATAATATACAATATAACAATAAATAAAATGAAATAAAATAAAATAAAAAATTTAATTTATTTAATTAATAAATTAATTAATTATATACAATAATATAACAATATATAACAATAATAAATATATAATAATAAACTAAGTAGCATTTGCTTAGTTGGAATGCAATTAAAATAAACTAACAAGTGTCTAAATTAAATAATATACTTTGGAACTTAATTAGAAACTCGTTTGACAAGTACGAAGTGAATGTCGAACAGTAGTCCCCATATATATTCAAATAACAGTTCTCATAAACTGAGTAGCATTTGCTTAATTTTTCACAATCTTCAATAAACTCAAAAAATACTATATGTATATATATACATATATGTACTATACTTTGCAACTTAATCCTAATTCTAACAATCCTAATCTCATGTTCTAGAATTGACCTGTTTAGTTAGTTGCTTCAACTTTGTTCATTCGTATATAGTTCATTGCAATTTATGCATTTTCTGCTTTAAAAGGATAATAGTTGTAATACGTTTAAGTCGGAATATTAAGTGGATAAAGAGAAGTTATAAATGTTCCAACAAGTGGTTGCGGGGACGGATTGTGAAGAAAGCCAACGCAACGCAGCTAATGCTTTCTTCACATTGACTTGGGTGATAAGTTGCATGATACCATGCAGATGCCAACTTAAGTTGTTTCTGCACTTTACAACTATTTGTCTAACTTAACTCTTTGTCAGCTCAAATAAGGCGGTTAACATATATGCAGGTTAATGGAAGAATTATTTATGAACTATACTTTGAAACTTAGAAACCCGTTTGACATTCACTCATTAGAAGTGAATGTCAAATAGTCCTCAGTTTGGGACTGTTACTGGATGTTATGTCTCTCACTCAGGTTGGTGCCAATACGAAACGGTTCGTTTGTGTTGTTTTGAGGGTTTTTCGGCTGTTATCTCTACATGTTCTTCGAGTGCATACTTAGATTAAGTTATCTTAGTTTATTTCGTGTACTTGGAGACCATAGGGAAGTGCTGCCGAAATTTTCTTGAAACGTATGAAACAACATGTTGGCACTAGTTAGGAGACGCATCTAGGAACGAGAAAATACTAGGAAAATATAATTCATGCATGGACCACATACATGAACATCCCTGTACTGAATGTGTCTTCTGCGCAGTTAAAGATATCAGCCGACCAGAGTTGGATGTACCGTAGGATACCCAGTGATGGGAGGGGATTAGTCTCAGCTCATCATGATGGGGTGTCTAATTTCTTGAACAAAGCAATAGAACATGCTGATGATCCGAACGAAAAATGCGATGCCCGTGTGTCAAGTGTAAAAACCTAATCTGGAAGAAAGCCGACGAGATTAAATTTGACATATTTTCTCGTGGCTTTGTCGATGAGTACTTTGTATGGACTCATCACGGGGAATCAGCTGAGTTGAGAAATGTGATTGACAGTACTGTAGAACAACCAAGTCAACGGAATTCAGACGCCGAAAACTATGTTGTCGTGGAGATGTTGGTTGATGCTTATGGCCCTACCAATATTGACTGGGTTGAAAATGAGCATTCTTCAAGCAGTGCTTAGCAAGTGCCAAGTGATACAGCAGCTAGCCTTTTACAAGTTGCTATCTGAATCGGGGGTCTCGTTGTATCCGAAAAATGTCGAAGCACACTAAGCTTTCTGTAGTGACTCAGCTCTTACACTTCAAGAATGAGCACGACTGTAGTGCGAGAGGTTTCAACGATTTGCTTGCTTTATTTGGAGAGTTCTTACCCAAGGATCATACTCTTCCCGCGAATTATTACGAAGTGAAGCAGATGGTCAAGGGGTTAAATATGGGGTATCAGAAAATCGATCCTTGTGAGCAGGATTGCACGTTATACTATGATGCGGATAGAGATAAGAGACAGTGTGATATATGCAGCTTGCCTCGGTACAATGTGACAAAACGTGGGGGGAAGGAGAAACATGTGTCCAAGAAGATCTTACGGTACTTTCCTCTTGCGCCAAAGACTTCAACGGCTATTCATGTCGTCCCATATGGCTCATCATATGAGTTGGCATAGAACAAACAAAGGATGTCGTGCCTGGTCAGCTGACTCACCCAGCAGATGGAGATGAATGAATTTTCAAAGTTTGCGGAGGAAGTCAGGAATTTTAGGCGGCTTGGCATGGCTACGGATAACTTTTGCCCTTTTAATAATTTTAGCCAGCCGTACTCAGTTTGGCATGTCATTATGGTCGCTTATAATTTGTCACCGTCAATGTGCATGAGAAATCCGTATTTGTTCTTGACTTTACTCATACCGGGGGATAAGAGTCCTACAAAAGACATTAACGTCTACCTCAGGCCGTTAGTCAATGAACTAAAGATGTTGTGGGAGACGGGTTAAGACGTATGATAAATCGATCGGCGAGAATTTTTTGATGAAGTCAGCCATGTTGTGGACTATCACTGACTTTCCGGCTCTTGGGATGATTAATGGTTGGTCAACTCAAGGGAAGCTGTCTTGTCCAATGTGTATGGGGGATGTGCAAGGCAATCAGTTGCAGCATGGCCGAAAATGTAGTTTCTTTGGAACAACGCGTAGATTTTGTCTGTTGATCATACTTATAGAAAGATGTCTGCACAGTACAATAGGAAGACAGAAAATAAGGGGGTCGTTGGTCGACTGTTAAATCTATATATCTTTTTGCATGACACAATTAACGCAACACATTGTTATATTTTTACTGTAGTATACTAGACCCGATCGCTAAACACACGTTACGCGCGATTTGTTTGACGCACCTCCCGACCGGGTGCATGCGCTTCACTCACTACGAGCGGTACGATCGCTCCTTTATGGATACTGTGTTGCGGGAGTTTCACGTAAGTTAATAAGTTTATATTAGCCAGTTTTATATTAGTACATAGTTGTAGTTATTAAGAAATTAGTTCCTAACTTTTAGACTTTTGTTATAGACTTATTATAGATTTGCCGAGGGCGTCTGTCAGACAACCAACAGGTGATGCAGTGATTATTGGACATGTCGCTGCGAATTACTCTGGCTGACTGTATGAGTTGCGACGACGAGCAGCCCGAGCAGTTGATGACCAGCCCAGGGACCACCATCATAGTTCACCAGCCCCGCATAGTCTCCGATCACGCATAGCAGGCTATGTGTGCGCACTGGGAGGCTGAAGATTTCAAGAAGAAGTCTGACCAGGCAAAGAAGAACCGGACCAAGCTCCTCATAGTACACACGACTGGCTCGCAGTCTTTCGAGGAGGCGAAGACGGTAGCCGTAATGTATTTAGAAATAACTTATCCAATTCTAGCATGAATAATAATTAATAACTGTTTTATGACTGCATCTATTAGGCCTTGGGGAGGACCTTGGGCATAGCTCCGACCATGTTAAAGTTCTAGGATAAGGCCCACACGCCTAAGGAGGAGCGTGCTTTGTCTCAGGCAGCATTAGCTATACGAGTAAAACTACTTTTACTTTTTAGTAATCTTAATATTCACAAAATTAAATAAACTGATATAATTAACTCACATATACAATATAAATTACAGGACCGATTTCAGAAGCTTCGGGACCAACGTTTAGCTGAGTTGGAGGCTGAGAAGCTTCGGGACCAACGTTTAGCTGAGTTGGAGGCTGCTAGGGGGGATCTGAGCCATTAGATTCCACCTTCCCCACTCCCCAGATTGAGTTCTCTAGAGATGAGGAGCTGAGACTATAGTTCGAGTCTCAGGATCCCCCTACTAGTAGTACCGGCAGGTGGTATCTAGTAGTGGGCCTGCCGAGGATACCCGCATATACACTACTAGGAGGTAATAATATTAATTCTTTATGTTTCACGGAATTCTCATAACTTATCAGAACTTATAAATTATTGACGATAGTCATGTTATATATATTTTCGCAGGATCTAGCTAGCGCCAGCGTCCGAGAGCACCCATTGGACCATCTCATACAGGCGCTGGTTTGAACGACGAGTTATTCCAGAGGCTGATTGCAACGGTGTCAAGAAAGGTTCCATACCGATTCGGTTTTTTTTCGTCAGCAGCTGCCTAGCAAAACTCGTCTTCACCAACTCGTTCAGGAGGTTCTAGCTGGGGTCTCCCCGCAGAGAGTACAGGCTTACCGCAGGAGCAGTTCGACGTGTTGGGCAGCGAGATGCTCCGGATGGTGGTTACCCTTCTAGAGCAGGCTTTTCGTCAGCCCCAGGTATTCTGCATGTTTATGTTATTTTCATTATTCTGCATGTTTATGTTATTTTCATTTAGCAATATCTTTTAAATTCTCACATATATACGGATTAATAATTTTTATTTTTAATTTTATCAACAAGGTGGAGATGGCAAGGGGACTGGAGATGGAGATGGAGATGGAGATGGCGAGCGGGGGGACGACGATGCTGATTTTTATACACCAAAGCAGCATCGTCGTCCACCTACACCCGATGATGATTCTCATACTAGTTTATAGACTCATTTGTCGATCATTTGTACTTATTGTAGTCTAGTTACGTCTGTAAAAGTGTTGTAAATAATATTATATATAATTTTTAGAACATTAGATTATATTTAAAATTGTTGATGAGTTAGTAGATTATTTGTAATTGTTAGCTTAGTTGATGATTATTGGACAGATGATATATACAGGTTTTGAGAGATATATATGTTAAATGACTGAAAATATTACTGTTATTGGGCTGAAACAGGTTGCAGGTACAAAAAAATTGGGTTTAAACACCTGGAAATTGAGATTTAAAAAATTATTAAAAAAATGTTATTTACGACGGAATAAGGTATTTCCGACGAAGTTCAGTCGAAAATAATTTTTCCTAAATTAGGTCAAAAACAAATTTTCGCCGAAGATATCTTATTTACGAGGAAATTTCAGTCGGAAATGTTTCCCGTTTATGTTCAATAGAACTATTCTGTCGTAAATATTCCCTCGGAGAGAGCTTATTTACGACGGAATTTCAGTCGAAAATGTTCCCCGTTTATATTCGACGGACTTATTCCCTCGTAAATATTCCCTCGAAGTTAGCTTATTTACGACGGAATTTCGTTGCAAATAAATCAGTCGAAAATAAATGATTTCGAACGAAATTTTCGACGGACTTATTTTTGACGCGTGTATATATACGAAGGAATTTCTGACGGAATATTCCCTAAAAATAAGTTAGTTTCGACGAAATAGGCTTAATTCTGACGGAATGTTCCATCGGAAATAATCCTTTTTCTTGTAGTGGAAGTGGAGTGGTTAGTTAAGTTAGTTAGATAGGAGGGTATCTTAGTCTTTTAATTGAGTATTCAGGTCATTATTGTTCGTGTTAGGCATAAGGAGGGAGCATGTGCTCAGATTCCTCACATTTGTTGAGGTGAGAGTATTTGTATTGAATCCAATCTATACTTTGCAATAAGAAATTAATGAATAAAAATCTGTTTCTTCCCCAATTATCTGCTCTCTATTTTTCTCCAACTGTTCTCACCCTCCACTTCAATCTCTGACTTCTTCTTCCCTACAATTCTTCTTAATCATTTTGTTTCTGCTTCTTGATCATTACAATTGGTATCAGAGCCTTCGAACCTTTACCTATGGCCATCAACAATCAACGATTGAGTAATGTAACCTAGAGTCTTGTGGTCATGAGCAAACCACTACCATACAACAGCTTCAGACACTGTTGCTAGACTCAGTTTCTACGCTACAAAATTGGAGCAGTTGATGAAGAACTTTGAGGCCCTCTTAGCTGTGCAACAGAGAAGGATCCCAACCAGTCTGGTACTTCAGTTTCTCCATCGAGGTCCATTTTAGGCCCTTATGAGCCCCCTCCGAAGCCAGATAAGTCTGATAACATTTTTAAAACTTTGAATTTTCAAAGTTTAACGGGGAAAACCCTAGGCCATGGATTAGGAAATGTAAAAAACTCTTCTCACATCATATGGTTCCTGAATCTCTCAGAAAGTCTATTTGACTACTTTAAGTTTGGAAGGGGAGGAGGCTGAGTCATGGTACTCAGGATTTGTGCAAGAAGGGCAAGAGCTGACCTAGGTTTAGGTTGTGTTTGATAAAACTGAAAGTTAAGATCTGAACAATTTAGACATGAATAATATAGAGCATCTGAATCAAATTGTATCTGAATGAAAATTTATTGTTTGATAATTAATTTTTTCAAAATGTCTAAATAATAGTACTTTACCATTTTAACCTTTTCTTCCCTCTTCCTATTCAACAACCCAGCTTCTTCCCCTCCCCCTCCCCCTCCTCCTCAAACAACTCGCTGGATCTGCAGTTGATTTTGATGATCTGCAGTGGAGTACATTTTTGAAGAAGCTGCCAAGCGTTTAAACAAAATCCATTGAATTTATCTTCCACTTTATCCATTCAAAATGCTCACTCAAAACCCTTCTCTTTCCAAAACCCAAAAAAACCCTTCTGGCTCCACTTTCCTATCCCCATTTCTCCCTAAATTTTCAAACCCTTTAATCAAAATCCTAACACATTTACACCACTCCTCAAGAATACCTAAAACACTGACAGACGGGCATCAGTCTCTAAAAATCAGAATTCTCCTTATCCACCCAAAATGTTACCAGCCGGAGAGACTTCCATTCATTTGCTGGCAAAAAGCCTGGTGGGTCTTCCCCTGGCCACATCGAAGGTAACGCAGAGATTCGGCGAGAAGCAAAGCAAAATGCTCACCGGAAAAGCAAGAAACTTGCGGAGAGCCTATTTAATAGACTCAAAAACCCACAAAAAAATTACCCGGATAATTTCTCGGAGGAGTTGCAGATGATCGGCTTGGGTTACGATAGAATGGTTAGATTCAACTCGCAAGATCTGCAGTTGATTTTGGTGATCTGGGTTAAACTTTTTACACAAAGTTTTCATCTGCAGTTGATTTTGAGGTTATTTTTGTCCAAAAAATACAACTTTCATTCAGACCCACCTCTAAATAATTTAGAATTATATTTGTGTCTAACCGATTAAGAGGCAAAAAAAAAATTACCAAACAAGTTTTTCCTCTGACCGAATCAGAGGCATATTCATTAAGAGTTATTCAGATGTAAACAAACACAATCTTAGTCCAGAAGCTAGTGATAATCCCATAGGAGAACTGAAAAAATTATAATAAATTAGGTCAGTTGATGATTACAGGAAAAGGTTTGAGGAATTGAGGGTTGGGCCTTGGTCAGGAACCCCATCCTTAATGAAGAATTTTTTATGGATTGTTTCATGAGAGGATTAAAATTGGAAATCCAGTTGGGATTCCAGGAACTCGAGCCAAAAAACCTCAAGGAAATGATCAGACTGTCTAGGGTGGAGGAGGCCAAATTAGAGGTTTGGCTCAAAAGGAGTAAGGTAATGAATAAGACTACTGGAGGTTCAACTTTTCCAAAACCCATGCTTATGCCACAACACAAACCTGCTGCAATGATTAATGGTTATACTGTGAGGTCTCTACCTATAAGGGGACTCGTTAGGGAACATATCAATGAGAAAAGGAGAAAAGGATTATGTTTCTCATGTGATGAGCCTTTTGTGCAAGGTCATATCTGTAAGAAACCACAACTATTCATGATGTTACCCTCACCCTTAGATAGCCCAGAACTTGAAGAAGTTGAACACTGTGGTGAAGCAGAAAAGGAAGGACATGCTCTCTCAGGTCATAGCAATAATAATATTGTCAGGCTTTTGAGATGTCACATTGGAAATTTCTAAGGATATTAGTGGATAGTGGCAATACTAACAACTTTCTAAATCCCCAGGCAACTAAGAGAATCAAAGCTACAATGAGGGAAACCAACTTCATCACTGTGACTATTGTAAATGGATGTAAGGTTTCTAGCCATAACACTGCCCAAATTTGTCTTGGTCCAATACAAGGGGAGGAATTCCATACAAATTTTAGAATACTACCACTTGGACCACTGGGAGGGCATAGATGCAGTTTTGGGAGAACAATGGCTAAAGCTTTTTAATCTAAGTCACTTTTAACTTCCACAATTTACAATTGACTTTAGAAAAGGATGGAAAAACTATTGTGATGCAAGGTGAATCTGATCAAGTGGCGGCCCCAACTACCCAACTTAAGAATTCTGGTGAGTTCAAGAAGTTGTAGAACTCTGCAACTCATGGGTATTTTGGTTATCTGTTTGGAATATACCAGGGAGAAGAAGAGAACACAGTACAGAAAAAGGGTCCATAGCAGTAGCAGTGGAAAACATGTGACTGATTCTACCATTAGGAAATGTCCTCATATGGAAATTTGCTGCAAGACTTTTATGTGGTTTTTCAAGAGTCAAAAGGACTGCCTCCAACTGGAACCCGGGATCACCACATAAGATTAAAGGTACCAGGTAGTCAGCTTGTGAATCTTAGGCCTTACAAGTACCCCTATGTACAGAAGGGAGAGATAAAGAAGATTGTTAAGGAAATGTTGCAGAATGGTACAATCCAACCTAGTAATAGCCCTTATACATTCCCAATTTCTCTTAGTTAAGAAGCAAGATGGAACCTGAAGAATGTGCATAAATTATAGAGCACTCAATAACATGACAATTAAGGACAAATTCCCTATTCCAACAATTGATGAGTTGATGAATTACATGGCTCCAATTGGTACTCTAAATTGGATCTGAGGTCTGGATGGATACCATCATATTAGAGTCAACAAGGATGATATACCAAAAATAACTTTTAGGACTCATAATGGCCACTTTGAGTTCCTAGTGATGCTTTTTGGGTTCACACCTACTGTCCGATCCTTGATGAATGAGATATTTCAACCATACTTAAGGAAATTTGTACTAGTATTTTTTGATGATATACTAGTTTACGATAAAAGTTATAAGGAACACTTGGAGCATTTGAGATTGACACTACTATTATTACAAAACCATTGCCTATTTGCCAAAAGAAGTAAATGTGTCTTTGGTACACAACAGATATTGGCATTTGCCAGTCAATATAAAGGGACTGAGGGGGTTTCTGGGATTAACTGGATACTATAGGAGGTTTTATAAGAAATTATGGGGTAATAAGTAACCCATACCTAATTTATTGAAGTAGGACAAATTCATATGGAATGACAAAGGCCACTGAAGCTTTCCAAGCCCTTAAGTAAGTTATGACACAGGCTACAGTCCTTGCTATGCCAAACTTTAGTGAACCCTTTGTGTTGGAAACAGATGCCTCACACTTTGGCAGTGCTAATGCAAAAAGGCAGACCTATAGCTAATTTAAGTAAAGCCATAATACCTCAACATTTGGGATGGTCAACATATGAGGAGTGAATGGTAATGGTTTATGCAGTTAATGTAAAATCCCAACTTTTTATGAATAAAGATTTAATTTTCTCTAAATATTATTCTAAATAGTAAGGTGATAATTTAAAAAATGTTATAGTTATGGGTGATATGTGCAAATTTTACAAAGTAAACAGTTGTCGGAAAATATTCATTTTGTCGGGGAATATTCTTTTTGTCGGGAATATTCGTTTTGTCGAGGAATATTCGTTTTGTCGGAAAATATTCTTACGACGGCGCAATCATTAGTGGACTCCACAACGGAATAATTGTCGGATATAGAAAGCGACAGAAATAACCTTTTTATAAAAATAATGGCAAAACTTTTACCATTAAATTGTTGAAATACCTAGTGATGAAAGTACAGTAATACGCGTTATTCCAATGTAGTACGCGATATTGCACAGTATCTTTGATTATTGATTCTTACGTAAGAAGTCACTTAGTATTCAATAATTGTCACAGTAGTTGCATAATATCTCTATTATTGATTCAATAATTGTTACAGTAACATCGACACAATATTTTATATTATTAAAGCAATAATTATCACGACATAGTAACTCATATTATTGAAATGATATTATTGAATAGCATTATCGGCAATGTCTAGAAAATTTTGTCGAGGAAATGGTTAGGTTATTTAATTGCACGCCAGTAAAGAGAAATCTTTATCGGAAACCCCCCTCTTTTCTGAGAACAATCTGGTTGAAAGATTAAAAATGTGTTGATTAAAGATAAGTGATTTGTAGTAGATATTTATTCAATTTTTGATATAAATAGTGGTTGGTCATGAGGCGTTTGTTGTAAAGTTTGGCTTATTATTCCATGGGAGGACGTGCCAATTTTTCAAACCGTCAGCATAATTATTTTAAGTTTTTGATTTATTGTTATAATAATAATAATAAAACAAAAAACTTTTTGTATAAAACAGAAATTTTTTTATAATATATATAAAGTTATTTGTTTTATTAAAATATAATTAGAATATATTATATTATATATAAAGTTATTTGTTTTATTAGAATAATTTAGATGAATAGTTAAAAAATAAGAATCGTCCTTGAACCTTCACTGTTCCGTCCGTGATTATTTTTAAATAGTGTCGTCTCCAGTCTCCTATAAATAAGTTGCTTAGTTAAGCAATGAAACTCTCACACAAGAATCAGAGAATTCTTCTTCTATAATATTGTGCGTATTTCTTTCTAGTATAAGATACTTTGAGTGTAGCTAATAGTACAAGATTTTCTCAAGATAATCTCCGTTATAACAGTCAGATTTAGTCTCCTACTAAGGTAAAGGATGTTATTTTCTTTCAATATTCGTAAAGGATATTATTTAATACTCGTAACGGATATCATTTTCTTTCATACTCCATATAACAAAGTAATATTATTTCATTTCATATTCCTAAATCTAAACTTACTATAGTAAGTATTGTTTCTACAATTTCTGAAATGATTAGAAATTCCTCGAGGTTTGCGCTTCATCTAATTATCATTTCACTAGAATATTGGTCTGAACTTTCTTATTAAAATTTTAATCTTTTCATGTCGGGGTACAATTCATCTGGGGTAATATTCACGACGACATTAGTTTCTTTTTCTGTCCAAATTATCTTTGATATATGAATCTTATTCTTAAAATTCAATCCATGTTTTGATCTTCATGTTGACAATTGGATAAATTGAATTATAAATCTCTAATATCATTGATCTCACTTGATTCATTCTTTATATCATTGTCATAATCCTCAGATTTTAAGGGTGATGAAAGTTCTCTTTGGCCCGTAGTGCAAAGATGAACTGTTGATATTCATATTTGGCCCGTAGTGCAAAGATAAAATGTTGATTTGCATAATTATTGATTGATGTTACAGGATAAAATATTGATGATGGGCTTTAGACCTGGCAAAAGAAGCCCGGGCCCGCAAAAACATGGGCCACGGGCTTTAGTTTTGCAGCCCACGAAAAGTTGGGCCGTTTTTGGCCCGGCCCGTTGATGGCCCCGCCCGTGGGTGTCCCGGCTCGCCCGTGATTTTTTTTTTTGTTTTGCAAGTGTATGTTACATTTGCGCTAGTTCATCTTTTAAGATTGTTGTCATGAATTGGGCACAATGGAAAAAAAGGAAATCCACATGAAGAACATATCAAGTTTCCTTTTACCAAGAAACTTGGTGGTTCCAAAATTATAGAATTCACCATCACTTTGATAAGAATGTTAACTATTACTTTTATTTTAGAAGTAAAATAAATAATCAGATTGACACATACAGCTAATGTAATCAAAGATTTCTATCAGGTAAAAGAACTGATTACAGGATTTTTTTTTTTAATTTATTGATAAGTAAATAACATGATTACATATCCCTTCCCGACAAACATAGTATAAAGAAATGCAATTATTGGATAAAAATTTCAAGGAGCAGTTCAATAGAATATATAAGTTAAAAGCCTATATAGTCTTTCTCAGTCACATACATGAATTGATTGGCACTGTGGGTTTACAAATGAACCTCAAACCGCTGATAATTTAAAGATTAAAATTGATAAGTAGAACGATTGTGTAGCATAGCTTTGCAAAAAAAAAAGAGTAAAAAGCCCGCGGGCCGGCCCGGCCCAACTCGAGCCACGGACCGCAATATTTTAGCCCAAAAAAATACGGGCCTTTTTGGCCAGGCCCAAAAATGGCCCGGCCTGCTCTCAACCTGGCCCGCCCATTTGCCAGGTCTAATGGGCTTTTAAATCATAGAAAATAGTAGACATCACGCTTTACTTGACTCTTCTAATGGATTGTTATTTCCGCTGCAGTTGTTGATCTAAAACTTGTTGTCCATTATATTTTATCTGATTTATTATTGTTGCAGGCTAAAGATAATTTATTCTTCATTATCTTAGTCATAGTATACTTTACTGAGCTAGTTGTGCTCACCATTTTCCTTTCATTGTTCTCCTCAGGAATGAGAGTGTCGCTGGGACTAGTCGGGGAGTGAAGAAATGAACGGAGTTAGTTACTATAGAAGTCTTCACTATGTTGTAAAATAGTGTGACAATAATTATAATGAGGACTTAATTTGAGTGTGAATATTTTCGTATTATATATGACAACATTTATATTGAAACTCACAGTTTATGTGTGGTCGTATTTTGCACGACAGATCAATAGTTGTAAATAGAAAATTTTGGATTTGGATTTTATAGTATGTATTTTACGACTCAAAATGAGTTATGTGGACCTATTTTGGGGACTTCACAGTTAACAAATGGAGACATTATCTGTTGGGAAACAAAGTTTATATCAAGACAGAACACCACAACCTAAAATATTTATTGTATCAAAGGATTACAACTACAAACCAATAAAAATGGATCACCAAATTGATGGGGCTTGACTATGACATAACATATAAGGGCAAAGAGAATATTGTGGCTGATAGCTTATCTAGAGAAGTAGGGGAGCCCATATTCCAAAATCATTGTTTGACCATCACTCAGGAGAACATGGAAGGTTGTAAAGTGATGACCTCAGTGGTTCCCAATTGGGTACAATAGATAGCACATTCCTGGGAGGATGAGGGGTTGAAGAATATTATAATTCAACTGCAAGTCAATCCCAATGCCCTTCATGGATATTCCTTACTCAATGACAGACTCCAATTCCAAGACAAGCAAGTGGTGGGTCCAGATTTAGACCTAACAAGGAAATTCATAACTGAGTTCCATAGTTCCCCTATTGTAGGTAGGGCACTCAGACATTAAGGGTACTTTTGAAAGGATCAACAAGTTCTTTTGGTGGCCTATCTTGAGACAGGATGTCACTTCTTTTGTGAAGGAATGTGACATCTATCAACAACAAAAGATGAAAATGTGGCTTCCCCAGGATTGCTACAACCCCTACAGGCCATCCAAAAGATACCTTGGACATTTTCATGGATTTCATAGAGGTTTGCCTAATTCAGAAGGAATGACAGTAATTTGGGCGTGGTAATGGATTCACAAAATATGGGAATTTCATTGCATTAAAACACTCCTTCACTACTGCACAGCTAGCTCAAAATTTCATTTCACATATTTATAAGCTCCATGAATTACCTTCTACTATAGTATCTGATAGAGATAAGATATTTATCAGTCTTTTCTGGCAATCCCTCTTTAGAATAGTGGGGTCTAAACTACAGATGAGCACAACTTATCACCCTCATATTTATAAGCTCCATGAATTACCTTCTACTATAGTATCTGATAGAGATAAGATATTTATCAGTCTTTTCTGGCAATCCCTCTTTAGAATAGTGGGGTCTAAACTACAGATGAGCACAACTTATCACCCTCAAACAGATTGGCAAACTGAAAGGGTGAATCAAGTTCTAGAATGTTATCTCAGATGCATGGATACACATAAACCTCACAAGTGGGCATCATGGTTACCTTTAGCTGAATGGTGGTATAACACTCACTTCCATACAGGCTACAAGCTACCCCTTTTGAAATGCTCTATGGGTATATAAGCCTTCCCACCTTTTTTGAAACCAAGAGGAACCAGTTATATTAAATTAGAAACGAGAATATCAAAAAATAAACGGAGGGAAAGGACCCCACTCCTCCGGACCATACTATAAACCAGCAACTTTAGCTAACAAATGCGCTGCTTGATTAGCTGATCGTCTAGCAAAACAAATACTACTATCATTCAAAGCCGAAAGAGCATAAGAACAATCTCGAGTAATCAAACCAAACAAAGAGAAATCCGTAGTTCGATGGGCTAAAGCTTGTTGAAAAACCTGACAATCAGTTTCCATCACAACTTTGGAAAAATGGCGAGCCTTAAGCCAACTGAGGGCCTCTCTACATGAAAGGGTTTCTTCATCAAGGGCTGGATTTGAGTGCAATTTAATAAACCATTCTTAGCAGCAACAAACGACCCAAACTCATCCCCCCTAATAATCCAACCAAAACCCACCTTATCCTGACTAGGGAAAAGAGCCGCATCAAAATTACACTTAACAAATCCAGGCGAAGGATTGCACCATTTAAGAATACGAACCTAATTATAATTCCCTCGATGAAGTGCAGCAGCTGAAGAGCAAGCTTGCCATTGGGTGTGGACTGTCGCAGCAGCAAGCAGAACAGACTAGGCAGACCCTTGCTTTTGATTCCAGACCACATCATTTCGAGCTTGCCAAAGAGACCAAAGCACCATTTTAGCTGCCGAAACAAGGTCGGAAGTGAGGGTTTGCAGCAGATGTTTAAACTAGGAAATGAAGTTTGGTTGAGGAGGAAAAATCAACCCACATAAGGATCCTCTCCACACTTGTTGAGCAAAGGGACATTGAATAAAAAGATGAAAGGTACTCTCGGGGCCGCCATTACACATCTAACAAACATTGTGTACCTCCACCCTTCGATTAAGCAACTGAGACATGGTAGGTAACACGTCTAAACAACAACGCCAAACAAAATTACGAACATTAGGAGGCACATTCAGATTCCAAACTTGCTTCCAACTAGAAAAACACTGCTGGGCAGTAGAGATGGGCAAATGACAGGTTAAAGCTTGATAACCTGATTTCACAGAAAATATGCCCTTCTTCTCAAGCCTCCAGTGCCAGATATCCCCAGTTTGGAGATGACTAAGAGGAATCTGTAAAATTAACTCAACATCCCTGGGCTGAAAAATGTCTCAAACCAAGTCTTCCTCCCATTCCTTTCCATTCTCCTTCATAAGCGATGCCACTGAAGCATCATGTAACCCCTGAATCAAAGGCATCTCAATATACGGATTAAGAGCATCCGGCAGCCAAGGAGAGGTCCACAAATTCGTGTCACTGCCATCCCCTATCCGCCGCACCAGCCCTTCCTTAAGCAAAGATTGCCCCGCAAGAATACTACGCCAAATGAAGCTTGGGTTAGACCCTAACCTTGCAGATAAAAAAGAGCAACTTTGTAATACTTGGCTTTGTATAACCTGGCAACCAATGAATTAGGGAAATTGAGCACACGCCAACCTTGTTTACAGAGCAACGACAAATTGAATTCGTGTAACTGTTTAAAGCTTAAACCCCCTCTATTCTTGTGCACACATAATTTCGCCCACCTTAACCAACGAATACCACTGTTACATCGATCCCCACTACCCCACCAATAGCCATTCATCAACTTTTCTAAATCATCACATAAGCCAAACGGCATAAGGAAGACACTCATCACATAAGTAGGCATAGCTTGCGCTACACTTTTTAAAAGAATTTCCTTACCCGCCCTTGAGAGAAGTTTCTTCTTCCAGTCCCCAATTCTCAGCTTCATTTTCTACTCAACAAACGCAAACACACCCTTCTTATTCCTGCCAACAAGAGAGGGCACACCCAGATAATTACCCAAATTCGAAGTCTCACGCACATTCAAAACCTCACATACGGAATCCAATCCACTCTACTACTCATTAAAGAATTAGGACTAAACAAAACATTTGATTTTCGAAAATTAATTATCTGACCAGAAGCATCCTCATAAGCAGCCAGACAACCTTTAATACGCTCAGCTTCAGTCCTGGTAGCCCAAAAGAACAGCAGACTATCATCTGCAAAAAATAGATGAGAAATCACCGGAGCCCGAGTGGAAATCTTACAACCGTGAATATGCCCCCTTAACTGCAGCATCACTCAAATGGGCAGAAAGACCCTCATCACATATAATAAAGAGATACGGGGAGAGAGGATCCCCTTGTCGGAGCCCCCTTTGAGGCATAATTGGGCCAATACTTTTGCCATTCTGCACAATAATATACTGAACAGTCGTCACACAAAGCATCAGCAAACGAACCCAACAATCATCAAACCCCAATTTTAGCAACATTTGCTGTAAAAAATCCCACTCAATTCGATCATAAGCCTTGGACATATCCAGCTTTAAAGTCGCCTCACCTAGCTTTCCGTTCATTTTCCTCTTAATATAATGTCCACATTCAAAGGCAACCATGATATTATCGGTTATCAAGCGATTTGGAACAAAAGCACTTTGGGTCTCAGAAATTACCTGCTGCAAAATACCTTTCACTACGGTTAGCAAGCATTTTGGCCATGATTTTGTAGACCACATTACAAAGTGCAATAGGAGGGAGATCACCAACAATTTCAGGGCTTTTCTTCTTTGGAATAAGAACAACAGATGTGGAATTAAGATCATCCAGAAAGCTGACCGAATTCAAGCACTGTAAACAAAAGGCAGTAACAACCTCTCCAACCGTGCCCCAAAAATTCTGAAAAAAAACCCGGATTCATGCCATCCGGACCCGGGGATTTATCAGGAAACATGGAGATGAGAGCAGATTTAACCTCTCCAGGATCAAAAGGGCGAATCAGCTCCCGATTCTGATCCACCGTAACCCTGCGACGAACCTTCCTCAGAACCACATCGCTACTACAGCCACGAGTCGCAAACAAATCAGAGAAGGAAAAAATATGATTTTGTAAACCCGACTGCCAATCCAACCAATTACCAGAAGAATCACGGAGGCGGGAGAAGGAATTCTTCTTCCTCCGAGAAGAAGCAAACTGATGAAAATATTTAGTATTAGCATCACCAACCGCAAGCCAATTTTGCTTTGCTCTTTGACGCCAAAAGGCCTCCTTCTGCTCAAGAAGAAAATGCAAGAGATGATTCTGCTCTTTACATTCCTGGAGCGACCTGTCATCACGAAGAGGCTTCAAACCCCGTAACCGTCCGCTGCACTCGTCAATATCCTTAGTAATTTTGTGAAAAACATCTTTGTCCCACTTCTGTAAATGAGACCCACAAGTAGAGATCCTAGACTGTAAATCCAGAGAGTCCCCCAACGCCCAACCTTCTTCAACAACACGACCACAATCTCTATCCCGGAGCCAAGCACTTTCAAAATGAAACCGCTTAGCTCGATGCCGGAAATTAGATGAAACAAAATCAAGCAACAAAGCCGAATGGTCCGACGAATAAGTGGCCAAGTTACGCACCTTAGCCGACTCAAAAGAAGAACACCACAGTGAATTAGCCATAACTCGATCCAATCGTTCCTCCACCCAATCAACCGAACCCCGACTCCTCTCCCAAGTGAATTCGTACCCCTCCATCCCTAGATCATAAAGCCCACAATCCGCTACAGCAGAGGCGAAACCCCTGATAAGAGAAGCAGGGTGAGGGAGCCTCCCTTTCTTCTCTCCTTCACAAATTAGATCGTTGAAATCCCCCATGACGCACCAGGGTTCAAACGATTTACTACACAAGAACCGCAATAAATCCCACAATTCCTGCCTCCGCCTCCTTTCTGGGAAGCCATAGAAACACGTAAGGCGCCACCGCCCTAATAAGCTAGAGACAAACGAGAACATCTATATACGTTTTAGAGTAACCAATGAGCTGAGCCATCTTTTTGTCTCTCCAAAACAAAGCAAGCCCACCACTTAACCCAACACAATCAACATAAAACAACCCTTCAAAACCCATACGAACTCTAATTTTTTCGACCTGAGACCGATTCACTTTCACCTCCATCAAAAACACAAAACAAGGCTTTTTACTAGACACAAGGTCCAGTAATTCTTGAACTGTCCGTGAGCTGGCCCACGACAGTTCCAACTAATGGTACTCATTGGACTGGGCGGGCCTGGACACCAGTACCCGCCAATTGCAAGTTTTTTGAAACATCCTCCTCACCAATTTGCATACTTTCCCCCAAACTACCCTCATGATTCTCATCTCCTTTCCTTTTACGTTTTGAATCTAGAACAATAACCCCTTCCTGACAATCAGCCTCCTCCCCTCCTTCCTGATTCCCCATAACACAATTCAACGAAACTGCTCCCCCCTTTTTGGTAACTGAATTAGCAATAATCTTGCCACAACTCACACCCCTCATCCTGCAATTCTGCCCATCACGCACCAAATCTGCCGTAATATTCGGTTCAGAATTCTCCTTCAAATCATCATCAACGCCTTCCTTATCGGGATCATGCCGACCATCCCCGTCACCCTCCACCAACCACCGTGCTCCGATGGAGGTACCAGCACGACGCTGAGGAGCTTGAAGTCGAGAACCATAAACTTTAGAAACAGGACAATCATCATCTTTGTAAGAATCCGGGTAAAACTCATCATTATGGCCAAGAATACCACAGTAAAAACAAAATGTGTTGAGCCGTTCATACTTGAACGTAACCCACACCCACTCACCACCCGCCTTCTTCAACTTCATCTTCCGTTTCAGAGGATGCCTGACATCCATAGCCACCCTGACTCTCATATAACTCTTCCAAAACCCCCCAAAGTTATTAAGATCCGATTCCACAAAAACCCCAATGTAATTGCCCACATGTTTAGCAACTTTCTCTGACATAAATCCAGATGGCAAATCGTAAACCTGAACCCAAAACTCAATGGTAAAAAGAGGCACTTTTGCAGGTTGATCACCCACTTGAAGCCTCTTACACAGCAAAGGCTGATTCTCAAACGACCAAGGGCCCCCCTTAAGAACACGCTACATATCTCGATCATGAAAAAACTGGAAAAGGAATAAGTTAGGCTTAATCGTTTTTACCCTCAACCTTTAACCGGCCGCCAAACTGCCGCCATGACATTCTTCATGGTCAATGACTTGATATTCTTGTCAGTCAGAAAACGCCCAACAAAAGCCCATCGTAGATCCACCGATTCACCTTCATCCTCACCATCCGAATCCATAAGCTCAACACCACCCTCCTCCTCTTCCTCCAAAGTAATCTGAGCACAAGCATCCTCAATCTCAGCCAAGTTACTGCTGGAACTCGCCATGTTACGTGGGGTAGTGATTGGAGAATACAAGCAAGAGAAAAGCCAAAAGGAATGACCTAGGAATTGTCAAAAGAGACAAAGAGAGAAAACCTTTTCAGAGAGAAAAGAGAGTCCACGCTAAGCCTTCCCACCTAAATTTCCATCAATTTGGAAAAATACATGATCACACTACTAGACAATTTTGCAAGAACAAGTCACAGTTGCTACATATAATGAAGCAACATTTGGTGGAGGCTTATTCTAGAATTAAACACTATGCAGACAGAAATAGAACATAAAGGTCTTTTGTGCCTGGAGATATGGTCTACCTTAAGGTCATACCTTACAAACAAACTTCATTGACACAATCCAAACATGAAAATTGACACCTAAATATTATAGGTCATTCTTGGTAGAGGACAGAGTTGGTACAGTAGCTTACAAACTCCAGCTACCTGGGTATGCCAAGATTCATCCTATTTTCCATGTTTCTCTACTCAAGAAGAAGATTGGGTTGCACTGCACTTCTTCCCCTACATTGCCACCTATGAATTATGTAGGGCAGTTTCTAGTATAGCCTATTGTTATCCTTGACAGAAGGATGGTTAAAAGGAACTGCAAGAGGTTTCCTCAATTCCACCTTTGAGGACAAGGGCACTTTTTAAGGGGAAAGGAATGTAAGGAATGGAGTGGTTAGTTAAGTCAGTTAGATAAGAGGGTATCTTAGTCTTTTAATTGCAGTATTCAGGTCATTATTGTCCGTGTTAGGCATGAGGAGGGAGCATGTGCTCAGATTCCTCACATTTGCTGAGGTGAGAGTATTTGTATTGTATCCAATCCATACTTTGCAGTAAGAAATTAATGAATAAAAATCTGTTTCTCCCCCAATTATCTGCTCTCTCAATTTTTCTCCAACTGTTCTCTCCCTCCATTCCAATCTCTGACTCTTCTTCCCTAAAATTCTTCTAACTCATTCTATTTCTGCTTCTTGATCATTACAAAACCCTTCTTGAACTATACCCTTGTTGTAGAAATTGTAAATTATGCAAAAGAAATCAAGCAAAAATTAAACAAATAAAAAAAAGAATTAAAGAATACGGTTAACCAAAAACTTTAGTTTCTAACAATTAACATAACCAACGCAGAAATTAGGTGGAACAATTGACTCAATTGAAAAAAATTGACTTCAAAATAAAAGAGAAAACAGAACAAATTATAACTCTTATTCTTAATCAGTCTACATAAACAATCAACAAAATCCAACCATTGATCAAAGTTACTTGAGTACCAAACATATAACACGAAATCGTAAAAATTCCCCTCAACTAAAGCACTAAACAGCGATTAGGGTTTTAAGGGGTAAAACTTACAGTAGTGAAGTAATTAATACTGGTTTAAGGGGTAAAACTTACAGGAGTGATTAATACTTTTTTGTTTGGGCTTCTTATGAGAAATTTCCGGCTTATTCAGTTGATTTCTTGCTTTTTTCTGTAAATACTCTGATTTCTTCACGTGATTTTCTCTGGTTTATTTTTGTAGATTTGTAACGGTCGACAAATTGAGGCACACCCTATTTAAAGGCCGAGTCGAGATACAAGCAACGATCATATTTTGACTATTTTACACACGTACCCTGTTCTGAGCGAGTAATTACAATGATGCCAATCGTTATTCCTTCTTCATTCTCATTTTTCTTTTCTTTTTTGTTTAATGTTTAGTGGTATAATTCTTTTATTTATTTATATTCTAAACAACAATATAACTCATGGAAACTGTTCATATATTTTCATATGATCTTCTCTCATTTGAGTTTCACTTTCATGTGAGAATAAATTATGTGAATATATTAAAAAATTATGTAAAAATAATGCTCC
Organism: Panax stipuleanatus; assembly: GCA_020205555.1. Classification (NCBI taxonomy): domain Eukaryota; kingdom Viridiplantae; phylum Streptophyta; class Magnoliopsida; order Apiales; family Araliaceae; genus Panax; species Panax stipuleanatus. Next base: position 135,596,473 of record CM035118.1, on the reverse strand, counting down.
CTAACTCATTTCTTAGATTCTACAAATACATATAATTTCACATCATATAAAAAAATAATATAATTCCACAACTTTGTAACAAAAAAGGTTTAATTTTTTAAAAAAAAATTATAAACTTTGTCCGGATGAGATTTTTCGACCCCCATAATCGATGTCCAAATTCAAGTTTATGCCACGTGGCCTTTTAATTATTTGGTGACTTGATGTTTTAAAATGATTATAAAGTCCAAATTAATTATGATTTATTGTCTTGTTTAGTTTTCTATCTTTAAAGGGCAAAGATTCTATTTAATTATAGGAATTTCAGTTTTATGGAAACTCTAATCAAAACTCTTAATTCTTAATTAGTCTCGGGCGAGTTATAGCAACTTAGCAAGGCACTGTAAACAATTTATAAATACATTGCCCAACCCTTGTGTAAATTTTTGCTTCATGTTCGGTGATTTTGCAGGCAAACAAATTTTAACGTTAACAATATTAATATTTGAAACTAAGGTGAACTTATTTTATTTTAAATAGTGTAATAGTTGTTAAGAATATGTATATAAATATATATATGGGGAACAATTCATAGCTAACGTTGTAAAAAAAAAGTCTAGCTTTACACCACATCGTGACCCTTCATGTTAAGATTGAACGGTTTAATAGAGCTCCCATCCGCAGTTTAATTTTTAATATTCTGCAGTTTAATACTGCGGACGAGACATATAACCAAAATACCCCTCCTTATACAAGTCTCCATCTGCACTACTAAATTGCGGACGCTAAGTATTTTTGTCCAATTGGAAAACGACGTCGTTTCGTATTGGTCAAATTCAGATTTTTTTACTTTTCTAAGCGCTGCAGTATTAAACTACGAATGCCAAATAATTTAATATTACTTCGAGATCAGGACTATAACGGATTACCTCGAGAAGGATTTGGCTATCGAAAATCCCTTCGGGAGTTCGGGATCGAATTTGGCTTCGAGAAGTATAATCAGACTTTGATAGTGATTCCTTATAATAGAAGTCGGCGCGTCGGTGGCACAAGGAATGATTAAATCAACGGCCGATATCATTTCTCAGGGTAAGGAAACTCTTCTTGCTCAATCAAATTCTGATTTGGATTCTTCTGATATAAATAATAGCAATAGTAGGAGTCTGGATTCGAGGCGATATAATCGTTTTGATGCCCAACTACGGTTAATTATAGTGATGTCAATACTTTTGGTGAAGAACCTGAGGATTTGGATGATTATAATTAAGTGGAAAGTGGGGTTTATGTTGGATGAGAAGAATGAGGAGATTGAAAACTTGGTTGAAGAAAATGGTGATTTGTAGAGAATATACAAAAGGGTTGTGTTGAATGACGTTGATCAAGAAACATTTTGGTGTTGATATTTTTATAGGGTGCATAAGCTTAAGCAGCAGGAAGATATGAGAGCTAATATTGTGAAAAGAGCAATAGCTATTGACGATGAGGATTAGCAGATTGAGTGTTGTAGAAGAAGATGCGGATTTAAGTTGGGATCTGAAGCCGAAGGCATCCGAAGTCATTCATTTCAAAGCCAAACTCTCAAACATTCTCGAACCCGAAGACATCCATTAAGAACTCATCTTTATTATTTGACATCCGCAGTTTAATATTGCGGAGCCTAGAAAATTAAAAAAAAAAATTGAATTTGGCCAATTGATCTGCCATACCAAAATATACTTAGCGTCCCCAGTTTAACACTGCGAACGAGAGACTTTTACGATGAGGGTATTTTGGACATTTGTCTCGTCTGTAATATTAAACTGTAAAATATTAGAAACTAAACTACGGACAAGACCTCTATTAAACCATTAGATCATCAGATGGACGTTCACAATGTATTGTAAGGCTAGACTCTTTTTTACAACATTAGCTCTGAATCGTTTCCCATATACATATACATATATATATATATATATATATATATATATATATGGCACCAAGCGCTGGGTAAGGAAGATCATACGTAAAACATGTTGGCTATTTAGAAACCCCATCAATGCCGAGATGCGATCCAAAATAATAATAATAATGCCAATTGCATCACACACATGAATTCATGCACACAGAGATTTTGTGTACTTGATCTATGTATTATTGACAAAAACAATCTTAGCCAGCCAGCCAGCCAGCTGGTTTGGGTGAAATGTTTGGCATAAACAAACACGCATTAAACAAAAATGGATCGTAATTCTTTTCTTAACACGCGCACAGGAAACCCTAATCGCATTCTCCTGTGTAATAAATTATTATGTAACTAACAATAATAATAATAATATACAAAAGGCGATGAGAAAAAGACACGCATAAACCCACCACAAAGCCCATAACAAAAAACTAGAAGCTCAACCACAAGCAAATAAATATAATCTACCAAGTGAAATGCCCCACCATTGACACTTGAGTTAATTAGGAAAAGAAGCTACAAAAAGAGCAACACATACATTTCATCTACTGCCAAACACGCCCCAATTAATAATTGTTATAGGCCCCAATTTACATATTATCCGGGAATCCAAACACGCCGTTTATTCGTTTGTTTGGTGCGCGGGGATGGGGGTGGGGGGCCTTTCATTCTTCGTCTCCTCCTGAGTCCTCATTGAAACTACTAATAAACACTACTACTAACAAGTAATAATACTTTAATACTAATATTGTCTATTCCATTCGAATATTACTACTAAGTCAAATTACTCTTTTGATAAAATTAAAAATTACTTCAAATTAGGAAATTAAGTAATTAACACCATGCAGATGCGACGGTGAGAGTTCGTCCCATCCAACCAAAGCAAATCCCGCCGGCTTCTTCTTTCACCGTGAATCCCGGATTGCCACGTGTCCCCGAGTTGAGTTTAGCTCGAAGTGAGTCGGCCAGCTGTGGACTCAGTCTCCTAGCCTCGAACCCGGCCATTCCCATGCGGGCCCGCCACTTGCCGAACACTTCGCATCTTTCAACACGGTCCCTCCCCTCGCACGCAACCGAGTTAGCCATTTTTCGACTCAGTCCCTCCTCTATCCTGACTCGCTCCGGGTTATCCCCCGCCACCGTGGCCGTCGCGTCCAGCGACTCAAGCAACGCCCCGTAATACCCACACGCCTCCGTCACGCGAGCTACGAACGGCGCCGTGTTGGCATTCATCTCCTGCTCCACCACCGTCACCACCTTCGGCGACAACCCCTTCACGCGGCGGAGCAGCTCGTCACGCAAATTCTCCGTTGTCACGCTCTCGTCCGGCAGCTTAAATAACCGGAATGCAAGATTCACCGCCAAAACCTCGTCGGCTTCAAGACCAATTCCCCCGGGATTCAGCTCAGATATTTTCAAATTCATTACCTTAAAACACAAACTCACACCCAGTTTTTCAGCGAGCGCGTTGATTGCATCTCCCACGACTTTTAATCTTGCTTCATCGCAATTAGTTGAATAATCCAGAAACGTAGTAATTTTCAACGACATGAATTTATTACCAGTTTTCTTCGCAGCCAGCGCGTGAAGCAAGTGCAAATACTGGACTCCTTGCCCAATTTCAAAATCAATTACGTGAAGCTTAACATTATATTCATCAGATATGGCTTCTAGTATGGCTAAATTGGACGCCATAAATCCCAGCTTGAAGCACGGTGAAATTTCATAAAGCATTTGCACTGAAACCGTGTGATCCTTCCCGTATAATTCCCCCGACCGGCGGAGGGTACTCTGTGGGGTTCAGGCGCGACCTTAGCGCCGAAATCATGTAAGCCATTAATCTCTGCTCAGATGTGCCCCTTGTGTTGGAGACCCTGCTCACGCGCGTGATGGTATCAACGGCAACGTCGATTTTGCCTTCGCAAATAGCTGATGCCGCCTCGGTTAATGACTGTTTGGGACAAATAACCGGCGGAGAAGCCGATGAAGATGAGCAGGACGAGGAAGAAGAAGTCGGCGACGGAGAAATAGGCTTTTGACCAGGCCCGATCAGGCTTTGAATCGTTTCGGACCACTGGCTGTTGGTCACAGCAGACGCCTGCATCGCCTTGTTCCTCATCAATATCGTCGAATAACTGCCTCTCGAGCTCATGTAGCCGGTTCATCATCTTCTTCTCCGAATCCCCGACCTTGTTCTGCATCAAATTTTGAAAAGGAGCTCCGGACACGTGGTTGCTTGAGATCATGCCGCCAGGTTGCTGTTGCCGGAGTTGTTGGAAAATGGGAAGGCCCGTACCTCGTAGAAGTTGATGATGAAGACGATGAGGTAATGGAAGAGATATCTGGTGAGAGAGAATTACCCGAGAAATCCACCGGCGGAGAAAGAGGTGAAATAGGAGAATTAGCTTGCTGCTGGTAATTAGCTCTTTGCTTTACGTTCCTTAGATAAATCCCCAACTGCTGCTGTTGTTGAAACTTTTGTTGGTACTCAAAGAGAGATCGTTTCCCGGTCAAATCCGGCCGCCGCTGAACCATCTGAGACGACTGGTCGGAGAGAATTCCGGAAAGCGGTGACCTGTACGGACCTTGAGGGTTGTTTATGTTCATCAAAGATCTCCCATTCATCCCGCCGGCGGTGTAAAAATCCGGGTACCCACCGGAAAAACCAGACGACATTTTGGGCAAATAAATTTCTCACCAACAAAGGTTTAATTTTTTTTGAACCCTACAAAAAAGCATTCGAACTGAGAGTTTAGAGAGAGAAATGATGGCGTTTCACTCAAAGCTATATGGGATTGATTCTGGTCATTATAACGGGGCAGTAGTTTAGAGAGAAGTACCGGTTTCCAACTGGCATATTAGCTACTTCTGGTTTGTGTGCCTCTTTTTTGCCATTTGTTTATTATATTTATATTTATTTATGTTGCTGTATGGTGAGCTGTGGAGAGATGTCTCGTATCATCCACCGTTGGATCCTTTGATTCATAAGACTGGAAAGGCTGATCCAACGGTTCACTAACCCTACTAGATTCCTTACTATATCCTCTTTCCGGTTAAACATTGATAAAGACGATACGCGTTCCGTTATCGCGTGAGGGAAACGTGACATATGAATTTGTAAATTGGGAGTAGATATTTTTCCATGTAACAAGTTTTTTAGCAAATTACTAGTAGTATTAATTAATTTTTATATATTTGCTCCGTTTTTTTATTCATCTTTTTAGAGAGTAAAATTTATTTATTTTTATTTGTCATTTATAAATTTTTAAAAAATATTATTGACTTTATTTTTCATATTATCTTTACATTAAAAACTAGTTTGTTTTCTACCACAAAAAAACATTAATTATATTTTTAATTTTTATGTTTATTTCACGTTAATTAAAAAAAAAAGTAATGTTACAGACATAAACTATTCTATAAACATTTTACAAACTGTTGTGGCACACTCCACCTCAATTTATTGATCAACAAATTGCTTCAATGTACTATTCGACCCCACATAAAAAATTAAGGTAAAATATGTCATATCAATAATTTATAAGATATTTATAAAATAATTTGTGTCTGTAGCATTATTTCTAAAAAAAAATTAAAGGTTATAATAATAAGTACATTATATTTTTGGTATCATTAAAAACTTGGTACATATTTTTATGCAAGGGATTGAGAGCTAAGAATCGAATTCTCATTTTCAGTGCGGGAGAGGGGGGATCCGCTAAAGCTTTCTTCCTATTTTCAATAATTCTATACCATTGATATTTTATTTGTCTTATAACTCAAAGTTTATTTTAAAATATGCTATGACTCATAAAAATTTATACTGAAATAAATTTTGTTATATAATATATGAGCGTAATAATTATATTTATTAAAATTAAATAAATATATATTAATTTAAATTTTAATATATTATCGTTTAATTTTAAAAATCAAATTATATATCTAATTTTAAAATAGAGAAAATATGTCTATAATTCTTGTCCGTATTTATTGTGATTAGTCACATTACAGAATTGTCCTTAAAGTTGAAAATTTTATATTTTTTAAACATAATTTCTTACATTTCAAAATTCTCACACACAACTATATATCAAAGTCTCTTATTATTATGTGAGAGAACGATAGTAAAAATATATATATTCCCTTCGTTTAAAAATATTTGTTTATTGTTGTCTTTTAAAGGTCACTGTGAGACATTTTCAAAATCAGAAATAAGACGACTCATTAAAAATTATAAAATAACAAATGGTACGACGAATAATATTTTGTAGATAATTTATAACATTCATTATTGTATATTTGTATTAATTAAAATTAAAAGAATATATATATATATTTTTAGTTTAAAATTTTTAAAATTAATTTTAAAAAATTAATAATAATCAAATAATATAGAACAGATAAAATATTTTATTGTTTTATAGCTCTTTTATATATAATTGCATAAAATACCTCATGTATGACACTAGTCTATCATGAGATATTATTGCCTTCCATTTATAATTTGTAGATTGACTGTCACAGTCAGATCACACAACCATCTATTATATTCAAAAAACAATTATTATTATTTTTCAAATAATAGTATAAATACATTACAAGGAGTATTTAATTTAGCAATTCTAGCCTTTATATCTAGAAATTATGAACACGAGACAATATTGGTACAAGTACGATATAAATTTATATAGTGGCCTGCACCTGCGTACTCGCGTGCCGCACACGAGGCATTAAAGTGATATTCGGTAGAGTATATGCAAAATGAAATTGTGGAGGATTTTTATACCACAGCACACAGCATTGATCACCTGACAGGACAGTTTCAAACACTCCCTCAAAACCTAGCATAGATGTACTCCGACTAGTTCAGGTAAACTAGAGACATCCTAACACGTGCACTCACAGGGGCAGAGCTTTTATACGAATATAAGCACCGCCATGTCACTGTTACACTTGCATTTCCGTTTTTAAGTTTAGTGGCAACTACTTGGAATTGTGGTGGCTGGTTTGTTCGAATTTTTTATTCCATGTTGTTGACTAGTGCTGCCACCACGGACACGTGTCGGTGGACTTAGTAGTAATACCAGAGAAATTGAAAAAAAGACAGAAAAAGTGTCTATGATGTGGGTGAAAACATTACACCATTAGTTGGAATGTTGTTTTATTTTCGGAAATTTAAAATGTTTTTTTTTAAATAATTTTTTTTTTCTTTTTGTTTACTATTATTTAGTCACGGGGGGTACAAATAGTGGAGCATTCAAGATCCACTGATCAAACACATTCACCAAATTAATTAAACTTGAATTAGTTCCCCCTATTTTCAATTTTCAATTTGACAATTGGGTTGGGGGGTTGGGGGTTAGCAGGTGCGGATTCAGGAATAAATCCCAACAGAGACGGATTTTAATTTGGTGGAGATTCAAGAGCTGCGTCTCCGAGTCAAATATTTTAGATAATTTTGTGATTTCTGGCCGGTTATATATATAAAATAAGAGTTAATTTAGTTACATAAAACTAAGAGTTGTTGAAGTTAAGTAAGGAAATTGAAACTAATCAAAATAATGTTTACAAATTACAATGTTATTTTGCAAAGAATTAAAAATCAAATAAACCCAAAGACCAAACAAGGTAGTACACATAAAAACACAAATGTATATTTAAAAACAATCCAATCCGATTCAAATATAAATTAAACTGGTAATTTACGTTTATAAAATTATAAGTGGGGCGGACTACTGTTAGGAAAAAATTAAAAGCTCTGCAGAAAAAAAATGATACAGAAAAAAGCTAATGAGTGGGACGGACTTGTCTTGCCAATTATAATTGGTTTATAAAATTTTTATTTTGTTCCTTCCATGTTTAGTTGATCTATTAATCTGCCCCCCTAAATTTATTAAGTTACATATTTGCCCCTATCCTAATACTTCAAAAAAAATTGTGAGCATAGGGAGATGCCTATGTTGCCCATACACAGGTCCGCCCCTGGGGGTTGGGCGAGTGGGGAGGGGGGTTATATAATATACTCCTTTGTTTCATATTATTTGATTATTATTAATTTTTTAAAATTAATTAAAAATATTAGTAAATTAAAATTTAACATAAATTTTTTTATTTTCAATTAATACGATAATAAATATTATAAACAATCTAAAAGATATAATTGATTGTAAATTTTATTATTTAATATTTATAATGAGTTATCTCAAATTTGAGTTTAAAAATATTTTAAATTGATTTTAAAAAATTAATAATAATCATATAATTTGGAATATAGGAAGTAGTATAATACTATTAGACCATCCATTATGCAATTTTTTTAAAAATTAATTTAAAACTCGAGATGATTCACTTCAAAATATAAAAAATAATAATACTTTTATATTTTAGAATTTTTTAAAAGAAATTTCTTAACATATGTCCTTAGGGTATATGATAAATATACAATTCAAAAGAATATTTTTTTAAATTGTGTGCATATTTTTTAAATTTGATATAAATATAAAAAAAAATATGCACCGAATTTAAAAAAATATTCTCTTGAACTATTTATTTATTCTTTTTAAAAAAGAAAATATAGTTTAAGGAAAAGGGTGAAGTTGGAAAAGGCAATAAGCAGTTTCAGAGTCTCATAATTAAGAAAGGGGAGTGATTGAAGACCTTTCAGTGGCAGGTTGCGTACAGCAGGAAAGACTTGTAGTAGTAGTATGAAATTGGGTAGCCCATCCTAACCACTTCTTATCTTTTACTGGAAAAATAAAACAACAATTTATGAGTATAACACACTTACTGCTCCCAACTTTCTTCCTACACACACGTGTCAGCCATATATCAAATATGCCACTTGTCCCCTGCCTAACTCAACCTCCACACCACACCACCACTAACTTTTATTCCATAAAAACTCTAAATTTTAGCTAGAGAGTTGATATTTTTTAAAAGAAAAATTAATATTTTTACAAGTTCTCACTCATATAAATGTGGATTCTATTTATTATTCAAAATATTTTGATATTATTTTAAATTTATTTCTTCTTTTTTCTTTTTTTTCTCTTATTTTTCTAATGGGTCATGTTTGTTTGTAATGATAACATTTAATATTGAACTACTAATCTAAAATCATTTGTTTGTTTTTAAAATTGGACTTGGGACAATTAGTCGAGGATAACAAAATTACCGAATGGGTGACTATCTAATACTATGTCCATTATAATTTCTATCATTTGGAATTGAAAATTTGTGGACAAAATTAATATTTACTTTCTTAAAAAATAATCATTGTATCATATTTTATCCATCTATACTCACAATATTGAGAATACAATCTTTTTATTATTAATCAAAATTGATAATTTAAATTATTTTGGACAAAATATATAGAATACTATATTATTTTAAGTTATTCTATAAATAATCTAATTTTAAATAAATATGTGATTATAATTATTTAATTTTAAAATTATTAATCTAAAATTTATAATTTATAAAAATATAGTATCGAGTCCTAACATCTTGTTTTGATGCGAGTAAGAGGTAGAGGCTATTTGATTAGCATTGAATGGCTGATCGATTCAGCTATTTAGTGCGTTTGTTTTGGAAAAAAAAATTTATCTGAATGGCTGAATCGATCAGATATTCAGAAGATTTTGGCTGAATGGTTTAGCGCCATTTTTTTGCTGAATTAAGTTTTTTTTTTATAATAGTAACAATTATATTAAGTAATATTAAATAAATTTATAATAATTTTAAATTTTTTTTAGAGGAATAAAATAAAATAAAATCTGTTATTCAAATATATCAATTATCAAATAATTTTTTTCGTTCAAATTTAACTAATTTAAATTCAGATTCATTCAGTTTTTATCGTAATCTTTTAGGGCCGGCGGAGACCCGCCTAACAGAAAACGAATCACTCCTAACTCGTGGCATTCTGAGGGTATTAATGTCTTCTTACGTAACATAAAGCACTGTTTGGTTGAATAAAATAATTAAGACTACTCCGATTGGGATTCGGAATTTCGGATTCCATTAGAAGTTCGAAATGGTCTAACGCGCTTAAGGAAGCCTGAGAAACGCAAACACGGTTTTAGCGGCACATTTATGGTTGGGGTAAAATCATAGAATCTGTTGAGTTTGGGGTCAGAAAGATTGAGAGCTAACTGAAGAAGCCATCTCCACCTGCTTTTGAATAAATAGTCAAAATTCAAAAAAAAATTAGAAGATGTTATAGTGTTATAATTACCAAGTCAACCACGCTAGCCTATCAATCTATTTTAAATGAAACAATTTATAGGATTTCTTAAGTGTAGAAATTTATTTTGACATCTTATGTACTCGGTGTCTTTGAGAGGGGATATAAATGAATCGAATCGAATCGACTCAAATATGAAATTAAATTTAGTTAATAGTTGTTTAGTAATCGAGTCGAGTACATTTTTAAATTGAGTTCGAAAAATTTAAATTTTTCGAACGAATATTATTCGAATACCAATAGAAAATTATAATTTCAAATAGTTCGAATAATTTATCGTATTTTAAAATTTGTAAATATTTGAATAATTTATATTTCGGGTCGATCGAGTACGAATCGAGTACGAACTGTTTGGTTCATTTTACGACTTTAGTCTTAGATATAACATTAATATTGACTTTTTAAATTCAGACGTTATATTTTTTTTTCTTCCAAAAATTCTAATTTGATGTGAAATAATCTATTTTGAAACTATATAATTATAAAAATTATAAATTATCCAAATAGTATTAATATTTAAAAGATCTATTAATTTCAAAAGTTACATGAATTAAATCGATTTTAAATTTGTAAATAGCTCAAATTAATATTCTAAAGTGAAACTTAATCTTATATTTTAAAAGAATGTTGCTATATACGACATGCAAATTCATGTTAGTATCAAATAACAATGCATGTGGACACATGGGATAAGATGGTATAAGAAGAAATTTACCTATGATTGTTCTGTTTTATGATTTAAAATTTCACTGGAGTATTCGGCATAAAATTGATTAATATATAAACTATATTTTATTTTGAGACTAAGGGGCTGTTTGATAAAAACTGAATGAATCTGAATCTGAATCTGAATTGAGCTGAATCTGAATGAACTGAACTGAATCTGAATGAAAAAAATTGTTTGATAATTGATACGTCTGAAACATCTTAATAACAGTCTTTTACTATTTTACCCTTCTAAACTATTATGAACAAGTATATAATTCTGTCTGAAAATATACTAAAAAAATTAAACACAACATTAATTGTACTACATATAAAAATAAATAGTTAAAACAAATTATCAAAAAAAGTATTGAATAATTCAAACAAATTTAAATATGAGTCATTCTACAATTTTATTTATCATTTTATGTAAATTAAAATGCATAATAATAATAAAAAATAATAAGTTATCAAAACAATAATTAAGCAAAATAAAATAACAATTAAATAAAACAAAACATTAATAAATAAAAAAACAAAAACTAAAGATAAAAAACCCTTTCCCCTTTATCCAATCCGTCCTCTCTCCTTTCCCCTTTCCCCTCTTTTCTCTTTTCCCCGTTATCTTTTCTGTTCCGGTCCGGCAATCCACCATTTTCTTCTTCTTCTTCCCTCTTTTTTTTCTTTATAATCTGAATATTGGTAATTGTTGCATGAGAGGAGACATGGTTTTTGTTTTGGGTTGATTCTTTTTTTCTTTTTCTTTTTGTAATTTAGTCATGATATAATTACAGATATGGCTCTGAGGAGGTAGGATTTTGAAGATGGGTGGTGGAGGAGAAGGATTTTCGACGATGGTGAATTTAAGAGTTTGAAGATGGAGGTGGGTTTGCTTGCATGTATTTCGGCAGATGATCGAGATGGAGATGATCGGGATGGATGACTATTTGGGTAAAAGACCATCATTCAGATTGATTCAGCCAAGATTTTTTAAAAGAATCGGTCAGTGCTATTCAGCCCCATTCAGATTTTAAAACTCCAAAACAAACACTCTTAATGACTGATTCGTTCAGATTTTAGGTTATTCAGACCCATTCAGCGGGAAACAAACAGCCCCTAAGAGAGTACTTAATATTGAGTACTGGACTACAAGATTTTTTAATCAATATTCAAGACGATCACAAGTTGGGCTTAGACAAATTGGTCCAATTAAAATTTAAACTCAAAACTCCTTTGATTAAATAATATATGGGGGAGTAATTCAATGCCATCGTTGGATGCGATATTATTTTCAGTCAATTGACCATCTACCGTCCATCCAAATAACGAGTAGCTCAAGTAATTTTAAGTATCTATAAATATTTGTTGCAGATACTAATTACACCTAAAGTTATCCTAATGGCTAATGCTCCTGTTCATGAGCAAATCTCTTCACTTATGCTGCGTTTGGATTGAAGGAATAGAATAGAGATTGGAATGATTCATTCCATTCTAGTTGGAATGAGTTATTCCATACTCTCTCTCCCCCAATACCCTCATGACTCAATGATAAAAAAAATTACTCACAAGGCTTTGGGCATGAAATTTTGGGCAAAATGTTAAATTTCAGTCGAAAATAGCAAAAAAAAAAGGATAGTTCAATTCATTCTAATCGCAACCAAACATAAATTTTTTTATTCCATAAGAATGAGTCATTTCATTCCTACCTTTATTCCTTCAATCCAAACGCATTAATTCCTCCCGGTAAATTTTAACTTTTAGTATAAACTTGTCACAATTATATGGAAAAACTATTTCTTTCCATTTCAACGTTCTAGGAACTAAAATGTTAGCTTTTGCAGGATTAATTTGGAACACGGTGGTTTTGCCTCTATTATTCTTAATAAAATTACTCTTTAAATTAATATCAAGAATAATCGTATTCATAATTTTAATATAGATCCGATATATTAAAACATTGTTGGAAGATAAAGGACGAGTAGCTCAAGTAATTTTAAGTATCTATAAATATTTGTTGCAGATACTAATTACACCTAAAGTTATCCTAATGGCCAATGCTCCTGTTCATGAAAGTTTACTAGTATTTGTTGCACAAAATTTGTAATAAAATAAAATAAAAATTACATACTATTTTTAACAAATAATTAAGGGTAATATTAGGATTCATTCAAACTTTAAAAATTTAAGTTTAATTTTATACTAGTTTGCATGAATCCTAAAACCTTTTTTTTTCTTATGATATTTTGATTACTTGGGAACATACAAAGAGATGACTCCCCTTGTTCTAATAAAATGTATGTTACATTTTACTCTATTCATAATAAATACTATTACTATATGATTTGATTCCTAGCTTAGCAAATGATAAATAATTGACACAACTTTTCCTACAAGGGTTTTGTTTATTTACCACTTAACAATTTCATATTTATTTTGATAAGAGAGTAAAAAAAAATTGGTAAAATTTTATTTGTCTTTTATTGTCTCTTAATCGATAAGATGAATATATAAATTTAAATCATTAAAAGTTGTCTATTAATGGAAAATTAAAATTTATGAAATCTCTATAAATATTATATTCACGCATTCTAAAATTTAAGATCATTATTAAGATGTTTTATACTTTTTAGTTACCAAATAATTTTTAAGTTCAAAAGTTATTTCACTCAGATTAGTGCTGGTCATGAGATTTTGGTGGCCCAGGGTAAAAAATGAAAACGAGACTCTTTTAGAAACATTGTCTTCACCCAAAAAAAATAAAAAATAAAAAAATAAAAAGTACAAACTGTATCCAAAAAAGTGCATTTTCAGAACTTAAAACATAATAGTTCGATTACAGCAAAATATATGAGAATTTCGACTACAACAAAATAAATGAGAAGTTCGACTACAACAAAATATATGAGAATACATTAATTAAAATATACTTCTTCTAGTATTCCTAGGGCCAAAATTTTTAATTAAATATTCAAAATCCTATATATTTGGGGTCATTCTGATTGAGGGCCTAGGATGGTCAACCCTCCCGCCTGTGCTCATGAACGATTCTGACTCAAATAATTTAATTTATTAAGATATATTAATCATTCAAAACTCAATTGCTTAATTTTATTAAACACCAACTACGTGTGTATGTTATCCTAAATCAGTACTTTAGATTATATATGTGATGTGGTATTTATTTTGTAATAATATGCTTAAAATGGGACATAATGGTACGCATGAAAGTGCAATAGCAAATTAGCAATTTACAAGTGAGTTGTCAAATCCAGAAGAATATTATACAAGGGCAGTGCATGGTGGGAAGCTTAAAAGTTGGTTTTGCCCTCCCTCCTCTTCGGTTCATTTGGTTAGACTCACTGAGCGCCGTAAATGAAGGATTTTGTTGTTTCCATTATCTGAATTCTGAACCATTAGATCTCTCACTAGATTGCTGTCAGAACAGGTGTCATCTGCTCACTTGATGCCTCGTCAGCCAACAGAGCACGTGATCTTACCTCCCCGTCACATGCATGCGAGAAGAGAACCACCGGAACGCACCATCCGCTACATCAAATCAAATCAAAGTTAGAAGACAAATGCTAAAAACTCTTTTACGAGAATATATTATTTATATATTTATATTAATTAAAATAAATTATGTTTGCTTGAGAGATTAGACTAAGAGGTTACGGACCGCAAGCGTAAATTTGTTTCACATACTCCACGCATTAAAAAAAAACCAAAACTAAACATACTAAGAAATTGTAATCACTTGTAATCTAGTCTTGCAAACAAAACAGGGTCATAACGTGGTGCTATAATTCAAGAAATTTATATTTTTACAAACAAAAGTGACGTAGTTTTATAAGTTTACTCTCATACGTTCGGCCTTCGTAAAATATCAAATTTTACTTTAGTAAATAATAATTTTCATATTTTATCATAACTAAAAATCGTAAAACATATTATTTTGTGTAGCTGTATTAGACTGAAATTTAATATTTTTACCAAATTTAATTAGGATTAAAGGTTTGCATTTTTTAGTTGGGCCTGACATTTGAATAAATATAAATATAATGATATTTTTATTATTATTATTGTACCGACACTTAACATTGCTTTGACAACGCCATTTTTGCCCCTCACAATGACAATTACAATAATGACCATTGCATTACCTAGTGTTCAAATTGTTGTTTTCTTTTCATCCATGTGGAAATGTTATGTCATATTTGACTCGGGTTGTTTGTTTAGGATTTAATACGTCTGAATGATTTGTGATCTGAATCGGTCAGTCATTCTGTCAGTTTAATTTGAAAAATCGTTAAGCCCAAATGACTGACCCAATGAGCTATCATTTTTTATCTGAATCATCCAAAATTCACTGAATGAATTTTTTACACATGTTGCCCCTCTTTCACTCCAATGGATCCTGTTGGGTGCACAGAACTGAAGAAGAGCAGGTTGAGCAAGAAAGATTTGGTGGCGATTGGATAATCAGGATCATCACCAACCTACAACCGCCGCCTCACGCACTGCCCACAACCGCCGCCTCACTAGCAAATCTTCGAGATTTGTCGACCTACATATATCTAGTGTTGTAATTGTATAACTTGAGGAAAATAGTGGGAACACCACGTAGAATAAATCTTACTCCCTCCCTTTTAAAATTTTAATTTTAATTTGACTTTTGAGGTCAAATAACGATTTTTTAAATTTTAAATTTAGCATGACTCATAAAAATTTAAAATGAAATAAATTTTGTAATTAATTATTTTTGTTATATATTATACAATTATAATAATGGTATCAACTAAAATTAAATAAATTCACTTCAATTTAAAGTTTAATATGTCGTTGTTTGACTTCAAAATTCAAATCGTATCTTTAATTTTGAAACGGATGGAGTATCAATTTTATATAATTATTACTATAATGATGATGTTGTTAACAATTTCAGAACTATAGCATTGCAAATGGATTTCTCTTTTTTTTTTTTATAATTATTATAAGTATAATAGTAGCTTAATTAATGCATTATACAAAATGTTGACATAAAAAACTACATGGCTATTTCAACTGTTGTATTTAGATATTATTAACCCATGCAAACATGTTTGTAACCACGGCACATAGGCACAGCTAACTATGTAAAAGCACTAGTGTACAGCAAGCACGCATTGCCTTGCAATTCCATTCAATAAAAAAGAAAATTATAAATATACTTAATCATAAAAGTAAAACTATTGGATAACACACAGAGAGAAAGTATAAGATGTGAATTAGAATTTTTATCTTCTCCTTTTCCATTTACTCTTTCCCTTTTAAAATTAGAGATGCATCTTTGAATAACATTTTGATATTTGTAACACATTTCTAATTAGAGCTGTTAAAGGATGCAAGCTACTTGAAACCTGACTCGAATGTGACTCATTGAACATGACTTGACGCTCTACTCGAGTCAAGTTCATTATCATTTTTGAACTCGATTCGACTTGATTCAATAACATGCTGACTCGACTTGACTCATTTAAAAACTCGTCTCAACTCGAAAAATTTGTATAATTGTGTGTATAAATATATATAATTATTTTGAGTTATTTTCACTATTTATGTTTTGTAATTTTATTTATATGTATAATATAAATAGTATAAATTTGTTTACTTTTAACATGTATATTAACAAGTTTATGCTTGATAACAAAATTTAAGAACTTTAACAAAGTAATATCTTCGATGAGAATATATAATTTAGAGAAATCACATTCGCAAAAAAAGTTACGTGAAATTTTGAATACAAGATGAGATAAAAATAGTCACACTTGTGTAATTGATGTACTGATGATTCTGAGAACGAAATCCTATAAAAAGCGAGGATGTGAGATCTCAAACCCGGTCAATAATGTAAATAAAAATGACAATGAAGACTAATTTTATATCCTAACACACCTAATTTATATGTTGAAAGTATGCATAATTCAAAAATAAAAATAAAATAAAAAGAAGTCAAAAGTCAAAATGAATAAACAAATAATATAAAACCAAAAGATAAAAATAAATTAATTATCATGGTAGCAGGTAGCAATTAGCATAGTAGGATTTGTAAAGTATAAGTGTGTGTTTGTGTCTATTAATATATGTATATGTTTATCATAAAGGCTGAGCAAGATGTATATGTATATGTCTCTGTTATGAATTTGGTATCTTAGTGTTCTAACTTTATAATCTTAATTATAATCTCTCTTTTTTAACTAAAAAATTATAATTTCATGATTATTAACGTAATTTAAAACCTTTTTTGCCTCTTCTTTAATTTTCTCTCAACCACTCCCACTTTTTATTCTCATTTATCCACTTATCTATTTTTTAATCTCTCTCTCTTTATCCCAATTTTCTTCCAGTACTCTTTTTATTTTACTACTTTTAATTATTAATAAAAGTAATTAACACACACGAAGTGTGCCTAGGATATATTTTTTAATTTTCTTTTAAGATTATAGAAAGCATTTGTCAATTTTTATTTCTTCTTAGGACTAAATATGGATTAACACCCTGAACTTTTAAAAAAAAAATTCTACTTTGGGGATTGTATTCTTAATTTTTTTAATTAGAAAATTAAACTCTTAATTTTTTCTACTTTGGGGATTGTGTTTTTAATTTTTTCAATTAGGGGATTAAACTTTTAATTTTTCTGAATACGTCTAATTTATAATATCACGTCATAAATTGATAACATGATAACGACAACGACATGTAGCTCACAAATACTTATGTATAATATTCAGTCTTATTTTAATATCTATTCCATTAAATTTTTATACCAAAAAAGGTAAATATAAGACCATTAGTAATTTATTAAAATAAATTTAAAACATTACAAACTCAGTTATAAAAAATCATCAATAATCAATAATGATAAATATTTTAAAATGTATAAATGTACTACTAATTAAAATCGTGTTATTTCATAATCATCAATAATCAATATAATGACAATTTTACCCTTTTGGCCTAAATATATATTAATACCCTGAACTTTAAGTTTATTTCATAATCATCAATAATCAATAAATTGTAATTAAATTTACTTTTAAAAAATTAATAATGGACTTATATTTACCCTTTATGATATAAAAAAATAATTAAATAAATGTTAAAATGAGACTCAATATTACACATAAGTGTTTTTTAGTCACGTGTCGCTGCCATGTCATCAATTTTCTGACGTGACACAATCAATAAAACATAATTAGAAAATTTTAAAAATTTAATTCCATAATTGAAATAATTGAGAAACAATCCCCAAGGTGATTATTTTAAAAGTTTAATTCCCTTATTAAAAAAGTTCAAAAGACAATCCCCAAAGAAGATTTTTTTTTAAAAGGTCAGGTATTAATCCATATTTAGGCCTTTTTCTTATAGAAAGCATAGTGTAATTCCTATTTCTGAGGAAGTTGAATTCTATTTAGTGATGGAATTTATAACTATCTTTACATAAGACTCCTAGTCCAATTGGAGGAGGTGTGGTCAAGTTTTAAATACACAACCTTAATTTAGGTTGTTGGTAATGACATTTTATCTATTTTCATGCACTAAAGCAATTACAAATTATCATTGTTGACGTTTTCTGACATGTACTTATTCT
Organism: Panax stipuleanatus; assembly: GCA_020205555.1. NCBI lineage: Eukaryota > Viridiplantae > Streptophyta > Magnoliopsida > Apiales > Araliaceae > Panax > Panax stipuleanatus. The sequence continues at coordinate 135,577,969 of CM035118.1, read as the reverse complement.
CGTATTGGAGCTATCTCTCGATGACTTTTTGTCAAATTTTTTGGTGTGATCGTTTGCTCATTAAGAGTGGTTATGTTGCACTTAACCTTTCACAATTATAAATGGTTATAGTTAGATGGTAATATGAGATTTAATGTATACTACAGGTAGACTTAGCAATCTAAGTTGAAAACCATATAGTTAATCAAAATCACTTGGATCTAACCGGTTAACTAGTTTTTAAGTGATGTGTTGGTTTGGTTTTGGACCCATATTATTATTACAAATATGGGTTGGATCTAGTTTAACTAGTTTTGACCCATATTAGTCTATAATAGTTTTTTGCACTTTAAAGAACTAATACATCAACGTATATGCATTATTACATTACATTCTTATATAACACATATACATTATACATATTACATTATATACATATTACATATTTTTATAATTTATACACTTGTAATTATGTATAAAAATTATTTCACTAATTATGGAATTTGTAAGACCCCAACTTTTATGAATAAAAATTTAATTTCTTCTATAAATTATTTTGAAATAGTAAGGTATTGATTTGATAAATGTGGTAAGTTATGGGTGAAATGTGTAAATTTTACAAAGTAAGCAAGTGGATATAAAATATTCGTTGTGTCGGAAAATATTCGTTTGGTCGAGGAATATTCTTTTTGTCGGAGAATATTCGTACGACGGCGCAGTCATTGGTGGACCCCACAACGGAATGAATGTCGGATATAGAAAGCGACAGAAGTAAATTTTTATAAAAAATAACGGTAAAAATGTTACCGTTAAACTGTTGAAATACCTGGTAATAAAAATACAGTAATACGCGGTGTTGTACAGTATCACACGGTATTGCACAGTATTTTGAATTATTGATTCTTACGTAGGAAGTCACTTACTCAATTATTGTTACAGTAATTATTGTTCAATATTTTATATTATTAATTCAATAATTGCATAATATTTTATTGGTTCAATATTTGCTACGTTGATATTTTATATCAATAAGTGTTATTTTGCTATTTTGTATTAGTGATTCAATAATTGTCATTGCACAGTATTTTAAATTATCAAATCAATAATGCATATTATTTGAATAATATTATTATATAGCATTATTGGCAATGTCTAAGGAAGTTCTGTCTAGAAAAGTAGTTGATTAATTGCGCGCCAGTAACGAGAAATCCTTATCGGAAGGCCCCCTCTTTCTTGTGAACGACCTGATTGTCATTATTGTGATTCTGTAATATTATTTGTGAATAATAATTATTGTTAAATATGATAAGTAAATATTTATTCAATGTAGATTTAAAATGAAGAATTTTTAGCAAAAGTGACAATTATTGAGAATGGATATTTTATCTGTTCTGATAAAATTATTCATTCAAATATATTATTATAATATTATATTATAAGTGTATAATGTGATAATATAATAGTGATGATATTTTGTTACAACAAATTTACGATATATGAATAAAATGAGATGAAAGAAAGAAAATTTGAATTCAGAATTCTTTTAATAATTATAAATGTTTTAATATATATATATTAAATATATAAACATGTGGAGTTTTGGTGGAGGCTTTTGAAATTCTTAGTTGGTGTGCTGCATAGTTTTTCAAAGTTAGCATACTTGGAAAAATCATCCGTCTGTAAATTTGAATCATATTTTCGTTCGAAATTTAGAAAAACTTTCTTATACAAAGTTGTAGAGAATTAAATTTTATATGGAATGGACATAAGATTCGTATTTTTTTTGATAAAAGAGCTATTTGTTATGAATTATTAAAGTTTCAAAATATTGAGTCTGAAATAATTTTTGGTGGAGGATTTTTTAGAATGTGTGGGCCCCACTCTTGTTGTAAAATGTTGAAGTTTGGTTTTCATATATGGTGGATTTGAAAAATCATACGTATAAAAAATAAAATAATATTTTATTATTTTTTTTCTGCTTTGTTGTGCTAAGCATTTCTTATAAATAGGGATGTTTTGTTAGAAATAAAAATCATACCAGAATCAGAAAATTTTCTCTCTATAATTTTGAGCGTATTTTTTGTGAGCATAAGGATACTTTGAGTGTTGATAACAGTGAAAATTTTCGTCTGCATAATATTCGATAATCCAGACAAATTGAGTATTATACTGAGATAAGGAATATTATTTTTCGAGTAAAAAATGTTATTTCTTTTCAATATTCATAACGAATATTATTTTCTTTCATATTCCATATTATGGAAGTAATAATATTTTATTTCATATTCCTAAATTTAAACTTACTACGGTAAGTATTGCTTCTATAATTCCTGAAATAATCAAAAATTTATTGAGTTTTGCGTTTCATCTAGTATCATTTCACCGGAATAATTTTCTGAACGTTTCTCGTGAAATTTTTATCTTTTCATGTCGAGTTACTATTCACGAGTTACTATTAACGGTAAAAAATATATTTTTTATCTTTGATTGGATCCAAGTTTTGATCTTCATTCTTGAACTCTGGATAATTTCTCTAATATTTGTTCTTTATCTCGTTGGATTCGTTATTCGTATTGTTTTTCATCATCCTCAGTCCTAAATGGTGATATAACTGAATATCTTTGGCCTGTAGTGCAAAGATGAACGATTACTTGATGAATATCTTTGGCCTGTAGTGCAAAGATGAATGATTACCTAATGAATATTTTTGACCCGTAGTGCAAAGATGAACAGGAGTTGAGATGAACATGACCAACTGGTGATACAAATGAATATCTTTGGCCCGTAGTGCAAAGATGAATATTGATTTGAGATATATATTGATTGATGTTACAGGGATAAAATATTGATGATAGACTTTTAAATCATAGAAGATAGTAGACTTCATTCTCTACTTAACTCTTCTAATGAATTGTTATTTTCGCTGCGAATATTGATCTAAAACTTGTTGTCCATAATATTTTATCTGATTTATTGAAGACTAACGATAATTTATTATTCATTATCTTAGTCATAATATTCTTTACTAGGGTTAGTTGAGCTCACCCTTTTCTTCCATTGTTCTTTTCAAGTAATAAAAATATCGCGCCTACTAGTCGAAAATGGAGTGATGGTCCGAGTTAGAGCTGTAGAAGTTCTCACTATTTTTTTTGTAAAATAGTGTGATAATAAATGTAATAAGACTTTAGTTTGAATGTTTATATTTTCTACATGTCTGTATTGACATTCATAGTTGTGTGGTCGTATTTTGCACGACCGTTTGATATAAAAGATTGTATTTGAATTTTGTTGAGTGTATTTGACGACTCAGAATGGGTTGAGTATTGAATCTATTTTGGGGGCGTTACAGAATTAATGCATAATAAAGTTAATACTTTTTGTATAACGAACTACTAATTTAAATAATTAATATATACTCCCTTAATTAATTAAAATAACCCATTTAATTTATACAATTTTGATTATGTAATTAAATTTTATTTCCTCCTTCTCTCCATAAGAAAAATAATATTTATTTTCCCCGCCACGCATTCTCCACCAAAAAAAATAATATTTATTGATTATTCAAAATATATGTATACACCCCCACCCCACCGGCCCCCCACAACCCGCACTCCCCACCAAAAAAATAATATTTATTGATTATTCAAAATATATGTATACCCACCCTACCCCCACCCCCAACCCCCCACCCCCGCCCCTTCCCCCACCCCCAAAATTTTTTTATTTATTGATTATGTATACGCCATCACGCCCCCGCCCCACCCACCCCTACGCAAAAAGAAATATTTACTTATTATATATACACTCCAAAAAAAATAATATTTATTGATTATTGTAATAAAATTCTCAATAATTTTATTAATTTTAATTAACATAATAATTATTAATGTAATTTTTTTTTGAAAGTGCCTATAATCACAAAATTAATATTTTTAATACTCAAATTAGTCACATCAATTAAAAATTTTAGTTTCAAATTTGGGTCTAAAAAATTAAAATAAGACTCTTTTAGTATAACATAAATTAAGATTTTAGTGAAACTATAATTTAAAAAATAGGTCGACCTGGATTCGACCCATAACCATTTAAATCCAAAACACATAACCCATATTAAATATAGGTAATATAGTTTTGGTTCCAAAACCAACCCAAACCTATTTTATGTAATCCAAAACCTACCCAGACTTGTTTTTTACTATGTCTAACTACTGGTGATCATATGAATTTTATCTTATTTATTTTTGTTTTTGTTTTTTAATTAAGTACTCACTCATTTATCGCACGATTAATAAAATACAAAAAAAAGTATTATTATTTTGATAATCTACACAAAGAGAAGGCTGCAATTTGATTACGGCACTAGCAAATTTGAATGGGTTTAAGACTTGAGAATTGAACAAAGTTTTGATTAGCAGGGGAGTTACTACTTGCAAGTTGGGCCTAGTGTTTGAATTTAAAAGGATTAATTATATATTTTAGTACATTTTTAGAAATAATTACAACAACAGTATATCCATAAAATAATTATAAAAGTAACACATTTTTTCATATTTATTTACAAAATTAATGTAATTAGGATTCTTTTAATTTAGGTGGGTATTTTAAATTTTAAATATCATCTTCATTATTCATGGTTTTCTCTCTCCTCTCGCTCGATGACTTTATCCGGATATAGTAGCTGTATTAGAAGAAATGTTGAAAGCCTGTGCCATTCCACGCAATTCCCCTTCTTCAGGTTTCTCTTTTTCTTGTTAGATTTTTCCACCTCCTCCTTCAACATAAGGCTCTGCAAAAAGATGATAAAACAGCAAAAGGGTTTGTGGGTTTATAGTTCTTTAGTCTTAAAAGTGAAAGAGATGGCTTCAAAAGGACTCTGTTGGGGAACAGAGTTTCATGAGAGAGAAGAATCATGACTTGGAAGCTTTGGCAATTAGGTGCAATTGGAAAGAATGAAGGCTGCTATATATTGTTATGATATAAAGAGGAGCTGAAACAGATGTAAGAGGAAAAAGGCTAAGTGGGTCATCTGATTGTCCTGCTCCTGCTCGGATTTAGTGCAAGGAGAGAGGGAGATTGTGGCGCCCCCAAATTCGGACCGTCGCTGATCTCTCGAATTCAGTTCGTCACGTTCTCATGATAATACAATAATAATATATAAGGCATACATTAACAGCGGAAGATCTAATCTAGAATAATATACAATGATTTATTATAATTATTTCCCCCAAGTAACGCAACCTACAGTACTTAATAGATTACATAATAATATCAAATACGGACTTATTACATAACCCTACTTAAGCTTAAACATAGTTTTGAAATAGTTTTAATACATCATCTTAATAGACGTAAAACAACATCATAATATTTAGAACATGAAAGGGGATAGCTAGTCGGTAGCCTTGCCCTTTCCCTTATTGACTCCCGAAGGTCCACCCTGCTCTGCCTTAACTGAAATATTTTAGGGATAGCAAGAATGAGCAACAAGTTTGCTCAGAAAGTAATATAACAACAAGGGTGAGTATTATAGTTCTCGAATCCCAAAAGAGTATAGCAAGGTATGATAGTTCAAGGATAGCAAGAAATATTAACACTTTTCAATAACAGTCGCTAAGGACAGAATAATATCAATAAGATTCAATGCTAAATCAATTCACAATTTCAAGATAATTGAATACTGAGCAGTCACTAAGGACTATGAACTTCTACTAGAATTAACAGTAATATACTGATAATCCAACAAAAATAAGTACAACAGGTGATCAGCTTAAAGTACCCTACGTTATGTATATCGTTCAATCGTACTAAAGTGCGTACGTTGGTCTCCCGATAATATATAATTTTTCTTCAAAGAAGGTTGTTCATCTCAGTCAAATACAAGATCCCGCACCAATCGATTGGTTTGGGTTGCCTTTCAACAATATAAGTCTAGCCGAATCAAATGGCATAGATCGCAACAATTTTAAGTCCAAATCTCAAGATTTAAAGTTCGAAGAATATAAATCAACCTTTATATTATCCATGAATTATATAATTATAATATCTGAATTGCAATATCAAAAGTTTACTTGTACGACAATAATAGCACAAGATTAATGAACGCTCAATAAAGAGTAAGTTTAGGAACTTGCTTACAATGTTCCTTGAATAAAGTAAACACAAGGATATGATACTTGCCTTATGCGTAGTTTACTAACGTAAAGCTAACCAACACTTTGAATTCCTATCGTAATATAGTTACGTATATATATGATATCCATTAGTCATATATTTTAACATCATATCTTATGTTGGATATACGATCAACACATAAGCTAAGTTTTAACCTAGCTACACATTTATATCATATTTAATTCACAAGTCTTGACTAATATAACCTTTATTGTCTTTTATCCTTAACGTTCCTCTTTTCAAGTTAATCATCTTCATATATCTCCATTATCACGTAAGACCATAATCAATTCCAAACATATTTTATTTAGTAAGTTATGGCATTGTTATAAGTTAACTGTCAAAATTAAATTCGAGTATCAACGTATGATATCACAGAGCATGTATACATATTAAAGGTTACTCTCATGCTTGTATAACATTTCCAAGTTTAATCATACATGATATAGTTTCTAAGTTAATACCTTTAATAACTTAAGGCCATTCAAGGTCATGAACTCACAAAGTCTAACATGTTCGCCTTTTAAACACATAAGGTATTCATATAACTCGTGTTAGGCATGCTAATGAGTATTCACATAGCATATATGTAGCTAGCATCGTTATTAGTTTAAAAACATGTTTCATTTAGGCTTAATTTGATTTCACGACATCTAATCATGGTAGGCATACATGTATGATACATTAGCGAGTCTACGAGTACTATCAAACATGTTCATAAATATCGAAATCCAAATCTCAATGTAACATGTTAACGTTCACGTTCAAAGCTCATATTTTGTTAGTATTGTCACTATTGAGGTCCACATGATCATGGTACATTATGAAACCCATATACATAAGTCAACATGCCTTTCATGCTTTCTCAAACCATACTAATATGTTTGCCAGGTCAGAACATCAATATGGATATAACATGTCAAAGTTTGTTTTCAAAACTTACTTTTCGTTAGGAATATGCACTAGTGAGGTTCGCATGTTCATATTACATTATGAAACTTATATACATAAGTTAATATGTCTCTTATGCATCTCTAAGTCATACTAACATGCCTGCAAAAATCAGAATGTTAATATGGCATGCATACATATCGAGTTCGTTTCCAAAATTCTAAGTTTATTTTGAAGTCTATAACTTTATCATTCATGCATGCAATCTTAGTAAAACATGTTCTCTTTTAGGTTTAGGTATACTCATACATATGTTACTCAGGCTAGCAAGCTGGTTCAAGTAGTAATCTAACTATCTAGCACTCACAGCCTTAACAAAAATCAGAATCTGGTGCAGGGTACTCGTGCAGCTGCTTTGCGCCTCAGTGTTAAACCGGCGCAGCTGTGCCGCTACTGGTTCACACCAGACAGCAGCCTGCTACGGCAGAAATCCAGCCCAAACACAGAAACTTTATACGAATTTGATTTTTAAGCAACTACATTGCTTCACTAACATGCTTATACGGTTATATAACAACTAAGCAACATTACTTGATCACAAAATCACGAATTTCATGTTCAATTCAAAAAATTAACAATTCTCAGAAATTTCAGAAAATATGAATTGAAGAACATGAAGGAATGTATGTTATACCTTTGTTAACAATTGAGCTTGCTGTTAAAACACTGAAGCCTCTCCCTTTCTCAGTAACTAGTTTAGGAACAATCTCACAATATACTCTCAATCCAACACTTAAACAAAATTCTCAGCAAATGAATTAGGAGGAGAATAGGCCACATATATAGAGAAATTCATATCCAGACAATGCCTTCTTCCATTGAATCAAACTAATAGATTGAAGGTTTGTATGTTGGTTAAGGTAGAGTAGGTAATTAGTTGGTAGAATCAATTATGAAAGCCACTCCCCATTGCATAATTGCTATGAAAGTTTGCTGAAGTTGGGGAAATAGGGAATAGGCTAGCTTGGAGTATATCACACGAAGAGAATGTGACAATTATTTTGGGACAAACCAATTAGAAGCTCAGCAACTTGGCAACTATGCAATACAACATACTTACTTTCATGATATACACACTTAGGTTATACTTTAGTTAGAGTCGCAATGTAAATTTAATTAGACAATATGGCAATGTAGTAAAATTAATTTACACATATATAATCCATGTATACTTTATCGCAACGGTATAATCTTCTCAGATATTATCACACTACACTGTCGCCTTTATTATCAAATTCTACTATTCAACAATTGTTTATAATATATTCGTGATGTACTACTTTAATGTATAGTCACACACACAATTGTCACATAGGCATTATTCATGTAGCTTTCACAACTCAATAACTTTACTATATAGTTTATGTATAATTGTATAGTCACATTGCACTACACCTCATATAATATATAGGTAGCTACTATACTTTATACGTTTAATCATCACATGCTTGCACATATCAATTAATTGAGCAAATGTTTAATTAAGTAATCACTATATTATCAATTCATTTCCATAACAAAATTATTAACAATTTAATTATCGCATTCCTCAATAATTAAATAAATATAATCTTATTGTATTTATAAACAAGTTACTTCTTATTAGTCTATTTCTCGCAACAATAATAATTAACATATTATTTATTAATTACTATTAATATTCTATTTCTCATGATAAAAATTAACAATTAATATAGATTAATCGTTCGCTTAATAATTCCTTCGTTGATTAATATAATCATTATTATTTCTCATCACTGTGCCACACAAGGCATTCAACAAGCTCATCGCAAACTTCATATTTTCTCAATTATTATAATTATTCAATTTAATATAATTGAGTTAACTCATCTGATAACACTTACATATTTATATTTAAATAAATATTTATTTTTATTAATATATTTATTTAATAATATTCGAAAATTCTTGGGTATTACAGAGATAATGGCGGTAATTAGAAAATAAAAGACTTGACCGAATAAGAAGGAAGCTAGCTGCTGATCGTCTTTTCCTTATCTTCGAGTGGGACACGGATACAGCAAGTTGGGCCATGATTCGTGGGCTGCTATTATAATTAAAAGTGGATTGTGACGTAACCTGAAGGTAACCAAACCTTCATACCAAGATAGCCAAATCAATTTTAGTAAGTTACCTTCATAGTGCAGTTGGTAACCAAACTTTCATACCAAGGTAACCGAACCTTCATACCAAGATAACCAAACCTTCATACCAAGGTAACTAAACTTTCATACCAAGGTAACCAATCTACTTCCACACCTGCAGTTTTTTTATATTGCAGTTGGTAGCCAAACCTTCATACTAAGGTAACCAATTCAGTTTTATTAGGCTACCAATTTATTTTGAATGTGATGCAGTTGGTAGCCAAATCTTCATGTAGTTGGTAGCCAAACCTTCATATCAAGGTAATCAATTCAGTTTTATTAGGTTACCAATTTATTTTGAATATGATGTAGTTGGTAGCCAAACCTTTATGCAGTTGGTTGCCAAACCTTGAGACCAAGGTAACCAATTCAGTTTTATTAGGTTACCAATTTATTTTGAATGTGATGCAGTTGGTAGCCAAACTTTCATGCAGTTGGTAGCCAAACCTTCATACCAAGATAACCAATTCAGTTTTATTAGGTTACCAATTTATTTTGAATGTGATGCAGTTGGTAGCCAAATCTTCATACCAAGATAACCAATTCAATTTTATTAGGTTACCAATTTATTTTGAATGTGATGCAGTTGGTAGCTAAACCTTCATGCAGTTAGTTATCAAACCTTGAGATCAAGGTAACTAATTCAGTTTTATTAGGTTACCAATTTATTTTGAATGTGATGCAGTTGATAGCCAAACCTTCATACAAAGGTAACCATTTTAGTTTTTGTGGGTAACCAAATCGTCAAAAAAAAAAATCAGTTCTCAGTTCAATTCATCCTCTAATGCAAAAATTATTTTCTTTTGTGGTGAGTTTCCCTACTTCTCAGTTCTTTTTATATTTTGTGGAATCAACAGGCTGAACAACCAGAAAGAGACGAGGGAGGAAGATGACGAGAAAACATCTCCATGAACAAGTTTCCATCATATTTCTTCATGAGCTTCTTCTTGTGTTTTCAGTTGATTATAGTTTGCAATATCTATGTAAAGAGTTCTCATCGTGATCATGGCCACCATGCCAGAAAGGAAAATGACAATCTTCAGAGAGTTGATGATGGAAAACCAGTGAATCTGATCATCATTCATAAGAAGGTAAGTGTCCCACCGTGATGCCCATTTTATGTCACTTTCCTGAAAATAATGTAAGATTACTCTTTGATGACGAGGGAGGAAGATGACGAGAAAATAATTTTTTGTTTTTTATCCTTTTGATTTTAATTTTGAATTTATTTTTGTTGTTAAATCCCAAATATTTGAATTTGAATTATTAATTATGGCAGTTATTTCTCTTTTATTTTAGGTTTTTTTATTAATGTGAATTACGTTATTTTTGTAATTATTTTGTGAATGCACCGTTATTATAATTACTTTCTAATTATTGTATATTAGTGTTAAGGACCCAATTTAAAAACCAATGGAATTAACATTTAGTCTTTCCCACATAGTGAAATGGTCTCCCTCTATATTTGGGGCCTGGGTTGTTTTTTATTTCGGGTCATATGTTTGACCAAGATTGGAACTATAAAAAAAAGGGACTCGAATTCTCTCGTACCATTTCCCAGCCAATTTCATCCAATACAATATATTTTATAGTTGTGGATAATATAATTAAAATTAATATCCGTAACTCATTTATTATATTAAATAACATAATTATTTCAAAAATGAATATAATCCGACATCTTTTCACCAATTGATAAATATGTAAATTTTTTATCAAAATTTTAATAAATAATTTTTTTTTATAAATATTTAACGGTGAAAATATTTTTTATGATTTTAATTTATGATAGGATTGGTCTTAATATCATCATCTAAAATATCATTACTAACAAAATATTTTAAATTAAATAATAGATGTATTGAACGAAATTAAAAAAAATGTATTGGAGGGAGCCAAATCCAAAAAATAAAAAAATACAATTTGTTGCATAGCCATTTTCAGATTGGGCTATTATTTGTTTAAAAGCAATACCCATATAAAGGGTAACGTGCAATCATAAAGATTTGAACCCAAAAGATCTTGCACACACTAAGCTTGAGCTGTGATACCATATTAAGTAATTAATTCATTTAAAAACTTAAATTTTTTTAAAAAGAGGCACCAACGAATCTATATCAAGCCAACTACACCAAACCAATCATTAATTTTGAAAATCGAACGAGTGTGCCCATTCAGTTGGGTTGCCGTCGGACTAGGATCATATATTCTTCGTATTAGGGGCTAATACAATACGGATGATACTTTTCCTGGACTTAACCCCAAAGTGTAACAACTCAGGTCAAATTTCGAGTCTGAAATAAATCAAATTCAAATTAATCTAAATAAAGTCTTAAATCATTGACCCAATAGTATTTTTTTGGATCATCTTAGTCCACTACAGGCTTACCCAGGCTCACCCAAAAGGTCATGACTTGAAGGTACTATTGACAAAAGGTAATGACTTGAAGGTACTATTGATAGTAACTTATTTCCTTATATGCAGATAAATTTTTCTCCTATATTTCGATGTGGGACTGGGTTGTTACAAACTCTATCACTTAAATTTCTGATGTCCCCATCAGAACCGATCAAACACACGGTCCACTCAAAATTTTGATGTACCCGTCAGAGTCGATCACACACACAGTCCAACTTTTGTGTCCCCACATCCGACAATTCGATCTGATAACCCGACCCGAGCTTTCGAGAGTCGGCTTTAATACCATATGTAACAACTCGGATCAAATTTCAAGTCCGAAACAAATCTCGGATCAAGTTCCAAGTCCGAATTGAATCAAATTCATTCAAATAAAGCCTTAAATCACTGGCCCAATAATATCTTCTTGGGTCATCTTAGCCCACCACAGGATCACTCAAAAAGTATGACTTGAACATACTATTGGTAGTAACTTATTTTTTTATATGCAGATAAATTTTTTCCTTATCTTTCGATGTGGAACTAGGGGTGTTACAAAAAATATATCAAATTCCATCTAGATGGGACTCTGTGTTTAGTACCGCAGAATTTAACCCACCCCCAATGGAAAAAGGCAACTTTTATGATCCAGCCCGAGACTCCAGTTTTTTGCGGTTGTTCAGGACGACAAGATATTTGTCATAAGCGACTTTTATTACCTGCAGGGTTGGCGAGAAAAACATATGAGCAATGCTACTATCATATAATTTAGGTCACATAAAATTCGCATACGTGTGAATAGGTGTAATTATTCAATAGTGATCTACAATAGTCAATTTTTAAAAACTATGTATGCAGATTACAAACGGACACCCAAACACTATCCGTATTAGTGTTGTTCTTTGTCTGTTATAAACGGACGGTTAATGACTGTCCGTATTAGTTGTAATTTGAAAACGAAAATATAAAATCTGCATAACAAATTGTAAAGACAGAAAGTAAAGGACACCAAGATTTTTTACGTGGTTCAGCCCCTATCCTCTAGTCTAGTAGCCTAATTCTCGTCCAATACCAAAAGATATTGGAGACTCACTTTATTAATATAATATTCAACAATTACACAGTAAATTAAAAACTCCCTGTTACAACAACGATTGATTAGACACCTCTGCCCCCTTTGCACCAACCTTTCTCATCACTGATGTGACGCCCCCCAGAATAGGTCCATTCAACCCAACCCATTCTGAGTCGTCAAATACATGGTACAGAATTCAAATACAAACTTTATATCATACGGTCGTGCAAAATACGACCACACAACTGTGAGTGTCAATACAAATATGTAGAAAATATTAAGATTCAAACTAAGTCCTCATTACAATTATTATCACACTATTTATCAGAAATAGTGAGGACTACTACTGCTCTAACTCGGACCATCACTCTGTCCCCCGACTAGTTCCCGCGACATTCTCATTTCCTGAAGATGACAACAGATGAAAATGGTGAGCCCAACTAGCTCAGTAAAGAATATTATGACTAAGATAATGAAAAATAAATTATCGTTAGTCTTCAATAAATCAGATAAAATATAATGGACAACCAATCTTAGATCAATATTCGCAGCGGAAATAACAATTCATTAGAAGAGTTAAGCAGAGAATCAAGTCTACTATCTTCTATGATTTAAAAGTCCGTCATCAATATTTTATCCCTATAACATCAATCAATATACATCTCGAATCAAATATTCATCTTTGCACTACAGGCCAAAGATATTCATTTGTATCATCAGTGGTCATATTCATCTCAACACCTGTCATCTTTGCACTACAGGCCAAAGATATTCATCAGGTAATCATTCATCTTTGCTCTACAGGCCAAAGATATTCATCAAGTAATCATTCATCTTTGCTCTACAGGCCAAAGATATTCAGTTACATCACCTTTTAGGACTGAGAATGATGAAAAACATTTTAAAAAAACGAATCCAGTGAGATAAAAGACAAAGACTAAGGATTCGTATTTTAGTATATCCAATTCAAAAATACCTCGTAATAATCAGTTATGGAGCAAAATTCAAGAATAGAGCTCAAAACTTGGATACAATCAAAAATAGTAACCTTAACAAGCAATTTGGACAAATAGAAGAAAATTTAATTTTTCCGTGAATAGTGCCATATACGTGAATAGTGCCGTATACGTGAATAGTAACCCCGACGGAAAAAGTAAGAATTTCAACATAAAATCCATGACAATATTTCTGTATAATGATATTGAGAAGAATAACATCATTTACGAAAGAAATAACATCCCTTACCTCAAAAAGATAGTACCTCTGACTGGAATATCGGATATAATACCGAAGGAAACTTGCACTGAATACTAATACTCAAAGTATTGAAATACTCACAAAAATACGCTCGATATTATAGAGAGAGAAAACTTCTGATTCTGGTGTGATTTTCAATTCTAACCTAAGCACCCTATTTATAGGAAAAGCTTAGGATGCCAAAGGAGACTAAAATAATAAAATAATATTATTATTTTTAAAATTCTCCAGCCGCCGGCTGCTACCAAAAAAATCAGATTTCAACAAAAGTGGGGCCCACCCATTAAATATATATATTTTCCGAAATTTCAATAATTCATAATAAATAGCCCCTTTGTTAGAAAAATACAAATTCTATGTCCTTTCATAGAAAATTTAATTCTCTACAACTTTGCAGAAGAAAGTTTTTCCAAATTCCAAACATAAATTATCCGAAATCCATAAACAGATGATTTCTCACACCAAAATATTGATAAAAACTCATCAGCGCCAATTCCTTCTTTAATATCCACAAAATAAATATTTTCTTATCATATAAATCAATAATTAATTATTCACAAATAATATTATAGAACTACAATATTAATAACCAGGTCGTTCCCAGGACAGAGGGGGTCTTCCGATAAGGACTTCTCCTTACTGGCGCGCAATTAAATAACCCCTCCTAGACAGAACTTCCTTAGACATTGTCAATAATGCTATCTAATAATATTATTCAAATAATATGAATTATTGAGTTGATAACGTGAAATACTGTGCAACGACAATTATTGAATCAATACTACAAAATATCAACTGTAGCCATTATTGAATCAATCATAAAAAAATAGCAACGTAGCAATTATTGAGTCAATAAAATATCAATGCAGCAATTATTGAGTCAATAATATAAAATATCAACGTAGCAATTATTGAGTCAATAATATAAAATATTGAACAGTAATTACTGTAACAATAATTGAGTAATGGCTTCTCACGTAAGACTCAATAATTTGAAATACTGTGCAATATCGTGTGCTACTATGCAACACCGTGTATCACTGTATTTTAACCACCGGGTATTTTAACAGTACTAACGGTAACAATTACGCCGTTATCTTGTAAAAAAAAAGTTATTTCTGTCGCTTTCTATATCCGACAGTTATTCCGTTGTGGGGGTTCACAAATAGCTGCGCCGTCGTACGAATATTCCCCAACAACAAGAATATTCCACGACCAAACGAATATTCCCCGACAACCAGAATATTTTATAACCACTTGCTCATTTTAAAAATGTTTGCACATTTCACCCATAACTTTCATATTTATCAAATCAACACCTTACTATTTCGAAATAATATAAAAAAAATTAAATCTTTATTCATAAAAGTTGGGGTCTTACAACTGAGACCTTGATCCCTTCGTTGAACAGACTGAATATTATACTAATAAAATCCTCCAAAGCCAACCTAGACTTAAACCCAATTACAATGTATTAATGAAGAATTACAATACTAGTAATATTCTGAGATAGAGAATGATTGGACTGCTTGAAGATAACTCAGAATTATTCAGAATGCTTCCCGTTTAGAATTCGTGTAGTCTTGTATTTTGTAGCCGAGCACTGCAAGTATATATATAGTAGTCTAGCAACGTTCCAATCCAAGCAACGGCTAGTTCTTTTTAATTGAAATAGGAGATATACGTTAGCAGTAACAACTCAGTAGATATATAAGAGATAAATTGCTATGAAGGAGTCAAATAATATCCAAAGACTAGCTGAAAGAGTCCCACTAGCTGTTAGCATGTTTCCTTCAAAAAACAACTGCTCTATCAACTTTGAATAAGAATCCTTAATTATACCAATTCCTAAAAAATCTCCAAGCCAAATACGAATTGGTAGCCAAATATATATTTATAACATATATATATATATATTAGAAAGATATAGCCCAGTAATTCAAAAATATGAGGAACTTAAGGAATATTAAACAGATAAGATGTAAATTCCAGCTTCAAATCCAACTCCATATTTCAACGTCCTTATTATACTCCAATTCGTATTTGAAATTGAAATCTCAGCAAAATAGATTCCCAAATATATTGTCATTTATTAAAATCACAAAAGATATAAACCAACATTCTCAAATATATTGTCATTATTAAAATCACAAAAGATATAAACAAACAGTATATTTGTGGGCCCAGCATGTCACGCAAGGCCCACAATATGCATGTGTGTGTGAGGCTTATGTGACCCAAAATTATGTTATAGTAGCGCTATTTAAAACATATTACCTTGCTTGGTTTAATATTATGATCCTACAACAAAGAGATGACAACTTTTATCATGATTGAAACTACTATCGTTAGTAACTTAATTCTTTATATATAGACAAATGTGGAACTTGAGTGTTACAAATTCTCCCGCTTAAATTTCTGACATCCATGTCAGAACCGATCACACTCGACTCTGACAAAATATTAAACAACCCGGGCCAAATCTCGATTCTGGAATAAATCTTGGATCAAAATCCAAGTTCGAATCGAATCAAATTCATCCAAACAAGACCTTAAATTACTAGCACAATAGTATCTTTTTGAATATACTATTGTTAGTAATTTAATTTCTTATATACAAATAATTTTTTCTTACGTCTTTCAATATGAGACTGGAAAGGAGATACCATTGTAGTCTTTATTGAACCCTGACCGTCCAGCTCCGTTCTAGTTTGGGTATACCACCATGACACCTGTGCGGCATCATGAACTTGTATTTTCGTCCAATTTCTCTTATTCCTATCACCTATGTTTATTAACAAAGGTGGTATGTTTGAATTCTACCCTTCTCTGCTCAGAGCCTCCGGTTGTGCTCGGGAATACACCATATATATATATTTGGATGGATTGAGGTTATTTACCTTTAAAATTACCCAATACTAATAGGCAGCAAAAATGTGTCATGGATTGAGAGAATTAGTATAAACCTATAAAATATAGTCTACTACTAATAAGCTAGGAGGCAGCATAGATCTTTATTTAGATTCTGATTGTGCATGATGGCTGATCAAAACGAACTAATTAATTGAAGCTAAAACAGTGAAGAACAATAGAGAGTGATGATGATTTATATAAATGTTTACTTTCAAGATGTATCCTCTAATGAGTGATAGTAAATTAAGCCTTTGCCTATTAGGAATTAGGAAACTAAAACTTTCTTTTGGACGTCACATAATGGATGGAGGGAGATGTGTAAGCATGGGGATAAGGCCCGTGTGTTTTATTATTATATATTTTAAATTATAAGATACTTTTGGAATGTCAATTTTAAACATTTTTAAACTCAAAATTAAGATAAATTCATTTAGTTTATGTTAACGTGATCGATAGAAAATTGTCAACGATATTGTATTAGGTACATAAATAGTTGTATTAATTAAAAAAAATAATATAAAACTCTAGATATACAATATTCAATTGTCTATGTATGACTAATATTCTATAATCTCACATTGGATAGCGTAACCCATCCCGGGAGAAGAAATTAAGTTGAATGTAACCCATCCCTGATCCCACCGGTAGAAGATAGTTGAATGGAACCCATCCCTAATCCCACCGCCACCGGGAGAAGAAAATTGAATAATTCCATTTTTCATGCCGTGTTCTTCCCGAGTACTAATTATATAGTATATATATATATATATTCCTGTCTCTATTCGGTCCCTTCCCCCGCACAAAACACTCTTTTTCTATATTCTAATTCACGCATACCGATAATAATTTAGCCATTCATAAACAGCCACGTGTTGTTCTACTACTCGTGCCAACCTTTTTTTCTTGAAAAAGACTAAGGGGACGGTTTTGTGATTTTGTTTATAACGCCCAAATAATTTATAATATTTATTAAAATTAAAATTTATTGTTCAATTCTGTTTTTTACATGTGTATTCAAATAACACTTAAATTACTGAATTATATATAAATATATATATATATATCGATCCCTAGACCGGTCGTCCAAAATGGGTATTCAGAAGGACAGTTTTTTTATACCAAATTTCTAATTCTTATGTTAATCTTTCACTATATTTTGGTGATAAAATACATAATAAAATATTATGCCGGATATAAAATATTAATATACTATATCAATAAGTACAAAAGGCATAAATAATTTATATATATAGAGAGAGAGGGAATAATGACCATATACGCGTGTATATTTTATTTGTGAACAGTCTGTCAAAAACTATGTGATTTTAATAGATTTGTGTTTGATTTTTAATTTGGGAGGAAATACAATTGTTTGTAATTCAACTAGCGGATATGTCCATTATGCCCCCATTAATGCCATCACAAAAAAAAATAAATTGAAAAGGCCTTATCTCTCTTATGTCAGGCCGTTAGAATTTTTATTGGTTGTAATGTTTAATACAAGGAAAAGGAATAGAATTTTTATTGGATGTAATGTTTAATATAAGGAAAAGTAATGTATTCCAGGACTCAAAAAGATTGAGATCTCAAAGCCAAAAAATAAACCCTTGATTGAATTAGAGTACAACGTGTTTAACAATTGAATCACAACTCTTAAATATTACGAAGAAAGATTAGAATTCTATTTACTCATTTTTTATTCATAACAACATTTTTTTTTTGGCAAAGTATGTCGCATTTTAATTTCCTCATAAATTCTTTATCCCATTTAGGTTTTTCTCCAATCTACCCAATAGTTGCACGCACGCACGCACAGCCCAAATGGTAGTTTTGTAATATTTGACAAATCCAATGGGAAATCGAGTCACCGCATATCTATCTATATAAACCACATTAGCCAAACACTATCATCGCCATTCCTAAAACTTTTGTTCTCTCTCTCTATAATTTCAATGGCTTCCCGTTACGAAGTGGAAGTAACGATCAGCTCAGCCAAAGATCTCAAGAACGTCAACTGGCGCCACGGTCGTCTTAGGCCATACGCCGTCGTTTGGGTCGACTCCAAGTCCAAATGCTCCACCATGATCGACGAAGAAGGTGACACGTTCCCTCTCTGGAATCAGACACTCGTCATCCCTTTCAACGATCCCATCGAGGACTCCACCCTCCACGTCGACATCGTTCACGCCAACGCCGCCGAGGACTCCAAGCCCCTCATCGGCTCGGCTCGGCTACCCCTCCGTGACATCGTCGATGAATTTGGCTTAGGAGAGCCGGCCCAGCGCAAGCTCGACTTGAAGCGTCCCTCCGGCCGGCCACACGGTAAACTCGAAATCAAAGTCTCCGTCCGCGAGCCACGATATCGTGCGCCGGAGCCGAATTATCCACCTCCGTATGGCGTCCCGGCACCGGCTTCGAGGGACTACTACGCTGCACCGCCATCCTACGGTAACCCCTATGCTGCACCACCACCTTACGGTAACCCATACGCCGCACCACCACCTGTAGGATATTACGGCGGCGCTCCGTACGGTCAACCAGGTTACGGGCAGGCTGCAGAGTACGGTCAGCCTGCAGGTTACGGGCAGTATACGGAGGAGGGGAAGAAGAAAAGTAAGAGTGGGATGGGGATGGGGACGGGATTAGCTGTGGGTGCGGTGGCAGGGGTATTGGGTGGACTCGCATTAGCGGAGGGTGTGGATTACGTGGAGGACCGGATCGCAGACAAAGCGGCAGAGAAGGTGGAGGATGATGATGTTGGTTATGAGGATGATGATTATTGAACTTGAAAGGATGTTTTCACTTTTGATTTGACTTCTCTGTGTTTATTTGTACACTTTTCCGGTGGATTTCAATTCCTGATCTATCTATTGTTTAGCTTTATCGTCGACACGTCGTCTTTGTTCTCACTTCATTCACCATTCACAAAATTAACACGTCGTCTTCGTTCTGACGTGGCGTTTTAGTTGAAATTTTTTAATATTTTAATCAATTAAAAGGTGAATCACTGAAACGAAAAAATAATAATAATAATAATAATTTACATTTAAGTCATTAATTAATTATTCCAAGGGCACAATTTTCTGAACAACCCAACCCCCTACATTGTAAGAAAGATGCCCATATTATATTTTATACAAACCAAATATGTAAATTAAATTAATACACTGAAGCCGAAAACCAAAAGATGACCTCCCTCACAATACGTACGTACATGAATCATCATTTTGGACTAGGATTCTCTCTCTCTGTCTCTTCTCTCTCTCTCTCTCTCTCTCTCTCTCTCTCTCTCTCTCTCTCTCTCTCTCTCTCTCTCTCTCTGTCAAATGAAATGTAGAATTTTCATTCTTTGTAATATCTCATCATTATCATCTCTATCTCTTCAATCAGAATGATATTACATTTCAGTACATTTTGAATCTGAACTATGAAATGAAAACTTCATTTCATTTGATACGGAAATGTATGACTCTTACTATTAGATACTCGTGTAGTCATGTTCACTTTTTCCTTCCAAGTATCAACTTCTTCACTTGCACTACAAGTTTTTCATTAAAGCTACACTTTATTATTTTTCTTCAAAGCAAAAAAGAAAGAAAGAAAGTATCCGAGTAATTACGCCATTCACTTAGTTTTCTAAGAAGCCAAGCCTCATTTATATCTTCCCACTCATTTCCAACAATTCAGAATTCTCTCCAAGGCCTTCCAAAAGGTATCAAATTTTCCTCATTGGATATATCTCATTTGAATTCAGTTTGTTTTGGTGATGTTCTTTTCCTTGCCTTGCAGCTTTGGATTTGGCACTAACCATTAACCAACCAAGCGTTGATCAGAAAGAAAAAGATATGGGAATAATAAGTGGTCGAATCAAAAAATTGGTTTCATTCGATGGTATGAAAGATCATCATCATCATCATCAGTCTCTACTAGTTGTAGTTTCTTTATTTGTTGATAAAATCATACCCCACTCATCAATTATTTTCACTTCGTTGCAGGGCCAACCCAACGAGACTACCCGACCCATTCAATTACATTGGACCTCCAAGAAGAATATGCGAATGCATTCCGTACCCAATCATACGATGACTTTTGGACACGTGTCCTTGCTCTGGGCCACGGAGTTTCTACCAGTAGCTCCTCCTCCTCAACGGCGGCTCGCCTCCCATCCTATCGACTATTTGCCGAGCATCTCCTAGATCCAGATCAACCTACTGTAACTCGGATCCTAGATTTGGCCCATTTCCGGACTCAAAATCATTCACTCTTATTACACTACTTTACTCAAACTTGTAATGCCTCTCTCTTATGCGGGACTTTGTTAAAAGATATTGACCACATCCGACTCAAATATCGCTCTTTAAAAACTGCCCTTGAAGAATCATCCTCCACTCAACTTCCCCGGAGATTAACTGAATTTTCCCTCTCCTCCAACCCCTTGGCTTCATCTCCCCACGGGATACAAGCCGTGCAGGCCGGTTGCTTCAATTTACTCAAAACACTGGAATCAAGCCGCGACAAGGCCCGAGCCAAACTCAAGTTACTCAACCACATAAACCTCGGCTCCGCCATTTTCCTAGTGGCTATAACCGCTTCCTTGGCCGTGATTGTAGTGGCTCATGCCCTAGCACTGCTAGTGGCTGCACCAAGTCTTGCAATGGCTTCGCTTGCCACCGCTTCCACGAAACGGCTGGCCAACTGGTCGGCTCAACTCGACGTGGCAGCCAAAGGGACCTATATACTAAGTAGGGACTTGGACACAATAAGCCGCCTAGTGGCTCGGCTGAATGACGAGCTAGAGCATATGCGTAGAATGGTCAACTTCTGGCTAAAGAGAGGAGAAGATCGGCTCCAAGCTAGCGCACAGGTGGCGCGCCAGCTCAAAAAGAAGGACTCGAGCTTTTCTGCACAACTCGATGAATTAGAGGAGCATTTGTTCCTTTGTTTCATGACCATCAATAGAGCTAGGAACCTTGTAATTAAAGAGATTACAGACCCACATGCGTTATGAGATTAGTATGTAATTCATTATAAAGCAATAATTTCACTGTAACAAAAAAAAAAAAAGAGAACAATATTGCCAGCATTTTTATGTCACATAAAAGAAGCAACAAATGTTTATTCATGCAGTAACTGAAAAATAAAGGCAACTTCATAATAACTTGAAACTCAAGACTCTCCTACTTCAAATTTTCAATAAGTTGGTTGATTGATTGATTATAGGAGTGGACTTCAGGTATATATAAGATGCAAAAATCACATAGTAAACAATATAAAGCACAATGGTTCTACAAGTAGGTGATACCTGGCATAATCTCGGGAAGCCGCTAAACGCAATAGCAGAAGCCAAAACTCTGGAAAAGAAGCATAGAGTGCAGAACTCCTAAATGTACATAGTACCTTTGCAACAATCATTGGTACCAATAAAATTAATATTCCTCTGTATACAACATTATATTCTACATTGGTGTAGGGATAGCTGAACTCTTCCTAGCAAAATATATCCAATCATGATATTTCATGTCTCACTTTTGGGCTTCTGTGGTGGCGGTGGAGGCACCACTGCTGCAGCTTCTTGAACAGTATCTGATACCAGTTGTACCAAAATAAACTATAGTGATTGAAATATATATATATATACAGAGAGAGAGAGAGAGAGAGAGAGAGAGAACTGATATTTTTGTAAGAGTTTGAATCTACAGACCTTGAGACTTAGTTTGGGTTTCAGACTGGTTTTCACCTAGAGAGGCAGTCTGTATCTGCTGTTGAGCGGCAGCTGCTTTTAACTGCTCTTCTGTGATCTTCAAGTAGTCTTCACTAGAGTATGCGTTGTTTGTAGAAGGTGAACCATCTGCTATTTCAGAAAAAATCACAACTCTATAATATTCTTTCAAAGAAATAATCTCCTGGAAATTAAATACAATATCAAAACTGAATACCATAAACAAGCACATATGAATCAAGGATTATTTCTGTACCATGTGAAATGAAACCACTGTTTACAATATAGTAAGAAATAACAACCCACAAAGAGTACTTTCATAGTATTATCTAAGGCCATAAACATTACAAAGAATGCCAAAGATATGAATTTGGATGGGGCACTACTTTCCCCGACT
Organism: Panax stipuleanatus; assembly: GCA_020205555.1. Classification (NCBI taxonomy): domain Eukaryota; kingdom Viridiplantae; phylum Streptophyta; class Magnoliopsida; order Apiales; family Araliaceae; genus Panax; species Panax stipuleanatus. Next base: position 135,554,941 of record CM035118.1, on the reverse strand, counting down.
CTATTGCAACCCTAAGAGGGGGCTCAGCAGCCTCTGTGCATTCATATAATCTAGAGATTTGAAGTAAAATGAGAAACGAGGATTGACATAATCAGGAACTCTTCAAATCAATCACCAGATGGTAAAAATTTTGAATTTTTACGGTTTTTTAAATGAGAAGTAAAATTCCGTACCCCACTTATCCTTTTATACACTCGTCAAACTCTGCCAAAGAGGAGTTGAGATTTGAGAAAGTCCGCGGGAGCAAAGCTACCAGATACTCTTATTAACCTAGTGAACCATGTACCCAACATGGTACTCTAATGTCCCAATATTCAAAATTCAGCGTACCACACTCGTATCTCTTTCATGAACTGATTTGCACTTGAGGCAACTTTTCTATTGAAATAAAAGTAAATACATAGATTCATTATGGCAATAGTGGTATACACTCAATCAATTAAAAGGTACTTTGTTTAATAAACAAAAATTTGTATTGGAATAATATAATATATACATATGGGGGGGGGGGGGGGAGAGAGAGAGAGTACTCATTCAAGAGACATACCATCAATCAGTTTGAGTGCAAGTTATTTACAATGTATAATATGCACGTCCCGGATAAGCACACTAAAGCGAACTGCAAACCTAAACAAGGTAAGTTGAAGTACCACGTCCCTGTGCCTGTGCCTGTGCCCGTGCCATACCAAACACACCACGAACCAGACAACGCTGCTCAGGATTAAAGACCTTCCATCAGAGAATTCCCGGATCACTTTCAACTGCATCTGAAAATTTCATCCTTATAAAAAGTATATTCCGGGGTCCTCCAAGAATTTACTCCACCAGGATAATCCAAAATATTTTATGAATTATACTTTTCCTCCCTATAATTTACTCTAACACAATTTACTCCATATTTCAGGCTTATCAACGTAAGGCTATCCACTTAATCGAGACATTGTCATATGCTACTAAGTAAAACCTCCCTCCCTCCTGGCCTCTCTCCCAACTACTGGGAGGGTGGAATAGCCATCTGTAACACCTACAAAAAGTAGCATGAAAACCTTGCTTACCAATTTCAGCATGCAAGGAGTTCATGTAAGATCATATAAATTCAAACTATATGAGTAGCACACTAACTTTTAAGTTTTTATCTTTGCTCCTCAAGGAACAAGTTATAGATCATACCACCTTTTGTGTACAGAATATATTCTACAACTTTGGAAAGATCATATAAAAGCTGTACAAATAATTTCAAATTTGGCATTGATTGTATGACTTTACATACTCTGTTTAGAGTACTCTCACATTGCAACTTCTGCTTAATGATAAAAAGAGTATTTGCTAACTTGCAAAGTTCAATGACTAATTTGATCCAAAGATTTTATTACTTCATAGAGTTGACATATAAGGAATTCATCTAATTGATGAATTATGTACTTCATATTTGTTATAACCACTACGAATAGTTATTGTTAACTGAAAAGTCTTTAAAGTTTAAGGTAATATGATTGTTGTAGAACTATTCCTACATAACAATATAACAATGTACCAATGAATTAAAAAAAAAAATCAAAGCTATTGGTAATTGTTTAAAGAATTAAAGAGTTAGTTGGTGTTTGATCATGGACCGGAATCTGGATATATTCTTTCCCAAAAATATGAAATCAAGAAAAATAACAGAACTTGGATCTTACCACCTTATAGAGGAAAAGTGATGACTTCTCAATCGAAATATATAATTGCTCTTTCCATAAGACTTGGAGATTTCTCAATGCAAAACTAAGTATTATACCTTGCTCCTCAGTAAATAAACAAACGCTACTTCTGCTCCAGAGTAGACACTAGGTAATAGATGTTCTAAAGATTTGAATAATTCAATACTACTTAATATCAAAATCTGCAATCTATAGAATGAGTAAATAACTTTGTAAACGGAAAGCGCAGTCAGAACTTCCAACTAGTTATAGTTTCTTCCTAGAATCTTTTGCCCTACAAAACTCTTCTCTTAAAACAATATCTTTCTACCTGATGCCATAAGTCAGTAAGTCCTAAAGAGCATACTAACTTGGCACTACACACACAGAATAAAGCCAAAAATCAGAAAAAAAGTCAATCCTTCATGTGCTATTTAAAAATCATAAGAATAAACTAATATACATAGCATGAATACTAAATCACTCACTTGGGTCAACCTTCATCTGAGAATCTTCAGAGCTGGAAATTGTTGAAGGGCTGGAGTTCGTGGTGGTTGTGCTGGAACTGGAATTTTTCTGCATTGGACTCTGAGTGTCGTCAAGGCCAATCTCTCGTTCAAGAGTGCTTTTGAATTCCCTTGAAACATCCTGTAGCGATATAAAAAATAAAAAGAAAATAAAGAAAAGAAAAGGGCGCTATAAATACATAACATTTCCCAACATGGCGAAAAACATAAAAACACTAAAACCAGAGTAAGAAATATTACCTGAAGTTCTCTGATTGTGGGTTGAAATGCGCGCAACGTTTTCCCCAGAGTTCGAGCAACCTAAGTTCAAATGACATCTTGAGATGGACAAAGAGGATAAATTTATTAACCAAATGTTTTACTTGTTTCTCTTTCTCATTTAGACTTTTGAATTGACCAACTAAATTTACTTTCTCCTTTTCATTGTGCTCCTCCGAAGTCAGGATGCACTGAAAACATTCCCAGCATGACTTTAAATTGGGTATATTTAATAGTAAATATATCATTTGTGAAGAGGGGGTTAAGCAGACTCAAACCACAGTCAGCCCAACTCCTACTCTTTTATTGTCATTTTTACTTAAATACAATAGTTCAACTTTACTTCACACTCTCATAGGAGAACTTAGTTTCAAAATCAAATTAGTTCTACGCACAGTGTGACAGTCTTGCATGCAATGTATCAACAAATAAGTACATACATAAACAAAAGAACTTGTCAGGGGATATTGGAACAACAAGCCAGAGGTAAAACAAAAATATAAGAAGCAAGTCTGGGAGGCTTCTCTAAGAATTTCCCTATCTTATGGTCAGATTGTTGAGCTTGAACCTTCAATTTTCAGCTTCATGCAGATAACCAAACCAATTGAACTGTGGTTCTTGAGAACTTGGATTGAAGGCAGAACTTTGAGGGTCCAGGTAAAACATCAGAAGCTTATTACTTTCACCTCCAGACTTTACTACTTGGCTAGTTGGCTTCCAATACAGCAAAATTTGGCAGCATTTTCGCATTAATTAACAGCAACGCTTAATTAACTCAATTATTCGTTGTCTTCCTTTGGATAGTCTCCATGATGGTAAAATATATATATTGAGCCTAATAAGAGTACTTCAATGTCATGCCACTAGCCAAAGATTTTCTAATCGAGCTGCCCCCAGCTAGAGAAAAAGATAACATACTTAGAAACCACATGATATTGGTTCAGCTCATAAAAAGAAATCATGCATTGTTAATACAGGTGTCAAGGTGTCCTATCAATCACTTTTGAAATTAAAACACTCCTATCATTTTTGTTCAATGGATAGTGTTAATATATATACTTTGTGGTTTTAATGATGACAATGCATTATTGGGATGAATTGACATTATTGGGCTGAATTGATATTATGTTGGTTTATAACTTGTTTGGGTCATGTTGGTCAAACATGTTTATGCATGTTAATTATATAATGTGTTGAATGGGTTATATTATGGGCTGATTTCATCATGGGTTATAATTTGTTGTTCTGTAATGATGGCCCATTTTAATTGATTTAATTGAGATTACCTGGAAGTGTCATATACCTCTTTGTTGCCCAAAAGAGTTTTACTGCAGGTTGAAGTGTTGTAAACAGGTTACTTTAAGTTACCACTTGTTATAGCAGTGTATGAGAATTGTTATATCTAGAAATATCTATTTTAATGCTATATCTATATCTGTCTGGCTATAAAGACCAATTCAAATCTGAATTGGAGTATTTAAAGGAGTTTGGAATCTGTTTGCAATTCGAAGAGCAAGGTAACAGGTTGGTTAGATAAAGAAGTCCAAGCTTTATCTTTAATATTCTTTACTTCATATCACTGTTACATTTTTAAATTGTTGGGATATCTCTCTGAATATATATATATATATATATATATATATATGTTATCTGCTGAGATATATATATATATATATATAGATGGTTATCAATTCGAAATTGTTCTGGAGATTATCTAGGACTCGAACAGTAATATTATTTAACTTCTTTTTATTCAGCAAATCATATATACTTATCCATATTATGCTGAGTATTATCTATCTGTTAGAGCTAACATATATATCTATTATCTTTTTGAGTGGAACTAGCCATTGCAGACTTTACTATATATATACTAACAGTGTACGGCTAAAGGACACAAGACTTCAAAACTGAAATTCTAAAAGCATTCTGAAACTATCTGAGTTCTATTCAAGTTGTTGAGTCATTCCTTAATTCTCAGATTGATAGCAGTCTTGTAATCCATCTCTTAATATATATTGTGTAACCGGATTTAAGTCTAGGTTGGCTTGGGGGATTTATTATTATAATATTCAGTCTGTTCGACAAATGATCAAAGTCTCAGAGGTGTTGCATAGATGCAAGGTGGGACAGAGGTGTCCAGTCGATTCTCGTTATAACAGGGAGGTTCAATTTTCTGTGTAATTTCTGAATATTATTTTAACAAAGTGAGTCTCCAATACCTTTTGGTATTAGATGTGGATGTAGGCCAATAGACTAGAGGTTTAAGGGTTGAACCACGTATAATTTCCGGTGTGATTTACATTCTGCATTTACAGTATAGTTGCTTTAGCATTCTACAGATTTTGGTTAAGTTCGTTCTTTAAACTATACTAAAACAGACAAGTATTCCCCGTCCGTTTATAACAGACGAAGAACTTACACTAATACAGATAAATATTCCCCGTCCGTTTATAGCGGACGAAGAACATACATTAATACAAACAGGGTTAGGCTGTCCGTTTATAAGCTGCACTACTAAAACTTTAAAAATTGACCATTGTAGATCCCTCTTGGGAATTTACACCTATTCACCCCTCTAGGGGTGCTTACTTACAGAACTAATGATAGATATCATCTTTTAATCAGGATCATCATTTTGGATGACAATCTGTTCTTTACAAAGGCTATAAAATAGTTAAAGGCTGCAATTTCGACAAAAAGTAAACCAAATTACCTCAGCAAGACCTTTTGGACCAAAAACTAACAAAGCCACCACTCCAATCACCAGAGCTTCAGGAGCCCCAACTCCAAACAGTGACGCAAACACGCCCTTTCCTTTACATCTTTTCTTTTCTGCAAAGCCATCACTTCAAAATTCAAACAAAGACAATTACAGAATTCTTCTGCACCTTAAAATAGCTTTGGAAAAGGTAACATACCAGGATTAAACCAAAACATCAATACATTTATAATATGTGTTTGAGTGTGACAAGTTAGTAAATACCCAAATGAAAAATAGTACCTAATCTTATAAAATGTTGTGAGATTGAGATACCCAAGTGCCTCAGACCATGCCATTGAGAGAAAGGAGTGAGACCCAGTTGATGATTCCATGTGGAAAGACGAAAATATGGGGTATTGGAGATTGAATTTACAGGGGTGTAGAAGGTGGGTTTCCTAATTATAGAAGATGATGAAGATTGACATAGACATGTAGGAGTACAAATTGCAGAAGCCATAGATATGGTGCTCATTTGTAGGTTCTGTGCTTCAATTTAGATTTGAGGGGATATTTTGGAGTCATGGGTTATATCCGAATGGATATGATATAACAAAATCTAGTAGAAGGGTAATTGGGCTGAAAAAGGCCCGTATACTAATGTGTTTACTAGATTTAGACCTGGATCAGCAAATCATAGAGACATGGGCATGTGTTGTCTGTCTGTCTTCACAAACGCCTCCCCTATTATTTTTTTTTATGCTTTTGAATACATTTGTGATTTTATTTAAAATCAAAATATTTAGTGATATTAGGGGTTTTAATAAATGTTTTTAAGATAGTTTAACAATCCTAAGAAATTACTATTAATAAATCAGTCTACAACCTAGTGACAATATTTTAAGGAGCTATTAGATTGAGAACTTCGATGTTAAAAATAATGAGTGAAAAATGATTCTATTTTATACGTTTGAAGTTTGAGTTGAATTATAGTATAATTGTTTTAAATTATAATATTAATATTAATTTTTGAAAAGTCAATAATTATTTTATAATTTAGAACGAATGGAGTATTTAATTTTAATACGCTTAAACGTAATTTCTATTATCTTGTATGCATCTCAAAAGTATATCGTCGTGACATTAACAATTGCCATCATACGATGTCGAAAAAAACTTAAACATTTTTATTCTAAATTAGTTTTAAGGTAATATTAAATGAATTTTACGTGAAATTAGCAAATAAAAAGGGAAAATGTGGGATAATTTTAACCCAAAAGAAAAACGAAACAATAAGAAGAAGAAGAAGAAAATCTACATAGATGGAGATGGTAGGTGGAATCCATGCGTATAGCAACTTGCAAAGACGTGTGAGCCATAACAGAAGACAATCACAAACCTAAATAATATATATACACAAGCATATATACATATAGAGTAAAATACGCTAACACTCTTTGTAGATAATCATAATAACACTCACCTACTTTTTTAATTTTTTAAATAACAGTAAGCACTCCTCTAATATACAATATGTAACGTTTACTACTCCTAGTGTGGTTGACCAACTAATATCCAAAAATATTTTTAATATAATGTCTAATACACCCTTCAAGTTATAATGTTTAATATATCCACTAAATATAAATTTGTATATTATAATCCTTACTTAACTTGATCTAATTAATTAAATTATGAACTTGTTCAATAAATAACATAAATGTCAAAAAATTATAAATATTCATTTTATCAGAAAAATAAAGTCATACAATTTTTGCTAAATAAATTTCTCAAAAATTAAAATTTACGTGATATACATACAAATATATTTTTTTTGTAATTAATAAGTAAAATTTTAATACACATAAAAAGTACAAATTAACGAAAAAAATATAATTATTTTTCCAAATATTAAAATTTACGTAAAACAAACTTACTATTACAGAACGAATCTTATTATTCATACAAAAAAAGATTATTAAAATTATATTAATTATTTCTCATAGCATAATTATTTACAGTAAAAATAACAAATAATGTTACTCAAAAAAAGAAAAAATATATTAAAGAAAAAATCTTTTTACAAGATCTATATAGTAATAAATATTATTATGCTTTTTTTATTTAACATTACACAAAAACAACACCATGTTGTATACTAAAAAATGTCATCAAAATCATAAACATCCCAAATTTTGACATATACTCATTAAAATTTAACATATAAAAATCATAATATGAAATTAAGAATTCAAATAATATTTTGTTGTTGTTAAACATAAAAAACTAAACTATCAACATACTCAATCACTCTAATTATAACATATATATATATATATATATATATATATATATATATGAGAGCAGATCCCCTGTCCCTAAATCCGCTGTCCCCTTGTATCCCACCACTTAAATGTTGACACATATCTTCTTACTTAACACCAATTAATTTTAAAATTAAAAAAAAAGATAAGTATCAACGTTTAAGTGGTGAGATACAAGGGGATAGAGAATTTGGGAACAGAGGATCTGCTCTTTTATATATATATATATATATATATATATATATGTATATTGCAATTATTTTAATAACAGATCGAGATCAACCACCACCTACTTGAACACGTGGTATGCTGGTTTAGCTTTTGTCTTGTAGGCCACATCCCATTGCCACCCCCATTCCCCATTAGATTACACTCTATATTAATTGAGATCATATATATATATATATATATATATATATAAGGAATTAATATTTTCATATAGTCATCTTTTATATGAATATATAATAGTTTTCACCTTCATATGAAAATAAATTAATTATATAAAAATATCAAAAATACATATAAAAATAGTACATAATCTCATTTATTTATATATATATATATATATATATATATATGTGTGTGTGTGTGTGTGTGTGGCTGTGTGGTCAGTTTGTGAAATATTGCATTATCTCACCGTCAAAGTCCTTGTGGACCCCACTTAAAAAGAAAACAAATGTAGTACTACTAGTTGTAAACATTGAGGTTAATTAAACCTTCTGATCTTTATGTATTTATCATTATTGCTTTCTTTTACAGTTTGCCTTTTTTTCTGTTAAGATTCCATGCAGCCAAGAATTAAAAATTAATCGGGGGTTGTGATGTAGAAGTCTAGAAGCATAAAAATGAATGTGGTGAAATTCACACGTAAAAGGGTGGAAATTATTATTAACAGATAAAGCTCCTCGCGAAAGCTATGTTTTTAAAAGCCCCTTTTCCTCGCTTTTTACGTTCCAAACTTTAGTTCTCGTGTGTGAGAGAGAGAAATGAGGCTAAAAGTGGGAGATACATAAAGTGATAAAAACAATAAAAGTGTTAAAACAATAATACTTCCTTCATTTTGAAATTAAAAATTAAAAAATGACTACTTTTAAGTAAAAAAAAATAATTTTAGTAGCACTAGGTAGTAACAACATTTTATATTTGGTTTTTAATAGAAAATTTTTAATTTTAAAATAAAATGAATAATAATAACGGGTTCGATTACCATGAAATTAATTTCATGATAATTTGGTCAATTCATCAACAGAGTACAGATACCAGAGAGAGACCACCTTCTGACCTGCGTATCGATACTGTATTAATCAAAATTAATTTTATACTGACCGCTGTTAATGATAACATAACGGAGTTTATGGAAGAAAGTCCAACCACCCATACAAAAGTAGTTAAAAATTAAATAAAAAATAAATAAAGGAGGGGGGAGAAAGGGGAAGAATTTAGGAGAAGGGAAGAGAAACGGGGTGTGGTCTGTCACTGTCGGAACGTTTTCACACACGAGGACGAGGAGAGGTTTAAAGTTTAAAGCACGAAAACCCATCAAACCACTAAACTAAACGGAGTGCACACGTGCACAAAAAAAGCTCCCATGTGGATTGTGGAGTACGAGTACTAACTAAATAGAGTAAGTGCAGTGATGATAATAATTACTCCTAACTAACGTTTATAATCAATTATAAAGAGACACCAATTATTCCTACTCAAAATACCCTAATGACTCTTCATATTTATGTATATACGAGAGACTGAAATTTATTCTTTTTTATTTGTTATTTATAAATTTTTAAAAAATATGAATGATTTAATTTTTTATATTATTTTCATAATAAAAATCAATTTATTTCTCTTTTATTTTTTAAATAAATTTTAGAAATATAATATTAAAATTGTATAGTTATTTTTGTCAATTAGATAAAGTATTAATTATATTTTAACATTTTTATATTTTTTTAAAACGACAAGTAAAAAAAAATGGATGGAGGATGGAGTAAAATAAAGGAAAGATCGAGGGGGCCGGCCATAAACGCTTAGAATTATTCTTGGGACCATTTGTGTTTTTATTTATAAAAAACTGATACTTTTTATATTTTACTTTAATTTGTTCATAGCAAGTTACATATCTTTTATATTTGGTACAAATATATGTATGTATACACACAATTAATTGAAATAAAATACACTGACATCCCCTCTAGATAATCATAATAATATTTACATTCCTTCTAGTTTTTTTAAGTAATAGTTAATATCCCTGCAAGTTTTTAGGATTGACTAATATATAAGTTATATATTTATCCTTATATGTTATCAAATTATAATATATATTTTTTCAATAGATTATCCTATTTTAATACAATACATTTTAATTATAGATTTGTTTGTAATTAACATCTCATTCAAATTATTGTTAACTTGTAAAAAAATAGTTTAATTAACACGCGTTTTGGATAAATGGTACAAATATTAAGAATTTTAAATTAAAGTATTAATGGAGTTGTTGTAATTAGATTAAATTGGGTAAGTTGATAGTTTAATTTTTGGTGTTTAACAACACAATTATTATTTTATTTTTTAGTTACATATTATGATTTTCATATGTTAAATTTATCTTAGTAGATGGCAAAATTTAGGAGATTTATGTTTTTGATTACACTTTTTTAGAGTATAGCTGGTGTTTTTTTTATGGTAATGTTGAATAAAAGAAAATGTAATCATATTTATTATTACATCCATCTTGTAATTTATTTTTATTTTTTTAATAACAACACTAGTCATTTTCTAAAGAGATATCGAGTATTATTATAATTATCTGTAGTCTGATGTATGTGTATTTTACTCTATAAATAACCATTAAAACATTCAATATAATTAATGTTATTTGAGATCCCCAATATTAATTATCCAAAATATAAAAATAAAAGTTGAACCCTCACTTTCTTATATGCCAATGAAGGATTATAATTGGTTACTTGCCGACTCAATAATTGGTCTAACATAAATAAAATAAGGGTGAAATTTCAAATTTATAAATGGAATGAAGAAATGCTTGATTGATATATCACCATGCGAAAACGCGTAAAGGGTCGAATTATGTCACATCAAAAAAGCATTCAATTATTGGAGCTAAAAATGTGCGTATCATGGAGTTTGACATTATCATAGGTTAGGGCAAGGACAACCAATCCGAGTATCCAAACACCACCTAAGAACATGAAGATGTTCACGAAGAACACGGGACATTCGTAAATGAAACCTGCTGAGTGTCTGTACAGCCCAAACAAATGAGGATAAGAAGATCATCATTAAATGAGGACAACCCTACTCCCACCTGGCGTCAGCTCTTTCCATTAATAGCCTATTCCCCGCCGTTATACAGTGGCACATTGTTTAATTCCAACCCCACCAAAGGTCATATTAGTCAATACACCCTCCCTTAATTACCAGCAATATCCACTAATCAACTTCCTCCCCCTACTAACACCAACAGGAAATCTTTTGGTTTTACGTTCTTGGCCCCATTCCCAACATAATTACAAAATAACAGCTAGAGAGAGAAAAGAAGGTTTTGGTTTCGCATTTATAAAGTCTCACCCTTCTCGTTCTGTTTTGTTTTTCTCTTGTGGGTATTTGATTGAATGTCGTTTGATCTTCATTTTCCGACGTAAATCGTATTCTTAAGCTGTGATCCATAATCGCCGGTCGCCGGCGAACTGGGTTTCTTCGTTTTGAAAGAAATTTATTGATCGAGATTCGGGATGAGCAATTTGTCGAATAACAGCGTTGAAACTGTGAACGCTGCGGCGACTGCTATAGTTACTGCCGAGAGTCGAGTCCAGCCAACTAGTGTTCAGGTATGTGAATTATTGAATTTTATTTTGAATTTGTTGATTGAAAGATGCGATCTTGTTGATTGGGTACAAATTTGTTGTTAGGTTGTTTTGGCACTCGAATTATGTTGATTAGACACTTGTTTGGTTTAGAATTTTTGGGGGTTTGTGTAGTATTGGTGTGGTAGTAAATTATTACTACCATTATTATTACCAAGTTTTGCGGGTAGAAAGGTTTTTTGTCAACACATGTGCAACTAATCTACTTCCATGGATTCAAGACGCTGCAACTTTTGTGGCACATGTGTTGGAATTTTAAATATCAAAAGGTAAAAAGTGGAGTAAAAAGAAAGAAACCAAAAAGTCATATTGACTGGCATCAACAGTAGTTTTTTTTTAATTACTAGTATTTTTTTATTTTTAACTTCAGTTATTCTGCATTATCCTTCAGTACCCAGGTGAATTAAACCCTTGTTGTACTTCTTACCGATATACATTCCACCCTTAATTTTTGATATTTCAATAAAGCTCTGAAGTGAACTACTTGTACTGATTAGTGAAAGGCTTCCACTTTTTCTTTTTTTACTTTTCTTTGTTTGGGCCATTGCTTCTGTAGTGTACACATCTGCTGTGAAACACAATGACCATTTGAAATAAATGGTTAACCATATATTTAACGCTGAACGTAAGTACATCTCTGCTTCTTCCTTTTTTTCGTGGTGCTAAATTTGCTTGTACAATAAAGGAAAACAATCACATTCCAAGGGGCATTCACCAGAGTATATCTCTGCTCTTGTAGTACGTAGTAAGGTATTTTTATGAAAATTAGTAGGCCTTACCTTGGGGATTGTTTAAAATTATGGAGTTACTTGAATTGCCATTGATTTTGAAATCCCATATTGATAGAACACAAAATGCTTGTACTTTACATGTGGAAGAAGGGCTAGGAAGGTGCAAGAAGGGATGTATTGGTAGACTTTTTTGGTTGAAAGTTGTATATTGATTATACCTGAGTTGAGACGTACGAGTTGCTTCAGAGTCCCAGGGTAGACGTATCTGCGGAATGGGGGAAGTTTTCTATTTTTTTACCCCTTAGTAACGAGGGAAAGCCACCCACGGAAGGGGGGCGGGGGTTGTTAGAGCCCCTAAGTTCGAATTTAGGTTTTGGAATAGGATTAATGGACTACGCTGGCAGTGAGCAAGTTGGATGCTTGCCTAACTATGATCAACAGCTTAATAAGCCACACTCGAGCTTGGTGCCTTGGAAAGTGAAGTCAAAGTATCTGTTGATAAGGCTTGCCAACTCCAAGTGCATTGGAAATTAGACTTTCTGTATCAAGCAAAGCTTGTATTAGGAAAAAAAGAGAAGATCCTCAACGATAACTTAATTATGGTTCATTGTTTCTGTTATCAATGAGCCTAACATAATAAAGAAACTCAATTATTGAGAAGCCAAGAGCAGACAACTCCTACGTAGTCTTCTTGACAGTATGAGTTCAACTATATACAAGTTAATGATCATCACCCTTAGGCAAACTTACCCTGAACACTGTTGAGAAATAAGTTAGCAAATGATATAAAGAAATTGATTATTTTCAAAATCGCATCTTCAAGCTTTCAATTGATGACTGCTCAATCAGTTTATTAGTTTATAAATTATCTGACAGCAGGTAACCAGGTTTCAATGAGGGTGCTTTTGAATACAATAATAGAACATAAAAGAAACTATATGATGCTTGCAGGTGTAATTTATGGATTGGGAAATGAAGACCTTTCGGAAGATATGCAAGTGTGGCTTGTATACCAAACTTACACAAGTGATATCTTAAGCACTCTAGAAAATAGTATCAGTGCTGTAATCATGCTTAATCTATTTGTTAGTTATTACCAGTGCTTGAACAGTTTGAAGAACAAACCTGAAAAAATAAAATGGGAAGAGATCTGCTCCCAAAAATCTCACAAAATGATTCCAAATGCTAAAATTTCGCAGTGTTCTTAAAATCCCCGCCTAGGTCCAATTAATCCCCGCCTAGGCGCTAGGTGATCCTCTATCTCCTCGATTTGACTAGGCACCTAGGCCCCTGCCTAGGGAGAATGAAATCTCTACTTTGAAACTCTACAATAGTTGAAATAGATTTGTTAAGCCTTAAGAGATTGTTTTTTAGTAATGTTATTAATGTTTCTTGTAATATTTAAAAAATTACTTCTGCTATATTAACATGTATAGTAGGAAAAATGAATAAATAAATCCGCTTAAGGAAACGCCTCGTACGCCTAGGGAAACGCCTAAGTTGGTGCTTAGGCGGCCTAGGCACTAGGCACCCTTCCGCTGCCTAGGTCTGCCACTCTGTCTAACGATTTTTACAATTTTTAGAACACTGAAATTTCTACAATAAAATTTTCAAATTGAAAATCAAGAGCATGAATAATTTCAATGACTATATGGGTTGTTTGTTCTGGTACACTTCAAAGTTTTTTTAGGTGTGGAGCTTGCTCATTCCAAAGGGTGTATATGAAAACTTATATGTGTTAACTTTGAACTGGATTACAGTTTGGAAGCAAGTTTTTCTGCAAGCATCTTTTTGTGCTAATTACAGTATTGCTTTCTAGTATTATTTATAAATACGGATGATTTTCTATTGCCAACTCTTTTTACATAAATGAAACCCTTGACTATATTTCATTTCCTGTCTAGCGTCAAATGATTGAGATTTGACAGTCTTACGGGCTAGCTATAATAAGTGGACCTAGTAACTTAAACCACTTCTTTGATTTTGATTTCAGAAGAGAAGATGGGGAAGCTGCTGGAGTCTATACTGGTGTTTTGGGTCTTACAAACACAGCAAACGAATTGGTCATGCTACCCTTGTCCCTGAAGCAACAGTGCCTGGAGCTGCAGCCCCTCTCACAGAAACTCTGAACAACTCATCCACCATGGTATTTCCTTTCATTGCTCCTCCGTCGTCTCCTGCGTCTTTTCTCCAATCAGATCCCCCCTCTGCCACCCAATCACCGGCTGGATTACTCTCCCTCACATCTCTCTCTGTCAATTCCTATTCCCAAGGTGGGACAGCCTCCATTTTCGCCATCGGACCCTATGCATATGAAACTCAGTTAGTTTCACCACCTGTATTCTCTACCTTCACCACTGAACCATCCACTGCTTCTTTCACTCCGCCTCCTGAACCTGTGCAAATGACAACACCTTCATCACCTGAAGTGCCTTTCGCTCAGCTTTTGGCTTCATCTCTAGCTCGCACTCGAAGGAACAGTGGGACAAATCAAAAGTTCTCATTATCCCAGTATGAGTTCCAGCCTTATCAGTTGTACCCAGGAAGTCCAGGTGGCTACCTCATATCACCAGGCTCAACAATTCCAAATTCTGGCACATCTTCACCTTTCCCTGATAAGCAACCAATTATTGAGTTTCGAGTGGGGGAAACTCCCAAATTTCTAGGCTATGAATATTTTTCCACTCAGAAGTGGGGTTCAAGGCTAGGTTCTGGATCTTTAACACCAAATGGCTTGGGTTCAAGGTTAGATTCCGGCTCTTTTACGCCAAGTGGTGGTGTTTCAAGGTTAGGTTCTGGTTCTTTGACGCCAAACGGTTGGGGTTCCAGGCTAGGCTCCGGTTCTGTGACACCAACTGGTGGAGAGCCTGTGTCTAGAGACAATGTACTTATGGAGAGCCAAATTTCTGAGGTAGTATCACTTGCCAACTCAGACAATGGATCTGAAGACGAGCAAGAAGTTGTAGTTGGTCAGAGAGTCTCGTTTGAGTTGCCTAATGTTCCAACATGTCTGAAAAAGGATGTCAACTCGTCACTTGAAACTGTGTCAGAGTTTCGACAAAATGCGACAGATGAGGGTGCAGACATATACAATGAGATATCAGAGAAAGCCGAGAATTCTTGTGATTGTGGGAGGGAGACTGAGCCTGTCATGCCTGGGAAAGCTATAGGAGACAGCCAGGAGAAGCAGTGCCAATGTAAGCATCATCCCGTCACACTTGTGTCGAGCAAAGAATTCAATTTCGACAACACAAAGGGAGATATCTCAGACAAGCCTACTATTGGCTGTGAGTGGTGGAGCAGTGAGAAGGTTGTAGGAAAGGACTTGGGGCCCAAAAACAACTGGACTTTCTTCCCCATGCTGCAGCCAGAGGTCAGCTGAGGCCTAAACATACAAAGCCCGCCTTCCTTCATCTCAATGCATTTAGAATTGGATTGAAAGAATTGAACATATGCAATCGCCTTAAACAGGAAGTTATGGAATTTTGGTGGTAGAGATCATAAACTTTGGATCACAACACTTGGCTTCTTCGCAATCCAAGGCAACCTTCTGAATCCTCATCATTCGTAATGCGATCAGCACTATTTTAGCTTTCTTTAATATATCCTCTCTTGATTTATACTGTAAAATACATGCACGTATAGATGATGTAGTGTTGTGAATTCGTTGCTTTCACGTGTACTAATAAGAATTACCCTTTTTTTTTGAAACCTTTACCTGTACTTTCAAAATTTGCATAGACATGGTTTAATCGCAATATAAATATATAAAGCTATTGGAGTATTTGTTTTTTTTGGGAGGGAGGGAGGGAGGGAGGGAGGGGGGGACAAGAACAGAACAGTTTGAATGTTTGATGTGTCTGCTGCAATTAGGCCAGAATGGAATGCATAAACGCGTAGAGAACAATTTCAGGCCGGCCGGAAAGCCCAAAAGTGGCAAGAAACAAATATGAAAACAAAAGGAAAAAATTTGAAAGTCGTGGTGGGTTGGTGTTTTTGTTTTGTTTGGGTACCCCACATGCAACATGCCCTCCGCGCCCCCCCCGCCCCCTTCCTTATTTATTTATAGCACACCCACATTTACTTGTATGCATCCCCCTTTCCACACTTTAGTTTTGACATTTTCTCTCTCCAAATTGATCTCGTTGAGAATTGATATTTTCACAAGTAAATTTGATAGTGTGAACTTCATTTACTATTTATATGAGGAGGAATTTATGGAACTATCAAGTTTGTTTGTGAAAATATCAAGTTAAACATTCTTTAAAACGATAAGCTTAGAGCTTGTCGAATTTATTACATATCAACTTTTTTTAAACCTTCCAATTTACATTATATTTTTGGAAAGAAAATAATAAAAAACTAATTTTATTACTCCATTTGTCTCGCAAAATAACTTTCATTATAGCTTTTTGAAGTCAATTTTATAATTTTTTTAATTCAAAATAAATTGAAACTCAATTAATGTTAGTCAATACAATCAAATACTCGATCCGTTCCAAAATTAGAGATACATTTTGACTTTTTTTTTGAATCAATTCGCGAAGTTCTAAAGAACTCAAAATTGGTATAATTTTGTTCAAGTTTTAAAAATAACGAATATGATAATTAGTAGTGGTTTAGTTAGTTTACAATTGTTATGTTTGCTTGCATTAAAACTAGATATTTTTATATCAATTTTAAAATTTTATAAATTGATTCTAAAAAGTCAAAAATGTATATTTAATTTTGAAATCAATATAGTATAATTATGAAAACTGTAACTAGGAATGATATACTATAATTTATATAGCGTGTATGTAATTAAAATAACTCTCTTATCGGTTTTTGGAAATAAACTGAGATTTGGACCATCAAAACAAGCAATTTTTTATTATTATTAAATAACGTTGTTATATCTGGTGAAAAAAATATAAATAAGATGTGGTCCTAAAGATCAAGTTGAATCCCTTTCTTTCATTAACTTTGGGGTTGGATGATCAAGACCCTGACTAATTAGTAGTGGATGCTAAAAATAAAAATGAGTAATGCTAGAGACACAATTTATTCTATAATTATTTTATAATTTATTGATGTGACATACTCCATCTTAGTATATTAATGAATGAATTAATTCAGTGTAATCTTTGAACTCACATAAAAACTGAAATAAAATATGTCACATTAATAAATTATAAAATAAATATAGAATAAACTGTACCTCTAACCTTATTCACTAAAAATAACTAATGGGAATCATCCGACCTTAACATAATTAAAAGTAGGTGTAAAAATAATTATTCTCCGCCTTGGGTGCCATAAACTGTTTTTTCCTTACTTTTTGGTACCACCAACCAAATATAGGCATCTTATAGTGTATATATATATATATATATATATATATATATTGTATTCTCCATTATAAAATACATGAAATAACATTATTAGGCCATTGAGGTCTTAATATAATGGTTAAAATTGAGATATCTGATTTTTATATCTCGCGTTCAATTTTAGAGAGTTTATTTCTTCTTTTGTGTTATGAAATTATATTATATTTTTTAAAAGGTCAAACTTAAAATAAAAATTAAAGTGCTTACCAAAATTTGGAATCTTGCATATAGAGGGATGGTGATTCTCTTAAACATGTATTTTTTTTCCCTTTTGTGATTTCATTTTTCCTCTACAAAAGAATAAAAAAAATAAAATACAAAAATCCTCTAAAGAATTTTAGGAATATGGATTTCTATCAATGAATTTAACAAATTTATTTTCCAATGGTCTACATCTCAGAAAAAAGCTCTTTTACGCGGACATAGAAATTAGACACAAATGTATTTAAATTATATCTATTTGTATTTTTACTTCTCATTAAGGATTAAAATACAAATAAATAAAATATAAATATAATCGTGTTCAATTTTAATGTCCAACTTTCATGTTCACATACATTTTTTGTTCAGAAAATGGCATATCCTTGAATAGTGCAGCGAGCGCAAAATTAAGAAATTCCAGTTTATTAGTACTACTAGTAGTATTTTTAGTTAATTACTAGTAGTACCGAGTAGGGTAGGGCCTACTTATTATAGTACTCCATTTTTTTCCATATATTTTCGTTGAATTTATTAGTCAGACAAGTCCACTTCTATGCTTCCGACACACCATACTCTCTCTCCACATTTCCCCCAATCCCTCTCTCATTCTCTCTTTTTCCCCAGTTCTGCCTGTACGCGATCTCTTGAAGACCTTACAATTCCAATTCTTCCAAAAAGCCTATATTTTTCTTACTCCCTATAAGATTTATAGGGTTTTGTTTTCGCTTTTACTTGCTTCATTGTGACGCCATCTTGCATTTCAGGATCGCTGAAAATTTAAGGTTAGTTTTTGTCGTTGATATCATCCTAGTTTTGTGGAATCTCTTGTAATCAATTGCTTGAAATCAATTTAGTTATTTTTTTTAATTTCAATGTATGTTTAGATCTGTGGAAATGCCGTGCATTCTAGTTGCGAAATCAGGCTATGTTCTGACCTAATCAACACTGAAAGATCGGTGATTTGAATTGTGAATACGTAATTCCATTGCTTGGTGGGGATTGTGATAATTAAAAGGAAGCTTAAGGAATATAAGAAGTAAAGAGGGCGTAGGGAAATTACAAGCTGATGTCTGTGTTTATGGTTGTATGCTTTTAGAAATACAACATTGAAAAAGATGTAATTTTTATAATTTAGCGGACCTGTAAATATGATAAAGAGTATGTTTTAAAACATTTTCTTGAACTATCCTATGGAACAAAGTTAGTTAAAAGGGGAAAAAAAATCTTTTGGACATAGGTTGTGTGAAAAGGTTTTTTTTCCCCAAAACTTAAAGTAGTTGTTTTATGCATTCCAAATGGAAATAACTGCACTGTCTATGTTTTTGTCATACTCGTTTTAGGAATTGAAGTATCTTTCTCATAAAGAAAGAGAGGAATGATATAGGAGAGATCTTGAAATTGTTCATTTCCTTGTTATCATTAAGATAGAGAAGCAGCGACGGCAAGTGCTAGGAAGTGCTAAGTGATATCTAATTGAAGTAGTAGTCTACTTAACTATTGGAAAACTGTGTACATTATCCTCCAAAATTTCAATAATGAACCAAAGAACTGTCAAATTGCACAGGATGTGTGTAACGTCCCGAGCCCAAAGCGGAGCCTTGATCAAGCCTCAATTCAATGCCCCAAGAGTACTTGAGTGATCGTAGGCAATCCCAAAGTCATTAGAGTTACTGTGATGTCATCGTCAGGGTTAGTTAGTACTTAGTCCTTAGTATCAACTTTAGACATTTTAGAGTTGGCTCCCATTTGTTACGACCTGAGCCCGGATCAAGGCTCTACCCAATTTTCCAAGAGTACTTAGGTCATCATGGGTCACCAAAAGCCCACGCCAAAGTCATGACAAGTTATTGCTAGTAACACCCTATCCCAAAGTCATGACAATTGAGGTGATATACTCGTCAGGGCTTAGTAAGTAACCTAGAGCAAGGTACAACTCACTGTTTTAAGGGCATTTAGGTCATTTTCACCCATCACAAGCCCATTCAAAAGTCGTGACAAGTTATTGGTACTCTTAGTAGTTTAGTTGGTACCTTATATACACAGTTCAATCCATACCTCCATCCCACATGTTTTGATGTGGGACTATATGAATTACAGTATGCTTTAGAAATATCAAACTATAGTTTAAAACAAATAAAAATTAAAATGGTGTAGTTCTAGCATTGTGACATTCACATACTTTGCGTAAAAAATACTCCATCCATCGCACATTATTTGCAACAATAACCTTTACAGTGTGTGTGACATGGATTTTAAGACGTGCCGATAATCTTTTTGAATATTATATTTTAAAAATGTTTGTAATATAGTTAAAAATATAATATTTGAATCTATTAGAAATTTACAAAATATATAAAATATAATATCTAAATATTCTTTTTGGCATGTCTTAAAATCCATTAGACAAATTAAAAACAAACATTGCAAATAGTGTGGGATGGAGGGAGTTTCCCCCCTAAAAGAATGATGAATTATACTTCTTGTCTTGGTTCAAGTCTTGCACTTCCCCACTGCTGCCCCCGATAAGAGCCTGGTCGGAGGTGTTATGTACCCTGCCAATTAGTTTTGATTTTGCATGAGAACCATTTGTTATTTTCCTTTTCTAAAATTACTTGCTTTTTTGATGCACTTATATAGTCTGGGAATGGTTTTTTACCAACTGTTAATGTCAGATCACCTTTATTGAATTCTATATTTCTATTTATGCTTGTTAACCTGTATCACAAAGAATATCCAGTTTGTAACTTCAAACATTCAAAACAGTTAGGAAGGACCTATCATTCGAAGATTTGTTCCCCTAAGTATAACAAACATTCAAAACAGTTAGGAAGAACCTCCTATGACAAAATATATGTTGAATCTAACAGAGAGAATTTACTTTAGTTGTGTTCTCTTGTACATTCCCAAGTCCACATTATAACGGCACAAACATAAATCCAAGTCCAGAAAAAGGTTGAGTCCATGTCCAGAAACACCACTTGGGTCATCTTAGCCCATGCCCACCAAAAAATCATGACAGATTGTTGAAACACTTGGTAGTAGAGTTGAGACCTTATATACAGTTCCGTCTGTCCGATATGTTTCAATGTAAGACTGGGTATCAAAATCTTTCCTACTTAAATCCATAATGTCCTCATCAAATCCACAATCATAGTTCAGTCCACAATCAAATTTTGAATCAAAATCCTCAACGGACATCTGGGCTCTAGACCCACTACTCCACAAGGGGACGACCACTCTAATATCATCTTTAACAACTCTGGTCTGAGTCTGAACCCATAATAAGACTCAATCCACATCCTTATAGCACCAATTGGCATCTTGGCTCATAGGCCCACTCAAAAGTCAAGTCAAATTGTTTGTACTGTTGGTAGTAGAACTGACGACTTATATACAGTTTTGTTCATCCCACATTTTCTGATCTGAGCACTGAGCATATGATCTAGAAGATGCATATTGAACCTATCTCGTGAATCCCCTGTTTCTTATTCTCCTATATATGGACAAACTCCATCAGGATTTGGCATTACCAAGCAAACCTAACCAAGAAAAGTAGATATAACAAGAAAGAAGTATTCTGTGTTACCTTCTTGTTACCACCATCTAACCTGTGTCATTGACTTGAAGTGGACCTTTTTAGCTTCTTGTTTAATATTACAAGAACAACCATCTTTTAGCTGTTCCAAATATGTTAGTTGTCTAGAAAATTGCCTCTTTAGTTTAAATAGATCGGATAACTATGACTTTTTGTATTTTTTTGCTCTGTGATTTGCATGTATGTGCATGCAAAAAAATGTATATTGTTTTTCTTATTGTAGAATCTATCCATATAAGTATAATGTAATGCCAATTTATTTAAGTCGGAAATTAAGTGTACTATCCTCAATCCTCATTCCAATTTAGTTGTCCCTTTTTTGGTCTTGTGGGAAGTGGGGAAGACCTCTTAAGACTTGCTGAGGACACATTTATAAATTCAATATATTAATATATTATGTATTTAACTATACACACACACATATAACACATACATATATGGTCCATAATTATGTTTGTGACAATTCTTAAAATTCGTGACGACGGCCCCCCCCCCCTGGCGAAAAGGGACAAATAATTAATAATTTATGATTGAGGGAGTATGACACGACGACACTCATCTTCTTCCTTACATTTCAGATTTGTAGTTGTAGCCACTCACAAGGCACTTTTGGAGAAAGTCATTTTCTGCATAAAGAAATAAATCTGTATCTGAAAAGCTGTATCAGAATGGTGTCTAGTCAGTAACTTCATGTTCAGGTAAAGTACATCAAAAGGACAATGGTTAAATTATTTACCCCTGAAATTTGTTCACTGATTCTACAAAATTTATAGTCAGGAAATATGCGTTCATGGTGGGGAAAGTCTTCGTCAAAAGAAGCAAAGAAGAAACCGAGCAAAGAGAGTTTTATTGACGCATTGCACCGGAAATTTAAGATCCCATCTGAAGGAAAATCTAGCAGTAGATCAGGAGGATCTCGAAGACATTGCAGTGACACAGTTTTAGAAAACCAGTTTCTGTCCCGACCAGTGTCCAGATCGCCATCACCTTCCAAACATGTCGCAAGATGTCAAAGTTTTGTTGAAAGGCCTCAGGCCCAACCACTTCCCCTTCCAGGTTTGCATCCTGCAAGCATATCTCGTACAGATTCTGGAATCGGCGGATTGGCAAAACCAAGACAGGAAAAGGGTGCCAAACCATCATTATTTCTGCCTCTTCCAAGACCTGGGTGCAGCCGAAGTAGGCTAGATCCTGCAGAGTTAGATGGAGATTTGGTCACTGCTTCTGTTTCTAGTGAATGTTCTATTGATAGTGATGATCCAGGTGACTCTAGCCAGCGTAGTCCCCTGGCATCTGATTGTGAACTTGGTAACAGAACAGCAGCGGGAAGCCCTTCCAGGTGAGATTATGCAAAAAAACAAGAATAACAATAATTGTAATTGTGGCATTTATTATCCCTCTTTCTCCCCGCCCCCATCCCCAAATTTTCCAACTGGCTATCATGTTAAATATGCATGGGTTTATAGGTGATTTGTGGATATATACGTCTCTTTTTTCTGATGTTAGAGCTTATCATCCTTATTGTTTATTCGTTCATTATTTGTCTTTGACTTGTCTACCTCGTTTTTTCTGAAGCATGTTGATTAAAGATCAGTCCTCAGTTATGAGAACAAATTCAAGGGAGGTGCTGAAGCCAGCTAATCTTTCCTTAAATAATCAATCTCCCAAAAGGAGACCTTTAAGCAGTCATGTGCCTAATCTACAGGGTCCATATAATGGTGCATTATGCAGTGCGCCAGATAGCTCAATGTCAAGTCCTTCTAGAAGTCCGATGAGAGCATTTGGTACTGAACAAGTTATAAATTCTGCTTTCTGGGCTGGAAAACCTTATCCAGATCTTCCTTTACTTGGATCTGGTCAATGCTCCAGCCCAGGTTCTGGTCAGAATTCCGGGCACAATTCAATGGGTGGTGATATGTCAGGGCAATTATTTTGGCAGCCTAGCAGGGGTAGCCCAGAGTATTCTCCACTTCCAAGTCCTAGAATGACTAGCCCTGGTCCCAGCTCTAGAATTCATAGTGGTGCTGTCACACCACTTCATCCAAGAGCAGGAGGGATAACCACCGAATCACAGAGTAGCAGGCCTGACGAGGGAAAAAAACAGAGCCACCGGTTACCCCTCCCTCCCATAACAATTTGTAATACTTCACCCTTCTCTCATTCAAATTCAGCGTCAACATCACCTTCTATACCACGAAGTCCAGGAAGAGCAGAGAATCTGCCAAGCCCTGGTTCGCGCTGGAAAAAGGGGAAGTTGCTGGGTAGAGGTTCATTTGGACATGTTTATGTTGGGTTTAACAGGTACAAAATTATTAGGGCTTCATTCTTTGGTGTTGTCTTTAATTTGGAGATGTTGCTAGCATTTAAGGCTGAAATAAATTAATTCTCTTAATTATTATCACATGGTTTCTCTTATCATATTAATGTGATTTCTGGACTGGTGACAATTGCATGCATATATGATATATGTGTCTGTGTGGGTGAGTGTTCATGTTTTGCCAATTTCTAAATGATGGTCTCTGATGATGTTTCTGTATATTTGGGCCAATATTTCTGTAGTGAAAGTGGTGAAATGTGTGCAATGAAGGAGGTTACATTATTGTCAGATGACGCAAAGTCAAAAGAAAGTGCAAAGCAGTTGGGACAGGTAACCTATTAGTCAGTAGATTATTGATATGTTAGTTTCCTGCTGGATTTTTTTGTTAACGATCAGGATTTTTTATCCTTAGCTCAACTGTTTCATATATCTTTCTGACGTAATTCTTATATTTATTGTTCGGTCAGGAAATCGCTTTACTGAGCCGCTTAAGACATCCAAATATTGTGCAGTACTATGGATCTGAAACAGTAAGCTTTGTGCCTGCTGTTTCACTTTTGATAAATTAGCAATAGTTCAGTTTCAGTTTCAATTTCTTATTTATTTGATTACCTTTTAATAAGTAAAAAAAAATGCAGTTGTATGTTTTAGCTTTCTGCTTATAAATGTCTAAAATTTGTCTGCTGAAGATATATTGCGGTGCAGTTTTCATTTTCTTTAGGATTTAATTTTCTGAAACAATTTCATTAAAGGTCATATGGGACAACCTTTACTGAAATAATTTATTTTTTGACATGCCTATAGGTTTTGGTTTGAAAGTAGTACACAATAATGTGTGAACATCTTTTGTCATCATCTTTTTAGTCTTACTCTAAACTAGTGATTTTTGAGCAGGTAGATGATAAACTTTATATATATTTGGAATATGTTTCGGGTGGTTCCATCTATAAGCTTCTTCAAGAATATGGACAATTTGGTGAATTAGCAATCCGCAGCTATACTCAACAGATCTTATCCGGTCTTGCATATTTACATGCTAAAAATACTGTACATAGGTGAATCAATTTAATTTTTTATAGTCAATTTCATATAATTTTCTTTTCTTTCTTGTATTGTTTTGATAAAAGCTCATTTCTTTTTGGTTGTATGTGTCCTTTGTAGAGATATTAAAGGGGCAAATATCCTTGTTGACCCAAATGGCCGCGTCAAGTTGGCAGATTTTGGAATGGCAAAGCATGTAAGTATAGATGCCAACTTCTATCTGAAATGTAAATGGAAAGAGTAGAATGAGTTTTTTTATTGCCTGCAGTAAATGTTTTTGGGGTGGCTGTGCTAATTGTCTAGGGAATTATTTGTGTGGGGGCTGGAATAGGAGTTTCTGTTCCTCCTTCATTTTTTAACGTATACATTGTGTGTACATGGGGTTCTTCCCCCTGATCTCTCCCCCTCTGTCTCCTCCTTATCAGGCAGTTATATTAAATATAAATTTGTCATATGATTTAATGCAGCATCCATTAGTAACCTGTCACGCTTTCCAATGAAGTATATTCCTGTTTGATAAGTACTTTAGTACCAAAGATCATTTAATGCTTGAACTTTAACCTTAAGATTGCACAAAAAGATTTAGCTTTCTCACAGAACTCTTGACAATTCCTAAAATTTGCAGATCACAGGGCAAGCATGTCCACTGTCATTCAAAGGAAGCCCTTACTGGATGGCACCTGAGGTCATGATTTATTTCTGGTCCTGGCCTGGTCTTGTTCATAGGGTCTTCATTTGTAAAATTCTCATCTCTTTGTTCCACCAATTACTCAGGTTATAAGGAATGCAAATGGTAACCACCTTGCTGTTGATATTTGGAGCCTTGGATGCACTGTTCTGGAAATGGCTACAACAAAACCACCTTGGAGCCAGTACGAAGGGGTTAGTGATTAAAAAAAAACTAAGCTCTTGATCTAAGTTATAACACGCACACACACACAGTTGATCAAAGGTTCCCTGAGCTGAACTTTTACTTATGTATCCAAAGTACACATCTTAGACATAATTAATGAATTTTAGCTTGCAGATTATTTGACTTGAGATTTGTTCCTTGACCTCTTATTATCTGATATATTTTACCATTTGGCTTAAAGGTTGCTGCCATGTTCAAAATTGGGAACAGTAAAGAACTCCCTGCAATTCCTGACCACCTGTCGGATGACGGAAAGGACTTCGTGTGGCAGTGTTTGCAGCGGAATCCAATGCATCGTCCAACTGCTGCTCAGCTTTTGGAGCACCAGTTTGTGAAAAATGCTGCACCTATGGAAAAACCAATTTTAGGTCACGAGCCTTCAGATCCTCCACCAGGCATTACAAATGGAGTGAAATCTATGGTATTATATTTGTTATTTTGTTTATGTTAGGGCTTATACCTCAACCGAATTCAAATTGATGCAGTTTTTGTCTTTTCTTTCTCGCTTCAGAAAGGAAATTAGAACTTCTCTGTTGATACTAAGATCTTATCTTTTTTCAGATTAAAGCAAATTCAAGCAATCGTCCGACCTTGGATTCTGATAGGCTTGCTGTCCATTCCTCGAGGGTCTCAACAAAATCTGGTTTTAATTCCAGGTCTTTTTCTCTCTCTGTTACAAGGCACTTTACTGTGAACTTTAATTGATTTATTAAAACCTGTATGACAAGAATGTCTTTTTATTACATATGCTGTGAAGATGTTCAAGAAACAGCATTAAATACAGCAGCAACTATTAGGCCTTATTGTCTGACTCCATTCTTGTTTCTTATAGTGATATCTATATTCCGAGGAACATATCATGCCCAGTCTCTCCAATTGGAAGCCCTCTTTTACAGCCGAGGTCTCCACGACAGCAGAATGGAAGGATGTCTCCCTCACCTATATCTAGCCCTCGTACCACATCAGGCTCATCTACCCCTCTCACAGTTACTAGTGGTGCTGTTTCATTTCATAACCTTAATCATTCAGTTTACTTACAAGAGGTTCCCAAGTCCCCCCATAGCACCTACATGAATGGCGGTACCACTTATCATGATCCTAATCCCAATTTTTATCGAGGGATGCAGTCAGGATCTCAGCCTCTTCTTCTTGGAAAGCAATTTGGAAAGCCGGCTCGAGCTCAAGGAGAACTGTATGAAGGGCAATCTGTCTTGGCTGATTGTGTTTCTCAGCAACTCCTGAGGGATCATGTTAACTTAAAACCTTCCCTAGATCTCAATCCTTGTGCTCCATCAGCTGGCCACATCAGAACCTAATTCAAGTCCGTCATTCAAGAAAAACTTGCTAACCGATCATTTTTTTTTTGGGGGGGGTGGGGGGGGTTAGAATGTGATTTTGTTAAGCATATCAACTGTGACTCCATGAAGAAAGCTAATTTGCACAATAATGACCCGAGATGAAAATTACTATGGAATAAGGTGAGATCTGTGGAGTATGAAAGGGCTCAAGGAAGTAGTTGTGCAAGTCTTTTATGTGATTCATGGTGGTCAGATCACTATTTAAGCTAGGCGGAACTCAACCAAGTGACATATTGAGACGAGAACTTGCACTATTCTAAGGTGGATCTTGCTAGTTTTTTATACAATGCTACATTGGCTTGTACAGAGTTTGTCAAAGCCTTGGTTTACTTGACTGATCTGAGGTACGAGTGAAAAGTGATATAGTATACAGATCCTTTCACGTAAAACATTGGTGGTATCAGAGAATCGTACAGTGTACCGTGAAATAGAAGAGAGAAGAAAGTAATCCACTATAATACTAATAAATAATAGCTTTAAGATTATTTTTTTTGGGGGTTGGTTCTGAATTTGCTGTACAGATAATGCGGACTGATCTGGATTTAGATTTTGTTTATGGTTACAGCCTTGCTTCATGAGAGCATTGCTGGCTCAGTTTGTAACTGTCGGTCAATATGGACCCTCATTTATTATCTGTACATTAGCATTCGGGGGATGAAAGAAATCTAGTTCCAAAGGCACAAATTTCTTCTTGTAGCATCACATTTCACCTGGAGGATGGAAAAAATAATTCAACTCTCTTCCCCTTCAACCTTTAGGGTGCAATGGCCCACACATCATTTAGGAGTCTGCGGGCTATGTGTTTGTTTGCAAGGGACTAGTAATTCAAAGTTCAAAATATTAGTTTGTGGGATAATAAAATGACATGAAAGTGGAGACAGTTTAGGATTAAAAATTTGTGAACAAAATTAACTTTTATCTTTATTTAAAATGACCGATGAATTCTATTCCTTTGTTATTAGTGGTAAGGATATAATAGTTCAAACGGTAAGTTTTTATTCAATTCTTTAAATAATCATAAACAAAACAAAAATAACATGAAATTATTTAAAGTTATCCCGTGAATAATCTCATTCAAAACAAATGTGACTAAAATTATTTAATTCTAAGATTAGTAGTTTTGGGATAATAATTTTGGTGTCAACTGGGTCGGTTAAGCTTGAAGCCGAATAAGCTTGTTCAAATTTAATTTGGGAGTGAGCCGAACTGAACTTGAACAAAAATTCATATCGGAGATGTAATTCGGGTTGGGTTTGGTCAATAGGTTGTTTCGGTCCATTATAGGCTCGATCAAGTTATAGTGTTAAAAGCATATAAAATATATAGACTATTGATATGAATTATTACATATTTATACTCTCAATTTATATTTATATATAATATCTTTAAATAAAAATTAAGTAACCATATACTCTTTGAAGTGGTCACTTCTATCAATTTCAAAACAAATCTATTAATTACATAAAAAAAGATTGAGATGAAATATTAAAAATAACAAATAATATAGAATATTTATAAAATAACTCATTATTGTTAATTTACACTTCAATTTTGTTAGTATGAATAATGTTGTATGTGGAAACATTTTAAGTAAGTTACTTTTAATTAATTTTTTTTTGAATTTAGGAGTCAATCTTAATAATATTATATTTTAATATGGACTTGATAAAAAAACTCCGAAAATCGTGATCTTATTTGGGCTGAGCTTGGACACTTATTATAGTCCGAATGGGTAAAATCCGAACTCAAGCCTGATAATTTGTAATTGGGCCGAGATAGGATAACTTTAAGGGTTCTTTACACTACTATACCACAATTAGAAAATAATTACAAGATTAGTGCATCCACAAAATAATTACAAAAAGAGTGTAATTTTATCAATTTCCTATTACCTGTCAAGAAAGGAATTCCAGTCAAAAAGTTTTCAACCGGGTAAACCAAGAATAAGCGACAGTAATCATAATTTTATAAAAAAATAATGTTATTATCACATAAATTCTATCACATAACTCTCACATACACACACATACATACTGCGGGTCCCGCATGTCAGGCGGGGACCCGCAGTATGTATGTATGTGTATGTGAGAGTTATGTGATAGTTTTTATGTGATAGTAGCATTGCTCTTTATAAAAATCTAGAGCTAATAATAATAATAATAACTTTATCCGCATAAGTAAAAGAGGACTCTTGTAATTAAAAGGACGGGAAAAACAAATGAACAGTGCTTCAATTAGGTCCTCGGTTTCGCTACTTTACAAAGTGTAGGAAACAGATGAAGATCTACGATTGTTGGAGGAGGAGATTTCTTTGCAGGAACAGAATTTAGCTCCCCATTGTGGCTGCTACTGTCACGGCCTCCATGCCGCCTGCCTCCGTCACGCTTTTGCCATTCAGCGTCTTCTACCTTCCAACACGACTACTCTCTGATTCCATCATGGTTTAACAAAATAAAAAAAACAAATACATGTAACACTTGAACTGTTAAATTTTTTTATGACTATTTAGTTATCCACAAAAATTAATATGGTTACCTTTGTATGAAGGTTTGGCTACTAACTCCATATTTTTATTGATGTAAGGTAACCGAGATTGTGTTACACAATATTGAATAATATTTTGCATTTTTTTCTTCTTACATCAAGTAAGAGGAAATGACACGACTACTCTCTGATTCCATCATGGTTTAACAAGATAAAGAAAACAAATACATTTAATACTTGGAAACTGTTCTGAATTTTTTTATGACTATTTAGTTACCCACAAAACTAAAATGGTTATATTTGTTTAAAGGTTTGGCTAACAACTGAACCTTTTTATTGATGTAAGGTAACCGAGATTGTGTTACACAATATTGAATAATATTTTGCATTTTTTCTTCTTACATTAAGTAAGAGGAAAACCACACAACATTAGGTAACACTTGAAAACTGTTCTTAAATTTTTTATAATTAATTGGTAACCCAATAAAACTGAATTGGTTACCTTTGTATGAAGATTTGGCTACCAACTGCACTATGAAAAAAAAAAATGTACCGACGGCGACCATTGCAGAACCCAATAAAGTTGTTCATGGTTGCACATGTTGAAAAAAACAAATTCATGTAACACTTGGAAACTGTTCTTAAATTTTTTATAATTAATTGATAACCCAATAAAACTGAATTGGTTATCTTTGTATGAAGATTTGACTACCAACTGCACTATGAAGAAAAAATTATCGACCACGAAAGTATGTCATTGGGAAAAAATTTAATGCATTGGCGTCCTCAATGTCTTCTGTCTCAAAATTAAGCAAGAATACCCTGTTTCAGATGATGTGTGTTTGGGGATTTTGATAAGTCCGTAATCCACTTTTGAGAGAAAAATCAATGACATCTGTTCTATGTATTTTTCTTATATTCCTTAGAAAGTCTTTAGGCCGAAGACTGATATATATGTTCATCAAAATCTCTTGTAGAGATAAAGGAGGCTGTTCAAATAGAAAAAGCTCCAGCAGCCTTGGGACCGTATTCTCAGGCTATTAAGTCCAATAGATTCAGAAGACCCTTCTCCAGCACTAGTAATCCAATCAATAAATTTGAGAGTTGGGGAGATGTAATACCCGAGAATTTCATATATTATTAAATAAATATATTAATGGAAATGAGAATTTATTTGAATATAAATGATTTTGTGTTATGAGATGAATTAATTCAATTATATATAATTGAATAATTATAATAATTGAGAAATTGGTAGAGTTTGTGATAAACTCGTTGATTGCCTTGTGTGGCACAGTGACGTAATATAAGAATGATTATATTAATTTAAGCAAACAATTAATCTATATTAATTGTTAATCGAAGAATATTAATTAACTGTTATAAAATACTAATGAGGATTGATTAATAATATGTGATTATTATTGCAAGAAACATAATAATAATGAGCAACGTGTTTATAAATATAATAAGATTTATATCAAAGTGATAGTTAATCATATAAAGGTTAATTAAATTGTTATGGAGGTTAACAATGATATTGATTGATGTAGGATATGTGTATATTATTAATTAATATTCAATTTATAAGATGAGAAATTATATGTGCAAGCATGCGAATTAAATGTATAGTAACTATATGTTATGATATGTGTAGGTGACAAATGATGTGTGGATATACATTAAAATAATGTATCATGGATCTATTATAAATAATTGTTGAGTAATACAATTTAATAATATATGATATAATGTAATGTGGTAGTATCCGATTGTATTATATCGGTAAGATAAAATGTACATAGATTATATGTATTCAAATTGCATTTATTACATTATGGGGAGAACATTGTAATTATAACCTAAGAGTACATATAATATATAACATAATTGTAGCATATAGTCCATTTGTGAGAATGCTGAGATTTGCTTGGCTTGTCCCAATATAATAGTCATTCTCCTTTCCCTCATTCACGTGCACAGCCATTATGGCCTAAGCCTATTGCTTCTCCTTAAACTCAGTAAATTTCCATAGCCTTGTAGCAATGATGAGCAAGGGAGTGGTGTTAATGATGGATTCTAACAACTAAATACCTACCATTCTATAACCTTCATGCAATTTGACAATCCGTTAGTTTGATTTGGGAGTTAGAAGCTTGGACTGTGTATTCATTCTTCTATATAAAGGAACTCCCTGCACCTTCATTTCATTGCTGAAATATTTCTAAGAGAAGAGAGTATACTGTGATTGTCTATTTAGTTCAGAAGGAATTTCTATAGTAGCATCAGCAAGCTTACTCCATAACAGAGGTATAAATCCTCTTCGTGTCTTCATTTTCATTTTCTGTCAAAAGAACTCCATTGTTGTTCTCTGAGTTTTGTTGAAATTCTTGATTATGCCAAATTGGTTCATGATTGGTTTGTAGAACCCTTATATTGTTGTTATATGAACATACACACATGATGGAACCACTGAATAGTCTTTCATTTCCATTGTTCCTCTTCAATTTCTGTAAATACATGAAATTCGTAAATTAGTTAGAGTTCATGAAATTGGGAATTGATAATTGCTATTGACTGTTATATAAGCATATATGTATGTGTTAGTAAGTTAAACAAGGATAATATCTGGGTAAATCGATGAAATGGGAGGTTTTGGGTCGGTTTTCGCTGCAGTCTGAACCAGAAAACTGCCTCGACGCCGCAGCGCCCCACGCGCCGCAGCCCGCGCCGCAGCGCCGCACGCAACGCCACTCGCGTCGCAGCGCCAGTATTAAGCTACTGTTGTCGCGCCGCAGCGCCAACCTCTGTGTTCAGTTTTCTGCATTCTGCAACAAAACTGTTATGTACCAATTGTTTGATTTTTGTTTAAACAAGCATGGGAGCATGATTAATACATATATATAAACCTAATGAGGCAATGTAAGCATGTTTTAGTATATTAGCATGCATGGATAACCAAACGACACATAGTTTGGAAACGAATTTAAAGTTTCATAAACGACGTTAACATATATGAAGCATGTATACATTCTGACTTTTCGAGCATGTTTATAGGGCCTTGAAATACATGAAAAGCATGTTAACTTACATATGTAGGTGTCATAAGGAAGCATGAACATGATAGACCTTATTAATGAACTATACTAACAAAGTATAAGCTTTGAACGTGAACGTTGGTATGTTATGACGAGAATTAGAATTTGACATTTATGGACACATGTGATAGTATTATTAGACTCATTCATGTGTCATGCATGTATATATACCATGATTAGTTGCCGTGATTAAAGTTTAGCATGAACAAAGCATGTTTTCAAGATAATAACAATGCTAGCTACATATATGCAATACGAGTACTCATGAGCATGACTAATACAAGTTATA
Source organism: Panax stipuleanatus (assembly GCA_020205555.1). Classification (NCBI taxonomy): domain Eukaryota; kingdom Viridiplantae; phylum Streptophyta; class Magnoliopsida; order Apiales; family Araliaceae; genus Panax; species Panax stipuleanatus. The sequence goes on along the minus strand of CM035118.1, from coordinate 135,522,166 downwards.
TGAATATCTTATGTGTTTAAAAGCAATCATGTTAGACCATATGAGTTCGTATCCTTGAATGGCTTTAAGTATTAACTTAAGAACCTATACCATGTACGATTGGATTTGGAAAAGTTATACAAGCATGAAAGTATCCTTTAAATATGAATACATGCTACGTGATATTATATGATGTTACTTGAACCCGATTTTGACGGTTAACTTAAGGAGATGCCGTAACTTGCTAAAATAAAATATATTTAGTATTGATTGTGGTCTTATGTGATATTAATAATATGCAAGCATGTTTGCTAATTGTTGAGATCTTATATAATATGAGAATGCGTTTAAACTCTAAAGAAGGAACGTTAAGGATAGAAATTATATTCTATATAACTGTGTAGCTAGGTAAAACTTAGCTTATGTGTTGATCGTATATTCAAAGAGAAAATGTGAAGTTAAATTATATGACTAATGAATATCATATATATACGTAACTGTATTACGATAGGAATTCGAAAGTGTTGATTGCTTTTCGTGGATAAACTACGCTAAAGGCAAGTTCTCTTACTTACACTCTTTTAAAGTGCAAGTATCCTAACCGACGCATTTACTTTATGCAAGAAAATCTATGATTGTGAAAGTTTCCTAACTTATACTCTTTTACTATGCAAGTATCCTATCTTGTGTATTGCGAACTAGTTTCCTATTTAATCGGTTGAATCGAATTAGCACACTTGAACTCTTATTTCATTAAAGCTATTATTCATGTTGAACTTAGTATTGTTCTTGAATATTGTGAAAGTGTCTATGCCATTTGATTCGGCTGGACTTATGTTATTGAAAAGCAACCCAAACTAATTGATTGGTGCGGGATCTTATATTTGACTGAGAAGAACAACCTTCTTTGAAGGGAATATATAATTGTCGGAGAACCGACGTGCACACTTGAGTATGATTGATTGTTATGCATAACAAGGGTACTTTAGGCTGATCACCTGTTGTACCTGTTTTTGTTGGATTTTCAGTTTATTAATGTCAATTCTAGTAGAAGTTCATAGTCCGTAGTGACTACTCAGTATTCAATTATTTGAAATCTTGAATTGACTTATTATTGAATCATATTGATATTATCCTGTCCTTAGCGACTGATATTGAGAACTGTTGATATTCTTGTTATTCTTGAACTATCAAATCTTGTTATACCCTTTCGAGAATTGAGAATCTTATTACTCACCCTTATTGTATATTACTTGCTGGGCAATTTGTGCTCATTCTTGCTTTCCCTAAAATATTTCAGTTAAGGCAGAGCATGGTGAACCTTCGGGCGTTGATAAGGGCAAGGGCAAAGCTACCGACTAGCTTATGTCTGTTATGTTTTAAATATATTAATATTGTATGAAGATGATGTAGTAAGACTGGATTTGATTATGTTTAAGCTTAAGTTAGATTATGTAATAAGTCGTTAAATGATGTTATTATGTAATCTATTAAGTACTGTAGGTTGCGAGACTTGGGGGAATAATTATAATAAATTATTGTAAATTATTCTAGAATAGATTTTTCGCTGTGATCGTATGATATTTAATTATTATTATTGTGATGTATTACCATGAGCACGTGATGAACCGAATTCGAGAGACCAAGTGGCGGTCCTGGAATTTGGGGGCGTCACAGGAGATCTGAGAAGTGAGGGGGAAGAGAGGAGAGGAGGGGAGGAGAGGAGAGGAGGGAGGCGAGAAAACAGTTGTGGCGGTGGAAGTGGGAGGAAATGGAGGTGGTCAACTATGAGAGTTGGGGAGATTTGAGAGTTGAGGAGAGGAGGGAGAGAAGAGGAGAGTTGGGGATACTAAATATATTAATTTTATAAATAAACTATTAAAAATATATTAATTGTGTAAATATTTTTTGGATACACTTTAGTTGTACTTTTTTCTAAAAATGTAATAGGAAGTGTAAATTTCCCCTTTAAATCGTGCTCACAAAGCCCGATTGATAGGCCTATATATGAGAATATAATTTTGAGATTATAGTCATTATAAACATGACCCAAATTAACAAAAAAAAATATAATACGCCAGAAGCCTTTCCAGAGGTTTTGATGCACTCAAGTGTACGGCATATGGCGTGCTTAGGCCCCTTCTTCCCTAATGAAATAGTCCCCTCCTCCCCTAAGACTGCTTAGGGTTTTTTTCACCTTTCCCTCACAGTACTTGTCTTCGTGCAGGGTTCTTGTACCTACTCGGAATCAATTGAAGAAATGTCGAAGATTATTTTCGTTTCAAAGTTACTGATTAAAGAAATAAAATCAAAACAAAGCTCTTACAGGCATACTACATATGTCAAAATTCATAACACTTGTGACTCGTGCATTTCAAAAGAAAGTAGTAACTATAAGTTTCTTCACATAATTAAAAAAAAAAGAAGAGAAAAAGATGTGTTATAGATGATGCCAAAAATCTATGCACCAAATATGAATTTAATTATGATATTTTTTGTTGAATGATGGAAGTATATGTTTTAACTAATTGAGAACCTCATAATGGATTTTTTTTAAAAAAAATTATTTACTTTTCAAATTCTCCCACATTTAAAAAAAATAAATTTCTTTCGAAGTCAATTTACGAAATCCTAAAACACAAAATAGATTTGAATTCATTTAATTTTAGTTAATACAATCATAATAATTACTCTAGTTTAAATGGCACACACTACGTGCGTGTTAAAAGAGGAAAAATAGAATATTAAAAAATGGAAGATGAGATATAATGGGAGAAAGAAAGGACAAAAATGAATAAATAAAGTTTCAAGGGTAAAATAAGAAAGTAAAAAAAGCTTCACTTTTCTATTTACACAAAAAAAAACTGCCATTTTTTTCTCCCACTTTATAAATAGATTATTACTAATTATTAAATATTTTATTTTTGAAATTTAATAGCATCAATTTTACTCTTTAGGATTTCCTCAATTAACGTCATAAATCGCAATGAACTATTTTTCTAACTATTTAGAGGATAAATTACATTTTCTAGTACATTTAAAAAAAAAATTACAACAGTGCATTCAGAAAATATTTACAATATTAATATATTTTTAATAGTTTATTTACAAAATTAATATATTTAGTATCCCTTTAATTTAGGTGGGTATTTTAAATTTTAAATATCATCTTCATTGCTGTCATCATCATCATCATAAAAAAGAAACAAATTTATCTCCTTCATTCACCAATCTCTCTCCACTGCAAACATCCATGGCTCTCTCTCCTCTCGCTCGATGAGTTCAAGAATGCTAGCAGCAGTTCAAAGTCGGAGGAGTTTCGATGGCGTGGCGTTGTTGATGGGGGATCACGACTGGTGCGGTCCGTGATTTTGCCGGTAGGGAAGGGACTTGACATTGCACACGTAGGAGCCAGTGGTTCAGGTAGAAAGGGTGGTGAGAGCAGATGGATTAAGCGTATTGATAGACAATCTGGTGAAGAGTTTGTGATTAGGAAATGAAGTTTGTTCAATTTTTTTAAAATGGTTTTAAGGGTGCATGGTTAATTAGATCAAGAAGGATGTTTTTACTCTAAACAATCAGTACATAATTCCTTTTTTCTTTTCTTTTTTGGATATATATGCAGATTATTAGTGATAAAATTTAACCTTTTTTCTATTATCGTTCTATATTAATCTTTGTATATTAATAATGGTGAATGTTGGCAGGTGTTGGAGATTGTTCATGATCAAACTGTGGAATCATGGCCTCCTGGATGCACTGCACCATAAACAATTGTAATATGATACTCGAACAGTTCCAAATCCAAGAGGTGGATACTATTCTTATGAGAAGCTAAAACAATTTTGGCAATATATTTTCCAAAAAAGCCATTAATGGCAACAGGGATAAGCGGCCTCACTAATTTACTGATCACCCCCACTGCTGCAGTTTTTTCATACTACAGTTGGTAACCAAACATTCATACCAAGTTAACCAAACCTTCATATCAAGGTAACCAATCCACCTCCACACCTGCAGTTTTTTCATAGTGCAGTTGGTAACCAAACCTTCATAGGTAACCAAACCTTCATACCAAGGTAACCAATCCACCTTCACACCTGCAGTTTTTTTATAGTGCAGTTGGTAGCCAAACCTTCATACCAAGGTAACCAATTCAGTTTTATTAGGTTACCCTCATAGTGCAGTTGGTAACCAAACCTTCATACAATGGTAACTAAACCTTCATATCAAGGTAACCAAACCTTCATACCAAGGTAACCAAACTTTTATACCAAGATAACCAATACACCTCCACACCTGTAGTTTTTTCATAGTGCAGTTGGTTGCCAAACCTTCATACAAGGTAACCAATTCAATTTTATTAGATTACCAATTTATTTTGAATGTAATGCAGTTGGTAGCCAAACCTTCATGCAGTTGGTTGCCAAACCTTCAGACCAAGGTAACCAATTCAGGTTTATTAAGTTACAAATTTATTTTGAATGTGATGCAGGTGGTAGCCAAACCTTCATACAAAGGTAACCATTTTAATTTTTGTGGGTAACCAAATCATTAAAAAAAATTCAGAACAGTAACTCTGGTACTTTCGGAGATTCGCGACGGAGGAGGATGATGAAGGGGAGGAGAGGGTGATGAGGGTGGGGTCGGAGGCGGCGGTGGCGGAAGAACAGAGGAGCGGAAGAGAGGAAGAGTAGAGAAGGGGAGTTGGGTCGCCATGAAAACAGTAGAAGAGGAAGATGACAAGAAGGATGAGAATCTTAGAGGTGCATGAGAGAGTAAAGCCATTTTTTCAGAGATACTGACTGAGCTCAAGTTATGTTTTAATGAGGAGCAGGGGAAGAGGATAAGGAAGAAACAAAAATTCTTTGGAAAATAGATCAATGTACGGTGAGAATTTTTATGGGTTAACTTGTGGGTTTTCGACTTTGGTTATCCATCACAACCGATGCCCTATCAATTTTTCTGCTTAAATTCGCGGCGGAGGCGGTGATGAAGAGAATGAGGAGGCGGTGGAGGAGGAAGATGATGAGGGAGATGAAGATTAGGATAGAGAAGACAATTTTTTGTTTTTCCTCCTTTTGATTTGAATTTTGAATTATGGATTTATGTTTGTTGTTAGATCCCAAAGATTTGAATTTGAATTATTAATTATGGTAGTGATTTCTCCTTGATTTTAGGTTTTCTTATTAATGTGAAATTGAATAGTTTGAATTTATTGCCATCCTTTTGTAATTATTTTATGGATGCACTAATGGTGTAATTACTTACTAATTGTTGTATATTTATATAAAGAACCCATATTTAAACTCTTGGTTCGGTCCATCACCAGACCAACAAGTCTGAAAGCGCAAGCCCAAACAATAATTAAAAGCCTAATATGCACCCAAAAAATGAAAGCTCAAATAATAGTCCACCAACAAATGGGGCAACCAAAGCCCTATCTGTTTCCACGTGTGAGGAGGCACGTAAATCGGCGGTCACGTGACAAAACAGCAGCTAAGCAAATCACAAACTGAACGAAGAGCAAAACTCTGGATTTTGCAAGCCCTAGCTGCAAATTTCATTTCTTTCCATATTTAGTAACATAATTCTTCTCTTCCTCTCGTACTCTAAACTTCCAAATTGCTACGTATTTTTCTCTCTCTAGATTGACTGTTCTCCATTGGAAATAGTAACCCCTTGCGAACTCATTTTCACATAACCTTTTAGGTATGTAAAGCTACATAATCAAAGCTTAGAACTTATCAGATTTTAATTTGTGTTTATTGTTAAAGCTCTGAACTTGATCATTTTCATTTTGATTATTTAAATTATTATTCAACATTAATCTGTTTTTTTTGAGAATATTATTTTTATTTTTGTTGTTGAGTAGTTGATTGGATAGAAGTAGGCATTCAGCTCCAATTTTTTCATAGCTTGTTTCTGTTCCTTTAATCAGCATTCAAACTAGCATCTAACTCAATACTTATATCTGATGGCATAATTGGAGAATTTACATGTTAATCAGTGTACTGCATGCACATTTTTGCTTCCTAGATTGTATTCCCTTTTATTTCGATGTGGTTTGGTATGCAATCTAATTTACAAAAGTTTAAAATTTGAAAAGAAGATATTGACTGTAACTCTTTCCAGTTTATAGTTGATCCTAAAATAGGAGGATTTGGTCTCATTTACCCTCAACAACTATAGCAATTGTCAGAATATAGTTTTATCTTTCCAGAGGTACAACATTGTTGATGTATAAGTACGATTAATAATTTAATACAGTAGCATATGTAGCACAGACAGCACTACAGGGTAAGGTTATTTGGCTGTCAAGCGTCAGAATTTGTGTTTAAGTTTGAGCAGTCAATTTATGCAAATATGTAAAAAGTTGGGATATGTGCACTTGTCTGGTTTACTCTTCCACCATGCTATGTAGGCGGCTGGTAAAGGGTGATGACCTTCTAGAATTTGAAAATCCCAACAAGCCAGTGTGGATGAGGGTTTAAGTTCCTCCTTTTGGGGTTGCCTATAGGCTATAGTGTTATTACCATTTACTCTTATTATCATCGCTATTATTATTCTTATTTACTCCCTCCCTAATTGATTTCCTTACCCTTTTATAAAGTCCCAAAATTAATTGAACCTCTGCACTTTATTTCATTTAAACTTTTATAGACCCACAACCCACTTAAAGAAGAGGTTTTTGACTCTCACTGTTGTCCAATTCATATATTTATTATAAAATTATCAATTTTGAAGAGAGAACTTTAAAGCATTATTAAAGATCAAATTCTTAAACTAATTGCTAACTTATATTAGGATCAATTAAAGAAGGATGGAGGGAGTAATTATTTAGCTATACTTTTCAGTGTTAAAATGCACAAGTATGCGTACTACAATGTTCTAAAGTGTGCTAGACGGGTGGCTGGGGGGGCCTAGTGCCTAGGGAGCCTATGCGGGATTTTTTATTTTAGGCCAATTTTAATATTTTATTTTACATTTATCCAAACAAAACAATAATATAAAGCAAAACAATCTATAATAAAGATAATAAAGGCTTTTGCTTAAAGTTCAAACACATCCATATTGCCAATGTCAAAGTGCAAACACAAACATGCAATTGTTCAAAATTCAAACATATCTTTAACGTATTAGTTTTATTTATAAACAAGATTGCTATTAAATAATAAAATTTCAAATTTCAAGAATTCAATTCAATATTAAAACTTAAGAAACTAAACATAAATTTAACAATTATATTGAATTAAACTAAATATTACAAATGTATCATCATTTATATAATTTGAAGTTGGTACAAATTTGAAAAATTTACAACTATAATAAAATTATCCATTTTGATTTGATCTTGCTCATTTCTTGTTGTGATTTGATATGCTACAATTTACATTATGAATATGGTAAATTATTAGAAAAATAAATATATCAAAATCTAGGTTTGGGTAGTTATTAAAATAAAAAAAACTCTCCGCCTAAGCTCAGCCTAATTTCCTGGAGGGATTTTTTTGCCCCCTAGCGCCTAGGCGGGGCGCCAAGGGGGGGCCGCCTAGGCTGGGATTTTTAGAACACTGGCGTACTAGGCTACTAGCAATCTTGAGAGACCAAATTTTGTTTTAGTTATATGAGATATTTAGGGAATTTCTATAGCTTGCACTTTCCTTATTGTTAAGGAGACATTGGCTGGGTCCTTCCCCAACCCACCCCCCCCCCCCCCAAAAAAAAAAAAATAAAATAAAAAAAAAAATAAAAAAATTAAATCTCTCTTTAAATACAATATTTTGGATTTTTTATATAGTTTTCGGTATGATATGACACATTTTTGTTGTTATTATTATTATTGTTATTATTATTATTATTATTACTATTATTTGTGCTTTTCAGGACATCCAATGGTTCCTGGGCCATCCCCATTTTTGGCTGTACCTTTGAGTTGAATGACAAGGCCCGACGCAGCTTTCTTCTTAAGAAAGTGCTTATATTGAGATCTGGAAATGTGTCAATCTGGAGTTCACTAGTTAAGAGTTTATATCGCTTCACAAAGTTTATCTACTGAAAAGGCGAACCTTTAGCTATCTTTGTTAACAGAACTTTTATAGTCAAAAGGAACAAGGTGCTTCATCTTCGCAAAATTCTAAAAGAAAATTCCCCAGGTTGAACGGCTAATGTGTCATAAGGGCCAATGGCAGTTGTTAAACCAGAGGTATGTGCATGACTTGCAAATGTAAAATAAAACTGATTTGAGTTATGAAGATATCTTTCTATTGATGATTTTTTTAAGGAGTCTAATTATTTGGTGAGAGTGTATCTGTTTTTTTATTATTTATTCCACCCCCCCCCCCCCCGAGTTTTGATGGGGGTAGGTAGGGGGGTTGAGTTCAAAATATGGTTGAATGGATTTCGTTGAGCTCGGAAAACAATTTCTAGGGTTTGGCATAATGTTCTATGGTAACTCATATATATGAGAAAAAGGGTGATGAGCACTGATGTATGTTGCTTATAAACCAGCATGAATGTGATATGTACCCAGCCTAATTGTATTGGAATTCGACCTGAGTTTCTTGATATGTGACATGGATATTGTGGCAATTTTAATATTTAATTTTGTTTCCTTTGGAGTTATGTTTTGGTAATAATATTTTGGGTGTTTGCTCTGCTTAATTTTTTTGTCTCTCAAGATGAAATCTTACATTTGGCTCCAAACTACTGATGGTTCGATCCAACAAGTGGAGGAAGAGGTTGCGATGTTCTGCCCAATGATTTGTCGAGAAGTACTTCAAACGGGCATGGGATCTTCCAAAAACTATGCTATAAAACTTCCTCAGAGAGTCAATCCTGCTATTCTGGGTTTAATACTAGATTATTGTCGTTTTCACCAATTACCTGGTCGCTCTAATAAGGTTTGCTATGCTTATAATTTTTTTGTGGTTCTTCAGTTCTTTGATAATATTGCAATTGTCTCCATAGTTTCTAGTCAAGTGTACTGGAAAAAATAATAATACCAAAGCTGTTACTTATTCTACCTTTCTAATTGCTTAACATTTTCTATCTTTGATTTTTCCATATATGTAGGAGCGGAAAACCTTTGACGAAAAGTTCATTCGGTTAGATACAAAGCACTTGTGTGAATTAACATCTGCGGCTGACAGCCTGCAGTTGAGGCCTTTGGTTGATCTTACCAGCCGTGCACTTGCTCGGATGATTGAAGGCAAAACTCCTGAGGAAATTCGTGAAACATTCCATTTACCTGATGACCTTACAGAGGTATTCATCGTCAGAAAAGAAGTTAACAGAGTAAAACTGTGAAAATTTAATCTTTTCTTTCATAGCCTTGAAGATTTGATTATGGCAGGAAGAGAAGTTGGAGCCCTTGAGAAACATGACTGATGATCCACGTATTAGGCTCTTGAATCGGTTATATGCAAGAAAGAGGAAAGAATTGAAAGAGAGAGAGAAGATGAAGGTGGTTGGATGTTTGTTTGCAGCTTTTAACCAGTTATTTATTGTAGGTCTATAATGAATAATTATAATTACTGAATGCTAAATGAATATGGAATCTCTCACTAAAGGGGATTAAATATGGTCGTGAGGGTTGATATCTCAAATTGTGCACATATATATGTTTGCACTAACTGAAACTTTCTCTCTCACCCTTTCCTCTCTTTCTTTTCTTTCAGAATGTTGAGGTTGAAGAAGAGCTTGTGGATAAACGCTCGGTCGATGATCTCTTGTCGTTCATAAATGGTGGAGATGATGGTATGTATTTGAAAATATAAATGTTATTACTCTGCTCCCATCAAATGCTTGCATTTTCATTTTCTTCTTGTGTGGGAAACAACATGCACGTGTCTTGGTGTCTGATTAAACTTGTCAAGGGTAATGAACTGTCAAGTTCTTCTTTTTTAGCCTGTCAATGACTCAACTTTGCTAACCTTGATGAAAGCTTGAATGACAGCTACTTGGGGTAAAGGGTGACCCTTGTTGTTATGTCTTCTTTCATGGACATGGAGTTAACAATTCTCTCAATTGTTGTGTGATACTGCAATGCATGGCTGGATATGGTGGACTGTCTTGTGCTACAATCTGATATTATAATGTGTTTGCAGAAATCTTATCATACAAATTTAATACATCTGCAAGATATCATCATTTATTTTGAACTATGGTTAAATTGAAACTCTTTCTCTATGACGGAAATACAAAAAAAAGATGATGCAATATTAGAAAATATGCGGTTTGATCATTTGTAAATTTTTTTTTGAATAAAATATATGTTCAAGTACTCTCTCTCTCTCTGTCCACCCACCCACATCCACACCCCCACACCCCCACACCCCCCCACACCCCACACCCCCACACCCACACACCCACACACCCACACACAAGGAAGTGTATAATCACATAGCTTAAGACTCAATGCATCCCATCCTATGAGAGCAGAGCTGGATATTTAGCACATAAATTTTTTATAGATGGCGCAACTGGGTAATTGGCAGTTTATTTTGGTAAGTAACTGGATAGTTAGTAGCTAAATTTCATGTGATTGAAGTTTAGGTTTTACTGTTATTGTGGTTGTGGATTATACACGCACGTAATAAATCTGCTATTCACGGAATCATGTGATATATTGTCTTGTTTGACTCTTCCTTGAAGATAGTTTGATACTTAAATGTTATTGCAGTGGATGCTTTTTTTATATATATTATGTAGTGCTTCTTTTATTGCAGTATTGCACTCAGTTGAAAAACAACATTATTTAAATGTATCTTGTGATTGGATTGGTACCCAGTGTGCAATGCATGTTCCTGTTTGACCTATCCCTGATGGTGGTCCAAAACTGTATGGTATAGTAGCACTTGGTGTATCTCATACTTGTATGGACATCATTTTCCAAAGTAAATTACACGATAGCCGGAGAGACTCTTCAAAGAATTGCTCACTAATATTTTGACTAATTATAAAGCATGAAAGTAATCATAATTTTGTGATTTTATTATACAGTTGGTAACTTGGTATGTATCTGTTAGCACATCTTAAATAAAGACAAACTAAGATTGTAAACTATGTTACTCTTTTTTGTGTGTGTACAACCCCAAGTTTTACTAGAATGCATTTAAACCATTTTATGCTTAAAGTATTGTCTCTTTCCTCTCACATCTCATATATTTGACGATTAACAATTTCCCTATTTGTGTAAAAATCACCATCGTAACATCTAATTAATTTTATCCAAATTTATATGCCGCAAATGAAATTATATTTTAGTATGATTTTGAGTCATTTTAGTTTGTAATTGTCTTGCCATAATGAAGTTTGGTATTATCAATTATATTCATAATTTATCAAAATTATACTGATGAACTACCTTAAATATTTCAAAGAGTTCATTTAGTAGTGTATCTGTTTTCCATACTTTTTTTGTTGGATGTGGTTCAATTAAGTTCAGTTATTAATTTATCACCATATACTGGTTATTCAAGTTGATACCACAGTTTGATGCTGCCAGTGAGAAATGCATGAAGGGAATGTTATTTCATGTAACCTGTCTGAGAAAGATAAAAATGTGCAATGTGGTAGCTGAGTTGTTATAGATTGTGATAACAAGGTAAAATGCATAATTTGTTGTAGGTTTTTTAACTTAGTTGGTGGCTCATGGATAAGATTATAAAAATAATCTTATGGGAGATTAAACTGATGGTGATTCGATGTGTCTCTTAGTTTGGCACACACTTGGTTAAGATCAATCCCTTCATGTCATAAATGGATTCAGCCAGTCTCTTTGAACCTTGAATATTGCTTTTTAAAAGAAAATTATTTTTGCTAATATCTTTGGAGATAGGAATGAAGTTGAGGGGTTGCAAAGGAATATATATATATATAGGATTTACGCGGGTTGGGGGGTATGTAATAGCACTTTTAGTAGTACTAAACGGGCCCTTTTGCTCTGTGCAATGAAGGACTGCTGATTAGGGCAATCATTTCATATATCATGTGCTATAGCTTGATGACATAATTATTATATAGCTTCGGTGGGCAGCTCTTTTATCTAACACCATTCTTTGTGACTTGACTAGGTTGTGGTACCATCTCTAAGACGGCCTCATGGCCTTATAATGATTCTCTCTTCTACTTTTTGCATGTATTGAACAGAAAATGATCAAATTTACAGCCAGAGTGCTAATTCTATGTATGCTGCTTGTCTTTGAATCTGAAAAGTAAGTAGTTTTGTCGTTTTCTGTTTTACCATCACAGCATCACTGTGGCAGGAAGTAATCTATGTTGCTCTATAGAAGAAAGTTGTGTTCTTGAAGTTTGTGTTGATAATACAAATGTGCAACACGTATGCATGCATACCTGCTCTGTTTGTATGGTCCATTATGAAGTACTTTTGTAATTCCTTTCGTTAATCCACACTCAGTCTGTGGTATAGACAGTTCTGGATTTCAGTGTTTGTAGAATCTTGCATTCTTATTCTGTCAGTAAATATATTGGATTTTATTGCTTTGCAGATTCAAAATGTGTTAGAACTGCTAAAAATAAAAAGAAGAATCGTAGGCGAAAAGATCAACCAAGAAACTCTTCTTCAAACAACGAAAATGGGAACCATGAGAAGGTCGACTCTATTATGTGTTTCGTCTCTATCTCTGTGTTGCTATGGTCTTTCTTTTAATATGATTTTTTTCACTAATTATTCCATTTACAATTGGCAAATGCACCATTTTGCGTATTGATTTACTGGTTTGTTTTCTATGGTTTAGGAATTAAATGGTCTCACTTCTGCTTGCCAGAATGGTAAGGTTGAAGATGTTTCTAGTCCAAGGTTCACTTCAAAGTTGCAAGATTCCACATCTGCTACATTTTCACCTAAGCTTTATTTTGATGATGTGGATATTGATGATGAACTGGATCCTGCAATGAAGGAAGAACTTGACAGGTTTGATATTTCAACTAAACACCTGGATTTTATTAAATATGTAGTGCATTATTAACTGAGTTTATAACTCTACTTAAAAATATGTTACCGACAGATTTCGGCAGAGTACTAACTCATTGCCTCATATGTGGACATCTAAGCAACTTTTGGACATTAAATTTCTAAATTAATGTCTACTGGTCATGCTGTTTCTCTTACGTATGAGTTGATTTAGCTTCTAGATGTAAGAATTCATTCTACTTGGGGTTAGTTGAATTGGGAAGCATTCTGTGAGGCTACTTCTTTTGTTCCATGCACATGTGAAGTATGTGTCTGAGGTGAAAGTAACTAGAATTGAGTCCTGAGCTGTGTGTGGGGCACAGAATTACTTGCACTGGTACTAGAAATGTATGATTCTTAGAGTAAGCATGCTGTATTATCAGTAGTGAAAACTCTTATATATAGTTAAATCTTTACCTTATTTTTCTTAGCCCTTGTTTTCTTTTTCACTTCTATTGGTCTTTTGAGTTTTGATTAGTCTGTAAAATCTCTTAATTTCTGGACGGGTGAAGAGGTATATGCTTCAGTGTTTCCTGTATCACGTTGAATTGTGTGACCTTACTTGCTATATTTTCCCCAAACTGCAGGGAAGTAGAGGATTTTGCTCGCAGATTGAACTCTGTTTGGCCAGAAAGGATGCAGGAGATTCTAACTTTGGGTCAAGAAAGAAGTCTTGTACCTATTTCTTTGAATGGCAATGGTACCCTTGAAAGATATACAGGCAAGCTCTTTTCTTGAATATTATTAGGGGATAAATATAAACTGATGTCCTTGGGACAGTGATTTTACCCCCCACTTGCCTAAATTGATTGCTATTTTGGTTATCTTTAGCTCAATTTCTTTATTATTACTTAGCAAAAAAAAAAAAAAAATCTTTATTATGGAATCATATACAATGGGGCGTGGCTTCACCATCTTCTAAAGTCAATTCATCATTGATAATAATTTCAACAATGAGACCCAATTATTTTTCTGTAGGATGATCCTATGTTTTTATCTTTACACTTGCACATGTTCCCATTTCTTGGTGGCGCATTGTCATGTCATATGATATGGTGTTACATTACATAGCAGGTGTCAGTTTACTGTCTCACAATGTATATAGTTCATGGTGAACAGATTTAGACGGAAGATAATGACAATCCACATCCGGCCGAGCAGTTGGGATAAGGTGCTCTGATGTGTTGATGCTTTCAAGACCTAGCAGAAATGGCAATGCTTTATGGTTTTGGAGTGCATGTGATGTTAATCTTGGTTGTTTTGGCGACCACAAATAGCAGTTTTAGAACATAGAGCTATCTTGTATTATGGTGAAAAACCTGAAAAGAAGGAAGTGGGGTTGGGGGAGCACAATGGACGAGTTGAAAGGGGGGAAAAGTTATTGGGAAGTCTGGATTTTCAGCTGGGTCTGTTGCTCATGGTCAAAAAAATTTTCGTTAGTTAGTTTGTTTTTTTAATCTTTATTTGATTCTTTCTAATGGTTTTGTAATATAATTGTCCGTCTGTCTACCTTGCATCGAGAAAGGGTAGTATAATTTTGCAGGTGCTTTGGGAAAATGCAAGGGCACCATGTAATTTTACTATATATTCAACAATATTTTTCTCAGAGATTTAAGACTTCCCGTGTGACTAGATATTAATGTTATATGCTATGGAATTTCATAGGCACTTTTAAAAGAAACTCTAAATATTAGTCGTAATATATTTTTATAAATTACCTTTTTTCATAATTTAAGATTGTATATCTGATTTTGTGGAAGTTTTCATCTCTCTCTATTTGCAATCTTCTTGACCTGTTCTTTTTCTCTTCTCTTCTTTTCTACTTTCTATGTTCCATACAAAGTAATGTTATGTTTGGATTGAAGGAATGTAATAGAGAAGGGAATAGGTATATTCCAGCTGGAATGATCATTCCATACCTTCTTTTAAAAAATGAAATTCACTAATTTAACAGAAATGAGCTGGAATGATCATTCCATACTCTCTTTCAGAGAATAAAATTCACAAATTTAACAGAAATTCGAACAGTCGGTAGATGATTAGACCTTTTGTTATTATGTTTTTTTCTCCGTTTCTGTTCTCAAAGTAAAAACACAAGTTTGTGGTTGGGAATGATTAGACCTTTTGTTATTCGAACAAGTATGTTTTTTCCTCCATTTCCCTCCTTTTCTTGGCTAGGCAATGATAATTTAAGTCTGAGTTGGTGGTAGGGACTCTTGGTCTTTGATTATTGAATGACGATAAACACAGGGAAATGGGAAAAATAAAAAACTTAAACAGCTTAATATAACAGACAATTAAAGTTGTTATAGTAAATCCTAGTGATTGTTCGTTGTCAATCTTTAACCTCGAGTCCAGAAGAGAAATAGTAAGCCTTCGTTTGTTGTCAATCTTTAACCTCGAGTCCAGAAGAGAAATAGTAAGCCTTAAAAACTTTGGGAAGTTATAAACAGGTAACTAAAACCCAAACAAGTTGAAGCACCATAAACAATGTTAGCTACAACCAGAGCTTTTACAAAATGAAAATGTACGAACAAGCCCGAATTCAAACCTAATGAACAACGGGTGCAGGGAGCATCAAATGGGATTTTCCAGGAATTTACTTCGTTATGGATTTACAGTTATTTGGAAGAAAAAAAAAATCACTAACAGCACACGACAGCAAATGTTGAGGTAAACAAAACAGGTCTGCTCATAATCCAATTTACTGAATATTTGAGACAATTAGAACCAATGTAATTTAACATATTTCAGTATGCAAAAGACCTCATTAAAGGCCACACAACTTAATAATAATAACTCTGTGACAGGCTGACAGCACTAGAAAACCCAGTTTATTACAGTTGTAATCTGGACGCCAAGAACAATAACCTCCCCCATCTAAACCAAAATCTCAACAGAACCCAAAAATGTAAGAAAGAAAAGGACAGTTTGAAAATATTTTCCTCCAAAAACTTCTCAATTTTAGGACAAAAGTGCCACTAGTAAAATTGGAACCCTTCTGCTACTAAGAATGTCATGTCGCAAATTAACTGCACATTTGGTATAACAAACTAAATTTTCCCTTCTATCTCCTAGGTAACGGTCTGTTTGGGAATGTATTTTATTTTGACACCCTTTTCGGGCTTTGTTCTAAACTTGGCTTTCGCATGTCTGTTGGTTGAAGACTCAAGTGCACCCATATTTCCCAGCCGGTTCTCCGCATTGCCAAGAATGCTACACTCCTCGATATCTGATTCTTTTGTTGGTGATGCTCCAACAGGACGGTCATTTAGGGAATCATGACATCCATGACATTCTGGCTCTGGGGAGAGGAGCAGGGTCACATGGTCCCCTGAGATAGCCTCCTTCCATCCTACATGAAATGGAGGCTAATCAGACACACCACACTAATAAATTGGCTGCAAGACAAACATAAATTTAAAATGTATTAATTATGACATGAAATGAGCATACTCTGGGCAAGAAAAGCTCTTGCACTGTGGCCGGAGAATGGCAACCCTTTAATCTGCATGATTTCCTTGCTTTCGTCATCCTTTCCGTCCATTTTGCAAGATCCAAGATAGCTCTCACCTGACACAGTGCGATCACCACCCACTCCTGGAATTGGATCATCCTCAGATTCTTGATTGCCACTTTGAACTGCAAACTGACCTCTGGTCTCATCCGTGCTCACTGGCCTCCAACACTTGACAGTAGATCGATTCGTGCCACTCTGGACAGACTCTGGCTTCATCAGCTCGTCTTGACCACTGATTTTTCTGGGCATAATATGCTCGCCGCTGCAACTACTTTGGGATTCAGACTTACTATTAACCTGTCTCTGCGCATCACAATTTCTCACCGTCACAGATATAGAACCAATCATAACTTCATGACTAGATTGTTCTGTTTGGTTTATTTCCTCTTCCCGTACTCTGGTCAACACACATTCCCCACCATTTTCTACTTTATCTTTCCTAGTCCAAACTTTAATGCCAATGACTGAAGCAGCCCTAGTATCCCTGTGGGGAGTGCGCTTTTGCAAAGGTTCCAGGTTTTACTATATGAAGATTCTGACTAGGACGAAAGCCATTTCGCCCATGCTTTTGTGTTTTTGGCACCTGCCATCTAGCGATGACTAAATGCTGATGGCCTTTTCCATGACTTTTTCGAGATTCAGCATTCTGAGCACTACCTGAATCCAAATGTTCACAGCTGTATCCACCTTGGGTTTCAATATCTGCAGCTTCTGCATTGTTCAATAAGTGCACAGGTTTACGGAGGGAGAGAACATTGTCTGCAGGTGCTCCTAAAGCATGTGAATCGCCTTCACATAGGGAACTGGATGGTTCAGCAGAAGGCGGGCTCTCTAACATATCAGCAGTGCAATTTGACTCTGGCTTCTCCTCGTATGATTGTTCCTTTTTTTTCTGTTCTTTCTGTCGAAGCTTTTTTTGCCTTTTTCTTTCCAACAGCTCAGCTTGCCTATGTAAATGAAAGTTAAAGTTGAAACAGATTTTACGACTAAGAAGAGACGAGCTTCTTTGAGAAGCTTACCTTCTTTGAGAAGCTTCTTCCTCCTCCACAAGCAACTTCTGGCATCTTAAAGCTTCAGCATCTTTGTCAGCAAGCCATGCTTTAACCTGAGCACAAAAGAAACTTAAATTAATTGTGAAGTGAAAGAGAGATAATATAGACATTAGATGGAATAGGTGGTGGAAGGGAGTGAAAAGGTAATGCGGTAAGACGATCTGAAGACACAAACAGAGCTTGTCTATGCACATCGGTGGTAATTCCAGTGACTATATCTCTTACAAGTGAATGTATTATGTATCGACACAATGAAAGACCGCTATATTTCATCTGAAAGCGTTTAGTTTCAATTTGTTTGTTTTTCTTTTTTTCTTTTTTGATTTTTGGTCGTGGGGGTGGGGGGGAGGGGGAGGGGGAGGAGGAAGGGGATTGTGTGTGGTGGTGGGTGGTGGGTAAAGGGAGGTGGGTAACTGTAATGACCAAGTAACCGAAGAAGCAAACATTAATAGATGGGAAAGGTGAATACCAGTTTTTGTTCAATAAGGAAACTGGTGCAAGCAACTAAGTTCTTCATCTCAAGGCAAATTTTCCCAGCCTCCCCATCAAAGACATACTTTTGCATTGATTCTGCTGTGCCAGCACATAAGAATGTTTTCTCACTGGCATCGTCAAGTATACTAAATAGCTCCTGGGAGTTTATTGGAAGTCTGGAAAGTCTAGCTTGGATTACGTCCTACAAATAAAATTCCCTTAGAATATAGATAATTTAAAAGAAAAGGAAAAATTGTAACCGATGAAACAAAAACACACATGTTATAAAATTTCTTTTTGGTTTGTTGGTTGGGGGAAAAAACTTACCAAGAGTACAGAGCCAGCTTTCACATAAACTTGTGGAAGAGCACAAAATCCTGGTTTGCGGATAAATGATGTCAACGCCTTTATAATTGAAGAGCCAGGAACTTCCTAAAAATAAGGTCAAGTCAAAGCAATAATTAAAATAATGAAAACTCGGGTTAAAACGGGAGGAATGAGCCAAGGGTTATTTCACTGTTCAAGTGACAACCCCTTCCTAGCATTGACTCATCCTCCCCCATCCCGTAAATGCAGTAGTTCTTAATGGCACCAAAAGGAAAAGGGTAGGAATAATTATCCTCAAGAAATAGTAAAGAATAAATGACTATGAGTTTGGGTGTTTTCATTTGACTCAAACAGACTGATACTCTGCACCCCTTAAAAGGTGAGATGCTAGGGACCATCTTCTTCCACAAACCAACTACTAGAATTAAATTTCATCTTATAATTGAATAGCAACTTCATAATAAAAACATACTCAGTAATAACTAATGGGCTGTTTGTTTACTTCTGAATGAGAATAAGCCATTCAGACCATATGTTTTGCAATTTTTAAATTCTGAATGCGTCTGAATGTGTCTGAACGATTCTTCCAGAAAATTGTGGCTGAATGAGTAAGGAGTAGTGTTGAATGATAGTTTTACTTACATACCCTCATTGACAATTGAAAATTACATTTAATATCTATCTTGTTTTACTATTGTAAACAAATATTGTCATATCCAAATTGTTTTTTATTTTTTTTATCAAAAAATTGATTAAATAACCAATTTAATGAATGTTGTTGTAGTCTTTTGTTTTGATTTTATGGATATAATGTTATTAATTTTTTAGGGTTTTATTCCTAAAATTATATTATTAATAGTATACTACATCAAATATTGTTCAAAAGTTTATATTTAATTTTTCTAAGATAATATTGTTTATTTGTAGTAATTACATAATAAATTTATTTATAATAGTCCAGAAGGTTAAAATAAGAAATTAAACGTATTCAGATGTTTTAAACAGACAATTATTAAACACATCATTTCATTCGTATTCAAAACATCTAATCCATTAAGCACATTCAAATTCTCTTATATATTCAGAACTTTTTATTCAACCAACCCCTAAAATAATGAAATGTCACTGATTAAAACTGAGAGAAAAATTTCTTTTCTTGACCTCTTGGTTGTATTCAATTGAGTGAGATAGAAAGAGAATTTGCATAAAGTAAAGCTTCAGAAGGAGCCTTTAGTATAATAAAAGTAGCATCTCCCTCAACATACCAACTATTAGAGTTAGATATCATCCCATGTTATTTCAAGGTCTAAATCAGGATTTAGGAGTCCAGCCTGTTACCAGACAGAGACTAAAATATTGAAATTTAGAAAGCGGGTAAAAGAAGGCAGCTCAACTTGGTAGCCCATGACAATGTTGCTACAAATTCAAATAGTACAGAGACCGACCTTTATGATTTATAGGATATATATTAGATATATAATATAAATATAAATAAATATATATATATACGTACATAGACACACGTACATACATATGAAAGAGAGAGAGAGAGAAAAGAAGGGGTGCACCAACTAAGAAGAAGCGAATACATATATGAGTATGACGACACAACATTTAAAATAAAAGGACGGATCAATGAGAATATGTTTCTAATTAATTATTAAAATTTACATATCATATATCAGCTTTACAGTACTTTGTAGTAACAAATTAACATTTTTATGGATAAACTAGGAGTAACATAGAAACAAGAGTTAAATGCCCTTTGCATCCCCAAGTGTACCCAATTTTGCAAATTACATCTTATACTTCAAAACGTGACACTTTACATCCCGTACATTTTAACGAACCAACACACAACACCCTCTAGCCCAAAATCCTTCGTTAAAAGTGACGGGGAAGTGTCGGATTTTGCATTTTTAGCGACGGATTTTGGGTTAAAGGGTGTTATGTGCCGATTTCGCTAAATATGCGGGATGCAAAGTGTCACATTTTGAAGTATAGAATGCAATGTAAAAAATGGAGTAAACTTGGGATGCAAAGTGCATTTAACTCTAAAAACAATGATAAAGACACCAACAAAATGTATCATCCTAAACTAGGAGAATCATAAATCCAAAATTAAAGATAAAAAGATGATGAAAAATCAATTTTTTTAAAGTTCAAACTATAATACACGTACTAATTTTTAAAATCTAAGTTCCCACATAAAACCATTCATAGAAATTATCAATTTAAACCACCCATCTGCCCCCAATACTTCACCCTGTTTGAAGCATTTCTGCTTCTAAGATGCCAGATATAAGGTCCTCTGAACTATGCGGAAAAAAATTGGAGAACAAACCTAGGTCGCAAAAATTGTCAAGAGATTAACTTAAGACATGAGTACTCAGATCAAAACACAAATAGATACAAGCAGCACAATACCTCCAGAATCACATCGTTAAATGATACAATTTCCTTAGCCTCATCCATAGATATCTGCACAAGACAAAAATTAATTAGAGCATTGCAACTCAATAAAGGCCCTAACTCAAATGACTATGCGAACTATTACCTTATCCCAAAATGCTCCCAATAAATCCCTGCTTTTGTGAGACTCCTGCAATGCGTAAATGCTTATTCATTTAATATCAGACGCTAATACATTTACAATAATAAGAAAGAAAACCTATTCCAAGGGAAATTTAAGAAAGAA
The DNA here is from genome assembly GCA_020205555.1 of Panax stipuleanatus. Taxonomy (NCBI): domain Eukaryota; kingdom Viridiplantae; phylum Streptophyta; class Magnoliopsida; order Apiales; family Araliaceae; genus Panax; species Panax stipuleanatus. The sequence goes on along the minus strand of CM035118.1, from coordinate 135,501,140 downwards.
AACCTATTCAAGGGAAATTTTTCGCAATTACGTTCCATAAAAACATTTTAAACTTTTTCCTTCGGTAAGGAGAAACTTCTAAATCTCAAATGGTCATCAAACATTACTAAGATACATATATAGTAACAAGTGCACATATAATCACAAAATTTAAGTCATGGAAACATAAGGAAAACCTTGTCAACATTTAAAGACCGCCGGTGCACACGTATATGTCTCCGGTAGTTGATCGGTGAACAAAACTCTCGGGAACACTTGTCACACTTCTGCATCTTAACCTTCAAAGGAGTTAGCAAGGGCCAACCAGGAAGATCTGAAAGGGAAAAGAAACAATTATTCAAAGTTTAGGATCAACATTCTCAATGCTTGATTTTGGTCAAAGTATTGCTATCGACAGCCGTAGATATTAAGGCACATTTGTCATTTTCCACAGCTAGAAATACTATAAATATGATATATCTTAACCGGATTATATATATGTGGGAATGATTAGCAATTAGTTGCTATGAATAAAATGGACAAACACCATCTCTATCGTCCAATATAGGAATAAACGGCCGAGATTAGAATTGAAATTATGACATTCGCTACTAATAGCAGCAGACGACAGGTACATCCACTACTATTAGTAGCAGATAGTAAGCGAAATTAATTACAAATTACCACCATCCACTACTAATAGTAGCAGATGTACCCATTGTCCACTACTATTACATCTGCTACTATTAGTAGCGGATGACGTTTTTGCAATTTTAATCCGGGCCGTTTAATCTTGTATTGGACGCTCATGATAGTATTTGCCCTATTATGTTCTATAGCAAGTACTTGTTATGGATCATTCCCCATATACATATATATATATGGGGAATGCTCACGAACACAATATTCCAGTAACCAACTCCTCAACCGTTAATAATGATAATAAAATGACCAAAACATCCTCTTTTACTCTCATCCCTACCACTACAAGGAGTAGCAGCAGGTTGGTTAATTAATATTTAATATTGATATAGATCTTATCACTTAAAAAAATATATAACCCAAAAAAGGAAAAAGTCTACTACTCCATACAAATAAATATGAAAAGGAGTCAATCTCAAAGGTTCAATGAATACTTGTTTTCCATTATTGCAGGACAAAGGCTCCGAAAGATTGTAGTGGCGAGAGCTGGTTGGACATAGATCCATCAAACCTCTGAGACAACTGGTGTTGGTAACTTCTCTACCAGCAATTTCCGCTGAGATCTTCCCATTCTTTTGCTCTTTGACCCATTTTCTTTCAAATCTTTCTTTGTCATGCAAATAAATCGATTACCCATTTGAAATCAAAGAAATTTGAAGGGAAAAAAAACCACAAATTATTTGATGGGTTTTGTCAATAATCTCAAGTTGGCTTTATTTTGTGCCAATTAATGGAAAATTGATTAGAGAGAAAGTAGGTGAAGAAAACAGGGGAAGTAATAGTTGTAGAGTGGACTTTGATTTTGAAATGATCTGGAATTTTGACCAACCTGAAGTATTAAGTATTAATTAACCAACCAACAGCTACTTCTTGTAGCGGCAGGGATGATAGTAAAAGAGGGTGTTTTGGTCATTTCTTCTGCCGCCGGAAAGCGTATGTCTTCCGCTACTCCTTCTAGCGACAGGGAATAAATCGAGCCTAATCTTAGCCCTTTATTTTCATGATCAACGGCTGGACAATTGGTTGTTGGAATAGTGTCCGTGACAACCGATTGCCACAAATGGGGATCCTATATATATATATATATATATATATATATATATATATCCTAAGTAATATAATTAGATTATAACAACCAGATTATCTATGGAGAAAAGTGGTTTTGTTAATTTGCTCAAGGGTAGCCCTGCAAGTTCCAAAAAATTCATTAAACGATTTCATGATTTATAATCACATAACTAACAAGCAACTTGTGAATTGTGACTATAATTTATGCATTTAAGCTCTAACATAAGTTACTATACCAACTTATTGCAAACTATAAATTATTATTTGGTAAAGGATAACACGCAAATAGATCCGGCTATGATATTGAACTTACTTTTTCAAGGCTCATTATTGGCCTTGCCAGCCTTTTGAGTAACTACTTCAGAGGCATGCTTCTTCATCAAAAGGGGTCCACAAACAGATTCCTTAATTCCATCTACCTTATGCATATAAATTGAGACGTTGCTATGATCTAGAGCATACCATCTACCTTTAACGATATTGTTTTTTAAAACATTAGAAAATTGCTAAGTACCTTGCTGGTCTAAGGCATGACATAGCTGGATCCATTGCACTGGGCTATCATCTGTCCTTGAGAAAGAAAGATAAGGCTCTTTACCGATCGCCTGTCTGATGAAATTGTCCAGGGAATCATTTCCCTCTTCTGGTTTCATTGCATTTGGAGAACTACTGGCCCTAAATTTTGCAGTTGGCATCTATGCACCAAATACCACTTGCACGTAAAATGGCACTGTAACAATTTAACGAAAGTAATTTAAACTAACTCCCAGAATAGTCCATCCGGTTTCACAACTTGATAAACAATTATTCCATAAACAACTCAAAAAAGGTAGGATAAATATTTATTGTTGTGTAACGAGTATTCTCCCAATCTTAACTCAAAAGAATCACAATATTGATTAGGTCAATGTTAAGGGAAAAAAATTACGATTTTACTTTTCCCAAGCTCATTTATGTCATTTGGTGTAACGCACAATACATCACTCTCAGTCAGAAAGTAAGAAGCGCATAGCGGGATAAGTGGGTGGTAATTGATATCTAGAAGATGATAAAACACACAATAAAATATTAAATCATGACAATATGCATCAGCAGTTAATGGTCATAATGAATATCATAATTGCATTATATAATGATACATGAAACTGGCACGAAAAGCATTTGAGGCAAGTCATATGATTCTTCCCTTTTTTCCCTCGATAAGTGCAAGTCATATACTTCTTAAACGTGATGGTATTGATGTCGGTTCTTTAAGAAATGGCAACGAGATATCACATTATATAGTGTAAGTTTTGTAATTTATATATAAATATACATACACATACATATAATGTAAGGTCTCTAATGACTCATTGTTTACTGTTTTCAAAAGGTTCACTGTCAATTTAAACATTGGACGCACAATATCAAAGGACTGTTTGCGTGTCCATGGAAAATGATCTCACCCACAAAATCCCAAAAGAAAAACAATCAGTTAGAACAATAAAGTATACATTGTAATCCTCGACAAATCCTCTCTTTTTTTCCTTTTTCTTTTTCTTTTTTTTTTGTGTGTGTGTGGGGGGGGGGGGACTTTAAACAGATAATTTTGTAATCCATGACTTAATAGCAACAGAGCCACTTCCAAAATAGGTTTACTCAATCCATGAGTATATAGCCATTTCTAAAACATGTTTACTCAATCCGAGACTATATAGCAACAAGCGCACTTCCAAAATAGGTTCACTCAATATCGACAATCAATCCATATATTAAAAACTTCATCCCACACAGATCAAAATCTTCATTAAGATGTGAACATTTAAATCTCTTGAAATGGAATGTCTCTTTTTAGAATGGCCCTCTATTCGGTGACAACTTGTCGCATGTAATTTTGGCTGATTGGAACGCCTTTTTATCTCGCTTCCCATTAATGTTACAGATGCCATCAGGCAGAATCTTGTGTAAAACGCTGCTTACTAAACTAATATTCCACAATGCAAAAAACCTATAACAATCCAAAGCTTGTTCTAATATACAGATTCAATAGGTCTGCACCAAGTCACTAACAAAGGAGAACATTCCATAAGCAAAACACCAAAAGAGTGTTCACTTCTTGGTTAACACAATTAGCAAATGTCTTGCTCAATTAGCAAGTAAAAGTTGAAACCAACCACTTAGCATATCTGCCTGTCCATGATGGGGGTGCAGATACAAGCCTGGAACACATAATATATTTCCATTCTATTTTAATATAATCAACCGTGAAAGCACAGGACAGCAAGACAAACTATCTAAAATTCTCAAATCATCAATAACAAAACTCCAAACTACTAACTTAATATAAATTAGATCCAATTAATGTATGCAATGCCCCCGCCCCCCTTCTATAACACTCAGAAACAAAGTAACCACAAGCATTGATCATTTTCATTTTAGGATCATGCATCACAAGCCTAATCGGCCCCACATTGAACTAAAGATAACAAAGCATTATTATATAATTAGCACACCAAACACCAAATTGAATTTTAAAGAATAAGTTCCAATAATTTTTGGAGGGCAGCCAATGATAATTGATACATAAGCAGAATAATGCAGATCGCTAATTAAGATTTAAATTTTGAGATCAACATAAAACTGAGAGAATGGGAAACAAAACAAAACAATAAATGAAAAAGATAAAGATTGTGTAGGCTTGAGGTCACGTGATCCCTAATCGGCTACTAGTATAGAGTAAGAGAGAGTCTACGTACACTGTATGGGCCTTGAGAGATCGCCGACGATCGGAGGGATTCGAAGTTGCCGGTTAGTCGGCTAAAGGAAAATTACATATAGATACATATGTATTTATATGTCCTGTACATATATATATATATATATATATATAAATGTTTGTATATATATATAGCACGTAATACACGAGAAGCAGTCGGTGAATTTTTTTTAGTGAGAGAAAGAAAGACAGAAGAAGAGAGTGAGTAAACATAGAGAATTGATATTTTCACACTGAAAATATTAATTTCATAAGATTCTTTCCTACATAAGAATGGATTTCATTTACTTATATTTTTAATTGTGAAAATATGAATTCCTAAATATATAAAGGCATGTAGGAAAGGAAACTCAAATTAAATATTTAATAATTTGTACACCATTTGTCATATATTATAAAAAAATTCAATCCAAGTATAATTGCGACGTATGTACATATGAGATAGTTAGAAATTAAGAATAATTTTATTTTAATTTATTATATTTATCACGTACACTTTCACGTTGATCACAATCTAACTTCGTCAAATATTTATCCACGTGTATATATTTTCCTTTATATGCCTTTTAAATACCCCATCCGTCCCTTAATATAAATCTTTTTAGAAGATTATTTTTGTCTCTTAATATAAGTCGTTTGAGAATTTTAAATAAGTATTAATTGCTTAATTTTTAATATTACCCCAAGTATTAAATATAGTTTTGGTTGTCTTACTATTTTCTAACTAATAAAATAACACCATCTTTTTTTAATATAAAGACAATATAAATAATTAATATTATATAATTATTTATTTAATACTTGTGTACAATTCTAAACCGATTTGTATTAAGGGGGGAGAGTATTTAAATTTGATGCAATAGTACGAGTTTTGGTCCTTTTCAATTTGCTATACGACAACACAATATAGCAGGACACAAACACGTGAAACGATTGAAATCAAATTAGAAATAATATAACTCATTTTAACGTAATTAGTAGCATAGCAGCCCTTTGCAAAGCTCGGGTTGTCCGTACGTTACATGTTTATTCAATTTTTTGTTATTCTGTTAAATGTATTTTTAATTTAATAATAATTTGTGTTTAATATTGTAACCATATTTTATGTAAAAAAATGTATTTGATATTAAATTCTTTGGTGTATATGTTCACAAAATTCACATAAAGAGATCAACATTATTGAGTGTGTCTGAGACTTGTAATGTAAATAATGATAAACACAACTGAGTTAAGTATTAAATTAATTTGTATAAAAAATCACAATAGCTCATGACTAAATGTGAAATTTGAAATACAAATAAACATAGATGTCTTACTAATGCAATTTTTTTGGCACCCCCCTTCATTGGTAATTAAAATTTTAAATAATTAAAAATAACATTAAACACTACCGAATCAATCCGGCTAGATAAGAGTTAACTCGGTTGGTTCTTCCAATTAATTGAAAATTAAACTCAAGTCGGCGTTTTAAATTTATATCGAATTATAATTACAAAATATATTAATACATGATATTGGTAAAATTTATAGAAGGGGTCTAGTTATTACATATCTCTCTAATATTTATCCACGTAAGTAAGTATTACAAAACCTTATCGTATAATGATGAGTATGTTATATTACCAGTTATACTCAGGCTAGTTTGAATTCGTGTATGAAATTTCAACATAACCTGCTTACAAAGCACTAGGATGATTCTTTGCTTGAAAAGGTAATCTATATTTTCTTTTGATCAAAGGTTGTGATAATAAAAAGAATAATTGTGTAATCTCTGTATCTTTGCATTAATTTGTTTCTGAGATTGTATCTCCACACAGTGAAAGTAATCACAAAGAAGCTGCCCTTCTTGTTGATAGTGATGCTAAAGTTTTAACATTGACACTTCTGAAAAAGGAGAGCCTGTAGACTTGAATCTAAAATTGATGTTTTATAACTTTGAGATTAATTAAAGTTTGATTAGTTTATATTTTTTTAATCATTAACATTAACATTCAGATTCAGATGATATAATTTAAACTCATAAATAAAAAAATATATAATTAAAATTTTATCCACTTCTTCTTTTTTTTTTAAATTCACAAATATGACGAGAAAAATATAATTCATTCACATTTCTTGCCATCTTTTCTCCTTCTATCTTTTCTGTTCTCATCCCATCCTTTCAAACTCATAAACACAGTCTACCGCCTAAGCCATAAAACATCACTACTCCGTATCAACAATATATATATATATATATATATATATATATATATATTGTTGTAATATAATTATTTGGGTCTAGCCAAAGCGTAGCTCAATTTATTTAATGAATCGGATTTGGTGTTGGCCCATATACATTTATTTGAACATCTTGCTCAAATGGTGGGAGAGTCCTTATTAAAGTAAGATTGTATTTCTTTATTTGATAGGATAAGGATATCTAATTTGAGAATAAATCGACCAGCCATTAATTGCACTTATAGGGTGATTCTAAAAAGGATTCCTACTCTTAATTGAATTTGGGTAAGTTTGATTTCACAACAATACAATCAATTATTCCAGCAACTATAAGTGTTGTTTTGGCGTTAACATTGGTGCCGCATGTGGGAAAGCAAAATTATGTTCGAAAAATCACCAACACAATTAATCTATCTATGTGTCGGCTTACTAAGATAAGAAGGCAGATCCTACACCTAAAAGATAAGTGGTTCTCTTTTGTTAAATTATGACAACATGGTTAACACTACTACTTCACCTGTAATATAAGTTTCGTACAGACAATCACTTTCTGACTCGGGGGATTTCTTATTTGCAACATCATGTCATTGTTATATACGACAAAATTCACGTAATCTATGCTTATAAAAGTCCACTGTTGCATCACTTACATACTTGATTTCCTTTTATTCAAAGTAATAATTATACTCACCGCGAGTTTGGCTAAAATAAAACCTACATAAAAGACAAGCTGCATTCTTTATTAAGTCAATAATATACACAGCATAACCATGAGATTATTATATAGTAATGCAAACGTGATTGTAACAAAGTATTGATACTACTTTACAAGTTATACTTCTTATATTGTGTATGTAGTAGTAGTATACATGTGATATGTAAGACCCCGAATTTTATGAAATAAAAGTATTCAATTTTTATATAATTCAGTAATTGATTAAATTGATAAAATGTTATAGTTATGGTGATTTGTGAAAATTTTACAAAGTAAACAAGTGGTCATAAAATATTCGTTGCGTCGAAAAATATTCGTTTGGTCGGGGAGTATTCTTTTGTCGGAGAATATTCGTACGATGGCGCAGTCATTGGTGGACCCTACAACGGAATAACTGTCGGATATAGAAAGCGACAGAACTAACTTTTTTATAAATAACGGCAGAACTTTTACCGTAAACTGTTAAAATACCGGTGATAAAAAAATAGTAATACACGTTGTTGCACAGTGGCACACGGTATTGCACTGTATTTCTAATTATTGATGCTTACGTAAGAAGTCACTCAGTATTTCATTCAATAATTGTTACAGTAATTACTGTTCAATATTTTATATTATTGATTCAATAATTATCACAGTGTTTTATATTATTAAATTAATAATTGTCACTCATATTATTTAAATGATATTATTAGATAGCATTATTGGTAATGTCTAGAAAGTTCTGTAGGGGTTAGGTTATTTAATTGCGCGCCAGTAAGGAGAAATCCTTATCGAAAATTCCCATATTTCCTGTGAACGATCTGGTTGTCAATATTGTGAATTATAATAATAATTGATGAATGGTTGATAAAAATATTTTTATTATGTTGGGAATATTAATGTTAGTGGAAATCGACATTTATTTCGATAATATTTGTTTTCCGGATGTTAAATTGACCAAACGGAGAATTAATCGGATAAATAAGCAATTATTGGGTGGTTAACATGTGGGACCCACTTATGGGTGGATGATGAATGTGAGTGGTTGCAATTAATGCTAATTGTTGAATTGGTGGGAAAATTGGTTAAATTGGTTGCCGAGCTTGATGATAGCTTCCTCCGAATTGCCTATAAATAGGAATGATTCCTCAGCAGATGAGGTACACCATTTTAGTAACAGAAATTCTACCTCTATAATATTGCGAGTATTTCTTTTGAGTATAAGGATACTTTGAGTGTAGTTTATAGTTCAAGATTTTCTCAGACTAATATCCGGTATACTAGTCAAATCTAATTTTCTACTAAGGTAAAGGATATTTTTTTTAGTAACGGATGTTATCTCCTTTCAATACTCATAAGGGTTGTCTTTTTATTCCTTATTAATCTGTGGGAATAACTTGCCTTCGCGGGCATGCATGGTAATTAACCCTTCGTATTCATTCTTTATTAATCTGTGGGAATAACCTGTCTACGCGGACTATCGCATGCCTGGTGAATAACACTTTGTATTCATTCTTTATTAAATTGTGGAAATGATCTGTCTACGCGGACTACCGCATGACGGGTGAAAATTCATTTGCAGTTTCGTATATTATTTCATTTCAGATTCCTAACTCTAAACTTACTATGGTAAGTATTGCTTCTATAATTCCTAAAATGATTAAAAATTCCTTATGATTTGCGCTTCATTTAATATTATTTCACTGAAATATTGGTCTGATCTTTCTTATGAAATTTTTATCTTTTCATATCAGGGTACTATTCATTCGAGTATTATTCACAAGTTACTATTCATGAGTTACTATTCGCGGGTTAGTATTCACGAAAAAAAATTATTTTTTTTCTTGTCCAAATTATCTTTGATTGGATCCATGTTTTTATCTTCATGCCGATAATCTAGATATTCTTGAATTCTGGATAAATGAAATTATAATTCTCTAATATTTGTCCTTGATCTCACTGAATTTTTTCTTATCTTTAATTGGATCCATGTTTTTATCTTCATGTCGATAATTTAGATATTCTTGAACTCTGGATAAATTGAATTATCAATCTCTAATACTTATCCTTGATCATATTTTATAATCATGGTGATGAAAGTTCTCTTTGACTTGAGTGTAAAGATGGGTAGATTATTGGTATGGTCATGACTATGGGTTCTTTTCGGCCAGGGGTGCAAATATGAATTGTTGATTGGTATAATCATGACCATTAATTTTACAATTGAATATCTTTAGCTTAAGTGCAAAGGTGAATTGATCAATATGGTTATAAGTATTGCTTCTATAAATTCTGAATTGATTAGAAATTTCTTTAAGATTTGTATTTCATCTAATATCATTTCACTTGAATTGTTAATTACCTAAAATCTTCTTATTAAATTTTAATCGTTATCTTTGAAATATGAAACTTGAATATTTTTGGCCCGTAGTGCAAAAATGAACATGTATTTGGCATAATCATGACCATTGATGTTACAAATGAATATATTTGGCCTGAGTGCAAAGATGAATTTATTAACATGATTATGAACAGGAACTGTGATTTGGTATAACCATGATCTTTGATATTTCAGGTAAAGACAGGTGATAAAAATTATCTTCGTCCTGGGTGCGAAGAGTAATTTATCAACATAATTATGAACATGAACTATTTACATGATTGTGGAGAGGAACTGTTAATTGATGTTATAGGGATGAAATATTGTTGGTGGACTTTTAACTATTTACATGACCATTGATGTTACAAATGAATATATTTGGCCTGAGTGCAAAGATGAATTTATTAACATGATTATGAACAGGAACTGTGATTTGGTATAACCATGATCTTTGATATTTCAGGTAAAGACAGGTGATAAAAATTATCTTCGTCCTGGGTGCGAAGAGTAATTTATCAACATAATTATGAACATGAACTATTTACATGATTGTGGAGAGGAACTGTTAATTGATGTTATAGGGATGAAATATTGTTGGTGGACTTTTAACATGGAGAAGATAGTAAACATTATGTTCTACTTGACTCTTCTAATGAATTGCTTGTTCCGCTGCAGTTGTTGATCTAAAATTTGTTGTCTATTGTATTCTATCAAATTTTTTCTTGTTGAGGACTAAGGTTCTAAAGATCTGATTCATTACTGATGTAGGCTATTAATAATTTAATTATCGTTAGTCATAATATTCTTTACTGGGCTATTTGTGCTCACCTTTTTGCTTCACAATTACTTTCAGATAATAAGAGTGTAGATGAGTCGAGCGGGGATAACAAGGGAATAAAGTGATAGTCGGTGACCGTTGAAGTTTCTCAATACATTATAACACAGAATGACAATATATAATGGTATTGAGAACTTTAAATGCGTGTGTCGTATTTTATACGTCATTTAACAGTTGATTTTGGTGACCCAAATATGGTGAGGTGAACCCGACTTTGAAAGGGTGTGTTGCCACTATCATACAAGATGTCTAACCACATACGACTTCATAGTATCATAAGACATGGTTGTGCGCATCCACTTGCCGATTATATCTATGAGCACTACCTATATAATCTTGGAATATGGTTGAAATATAATCCTCAGTTTGAGACAATGAAGAAAATTATATGGAAGAGAATACCCACCATTGGAATGAACAGGATAGTAATCTTCTCGTTCTTCTTTGGGGTCTATTGGGTCAACCAAGGTTAATTCTCAAGTCCTATGATATCTATTATAACTTAGAAGCATGTCCCCCCATGTACGAAGGTTTTCTTGAGCATTTTCTAAATATTTTAATTCCTAAAACAGTTATTGACTGTACCTTTATGTAACGTATCATTGATAAGGAGTATGAGTATTGTTATTTGTATTGAAACTCACAGTTTATGTGTGGTCGTATTGTGCACGACAAAGTAATAGTTGGAATATGAAGATTTATATTTGGATTTTTTAGTTTGTATTTGGCGACTCAGAATGGGTTGTGTGGACCTATTTTTGGGACGTCACATGATACATATATAATCAAAGCATTATTCAGTTTGATTATTGGTCTAATGCAGGATGCGTCTGTAAATGAGGTTGAGAGGATTGATTTATCTAGTCAACGGTTGCGGTTTCTTCCCGAGGGGTTTGGAAATATTCGAATATCGGTTGTTCTTAATCTCTCCTCCAATTATTTTGAAGACCATGTGTAAGACCCCAACTTTTTATGAATAAAATTTAATTTCCTCTATATATTATTTTAAAATAATAAGGTGTTGATTTGATAAATGTGATAAGTTATGGGTGAAATGTGCAAATATTTTAAAATAAGCAAGTGGTTATAAAATATTCATTTGGTCGAAGAATATTCTTTTTGTCGGATAATATTAGTACGACGGCGCAGTCATTGGTGGACCCCACAACAGAATGAATGTCGGATATAGAAAGCGACAGAAATAACTCTTTTATAAAATAACGGTAAAACTGTTACCGTTAAACTGTTGAAATATCCGGTGATAAAAATATAGTAATACGTGTTGTTACACAGTATCACACGGTATTGCACAATATTTTAAATTATTGATTCTTACGTAAGAAGTTACTTACTCAATAATTGTTACAGTAATTACTGTTTAATATTTTATATTATTGACTCAATAATTGCTACATTGATAATTACATAATATTTTATTGATTAAATAGTCGCTACGTTGATATTTTGTATTCAATAATTGTCACTGCACAGTATTTCACATTATCAAATCAATAATTTATATTATTAAATAATATTATTAGATAGCATTATTGGCAATGTCTAAGAAAGTTCTGTCTAGGAAAGGAGTTAGTTAATTGCGTGCCAGTAAAGAGAAATCCTTATCGGAAGGCCCCCTCTTTTCTGGGAACGACCTGGTTGTCAATATTGTAGTTCTGTAATATTATTTGTGAAGAATTAATTATTGATATACATGATAAGAAAATATTTATTTCAATTTTGATATAAAAGGTAAGAATTTTTAGCATGTGACATTTGTTGAAAGTTGGCATTTTATCTTCTCCGATAAAATAATTCATTCAATTATATTATTATAATATTACATTATAAAATTATAATGTGATAATATAATAATTTTATGTTATTGGTAAGAATATGGATGAAGGCTTGAAATTTTCAAAAGTTGTATAGTGAAGCATGTTTTTCAAAAGTAGAATGCTGCTGAGTCATCCGTATGTAAATTTGAGTCATTTTTTTGTTCGGAATTTGGAAAAACTTTTTTTACAAAGTTGTAGAGAATTAAATTTCATATGAAATGGACATAAAGTTCGTATTTTTCTTGTAAGACCCCAACTTTTATGAATACAAAATTTAATTTCTCTATATATTATTTTGAAATAGTAAGGTGTTGATTTGATGAATGTGGTAAGTTATGGAGTGATTTATACAAATTTTTCAAAGTTAGCAAGTGATAATAAAATATTCATGTTGTCGGGGAATATTCGTTTGGTCGTGAAATATTCTGGTTGTCAGGGAATATTCGTACAACGGCGCAGCCATTTGTGGACCCCACAAGGGAATAACTGTCGGATGAAGAAAACAACAAGAATGAGTTTTCTAAAAATAACGGCGGGGTTGTTACCGTTAAAACTATTGAAATACCCGGTGGTTAAAATACAGTAATACGCGGTGTTGCACAGTAGCACACAGGGATTGCACAGTAATTTTAATTATTGATTCTTACGTAAGAAGTCACTACTCAATAATTGTTACAGTAATTACTGTTCAATATTTTATATTATTGATTCAATAATTGCTACATTGATAATTGCATAATATTTTATTGATTCAATAATTGTCATTGTACAGTATTTTAAATTATCAAATCAATAACTCATATTATTTGAATAATATTATTAGATAGCATTATTGACAATATCTAAGGAAGTTCTGTCTAGGAGGAGTTATTTAATTGCGCGCCAGTAATGAGAAATCCTTATCGAAAGGCCCCCTCTTTTCTAAGAACGACCTGGTTGTCAATTTTGTAGTTCTGTAATATTATTTGTGAATAATTAATTATTAATTTATATGATAACAAAATAATTATTTTTTGTGGATATAAAAGAAGGAATTAGGGTTGAGGTGTTTTTATTAGTATTGGATATTAATATTGTGAATTATAATGTTAATGATGAAAAAAAATATATTTTGTGAAGCCAAGTGAATTGAGATAAATAGATGGGGGTTTATTGAAGTATTTGTTATAAATTTGGCTTATTATATGTACCCCCACATACTCATTTTTTAAATAATCGATATAAAATTAATCAGTATATATATAAATATATATATATATATATATACATATTATATATGTGTGTGAAAGTGATATGTGGGGTGGGGCCCACATGTGGAATGAAAAATAAAAATGGGGTGGGGGGGGAGGGAGTATTATATATATATATATATATTATTTTATTTAAAATTTTTATTTTATTATAATATTTTATTGCACAGTAATGAATAGTAAAAACCTGAAAAATTAGTTTTCTCCGTTGGTGCGCGCCCGTGATTTCGTTCGAAATTTTTCACTGTGCAGTCCGTGATTTTTATTCAAATAGTACCCTTCTATTCTCCTATAAATAGGATGCTTAATTTAGAATTGAAAATCACACCAGAATCAGAAGTTTTCTCTCTCTATAATATCGAGCGTATTTTTGTGAGTATTTAGATACTTTGAGTGTTGCTATTCAGTACAAGCTTTCTTTAGCATTATACCTGAAATTTCAGTCAGAAGTACTGTTCTTTTGAGGTAAAGGATATTATTTTATTGCAATACTCGTAAGAAATATTATTTTCTTTTATATTCCATATTATGAAAGCGATAATATTTCATTTCATATACTAAAATTAAAACTTACTACGGTAAGTATTGCTTCTATAATTCCTGAAATGATCAGAAATTCTTCGAATTTTGCGTTTCATCTAGTATCATTTCATTGGAATGTTGGTATGAATTTTATTATGAAATTTTTATCTTTTCAAGTCGGGGTTATCACGTATACGCCACTATTCATATATACGACACTATTCACAGAAAAATTAATTTTTTTTATTTGTTCAAGTTGTCTATTATGGTTCCTATCTTTGATTGGATCCATGTTTTGAACTTCATTCTTGAATTTTGCTCCACAATTGATTAATATGGAGTATTCTTGAACTTGGATAAACTAAATTACGAATTCCTAATATTTGTCCTTTATCTCATTGGATTCGTTATTTATATTATTTTTTATCATCCTCAGTCCTAAATGATGATATAAATGAATATCTTTGGCCTGTAGAACAAAGATGAATGATTACCTGATGAATATCTTTGGCCCGTAGTGCAAAGATGGACAGGTGTTTAGATGAACATGAACAACTGGTGATACAAATGAATATCTTTGGCCTGTTGTGCAAAGATGAATATTTGATTTGATATGTATATTGATTGATATTACAGGGATAAAATATTGATGGACTCTTAAATCATATAAGATAGTAGACTTCATTCTCTACTTAACTCTTCTAATGAATTGTTATTTCTGCTGCAGTTGTTGATCTAAAACTTATTGTCCATTATATTTTATCTGATTTGTTGAAGACTAACGATAAATTATTTTTTATTATCTTAGTCATAATATTCTTTACTGGGCTAGTTGAGCTCACCCTTTTCATATATTGTCCTCTTCAAGGAATGAGAATGTTACGAGAACTAGTCGGGGATCAGTGTGATGGTCAGAATAGAGCAGTAGTAGTCCTCACTATTTTTGTAGTATAGTGTGATAATAATTGTAATTAGTGAGAACTGAATTTGAGTGTTAATATTTTATTTGTATTGACACTCACAATTGTGTGGTCGTATTTTGCACGACTGTTTGATATAAAAGATTTGTATTTGGAGTTCTGTATCATGTATTTGGCGACTCAGAATGGGTTGGTATTGAACTTATTTTGGGGGCGTCACATTTCTGATAAAAGGGCTATTTATTATGAACTATTAAAATTTTAGAAATAAATGTTTTAATATATATATATATATATATATATATATATATAAACATGTGGGTGGCTTAATATATTTCTTTGTTGGTGTGCTAGAAAGATTTTCAAAAGTGGAGGCTTGAAAAAAATGCATCCGTGATTTCAAAAGTCAGTTTTGGTGTTCTGGCATTTTTCTATAAATAAGGTGCTTAGTTAGAAATGAAAATCACACCAAAATCAGAAAATTTTCTCTCTATAATATCCAGCGTATTTTTTGTGAGTATTTAGATACTTTGAGTGTGGATTACGGTGTAAAAAATTTTCTCAGCATTATATCCGATATTCTAGTCAAAACTACTCTCTTGTTAAGGTAAAAGATGTTGTTTTTCTCATAAATGATGTTATTTTCTTTCAATATTCATAATGAATATTATTTTCTTTCATATTCCATATTATGGAAGTAATAATATTTTATTTCATATTCCTAAATCTGAACTTACTACGATAAATATTGCTTCTATAATTCCTGAAATGATCAGAAATTTCTTGAGTTTTGCGCTTCATCTAATATCATTTCACCGGAATAATTTTTTGAATTTTTTATGAAAATTTTTAACTTTTCATGACGAGTTACTAGTCACGGTAATTTTTTTAAAAAAAATCTTTGATTGGATCCATTTTTTGATCTTCATTCTTGAATTTTGCTCCACAATTGATTATTACGGAGTATTATTGAACTTGGATAAATTAAATTACGAATTCTTAATTTTTGTCAGTTATCTCACTGGATTCGTTATTTATATTATTTTTTATCATCCTTAGTCCTAAATGGTGATATAATTGAATATCTTTGGCCTGTAGTGCAAAGATGAATGATTACTTGATGAATATCTTTGGCCTGTAGTGCAAAGATGAATGATTATCTGATGAATATCTTTGGCCTGTAGTGCAAAAATGGACAGGTGTTGAGATGAACATGACCAACTGGTGATACAAATGATTATCTTTGGCCCGTAGTGCAAAGATGAATATTTGGTTCGAGATGTATATTAATTGATGTTACAGGGATAAAATATTGATGATGGACTTTTAAATCATAGAAGATAGTAGACTTCATTCTCTACTTAACTCTTCTAATGAATTGTTATTTCCGCTGCAGTTGTTGATCTAAAACTTGTTGTCCATAATATTTTATCTGATTTATTGAAGACTAACGATAATTTATTTTTCATTATCTTAGTCATAATATTCTTTACTGGGCTAGTTGAGCTCACCATTTTCATCTATTGTCCTCTTCAGGGAATGAGAATATTGCGAGGACTAGTCTGGGAACAGTGTGATGATCAGAGTTAGATCTGTAGAAGTCCTCACTATTCTATAAAAAAGTGGGACAATAATTGTAATGAATAAGGAATGCATTTGAGTGTTTATATTTCGTATTATATACGATTTGTATCGAAGCTCATAGTTTGTGTAGTCGTATTTTACACGACCGTATGTTATAAAAGATTGTATTTGAATTCTGTACCATGTATTTGGCGACTCATAATGGATTGAGTATTGAACCTATTTTGGGGGCGTCACACCATGCCTATGCATATGGTCAGTAGTCACGGAAGACCGGACTTACGAATCCGAAAAAATAAAATGAGGTTATTTGTAGAAGGGAGCCTGAGATGTTATTCAAATAGTTGAGGTGGGACCAGGAGAAGAAGGGTTTGTATATTACTGTTTGAGTACCAGTGATGTGATGCAACAAATAATGAGTCAGCATGCATATTCAATTTGTCAATATCAATTAAAAGCATAACTGTATGACAAAGCACAGTGGATATTGGGGGTATAAGGTCGGATAAATGTCCTTCGAGAAAGCTTTATTATCCCAAAAGGACAAACATCTTTCGGATAGACATCCTTCGAAAAAACTTAGTTCCTCCCGAAAGATAAATATCATTCGGATAAATATTATAATATTATACGGATAAGCATCTTTCGAGAAGGCTTTGTTCTCTCGAAATGATAAACGACAGTAGATGTGGTGGTTTCAGTAGTTTTACCAACATGACAGTCGGAGGGTACGGTGGACTTTTTGATTACTTTCCTATTATAATTTCTTTATAAGAAGAGAGTGGGGGGCAATGTTGGGATGTAATTATTTGAATCTAGCCAATATGTAACCCAATTTATTTAATGGATCGAATTTGGTGTTGACCCATATACATTTATTTCGAGAGCTTGCTCAAATAGTGGGAGAGACCTTATTAAAGTAAGATTGTGTTTCTTTATTTGGTGGGATAAATAGATCTAATTTATAAAGGAATCGATCAACCATTATTCACAGTTATATGGGGATTCTAGAAAGGACTCTTATTCCTAATTGGATTTGGGTGTACATGACATCTATAAATACAGCAATAAGCAAGTGTTTGAGGATATAACATAAATAAACAATGTGTACTTCAGTTATTATTTTATAAAGGATTTCTTATCTCTCTCCGTGATTTTTTTTCAATTAGATTTCACGTAAATTCTTGTGTCCATATTTTATATCTCTTACAATGAAGTGTGTATATTTATCTGTGTGTATTTTTTGAGTTTGACTTCACAACAATATAATCAACTATTCCAACAATTGTTAGTGTTGTTTTGGCCTGCTGTTTTGGTAATTTCGTCAGGCGTACAAAATTTTGCCTTAGCATATATATATATATAGTGATTACTGATTAGACAACTTGTATTGATTTTCTAAAACCTGAAACTCCATTTATTGAACAGAAGAACATGAGAGCCAATGAAAATTAGGAGTTAGCAAAGGTTCCAGAGCCCTTGTGAAATGTTCAATAATCGTATCTCAGGGATGAAGGTTAATTTCAATATAAAATCATAACTATAAATAAAATTTTATATAACCCTAAATAAAATAACATCAAATTATATCTCAATCCTAAAATTTAAGAATGATCTTTTAACCTTAAAAATCCTTGGAATAGAAATTTAAAATTTAGGAAAAGAAACTAATTTTTAACCCCACCGCTTGGCTTAAACCATTTAGTGGTTTAAGAGATAACTTGAGATCAGCAGCAAATTCGGAGATTTTGAGTCCGACTCCCACTAACATCAAGCATAGAGGTTACGGACTGCAGGCGTAAGCCTGCTATTGAAAACCTTGTTCTGGGAAGGGAGACATAATCTGGTCGCAAGGTCGGGAAACTCATCCTTATCAAAAAATAAATAAAAAAATTCATCTTTTATTTGATTTCAAAAAAAAAATCATCTATATATTTACTATCATAATTATCTACTAATTAGTATATCTTATTTTTATATAGATTTTAACTTAATTAGTGTTCTTTAAAATTCATATTTTTAATAATAATAATATTTAATTTTATAATAGTAATTATTTATTATTAAATTATATAAATATAATTATTTGAGTTTATATAAGATTTTTTTTTGATAATTTAACACACTCACATAACCCCAACTTGCCCTCTTGGTTACCATGAATTGAGTAATACCACTCGAGCTAAAGGGTTTCGATAGTTTAGATAAGATTTTACGATTACATGGATGAATACTTAAATGTGTATAAACAAATAAATTATTAATTTAAAGATTAATACTTATCATTTATATTACATAAATAGATGAACTATTATCCTAGATTTTTGAACTTATCAATAATTAACTACATATTATTAATTAAATACTATATTTTAAAAATAAATAAAATTTATTATAAAAATCATCGTACACAATATCAATCTATTATTATATATATATAATAATATATTAATATAATACAATATAAAAATAAAAAAATACAATAATTTTATAGCATTCGCACGAAATCTTGGACTAGTTTTATAAACAAGTAAGGGTATAAGCCGAGTCGAATTGCTTGATACTAGATTCGAAAATATGATTCAAAATTCGAATTTAAAATTGATTCGAGTCGAATTCGATATTTTTCATTTAATGATACACAAGTCGAATTTGAACATGTCAGTGTTCGCTCGGATTATAGTTCGAGTACTGCATTTTTTTATGAACCATACTCGATACATGTTCGATGAATACTCTAAATTTTATAATTTATGAAGTGTAGTTTGTAATTTTATAACTTTGTACTCAAATAAATCAATGAGTTGTGATTGCCAATTTATATTACATTATATTACATTATTTGTAATTTCTTTACATAAATAAAAGTGAAATTTTTTCATATATAAATATTAGTTTAGTAATCAATTTAGTATCTCAAGTTAAATAATTCATATTCGAAACTAGTTTTGAAAATTCATGAGTACCTAACTTAACTTAGTTGAGTTGAGTAGGTGTGATTAATGATTCGAATTGAATGTGACGCAAAATTATCAAATTTGAGTCGAAACTCAAATTCTAACTGAATTTTTCAGGGTCGACTCAAATCTGAACATGATATTATTGGCTGAGATTCGAATTGTTTACCCTCTGTAAACTTTTTGTTGAAATACCATTCAAGCCCTGTGATTTCGGTGGAAAACTATGAACGTCTATGATGCGCCGGGACATGTTCACGTAGCTTACCCAACTTTGTTTTCCCTAATTTATTTTCTATGTAATTTTGTTTTCTTCCGAATTCTGAAATTCTAGTAGCTTTGATATCGGAAGTCAAAACGCCCTCTCTCTGTCTCTCAAAATTGGTGTTCATCTTTTCAGTTTCTCAGTAATCTATGGCGTCCCATCTCTTAATTTTCATTCTCCTGGCATTGACATGTTCTTTCTCGAGTCTTTTTGCGGAAACGTAAGTTACCCATCTTTCATTCACTAGCATTTTCGTCGTTGATTATCAGATTTTATTTTGATGGGTATTATTATTTTGTCTATTTACCTCACGTATAACTCTTAATTTAAACCGTTTGTTATCCTTGATATGGCTGTAATCTTGAAATTCCATGTCTCTAGGAATGTCACGTGTTAATCCAGTTAGTTACAAAGTTATCAAACTGAACGAAATGTAATGCTGAAAGACTGAAATATGGAATGAATAATTGGTGAGGTGGTTGTGTACTTGTTTCAGGTTTATCACTGAAGTGGTTATGTACTTGTTTCAGGTTTAATCCCTTTTATTGTGATTGTGAACTTTAGAGAATTTCTTTATGGAGCTTCAAAAGTTCTAGTTGTTGATCTGAAATTAGAACCTGGGTCTAGTTCATTTTATGGAGATGATTAAGTTTGATTAGTTATGGCATTTGGATTTTCTTTCTTTTCTTTCAAATATCTCATAGATGAGTAGTGATATTTGGTTGGGTAAATAATGTATTCATCAATTTCAGTACAATTTTAGAAGGTTTAAAAGCAATATATGAGTTTTTTTCTCTTGAAATCAAATTTGGCGTTGTCTGCCTCATTTTGGTTCGGCTATGAGAGTAGGGTTACTCAATGCCAAGAAACTGGTGAGCTGTGTTATTGAAAGACTGTTATTAGTGCAAACCCGTCTTGCTGCTATATTCTAAGCAATCAGAAAGTTATTCATACAATTTTAATACCTGTCTTCTTTCAAATGCCAAATGAAGCATCTCAAACTTGCAAAAACTATGATAGGAATGATCAGATGAAATAATTACTCAATTTACCCCAAAATTTTGCCAAATTTAAGCTTCACTAACCATGTTGACGTAATGATTGTAGTGACATGTTGCAATTTTGCTTGGCAGATTTATGTCTTTCAAAATTTATACTGTTACAAACTTAAAACGTGTGTCTCAAGGGGCTTGCTTGTATGAGACGCAATCAATATTTCTATAAATCTGGATTTCTAGAATTTCAAAGATGAGCACAGAAAATATCTTCATTGACCTACCATACACTTTTATGGACTGTACTTGCTTTTCTCTACTATTTTAACTTTTTATCGAGTAAGGATCATATAATAATGATTGAGGACTACATTTTATTTCTCCAGTAATTGCTGAACATAGAGTATTGCCTCTCATTAATTATGAGATAGTGTCTTGAGTATGGTAAACTGATGCTGATCGTGCAACTGTTTTTTTTCCAGTAGTCGGAAGGAATTGAAAACCAAGGAAACAAATCAAAATACTATCATACAGCTGGACCATACAATTCAATCTAACAAAATTTATCCATCACGAGCTATTCAACTCTCCTGGCGACCAAGGTCAGGTACTACCCATGAACATATTACCTTTAAGTGTGTTATAGTAGATGAAGCAGTTTATTGTCGGTACACTTTTGCTAAATATGCGATTATGCTGATATGGAAGTAATGAATCTTATCTTTGAAGGAACTATTGGACATTAAAATACAGGGAAAGTTAAGGTTCGTAAGATACACATTTTTGAGATACTATTTACATTGTTTTCTTGGGATAGGTTCTTTATATATAGAGGCTTTCTATCAGAAGAGGAGTGTGACCACCTAATTTCACTGGTACACACTATATTCTTCCTTGACCTTTTCTTTAACCTTTGACTCAACTTAACTTTGGACTGATATAGGGAAAATTGTTTATCTTGATTTAGGAGCATGGAAAGCAGGAAAAATCAGCCGCCAGTGTTGATGATTCCTGGAAGGTTAGTTAGCTGCCTACAAATTTAGATATTCTCATAGATATAGAAGTAATTTTTCGTTTTCCCCTAATTACTGTATCAGATAGGACTTTTATGTTCATTAAACCACTATATATATATTCTTATCATACGAGATGCAATGGTAATTTTGGATCGTAGACTATCATGAATCATATGAATGTTGCATATATTGTCATTTTTGAGTTTTGAGGAATTACGAATTTTGCTGTTTTGTATATGGATATTTTTTTCCAATGCTGTTTGCGATGTTTTTAGACTTTTTTTTGAAAATGCATAGTAGCCGCTGAAATTCACTTTATAGTTCTATCCTGGTTCTTTGTTGATGTACATGACTCCATCTCATAGCTACTTTCTAAAATGCCCTATTGTAATAACTCTGGAACATGTGACCTGACTAATCTTTTGTGTTCAGTCTATTGCTTCATATATTGCCTTTTTAGTTAAGTGAACTGTGGTAAATGAATTAGAAACAAACACTAACATTCTTATTTGTGCAGTCCTGTTCCGTTCTTATGTTATTACCTTTTTAGTTAAGTTAAGAGACTGGCAATAGAGTTAGTACGAGTGTATCAAGTTTCTAGACTTAATAAAAGACATTCTAGAGTTTTTGCTAGATAATAGACATGTCACCAGGCTCGTAATAGCTTGTCGTTGTATAAAATTACTTCTGCCACTTGTGTGAAATTACTTGTGCCATTTGAATGAAAATATTTCTGGTTTCTAGGATGAAATAATTGCAAGGATTGAGGAGAGGATTTCAGCTTGGATTTTTCTTCCTAAAGGTATTACCTTATCATGCTCCTCCTTCACTTCCTAAAACTGCTTTTTGTTTATGTTCGACTTTCTAGTGTGATGTGCTATATTATCATATAATGTTTCTGTTGTTCAGAGAACAGCATGCCGTTGAAAGTTATGCATTTTGGGCCTGAAGATGACAAACAGAATTATAATTATTTTGGTAACAAGTCCTCGCCGCTTCTGAGTGAACCTATAATGGCAACAGTTATATTGTATCTCTCGAATGTCAGTCAGGGTGGTCAGATCCTCTTTCCTGAATCAGATGTAAGAGAAACTGTGTATGCTCTATTATTCTTATGTTGTTGTTGCCAGGCTGTAATTCAATCTCTATTTTGGGATTTGCAGTTGGGAAACTCTCACCTGAAGAACAAGATTTGGTCTGATTGTACAAAAAGTAGTTACACCATGAGACCTACTAAAGGGAATGCAATTCTTTTTTTCAATCTCCACCCCAATGCGACCCCTGACAAAAGTAGTTCTCATGCCAGATGCCCTATACTTGAAGGTGAAATGTGGTGGGCTGTCAAATTTTTCCATGTGAAAGCCATTGGTGGGGTAAAGGGCCAGTTGGAAATAGACAATAGTGATTGCACTGACGAAGATGAGAGCTGTCCAAAGTGGGCTGCAACTGGGGAGTGTCAAAGGAATTCGGTCTTCATGATTGGTTCTCCTGATTACTATGGGACGTGTAGGAAGAGTTGCAATGCATGCTGAAGGGTAATTTTTCTCACTTTCTCTTCCTAGGAAAGAGCAAGATGTAGTTCTTGCTCACTTTTCTTGTGTGCTTTCTGTTGAAGAGTAAGATAGCTTCACTTATAGTACAAATAGTTAGCTGATCTTTTATCGGTGAAATTTGAATAGTACCTTAATTTTGAGGTGAATGGAGGGAGGAATAACAGCTTATTCTGGATTTTCTGGAAAAGTGAGATATTGCCAATTTTGAGTATGAGTATATTTGCCTCTGTATTTGAAGTCTTGTTTATTAATTTGCATCATATATTTCAAACAAATGTTGAATAGTGGATTCTTGATATCATTTTGTTACTGGTAGTTGGCCCAAGTCTTTCAGTGTTCCACTAGATGATACTACCTCCGTCCCATAATAAGTGTTTTTTTAGCTTAAATCACACATACCAATACACAAGCTAAAATGGCAAAAATACCCTTAATATACTTTCTTTATTTTGTTTGAGACTTTTTATTGTCTTTTGGTCTCTCTTTCTCTTTCTTCAACCTTTTAACTTCCCAATAAATACCATTGGTTGCATAAGGGCACATATGGAAAAATATTGTAAAAATTGTATTGGAATTCTAACACATCACTTATTTTGAAAAAAAATGTTAAACCTAAAAAAGCACTTATTGTGGGACAGAGGTAGTATTGAATTTTTTTGATGTTTTTGAATTTTGATGCAGTCAAAGCTATTCTGCTACCCCACTTTCACAAAATATGTGTGTGTGTATATATATATATATATATATATATATATACATTTTCTGTTCTTTTTGTGTGGGCCGGGTGGGTGAAGAGGGATGGGAGCCACTCTTGAAAGAGTTGGTTTAACCAATTCAATCATAGTAGAGCATTGACCCACAAAAATTAAATTGAAGCACATTATATGGGATGAAGCATTTATTGTTAGGCAAGCTCATCCAAAGCTGCCAGGCAAATTGAGTTGTAATTTAGCCTCTTTAGTCTTCCCAACTGCCTTCAAGCACCATTGGATGAAATTCCTGATTACTAAATAAAGTTGCACAGATTCCTTGACAACGAAATAATTATTGGGAAGCTTGTTGTACAAGCATAATCATAAGCTTCATTTAAGGGTGTTTATTTAGAGCTGAATGATTGAATGATTGAATCGGTCAGTCATTCAATGCGTTTGTTTTGAATAAAAATCGTCTGAATAATTGAATCGGTTAGATTTTTAGGCTGAATGACCAATTATAATTTTTTTTGGTTGAATGATTGCTGAATGAAGTATTTTATATATATATTTTTTACAATATTAATTATTATATTAAATAAATTTTCAACAATTTTGAATTTTTTCAAAGGGGTAAAATAATAAAAATCTATTATTCAAATGTTTTAGACATGCCAATCATCAAACAACTTTTTTCATTCAGTATTTAGAATCCTATTTCATTCGGCTCATTCAAATTATTTACACATTCAGAACTATTTCATTCAGTTTTATCAAACACCCCCTAATATTTTATAATAATACTACTATATTCTTCTTCTAGCCATCAACATGGATTTCGCAGCAATCAAGTATCTCGACTCTTGGTATGTTATTTCATCTTGTTGACCATGAAAATTTAGTAGTAGTAACAAAAAAATAGTTGACTGGAGAAAGTTGATATTCCAACCATCCCCCCCCCCCCCCCCCCCCCCCCCCCCCGCAATACTGTCTTAAACTGAGAACATACATTAATTTAGAAATATTTCCAGCTATGTTAGGGCATCTCATTTGAATGTATATAACATTACATGTATTCATCCATGCCATGCATAATATACATAAAGGTCAACTTCAACAAGTCGTCATTTTATAGAGGAAGCATGAAACAAATGCGCCACCAAATCCAATGAATAAATTAAACAACAATTTGCAAATAAAAGACTGCAAATTAGTCAGTCTCCAAGAAACCAATAACAAGTATGGAATACCCCAATGCCATCTTACCCAAATCGCCGTTAAAGAAGAAATTTTAATTTAAAAATAAAAAATCAACATATGATTGATTGATTACATATCAAACTGATAGATAGAAAAAAAAGGCTTCATCCTCTGGTTCCTGCAAAATCTTTGACAGTAAAACCAACTTTCTCAAATTTTCCCTTCTCACTGCTTTGTCTGAATTTCAAATAATCTGCACAAACAAAAGGCTTGTAAGCCCTCAAATTACCTTCGCCCACAACTTCATCAGCTGCACAAATTTCCTTGTCATCTTCAAAGCACCAAAAGAAAGCCAGCGATAATCGATTCACAGATTGCTTCAGAACAACTCTGTGCTCAGAGGACCTCAACTTTCCATTGCTCCAGGCTTGCATCAAGTCTCCAATGTTCACCACAAGAGTTTCTTCACAAGGATTTATGTCCATCCACTTTCTTTCCTTAGATCTTACTTGAAGCCCGCCAATCTCATCCTGATATACGATGGTCACACAGCTCATGTCAGTGTGCATGCCAAGCCCTTCGACTTCTTTTTCCATCACACGCTCAGGCGGCGAATAGTTAATTATCCTCAGATAGCCATGACAGTTATCGAATTCGGATTTGAATTTCCTTTCGAAATCATCACCCATACACATCAGTACAATCTCAACAATTCTTTTTGATAGACTTGTCATGTGGCTCCCATACTCTTTCAGTGTCTCACTGCCATAAAGAACAAAAGCATACATAAATACCAGATTACACAAACTAAATTAGTCCATTCTGTTTACATAAATCTATATATATTTCCAAGCATATAAAGAACTAAAGTTTCATGCACTGTCGATGTATACACGAACAGCATTAGGATTATAATAATACATCATTAAAGAAGTATTTATGTTGTGAAAAATTACCCTTATTTTAATGACGTGTCACGATCTTGATACCGATCTTGTATACATTGCCAGTGTATCAAATTTAATTATATTCAACTAATGTGTTCAAACATTTGACTAGGTTAGCAACTTCTCTTACCTGAATTCTGAATTTGGCTGGTTGAGGAGTGCTTGTGCAGAACTCTGTGCAGAGGCGAAAAAGTCTGATCCAGACACACGGAGACTCTCGAAAAAAGGGGAGGCAATGAAATGAGGAGTGTAGGTATTTACGGCTGATGAGGGGCCAGCCTTGAGTTTCATCTCAGAAGGAAGATTAAAAAGATGGTTTGAAAGGGAATAAAGTTTGTTGTAAATATCTTTGGAGATTCCATGGTTAATGATGTGAAAGAAACCCCATTCTTTACAGGCTAGAGAAAGGGAAGATAGAGAAACAGGGCTTAAGGGTTGTGAGATGTCAAATACAGGGAGCTCTATGGAAGTCTCAGATTCAGACATTATTAGTTAGTTTGTTCAGTTGGGTGGGAGTCTTATCATCTTATATAGGTGGCTAGATTAAAAATTATGCAGATTGACATACACACACATACCTAGATGTATACATCCATACATTCAAAGATAAAAAATAATAAAAAACACATTGTGAACAACAATTAATTTTAAAAAGAGCTAGTTAGTGTATTAGAATTGCATTATTTCGTGTTATTTCATTCAGGATTTATTGAAAAGGACAAAATAGATGTGTGAACAAGTTATTCAGTCATACAGTTGTAGGTATAGAACGGAAAACATACTTAGATTAAGATAATAGAAATAATTATAGAGAAGACAACCATTAAAAATCCCAGAGAGACAATATTATATTAGCAATTTAGAATACCAAATTTCTAGGACAAGTTTCATAGTTGTAAGTACAACTATATAGTATAAACAAAGCAAGAATGTAAAGGTTTGACCCTAGAGTTTGGCCACTTTTTTTTCTTTTCCCATTTTTATATCTTGGATTCTCATGTGAAGAAGGTCAATGAAGAAGAGAGGGGTTGGATATGAAAGCAGATGGGTAGCAGCATGCAGGAATGGTGGAGGAATGCTGGTAATCTGAACATTGTCAAATTCTGTTATGCATAGGCTCTTGAGCCTAGATTCTTCAGTGCCATGTATTTGACTAGTCTAATCATTACTGACTTGGTACAAACTTGTTATTTAGGTGAGCTAACTTAATATTCCACTGAGCGTGAGGGATAACCTAGTTGACCTGATCTCCTAACAGTTCAAATAAGACGGTGCAGTTTAAGTCACATGAAAGTGCAGCCATTCTCCCCTTACCCTTTTCTAGGATAGAATCCGTATTCTTAAGACGAAAGAAGAGAAAGAATGAAATTTATTCTACTCAAAAAAGTTACAAGAGAAATTCTGACAAAAGTAGACAATTAATAACCAGCACCATAACATCAGGTAGGAAAAACAACCATAAGAATATTGAACTATTGACTATGAACACCAGAAAAGCAGGAATTTCTCCACTTCCTGTAGTCAATATAGAGAAACTGAAAGCACAATTCAAGATATGATTATTAAATATGCTATTCAGAACTACCCATGGTCTTGATAATGATAAACCTCACTAGGGTAGAAATGTAGTGTTAGAAAATTAACAACCATATATTATCCTTTTTGGGAATAAAGATGCACATAGTTTGCTTAAGGGAAACCTGCATTACTTGTCAGTTTGACAGCATAAGCTAATAGAAATAGTAAACTAGAAGCAATTTGATTAGCAGAACATGGAGACAATATAAGAAATTATATAGTACAGATGCTATGCTATTATTCTGGTCATTGCTTAGAAATTTGAGACATTTCTCTTTAACTTCTCCAAGAGAGTAGACACTGAAATTGCTCAAGGTCGTTGAAAGGAATCATCATCCAAGCCCACCAGAAGTAAACAAATCCCACATGTACAATTTGCTTCAAATTTAACAACTACTCTGCTGCTCATCAAATTGGACTCACTAAATGTTATAAGCCTATCTGGAGCAAGAATATCGATGCACGAAACAGAGAGACATTTCAAGATGCACGCAATCTATTACGAAAAAACATGTGCCAACATGTGGTTCTCAATGAAAATGAAGGATCCTAACAAAGTCATTTTTACCCCCAGAAACAATTCTGAGGTTCAATTGAAGTGCTTCTATTAAAAACAAATTAAAAAAACTGTGCCCTTTTTCTGAAATTAACCCAAAAATAAGAATCATTTTCAGTCATCGACTTTCAGTATCAGATTTTTTTTCCATTGAGTATAGTCCCTTCTAACCTTTTTTCGCAATAGCGTCGGGTTAGACATACCACATGCACTTTTATTTCTTCCATACCTAAGCAGGCTAAGCTGATCGAACCAACCAATTTTTTTGTGTGTGAAAAGCCTTTAACAAAGAATTCCAACCTTCCTATAGTTTCCAAAAACCTGGTGTATTCCGGGCTGAGCAAAACCACATCGAAAAGATTTCCCCAGCTTTGCCAAGAACCCAGAATTCAGTTTCCTGTGCTAGCTTAGAGAGTAAGATGGCATGGTTATAGCTCAAATAAATTGACATGGTTATAACTCGAATAAATTGTCATGGTTATTTATGGCTCTCTACACTTATATATAGCCTCATTTTAGAGAAACTGGAATGTAATATGGCTGAGTTTGTTGTTTTTTGTTGTTGCTGCTGAATGAAATAAATTTAGGTTCTACAACACCTTAGGTGACTAGCCCTAATTCTCTCTCCTTGCAAGAGTTGCATTAGCATTAGTCTTTTTCACAATAAGACTCCTCTTATTTATAGACTAACACTCCCTCTTAAACTTTTTAGAACTTCCCAATCTAATTAGTAACTAAATTATATATAATAATAATAATAATAATAAGACTCCTATTATTAATTTATAATTAGTATTTCTCCAAATACTTAATTATAAATATTAAGTTATTTAATTTATTCCACTAATAAATTAAATACATTTAATTCATTATTATTAAGCCAATTAATTTATAATAATAATAATAATAATAAGACTCCTCTTATTAATTTACAATTTAGCATTTCTAAAATACTTAATTATAAGTATTAATCTAATTAATTTATAATAATAATAATAATAAGACTCCTCTTATTAATTTATAATTTAGCATTTCTAAAATACTTAATTATAAGTATTAATCTTATTAATTTATAATAATAATAATAAGACTCCTCTTATTAATTTATAATTTAGCATTTCTAAAATACTTAATTATAAGTATTAAGCTATTTAATTTATTCTACCAATAAATTAAATATACTTAATTCATTATTATTAAGTCAATTACTTCTAAAATTATATTTCTCTTTTTATGGTGTAACACTTTAGGTTCAATATTAAGCCGACAGTAGAATAAATAAATTAGAACTATTCTAATATTATTTATAATGAATTAAACTTTTTTAATTCAAATATAAATAAATAATATTTATTCTACATCATGAGGTATACCTTACAATAATATATCATGACTATCCGGATAATATGAAATCAACGTTTAATTACAAAAAAACCTATTTCGTGAATAGTTATCGTACAATTCAATCTTTCTACCATATAATGTCCCGATCAAATATAAAACATGAAATAATTGTCAAATTTTATTTATTTGATCATATGCATTTCGATTCACAAAATGCACAATTCTGATTAATGTAAATTAGAAACTCCTTTCTAATTTCATTCCACCTTGGCCAAGGATTCCTGAGTTGTTATTTATCGAATCACACATGACATTCTCTCCCTTTATTGGAAGTGATAGATCATTTGTTTATCATTCACCTACCTCCATGTACACTTTATTATACCCGAACATACCCTTTATATACCCAAAAGGTCTTAAGGAATATGACAAAGTATAACTCAGAATACACAAAATACTATGATGATCTTAAGTCTAAGGATCATTTGTACTACTATCACTATAGGAATTCCTATTGACAGACATAAAACTCCATTAGGTGTTCCTTTAAACGAACCACGTTCAGTGAACTTATTCTCCAATAGACACCTACATATTTGCTTTAGTGTCTCCACACAAATGATTATGAGATTAATCATTCTGTTCAATAAAGCAAACATATTATGTACTAATCTATCCGAAATCAGTAACCCCACATTAGTGATCCAACGATTAAGAACATTTTAGTTTTGAGCTATCTAGAATTTAGATCTTATTAGCATGATCAACATCATGATTCTAAAAGCATTGCTTCAAAACATGGATAAAGAATTCAACCAATTAAACATGGATAAAGAATGTCTTTAATAAATTAACCTCTTTTATTAATAAATAAATAAGATTACAAAGTAAATCACAACCAATGTGATTGGTTTGAAGGCATACTACTTTCAGCTGCAGCCTGCAAGTTTGGCTGAAGTGCTTGTTCAAATTAAAACTTATAGCTCCAATATATAAAGAAAACCACTATGACTAAAACAGAAGAAACCAGGATGACTTGAACAGACATCAGCTTCAATAGCCCTTTAGCACATCTTGTTAATAAATCTAAATTTTGAATAAGTAATTAAGAACAAAACAAATAATTTCAAGAGCTTAAGAAAAGGAAGGCCCAATAGGAATTTTTTTTTGTGTGTGAATATATTGATTCATTCCATATCCATTTTTCCTATATGAATTCTAAGTGAGTCTAATGACACTAGAATATAGATCATCACCGATCAAGTGGCACATTACATGCTGAAGCATCTTACCTGACTTCTCAGTCTCTTATCACAAACAGAGAGTTGAACTAGAGAGACTGGATACCTGGTCTAGGGTGCATAATTGTTCACAACAATCATGGTATAATAGACACCAAGTGAAAAATACTGCAAGCGAAATTAATTTGAAAGTAGAAAACAAACCAAAATGTGCATGTTGTGACACGCTTATAATCGACTCAGCCAATTTTAACTTTTAACTATGTCTCAACTGGTTTTAAAAAAGATACCCCAATTCCAGGTAAATGTATTCCGTACAACTCAATGACCCAAAGAAAGCTACCCCACAGTAATTTGTACCATGGAATGTGACGGTTTCCATTTTTTTGGTTCCACATACCATATCAAAGCAAGATATAGGTAATATTGGTCCTTATCCAAATCAAATTCTATTACCCAACTCATAGTTATCTCCAAAAATATTCAACCACCAAAACACAAAGAGATAAAATAAATATCTTACAGCAACAAAGTACTAATAACATATTGAAGTTTAGTTAAAACACAAAAATTTAATATCAGAATTCTACACTCCAAAAAAACTTCCTCCAAACCAAATTTCACCTCACAAACAGAAACAAAGCATTTTAGACAGCCAACTAAACTAATTATGCACAAATATATTGAAAATTCAATTGGTTTACTTTTAAAGCATTCCTCCAGATAAAGATTAACATACTGAAAGTTTTACTAAAAACACATCAATTTGATATCAGCCAAAAAACTTCCTCCAACCCAAATTCGACCTCATAAACAAAACTAATAGTAAACTAATTATAACAAAATTTCAATTGGACAAAGATTCGATCTTTAATCAAAATTACAAGCTATGTCAACTAGCCAACACTAAAATTATCCAAAAACTAGAAAAATCAAATTTGCATATGGGTTTACAGCTGGCAGGCCCTTTTAGAGATGAGAAAACAGACCGGAAATATCAAGGAGAAGAAGTTGCTGGCTTTTTCAGAGAACAAGAGGACTTGAAAGCTTCGATATGAGATTGGCATTTAACATAATCCCCTTTGTATTCCTCCAAACATTTCTTCAGAGCCTCCACATCACATGCTGATGCTATTTTCTTCACACTGCTTTTCTCTCTCTTCTCGTCCATCGTCTAATCCGTCTCGTCAACCCAAAATAAATTACTTTGAATTTCAGATCAAAAGCACCTGCAGCATCAAAGCAAACAATCCAATCGATTAAATCGAGTTCTTCCAATTGAATTATATTCACAAAAAACCAGAAACTCGGAAAAATTACCAGTACTCGTGATCAGTGTGATCTCACGAATCACGATGTAGGTAAATGACTTACTAGTTGGAAGGAAATCTTTTGCCTGTATAGATTGGGCGTTCACGGAATGTTACCTAGCGTGAAAGTTTTTGTTCAATTATGAATATAAAATAATATTAGTATTTATAAAATTGAATGAAATAAAAATAATAATAATTCACCGTATTAAATTGCATTATACTTTTGTTTAATAAAATAAAAATATGTTTGTTTATACATGTTTATTTTTGAGCAAGATAAAGAGCTAGTAATTCATCTCAAATTGTTTATTATTATATTTCTTATTATAAAAATATAAAAACTCTTGTTATTCAATATTAGATTAATTGTGAGCTTTTAATTTTGTCTATAATTTAAAATTGATGCAATTTATTATTATCTCCGTTCCATAATAAGTGTTTTTTTAGCTTAAATCACACATACCAATGCACAAGTTAAAATGATAAAAATACCATTAATATATATATATTTATTTTGTTTGAGACTTTTTTTTATTGCTTTTTGGTCTCTCTTTCTCTTTGTTCAACTTTTCAACTTTCCAATAAATACGTAATAAATACCATTGGTTGCATAAGGGCACATATGAGAAAATATTGTAAAAATTATATTGAAATTCTAACACATTACTTATTTTGAAAAAAAATATTAAGCCTACAAAATTATTTATTGTGAGACGGAGATAGTACTATTTATAAAGAATAAATTTTGAATATGTAACTGTCTGTTACTAACTTTACTTAATTTGAAAAAATAAATGACTTGCATATACATGCTATCCGTATTTCCATTAATAATATATTAATTTATTTTTTATTTCATGTTATATACCTTTATTTCATCATGAGTTATACAACCGTGATTGATACTTCATGTAATAATATTATAACGAATATACCCTCGCAAGAGCGGCCAGGAGCGGCCCAAAACCAAAAAATTTGAAAACCAATACAACGGCTATTACCGATTGAAGCATCCCTCGCACGCTTTAACTCCCCTTTGGCCTTTCTGCATTTTCCTATCATATCAATATCGCCAGTTCCATTTTTTTTTGTGTCAAACCTAAATCGTCCATGGCTTCTTCTAATATCTGCTCAAACCCAACTCGAAAAGTCAGAGTTATTGCCAAAATTCGGGGTTTTACAGATCAGGAATCTGAGTCTTTTGATGGAAGCTCCGCGCCGTGGGTAGCTGTTAGAAAACACAACGAGGGTGGGTCGACTGAAAAAGTGACAATCTCTTTTGGAGACAAACCGGCCGGGTATTTTGTTTCTTTGCCTTTTTTGATTTTCACTAATCCTGGAGTCTATAGTTTTTTTTAATCCTGAAAAAAAAAACCCATAACCCAATTCAAAAATTATGTTCAGTCTAAATTAATCGTCTCAAATATGGCAGTAAATGGTACATATCCAATCACATGAGAATTGTCAACTAATTCCACAACATTTGAGGCAAAATATATGAGACTCTTGCAAAGTAGCATTACCCTTTCTATTATATCAAGTTTGTAATTTATTTTTGTTTATGTAGTGGGAAATATGCATATGATATGGATTATTGCTATGATCAAAATGAGGATTTTGATCTGATTTTTTCAAGAGAGATAAAGCCTTTGGTTTCTGGGGTTCTTGATGGTCAAAGTGCATCAGTTATTGCTTATGGAGCTAGAGGCAGTGGAAAAACCTGCGCAATTCAGGTTGGTTTTGCCCAAATTTATATTCCTCATTTCTCTTTCAAAATTATGCACGCCCTTATTCTGATTATTGTCCACCAAAGGGCTCTGAAGATAAACCAGGCTTGGCAACAATGGCAATGACTGAAATCCTCTCAATCGCAGAGGGAATTGGGAAGTTAATTACAGTATCTTTGTATGAGGTGTTTCATGACCATGTTTATGATCTTTTGGATTCCAATCGTCCCCAAGTTCAAGTATTAGAAAATGCTCAGGGGAAAATTGAACTTAAAGGACTTTCTCAGGTATGTAAATTAACCTTTTATAACTTAAAAGTCAAATAAAATAGGGTTTATAAGGAACTATAAATTTTATTTTCTAATTACCATATGGTGCATAATGTTGATATATCTAATGCTCTTTATAGGTTGCTATCAAATCCATTTCAGAATTTCACAAGCTATACTTTAGTGGTGGGTGTAATTCATGGAAAGCTGTAGAGAAGATAGGACTTAAGGTGCCACGAAGGAGCCACAAGGGTTTGATGATACACATATTATCTCACGACAAAAATTTAAATACTAAGCTTGTGGGCAAGATGAATTTTGTTGATTTAGCAGGTCAAATATTTTAGTCATAATAAAATCCTAAATGCTATATTCTTGAAAGAGACTGTTTACTATTTTTCTCAAATATTTTTATTTCCCTTTCTTTAAGGTTATGAGGATGCAAGAAGAAGTAGTAGTGATTCCACAAATTTAGGAGAGAGTTCCAAAATCAACAAGTCTTTATATGCCTTGATGAATGTTGTTTATGCCCTGAATGCAAATGAAAGTCGTGTGCCTTATCGAGAAAGCAAACTCACCCGTGTATTACAAGATTGTATTGGCGGTAAAAATCGTGTCTTGATGCTTACTTGCTTGGTGAGGCCTCTGAATTTAGTTAAAAATTGTTTTGTTGGTTAATGTTTTCGGAATACGAGTGTTGATGTAAATTATTCTGTTTGAATGTAGAATTCTTCTTTTTGTCAAGATACAATGTACACAGTAAGCTTAGCTTCACGGTCATTGCAAGTCATCAATCGAGTCACAAATTCAATAAAGAGGAGCGGTAAGAGTTCAACCAAACTTTCATCAGTAAAAAATGGCAAACCTGCAAGTGCTTCTACTACGATGAAGAAAGATGCTGCTAGCTCACGAGTACGTTTACATGAGAATAAATCCAGTGTCACTACGAATGGGAGGTATTGATTTGAGTCTTTGATTACATTATACAAAGATAGATGAGATTTATTTTCTTACTCAATGCAGTTTTTATTTCTATTTTGCTTGAAGGAAACTCTTCGATGAGGGAATCCCTTCCACTTCTCCTAAGCAGGTTAGACTTCTCATTTTGTACTAAATTGTCAATTTATGTCATTTTCTTCTCTTCATCCTATGGTTCCCTTGCACATCACAATCTAGTAGAGGGAAAAAACTAGATGCACGTGGAGTTGGAAATTTTCATGAAGACTTTGATTTATGGTGATTTTGAAAATTTTCTATTCTTGAAATTCAATACAGGCAAAGTTCTCACTGAATAGTGCTTCAGCTATACTAACAGATGCCAGTTTAGTCATGGAATCTTGTTCACAGAAAGAGGTACATCAATAAAAAGTTACATTTATATTTATTTTACTACTTGAATGGAGAAATATTTTACTAAACAATCATTCGCAGCAGACAAAGTCTACTGCAGATGCTTCCTTAGCCATTGCGTCTATAGAAGAGGTAATTTTATTTACTTTTTGCTAAGTTAAACAGTTTCAGTAGGCAATTAACAAGATTATTCAATTTCCTAATCCAGGAAATTTTGTTACCGACGGCCACTAAAGAGGCAGAATCTAGCAGTATAGTGGAGAAGGTAATGATTGTATTTATGAGAGTCCTAATAGTACAAAACCTTATCATATAATGAATATGTTATATTACCAGTTAAACAATCATTCGCAGCAGACAAAGTCTAATGCAGATGCTTCCTTAGCCATTGCGTCTATAGAAGAGGTAATTTTATTTACTTTTTGCTAAGTTAAACAGTTTCAGTAGGCAATTAACAAGATTATTCAATTTCCTAATCCAGGAAATTTTGTTACCGACGGCCACTAAAGAGGCAGAATCTAGCAGTATAGTGGAGAAGGTAATGATTGTATTTATGAGAGCCCTAATAGTACAAAACCTTATCATATAATGAATATGTTATATTACCAGTTATACTAAGGCTAGTTTGAATTCATTTAGGAAATTTCAACATCACTTGCTTACAAAGCGCTAGATGATTCTTTGCTTAGAAAGGTAATCTATCTTTTCTTTTGATCAAGGGTTTTGATAATGAATAGCATTGGGTAATTTTTATCTTTCCTATTTCTCAGATTGTATCGCCACACAATGACAGTAATCATAAAGAAGCTACCCTCATTGATAGTGACGTTAAAGCATTGACACTTGTGAAAAAGGGGGGTCGGTAGACTTGAACCTAAATTTGAAATTTTATATATCTGGGATTTAAAATTTGATTAGTTTATACTTTTTTAATCTTTATTTCATTAACATACAGATGATATCGTAGGAAAGGAGAATCAAAGTTCCCTAATCAATGAAGAATCACCTCCGTTGAGTGCAAGACTACGAGAGTTGTCTAACAACTTGAAATCTTTATGCTCTTCTTCAACGTCTAAGCCACAAAACATAACTACTCCATATAGTGGTCAGACAACTTGTACTGATTTTGTGGAACCTAAAACTCCAGTTATTGAACAGAACATGAGAGCCAATGAAAATTGGGATTTGCAAAGGTTCCAGAGCCCTCGTGAAATGTTCAATAATCGTAGCTCAGGGATGAAGGTTAATTTCAATAAGAGATATTTATAAAATCTTTTTACATTACTCATAATTTGATTTTAATGTTGCTAATTCAAATTTTTTTCTATGTTCTTACAGCATTCTCTAGTTAAAGATTACTTGCAGTTTTTAAATTCTGCAAGCAAGTGAGTATTTACTTCCTCTAAATTCCATTTTTCTTCGGTGGATGTTTCATATTTGATGTTCTTATTCCTTTCTCTTGTTCATTTATTTCTTTTATCTTTCTTATTGAGCTGTTATATCTTCCATGGAAATTACTTTTTTGCCATTGATGATTCTTAGTTGTTCAAGGATATAATATATAACTTCTTTTTCTGGTTTAACCCTTCCAAAATGAAAGATTTAGAAAAACTGGATAGAATAGAACAAGAGTCTGAATTACAACCTCTTTTAGCGTGTAAAGTATATGAATGTATAATAGAGACTCTCGTACATGTAATCGATAAGAAACAATGTAGTTCATTTAAACTAATTCTTGTGACACTTGCGCTCAATTTTTACTGGAAGGCTGTGTCTGGAATCTAACATAGTTGCAAAGTTTAATTTTAAATTAGTGTACTTGGTTATTGTCTTTATGTCATGTGTACAAGCATATACTAAATTTTCTTTCTTTTAACTTGCAGAGAAGAGTTAAAAGGGTTGAAGGTAAGGTTACGTTCTAAATTTCACGCTTAATATTTTACTCTTGTTCAATTTTAATCACAGCTATTACTGATGTAGGGTATCGGAGAGAAGAGAGCTACATACATTCTTGAACTTCGCGAAGAATCTCCTGAGCCTTTCAAGAATGTAAGCACACTTGTAACAGTACATAAGTACATAGATTTATATTTTATAATATATATATATTTTTTCCCCGTAGGTGATCCCAATGCGTTTATAATTATAATTTAACATCACCTTTTCTTTTCTGTTTTTTATTTGGGCAGCTCGACGATTTGCAGGATATTGGACTTTCAGCAAAGCAGGTAATAATGTTCATTTGGTTTAAAATTTATTTAGTTGCTAGATATTATTATTCATTTATATATTAGCATACAAGTTTATCATTATTACCTCGATTCTTGACATGATTTTGAATTTTACTTTTTACATTTTTTATGCAGATCAAGAAAATGATGAAACATGTTGCCGGAGAGCTTTTCAGTTAATATGTGGATTGATTGTCGCGACGTATTGAGTAAACCTATTTTGGGAAGAGGCTGTGTTTGCTGTATAGTCATGGATTGATTAAACCTATTTTGGGAAGTGGCTCTGTTGCTATTTAGTTCTGGATTACAAAATTATGTCTTTAAAGTTTCCAACCCCCCCCCCCCCCCCCCCTCCCCCGCCTAATCAAAATTGGATCTGTTGAGGGTTAGTTTTTATAAGGTTTTTAACAATGTATTCTTTATTGTATTTTTATTTTCTTGATTTTTGGATAACCTCTTTTTTCTTCTTTATTTGTCAATCTTAACTCTTGTCATGAATAAAATCAGCATTTTTAACTGAATTAGCACACACATCCGAACAACTGGCACTGAAATCCTCAAAATTTTGCATAATTTCATTGGTAATTGCCTCGTAATAATCTTTTAATCGTTGCCGGGTTTCTACATCCCAAGTATATATTGCCGGACTCTGCAAATCAATACATGTCTTCCCCTTGAGAGGTAAGAACAAAAACACACGGTTTGTCTCGAAAGCTACTTACAAATAAATCAATGAATGGGGGTTCAAAAACAAATGATTTTTTTACATGTTATCTTCATCAGGTTTTGATTTTTTCAATACCATGTGTCCAGACTCGTCCTTCTCAAAAAGGCGCTCTATCAGCTCATCCCAGCTCTCCCTTGGCTTGCTCTTCTTGGATGATCCAGAGGACGAATCCCCAACTGACTTGTTCGAGTTCTCCTTGACCTCTTGCTCTTCAAAGGTTCCGTATCTAGAAGGTGAAAAGGCATGGGGCACAGACAATGTAACAGCCCTCCGTAGTGCAGCCTTGTACTCCTCGCTGTGTTCCCTGGCCAAAGTTTCCTGTCGCTCCATCTTTTGTTTTGCTGGAATCTCCATAATAGGATCTTGCTCTAGCATTAACTGCATAAAAAGAGAGAGAGTAATAAGCAAAAAGAACACTTATTTTTTTACAAACTTTGCAGATATGATGACAAACTTGAGGACAATGTATTATTTTATACCATTATCAATAAATATAAATGAAAGTTACAAGAAAAACACTTTTTGTGGAACAAAAAATTTGACAAATGGGACCCCATTTTTTTTTTTGGAATGGATGGATTATTAATGCTTCAGAGGATATACCCATCTAAAAAAATTGGCAAGATCTTAGCTTTCCAGAACCTCGAGAAAATTATCATTATATCAAGCATCACGAATCACACAAGGAAAGGCAACTGCCCTAAAACTTCCTGCAAGGGCTGTAATCTAGATTAACATAATGACTCAGAGATCACGTTCTTACAAATTACCAATTTATCATTATATAAATGGACGACCAAATTCTTCATCTTCTCATAGTGTTGGAAGTCAAAGAAACATTACTCGGTGGTTAAAAATAGTACTCTTTTTTTGACCTTTTTTTCTTTCGAATATTAGGTTAGCATAAGACAAACTGGCATATAATTTTTTCCCATTTATTATTGAAAAACATTCATTCAAACTGCGTACTATGCAAACCTTAATATTTGGAGGAAAAATTAAAAGTCAAAGAAAAAAGAGGTACAACATTGAATCTACTTGGGACCTCCTAGTTTATAAGTTTATAACTGAAAACTTAAACATGAAGTGAAACATAGCTACACGGTGTCACGGACATATTAGCTAAACAGCCTGAACTTGTACAACACCTAAAGGCATTAAAACAAAGAGAAGAGCTGAGTTGATAAATTTTGCCTTTGCAATTAGACAGTACCATAAAGTAAGGAAGATAGAACTCACATGCAGAGCCCTATTGGCTTCTCTCTCTATCCAAATGATGGCATGGTCAGAAGTAGCATTACAAGAGAGGACTATGTGCTCGAATCTTCCATCTACAGGTACTGCTGTCCTCACAACCGGGGGAAACCTTCCACACCTACAAGCATAAAATTTACATGGAATATTCAGATTTTGGACTGGTCATTGATCAAAGCATGTGAATTCTTTCACGTCGCCAGCATTTAAGGGTCAATGTTGTGATAAACTTCTCAAGCCATCAACTCAGCACTTGGACATAAAAAAAAAATAATGTTTTCATGACACGAAGAAATGGATGCAAAATTCTTATAATATATATATATATATATATATATATATACACACACACACACACACACACACATATACACATATACATACCTATGTGTGTGTGTATAACAATAATAATAATAATAACAACTACGTGATATGTTGGATGACATAGGCCAATATGTAAGAACACCTTCAAAAAATTCCACTTAACGCCAAGATAATTTTCATTTTCTACAGACTACATGGTCAGCTTCATCATTGATAGTGGAAAACAGCCCAGTTGGTTGAATCATACATTTGTCCTATGCTTATCGTACGTTTAAATATACCTAAAGGGTTTTCTCTCAACAATGTGATAGAGGCGACCTGGTGCATACAGCCTCCTTGGATCTCTGAACATCTTCTCAGCTGGTATGCATGTGTCTCTCATGCACCTTAGGCATAGTATGCATGGCAAACTGTTTGAAAAGAAAAAATAAAATGAACGTCACACTTGAAAAAAGTTAGAGATGAATTAAAATATTGAACTGTTTGGTATTTGATTCCACCACCTAACTAAATTGCCAATTAAATGCATGACTTTAATAAAATCAAACACCTATAATGTATAACCCATTTTTTCAACAAATCTTCCATGTTTTACGGAAATTCACAATCCAAATGCATAGGTTTGCAAGGCTGAACAAAAAATAGTAGGAATGGTTATTTAAATCGAAACTGATTTGAAACCGGTTGAACCGACTAGTTTTTATCTGAACCGTTGGCCTCACCAGTGCAGTTTTGGTGAAAATATTTTTAAACCGAGACCAAAGTGGTTCAGTTTTGATATTTGACTTTGAACCGCTGGTGCACTGCACTATACCACTTCTTGAACCGGTGGACCGCTCTACTATATATACTTATATTTTAATTATATTTCTATATTTCATAGCATTATATATAATTATAGAGTTACTCAAACATATGTTTTTACTATTTTTTTACTTTTGTATATTAAAAGTTAATTATGAATATTATTATGTTATTATATATAATTGATATATATTAAATTATAATAATGTTAAAATTATAACAATGTTATCTTAATTTTAATTGAACATATATTCTTATATTACTCGTTAATATTTCTTGACCGATTTTTCTAAATTTTATTATAATGTGTTGTAAGAATATTAAACTAATTTAATAAATAAAGTCAAAAATATTAGATTAATTTTTAACCGGTGCAAGTCGGTGCGGTTCTAAATATAAACCGGCCAATGCAAGTTTGGTATAGAAAAATCTTGAACCGGTGGGGTTCCGGTCCAAGCTTTTTTAAGACCGGTGTGGTTCCAAATCGCTGAAAAACCGAAACCGCACCATTGTCATCCATAAAAAATAGAGAGCTAAACTTGTGCAATGGTATCTTAGAAACTTTAGAATCCACACTACAACAAGAGGAGCTAGGTTACAAGAGTGATTTAGTCCAATTTTCATTTACCAGAAAAGAGACTTGAAAATGTCTTCCAATGGAGTGGCTGTACGGGGCAAGAAGTCATCCTGCTTCAGAACAAGAAGTACTATTAGAGCACGTAATGCAGCTAGTGGAACCAGCATGAAGTTGAAATTATTGCCTACATTATTTCTTCCTTAAGAAGCATCATCTAGACATTTAAGACTAGTTTTTTCATAATGTTCGACTGCCTACTTCAATTCTCATAATTAGCCACGATATAAAGATAATCAGCAGATGTTCCCAATTTAACATAAAATTCTCAGAAAAGAATTTTTTTTTTTTAAAAACAGCTACGTCAGATGACGTCTCATTGAACTAGCTCACAGCAACTATTGCTGAACTAGCTCTATTATCATAAATCCTATCTCTACTAGACAGGGTAATTAACACACGGCAAAAATAATGGAGTTAAGAGCAATCCAACAACTTAAGAAACGCAGCGCCAATACAGAAGAATGAATAAGCACAGTAATAGTTCCTATAACAGAAACTAGTATGAAAAAATACAAGCAAGTGTAAACCAGCATCATCACCAAAGGTAACCAATTTCAACAGGGTGGACACACAAACCTATAAAAAGTATTGAAACAGAAGTAATGGGGATATAATGAAGCTAAAAGTAAGTTTAAATGCTAAACACATCATACATGTACACCAAGACTAATGGTCTGAATACTACTATGAGTTCAACCAATGTACAGTCATTTACGCATGAAACAACAAAGAAGAAAAAGACTTGCCTGGAGAACAACCGAATTGATAACATCCGCATATCTCACTGCCAAATTTAGAGACATACATCTGGCAGGAGCAATAGCATAGCACCTGACCCTCTTCCTGTCAATTTTCCCCAATCTATCAAGATTCTGCACCACAACCATTGCCAATAATGCCGCCACACCAGAGCCAAGGGAATGTCCCGCGAAAGTCAAAGTATAATTTGAATATTTCTCCACCATTTCCTTCAGAGTGTTACACTCAGCATCCAAAACCAAACCAGCTGCTTTTAACAAT
Source organism: Panax stipuleanatus (assembly GCA_020205555.1). Taxonomy (NCBI): domain Eukaryota; kingdom Viridiplantae; phylum Streptophyta; class Magnoliopsida; order Apiales; family Araliaceae; genus Panax; species Panax stipuleanatus. Next base: position 135,458,390 of record CM035118.1, on the reverse strand, counting down.
CCATTGTGAACATACCCACCATCAAATTTCCTTTGACCCAACTTATTATCTAGTAGAACTGCATAATCGCTTTCCTTTGCCAAATTAAGTCCCCTGATGGCAATAACTATGTCTGCGTGGGCATGATCAAGGTATAAAATATAGGGAGGGGCACGTCCATGAGTATCTTCATAAGTTCGTTTTAAAATTAACCAGTCCGGATCAATGCCATACCCTCCAGGAGGTTCCCAGAATGGGTTCCTAAGATCATCTTCATACACGGCCAGTATGTAACGACAGAGCCTAGGTACAGGTTCAAATTCTTCGGCACTGGCAAGGCCCCAAGTTTCGCTGTCATGTCCTGCAGTGTGAAGACACCGTTTCCATGCCCAACGGGCACATGCTAAACAGTAAACACACTCAAGTAGAGGAAGGCCACAGATAATCGACATTTTCACTTAGAATATAATGATGCTAACATAGATCAGGAGAAAGGATTTAGCATCCAATCAAGGAGAAAATGGTGTGCTTAAGAAGGGTAAAATTTTAGAGACTTGAGGATGGGTTGGATTTAATCTCATAATTCAAGCCGTTACCAAGAGTAGTTGAATTTGGGTACTGGAAATAGGGGAATGAAGTATAATGCCAGAAATCAACTGGGGTACTCAAAACTAAGTGGTTTTAAAGTAGCCAAAGGGGTATTTATCAGTTAAGTTCACAGAACCCCAATAGAAGTACAAGATAATAACAGAGTTTGTGATCTAATTGAGCATTCTACCATTAGGGTTTATGGGTAGCAAATAATAATTAATCTTCAACTAATGATGAATCTTAACCAAAAAAAGTTGCCCCAGCTACTTGAATCAATCAAATAACCGAAATCCAATGGTTAGCTCAAAATCACCAGAGATTTCACCGTGAAAGAACACTGAGATTGAAACCAAGGGTTTTAGAGCCTCTTTCAATGCTTATAGCATGAATTACTATGTTTGTTGATTAAAACACAAGATTAAGAGTAAGAATGAGTTTGAACATACAGAAGAAAATGAATTAATTGTAGTTCAGAGACACAGAAACAGAAACAGAGGAAATCTAGCGGAATACCTGGCTGGCTCCAAGTCAACTCGAAACCCAACCAACCATGGGACTCCTGCCAACTGCTCCCCCTATTTACTTGCAGAGGATGCAGAATATGCTGCTGAGTAGAGACAATTATATGGGAATCTCTAAGAAAATAAAATAAATACTCCACCATTGGAGACTTAATTCTAACAAATAGTGGCATAACCGAAAATGACTACAGGCTAATGTGGCATTTTGGCTATGGCAGCGTCTGCGGGGATTCGAGAACATGCTGGGCTGCCTATTGTTTGTTACTTTCATTATTTTTTGTGGTCGACATCATTTTCTGTTTTTCAATATAAAATTTCTAATATAATTTTTTAATATAAAATTAACATAATTTATTTAAAAATAATAATATGAAAATAAAACTTCTTAAATAGGTTGTAATCATAACGACAATTGAATAATAAAAGGTCATGCACCAAGTATGCTAATAATAATTTTTTTTTAAAAAAGGTGATATGTCGCTAAAAATATTATCTCGAAATGCTAAAATGCTATTAATATCTTTAAGGTCATATTTATTTAAAATAATTATATTATAATATCAAGACTATTAATCTTAGAATTATAATATCTGATTTGATTAAAAATTATATTAAATAATTCTTTTATATTAAATTATTTTATAATTATTGAGCTAATAATTTTAAATCTAAATTTAAAAATAAACTTAAGATTAATATATCTAAGTATAATACTTATAAATAAACATAGGGTCGGAGAATAATACGAGTTATTTTTTACATTTGTTGAGAGTTGTGAAGAAATAAATGTGTGTAAAATGAAACTTTATTGCATATTTAACTTTTTAAAAGCTAATCAAACATCAAAAAAGTATTTGAAGACAAAATGCGAACCACAAAAGTCTTAATTCTTCGAATCTTTTCCCTTCAACGGAACGAAGAGCGTCTTATTAGGGTTTAGCAGAGTATGGGGTTCTCTCCTATTCAACTTCGCCAAAACAAAATTTTCTGTCTCATCCATTTTCGTTCCATCTCTATTTTGCGGCAACCTTCTGATCGAACGTTCTCCTATCTCGGTATATAACTCATCCTAAATTATCCTGTTGACTGTGATTGTTTAAAAATCAACAAGCTTAAAATATGCGTTTGTGGGTGCTTGTATTATACTCTGATTGTTTGTGTTTGTGATTGTACTTCATACGCTTTACGAACACAATTAAACATATGATGTGAACTACTTGTATTTAGTTGTTAAATGATTTGATTGTCGAGATTTTACGATAACATTGGATTGAAAGTGGAAAAGTTTGATTAATGTTTAGAGATTCTGAAAACCAAATTTCTATTTTACTAAATTTTCCTCTCGATCCTTTTCGGTCTGTATCGGTGGGATATAAACTAGGTACAGTTGTATATATTTTAAGAATCCAAATTTTAAACTTCTTACTTAGTCTGTTTACCCTAGCTAAAAGTAAAAAAGGCATAAAAATGCAAATATTTTTGTACGTCTTTCCTTGGTGTTTACTCTAATTGCGACATTTGATGGCATGGATTGGGCGCTTTGGGAGTTGAATTCTAGGAAATTGGTCCAAGTATGTGCTAGTTTTCTCCAATAGCAATACCAAGATGTGAAATCCATGCTGCCAAAAGTATTATTGGTGTTTTTATATTGGAAGAGAAAAGCTAATGAAGTAATTGATCTGAAATGTTTGTAGTGAGTTCCTTTATTGATTTTGACAGGAGTTTATGCATGTCAAAGCAGGTGATGGCTCCAAAACCGCCAAAAACCGGCCTATTTGTGGGATTGAATAGAGGCCATGTTGTGACCAGGAAGGAAATAGCCCCACGTCCATCTGATAGGAAAGGCGTAAGTGGATTTTCTAGTTTAATATTCTTTGTATTACAATTCATTCATGTTTTCACTTACTGGGTCATATAATAGTAGTCTAGCTTCTAATAGTAGAAAAATCATTTACTGTTGGTGTTGCATTTATGTGAAACTTTGCTGCTATTATGTTAAAGTGGTTTTTGAGTTTCTGATTTGACACTTTTGTCTGATACATTCCAGAAAACTAGCAAAAGAAACCACTTTGTGAAGAATGTGATCAGGGAAGTTGCTGGGTACTGAGCTTCTTAAGGTTGGGAAGGACAAGCGTGCTCTGAAAGTAGCAAAGAGGAAGTTGGGCACCCACAAGAGGGCAAAGAAGAAGAGAGAGGAGATGTCTAATGTTCTCCGCAAGATGAGGTAGTTTTATTTGATGAGACTTATTTCCTTGCCATAGCTTTAACACGGTGAATATGTTCTCACATTATTGTTCCCTTATTTAACGATTATTGCAAAGCTTTGAAAATATGTGGAATCTTGTAAGTTACAGAGATACGCAGGATTTTTTTTTTTAAATTTAAAATGTCTAAATGTGCATGTCACATCCTTATGTTTTTTTTAATTGTCTCTGTGGAACAGGTCTGCTGGAGGTGGGGAAAAGAAGAAGTGAGACATGTTTTACCCTATTATTGAGAACCTGACAATGTAACTGGAAATGTTTGATTAGCTTTTGTTAGATTGGAATTTTGCTTAGAAACTTGTTTTTTGTAAACCGGTAAACAATAGGAACAACTATGCTTTTATGTCTTATCCTCCTACTTGGGAGCCTGAGTTTCATGTAACCTCTCGTCTTCTGGTGGGGTAAAATGCATTATTCAACCTTATACGAACCTCATTATTTTATATGCTTTTGTCCCAAATGTATTTCTTAAAATATCATTTTGGCAAGTTATTTTAGGTTTATTCTGCTTGCAAATTATTCACCATCTTCAATTCCCTTAAAACGGATTGTGATGCTTAGTGATTATCTTTGGTAACAATGGTATGTTCCTTGCTAGAGGAATGTATGTTAAGAGTTATTTGTTCAAACTAGAGTGGAGGATGATTTTCTTTGGTTATGAAGAGCCATGTTAATGTGTTCATTGATTTTGATTGTTTAATGAAGTCTATCTCATGGAATTGGTCCTCTCTCCTAAGTCAGGAGCCAAGTTCCTTTCTGTTGCTAGAGCACTTTCTGTAGCCCTTGCGGTATATATACTCCACGTTTATAGGAAAGTCGTTACTAAACATTTGTGTTATGTTTTATTAGAAAAATCAAGCAGATGCTGTGTAGATGAAGTCTATTATTATGGAATAGAGGTAGTATCATATAATTAAAATGGAGAAACCCAAAAAAAATCATCTATATGGCTCCCGAGAAAAATGTACCATTTGTAAAATTTACAAATCTTTGAAGATTGTACTTTTTGTCGAATGTTTATCCTTGTAATAGTTTTCATCAAACTTGAAAGCATTGTGTTTTTATACCAGCTATTTATTTGTTTTTTTGCAAACAAAACTCTTTGCTGGATAGAGGGAGTACTAAACTACAAAGTGAACGATGCTCTAAAATCTTATTTTCAATAACCCTTACAGAATTTGCTCGATCCACAAACTGCCTTTACACTAATATCCCTACTTGACAATAGGGTACAAAAATGTAAAATACAAAATCGCTTGCTCGATCCACAAACTGCCTTGCACTAATATCCTGACTTGACAATAGGGTACAAAAATGTAAAATACAAAATCGCCACCCAGGGGTGGGTTACTGCCGTATCCCTTAAAGATCATACATCTTTTGCTTCTCTTAGGGAAAATATCGAGCTATCAGATATTCTTAAGAATAACAGCAAGGGAGGTTACAATGGTTCAAGTCTTGAACTTCTGCGAAAACTTCTCTACTCCTTCCCTGCAATCTCCAGCAACGCGCTTTGCCCCTTCCTTAACGGCCAAAGCAAACTCACTTGAACTTTGCTGGAATTCATGTAAAGAGCCACCAAATTTGGACGCGGCGCCATCTTTTAGCTCTCCTGCCCTGCTGTGTGCTTCCAACAGCCACTCTTTTAAGACAGATATTAAGACAAGTATCTTCTGGACGACCTTGTCAATTGTATCTTTGGATTTCCCTCTTAAATCAACTGTCAATGCCTTGAGCTTGTCCACCAAGTTTTCAGCTCTGCCGACAGTTCCTTCCACGGATAACTCGCTTCCAGCATTAAGCCAAGTAACCCCAGCATTTGCCTCGTCCTTCAGGTCATTATCAACAACCACTTTGATGCCATGCCTCTCCCAGCGATCTCTAGCCTCCTCCAGCACTTTTGCTTGCTCCCTTGCTCTTTTCGCTTCATCTTCGGCCCAAGCCCTGCAATGACAGATTGAAAATACTACAGGTTAAACAAATCAAAACGAAATACTCCTTATTTTATTTTATTATGTCTGAACAACAGCCTATGTGACTGTTCAATAAATGTTACAAAATCCACCAATAAGTCAAAGGCGGTGTCTCATATTTAAGGTAAGTACAGTGTAGAGCAGGCACATGATATTGGCAGAATAGATGATAAATAAAAGTGATTGATTTCTATATAAGGTTGGCATTCAAAGTTCGTTCATGCCCTAGGAAATACATGAGTAGATGTTTTAATAGACCATGTTCAAACCAGAAGATTCAAACTTTGAAAATGAAATCAATCACTTTCTGTGGCTCAAGGAAAAATATAGCGAATAAAGCAGTCCTTACCTGGCCATAGACAAAGCCTTTCGCTCCACCTCCAGTTCATATTGTAGCCGGGCAATCTCCTGGTTCTCAGTTTCTGCATCTTTTCGCAGCTTACTAAGCCTTTCCTTTTCATATGATATTTCCACTTGGTCACTCATAAGGCTCTGCAACTGTTCTTCCACCTCACGTCTTAACCTTGAAAGAATTTCCATTTCTGAATCAACCACAGCACGTTCCTTCATCAAGGCAATGCTCTTTTCATCTCGCTCAGCTCTTAACCTCTCCAATTCTATCCTTGCTTCCTCGGCCAATTTCTCCACAGCACCAATTTTCTCTCTTTCTAATAAAAGCTCTTTTTCAAAACTTGCATTGACATCCTTCTCCACCTGATCTACTAGAGCACTGTGTGCAGCAACAGCCTTTTCTGCCATAGACTCTGCTTCGATACGTGCAAGTTCCTCACTAACTATGTCAGATGCCTCACCAGTTGCAATAGCTATAGCAGCTTGGGCTTTTGTCACTGGCTTATCAGGCTGGAATAGCCTTGTATAACCTGTCAGATAAATATTAATAGCATTTATAAACTTATACAAGTGAAATCCAATGAAGAAGCAGTTACAGGGGAATATAACAAACCGAATGAAAGGGCTATTATTCCCTGTTCTCCTGCTGACAAGTCAGCAACAAGTGCAGGGCATGCATCTGGATCGATCTTATCTATGTCTATAAAACCAGAAACTTGTTGCAGGATCTGTTCACACGCGGATAGAGTATTACAATATGACAATATGATTTTTAAGTTTATTGCAATATGATGAATAGATGGAGCTGAGTCCATCTTTAAACTATGCACCTTCTTGTCAGCTACTGGAAGCTGTCTTTTCTCGAGAGAGATCTTCCAAGTCACAAGGTCCTGACGTGATAAAGGGCTGCAAAAAGAGAAGTTAATAACTGTAAAAAGAAAGAGAGAGAGAGAGAGAGAACCTTTAAGTATTTCAGTCAGGCCCAGTCTGACACACCACTAAGCAATCATGTATTATAACGATATTATGTAAAGACCGGTGAATGATGGGAAAGAACGATGGAGAGACATGCCATATAGCTGCATTTCAATAGCTACATAAAGAATCAAGAGATAGATGAACTATTACAACAATTTGTTGACAAAAGATTCGGTGGTCCTGAATAGTGTCAATAAGCTCATAAAGTCAGACATGGACATGGTTACCCAGTAGAAAAAAACTATAGAAGCAACATTGATAATAAAGTAAACTATAGTCAAACAGAAGCACGATCGAACAAGGTTGCATAATCTACCTCTCAGGACAGAAGCATAGGGAACTCTCGTCTATTTCAGAAGAAGAACGCATATCACGTCTTGAAAGATTGCTGGAAATAAGTCCTGCTTCTGCCAAGCCTGAAAGATCCAACTCCTTTAGAAACTTGAATGCAACAAAATAACCTTTAATCAACAAGAAAAGTATTATTACTATCATCACCTTGAATGGACGGAAAGTCCGGGTCTTCAGGTGTAACATCATCAAATGCAAGCTCAGTGAAATTTTCTATATACATTGCAGGATACACTTTTGAAACAGTATTCCTACAAGAAATAGTAAACAATAAAATCTTAATATATGTTGTCACATTCTTCTACTACCATGTCCTGTGTCTTTACAGCCTTACAGATACTCAAAATAAAACTGTCATGCATACCTCGAAAGAGCACTGCTGGCTGAAACCAACCAGCGAGCATATTCACGACGAGTACACAAATCACCAGGTTGAACATCAGCTTCAATAACCTGAAAATTTTTCTTGCATATAAATAACCAAATCCTTGAGACATGATAATATCCAAGTTTTCAATTTATATCTTTATTTCAATCAGACATCATGAAATCTTTCATATGGAAATAAATGGAAATTGGAGGTAAAAAGAGTAGGAAGAGAAATGAAAGTATTAATTGTTAAAAAAAATAAAAAACACTGCCATTTTAACCATGTTTGAGAGTGATTAGTGTGGAAAAATTGATTTTTTGGACAGGTAAAATTATATTAAAGAAGGGCACCAAGGGAGGCAAAATTTATCTTTTCATTGAGAAAAAAGATGTTCTAATACAGAGACCATATGCTAATTGATCTCATTAAAACCCAGCACAGTGTTACCTTTGACTTGAACCTCAAATTTTTTCCAAGTATTAAGTCTTTCCCACAATACAAAAGATTAAGGCTTGGAGTTGCAGTCTAAAAAACAAGTAAATTTTTGTGTTGAATGGGAGTGTATTACAGAAGGAAGTAGCATGCTTTCTGGTTGAACTGTGGCAGATGCATCTTTCTCCATGCAGTCGATAAATAAATTCTTTAACCACTGCCCGCTATGTACCATTCCTTAAAGAAGGCAGGTATATCTACTTTCCCGATCTAAACTTCTTCTCACACATAAGATATCATAGAATCCCAACACAGTAACAAAACTGATGACTTAAAAAGGTACAATCTGCATTTTACGGTCATTTTCTTTAGCTGGTCCATAACTGAGGTTTTGGAAGTTCTTCTGAGCTGAGAGTATTCCTCTGTTACTATCTCATCAACTGACAAAACTAAGAATTACATACAAAGTTCACGGGCAATACTAAAGAATGAAGTAAGCCTCTATTGTTTAGACTTTTAGAAATGAGAGAGAAAAAGAAGACAATAAGCTTGTTTAGTCATTGCTAGTATTTTGTGAGCCGTCCATAACATTAGTACTTGAAACGTGGTTCGTTTATATAGCTAAAACACGGTACGCTAGGGTATTTTTATATAAGTTCTTATAGTTAAGAATTCTCTTATAATCTAAATGTAATAAACCTAAGTTTTATAGAAGATTTTTTGTTTAATCAACAAGTCGATTGTTTTATAAATATTTTAGTAAAAATTAAATGTCTGAGTATCCAATACTAGTTTATAATATCAATATATGTGCAATTATAGGTTAAACAACAAAGAAATTTTTTGGTACGCTAAATTTAGAGTTTTGGTAAGTAATAGTATCCTGTTTGGGAACACAAGTACCAATACGCAATTCGCTAGGTCAATGAGAGTATTTGGTAACTCTGGTCCATAATTGTTTGTCAACCAGATATATGCACATAATCCCCATTATTCCAAATCAAGCTGCTCATACGTTGTAAACGGTTGACTTTACTTTATTGTCTATCAAACTAAATGTACTTAGCTGATTCTGCATCTTACCAGAAGAGATGAATTCTAAAGGTTATAAGAAAACACAAATAACAAGACCATAGAATACGTATTACGTAGTCGAACTTATTACAACTTTAGATTAGTTATCGGACAAAAGATAGTAAGTTACCTTTAATACTTGCAAAGCTGCTAGTGCCTGCCCCTGAACTTGATCAACAACTGCAGGGACTAAAACCTTCCCCGGGAACGCCTGTAGAGCTGGAAAAACTACAGATGGAGCAGGTATGCCAGCAGAAAAGGATAAATTCCCAGGATTCTTTGAGTCAAAAATTGATCCGCTCCAATTGATATCATTATAACCATTTTCATTCTGTTTATTTGCAAATGGATAAGCTAATGGTGACACCAAAGTTGTTCTAGATGAGCCACCTCCATTTACATTATTTTGTAAGGATATCTCAGTTTGCTCTGTTGAGACCTCCACCATATTGCTTGCATTAAGATTTTCTTTAGTTATAAGTGAGCCTACGGTCTCCATATCTTCTTTTTGTGCAACCTGAGCCTCTAAAACAGTATCTAACTGTGATTTGACCAAGACTTCGAAAGCTAAAGGCTCAGTAGGAGTATCAGCAATGGAACTGGAAGATGAATCAAATGAACTATTGGAATATTCTGTTTCATTTGAGCAAGGTATTACCTCCTGGTGGTCAGTGTTTAAATTGGTGGTAGCAGTGTCTGAGACCAATGAGTTGGTAAGTTGGGCGTCAGTAGGGTTATTTTTCAATTCAGCACTTGACTCTAGTATTTCTGTATCATGTCTCCCTGCTGATTCCTCAAAGCTTGAGGAAACAAAAGGTTCATCAGGACCCTCAGATTCAGGCAGTTTAGATGGGCCATCAGGAGCAACAGGAATGTCATCAGTAGCCCATTCATTTTGCAATTCTTGTTGAACGGAGACATTGTTAATATTATCATTAACATTGGATGAGTGCCCCACATCTATTTCATGATTGAACCTAGTTTCAAATGTATCTTCATCAATTTCTTTATAAGAAGAAGAATCCTGATCTGTACCTGTCTTGCTTACGAGACTATCAGTGTCTAGTACTGCATTCTTGCCCTCATTTGATTCCTCTTCACCAGTATCATTCATTTCAGCCGAGTCCAACGACACTTCTTGCTGTGTTGTCAAGGGCTCCATATGTTGCTTTGGTTCTGTATAAACCAATATAAATATTCATGTTTACAACTGAAAACCAAGGTGGGGAAAAAGGAAAAAAAGAAAAAGAAAGAAAGAAAAGAGAAAATCAACATAACCAATGTAATTAGGTAAGAGAACAATTTAAGTAATAACTTTTTATATTCCACAATTCAAACATGATAAACTTGATCATGTGCAATACAGAAAGACTACTTACTGAAACTTCTCTTGCTTATAGACAATGCTGCAAAGGTTAATCCAGCAAAAAGAATAACTCCAGCTACTCCTGCTCCCACAATCCCTGAAAATAAACTACTTCAAGAGTGTTATTAGTCGACAAGAGAGTTTACCTACACAAAAAAGCATCAAATCATGGATAACGATTATTAAAACATGCAGATTCCGATAATAATAATAATAAAAAGAACAAAGCGTACCAACAGTATCTATATCAAATCACTCTAGTCCACCAGCCAATTTTAAACTCGATATCAAAAGAAACCACTGAATAGATTTTGATTATCAACAAGAAAAATTAACTTGAGATAAAATGGATCGTGCATTTGTGCCGATATCTTTTCACATAAAATCCTAGTATCATAAATATCCATTAAAGGATTGTATAATGACCATGAACACTATTATTTTTACAAAATTGCTTTTAAAAGTGATTATTAATATTGCACTTATTGCAGCAGAGTTATTAGGGGCAACAGCACTTTGGAAGAGGTTCACAAAACTTCTCAACAGCTTGCTTTCGTGCTTAAACTTGAGAAATTAATATAATAAACACCAAATATCGCTGTAAAATACTTTATACTTGTTTACCAAAGGATTAAAGTTTCAATGAACAACACTTCTTTCAAAGACTCTATTACTATTTACTAATTAAGAGCTCCAAGAAAAAGCTTATCAGTAATGCTTCCCCAAAACTCACAGCTCTGACAAAGAGACACTTGATGCATCAACAGATAATCAATCCTTTAGCGAGAAAAATAAAGCAATCAACTAGATTTCTATAAATGATTTCAATTACCACCATTCATAGTTCCTGTAAAATCCTCGATTCTGGAAAATAAATACGCTCAATTCAACTCAAGAAACTGTTATCCCAAAATTACAAAAATCACTAAATGGTTAATAAAAAGAATCAATTTTTAACCAAATATAACATTTCTTACCTCCATTCCACCTCTTCCCTTGCAACTCATCTGATTGTTCACCACCATTAGAACCAGACCATCCTGAAAAATCATCAGAAGAGTTTGAATTTGAAACTGAATTTGAATTTGAATCTGGATTCATCCACGTATCATTCCCTGCACTCCGCGGTTCTGTAGCATTTGCATTCCCTTCACTATCTCCGGCCACCGAACACATACGAATTCGAAGGTCCAGCTTGTGAACTCGCATCCGTGCAAATGCTGCAGTTGATTTCCGACAATTGAAGGCTAATCGGAGTTGGAAAGAGGTCGGAGACCATGTTGTAGTCAGAGAAGTCATACTATAGGTGCCAAATTCGAAGAGGAGGATTTAATTTAGGGCTCCGAATAGTTAAATTTTTGCCAAAGGTTTAATTTCAAGATAATGGTATAACGATGTCTCTCTCACAAATGATTAGACGAGGATTTTGGAGTTAATTGTTAGGGTTTTGATGCTGGTCGTGAATGGAGGAGGAGGAGGAGAAGACTCTGAAATGAAAGTCCACTTTAATATCTATAACTGCGAAATGTATCTTTATGTGGCTGTGAGGGACATTTTTCCGGCAACCGGAATTCGGTAACTACCGAATTACAGATATACCTTCCTCTTAATAGTAAATTCCATTCATGTATACTTCGTATCTCATTTGGATCGACATATTATACCCTTTTCATTTATAAAATTAGCGAAACTATTTTTATTTTATGTATATTTTTAAAATTAATAAAATAATATTTAGTAATTTATGCTAATATATAAAGAGGCAAAATGAGAGTAAGTGTTGATTTGGTAGGCCTTTCAGGTTGCAATAAATTTTGAGAGACAAAAGTTGTTACATAAAGTATTATGATTAATATATTTAATGAAAAAAAAATTAATATATCTATTTATTACACTTAAATAATAAACCACTAAATATTAAGTATAACATAAAGTTGGAACTATTTTAATTTTATGATACCCAACAAATTCATGCCAGACACGGGTTAAAGAGTTGTGTGGTATAGAAATAGGACTACAAACTTTAAATTTGAGAAGAGTTGGAACTATTTTTTTTTTTGATTTTGTTTATTTATTTTTTATTTGGCAAGTGAGATGTGAAACGGAAGGGATTATTATATTAACTTATCATTTTGAATGAAATTTATCTTAAATCTCATTTGTTACTATTTTAAGCTGCAAATGAATCGAATCGAACCGAACTTTGTCGAATTCGAACCGAACTTGAACACTTTTAGTCGAATTCGAACATGTTCGAGTAACTCGATTGAACCAACAACTATGTACGAGTTCGGATCATTTGGTGTTCGCGAACATGATCGAGTTCGCGAACAAGTAGAATATAAGCTTGTTCGCGAACACAAATAATGTTCACGAACACCAAACTTGTTCACGAACACAAACTTATTCACGAACACAAATTTGCTCACGAACACAAACTTGTTCACGAACACAAATTTATTCACGAATATAAACTTAGAATTCTAAAGCAAAAAATAGTTAAATAAAAAAAAATATCTTCTCTAAGAGTCTAAGTATTCAATCAAAAATTAGACCAAATATTATAATCATCCTTCATCCAAATAGATCAAAACCAAAAATGATTACTTAGAACTTAGAAGTTTTAATTAACTTAAAAGTTAACAAGTACTTAACAAAATTTGATTTACAAATATCAACAATCAAATATTAATATCGAAAAGCCTTTCAACTCTTCAAGGTTCAAACACTTCAAACAGAGTTTACAAACAAATGATTATCAAAAACTCACAATTTAATATTAGTAATGTATTTCTTTTGTTGTCATTTTTAATTAATATTCAATTTTTTTACAATTTTTATATTTAATATCTAGTTTTTATTTTCGATCTTCAAATTTATGTATAATTTTTTAAAGTTTCAAAATTATTCAGTAAATAATTTGATGATTATTACTCTATTACCAAAGTCTCGATAAGTACATTGAAGATTTGATTTCTCTATTTTCTATCTCGATTTAACAATTTCAATAACTGATGTACATGTAAGAAACTGTATTGTATCATTCTTTAATTAATGTCAAATTATCATTGCATGATGATTAATGACTTTGTTTATGTGCATTATGACATGATTTATTAAATTATTTGGAATGTAAATTATAATAATCCAACAATCATTGTTCAAAATTTTATGAAAATATTAAAATTATTTTAATTAAATTATAATTTAGAGGTGAAGAAGTACACATTATTATTTATTAATTATTTAATAAAAAAGTTTACTTATAATAAATTATTAAAAAAACAAAAAGATGTTTAGGTAATAAAAAAAATAACTACAAATTTAACAATTATTAATAAGACAAATTTTAGAATTTAATATGAAATAACCAATTATTTGTATTTATAATTTGAGAAATAATTTAAACATGTAATTAAGAAATTGAACTACTCGAACTTATCAAACCGAACTCAACCTTATCGAACCGAACTCGAACTGTTCGCGAACAAAGACGAACTCGAACTGAAACAGTTCACGAACAATTCAGTTCGTTTGTAGTCCTACTATTAGTTATTTGGTCCAATTTCCAAGAGCTTAAACAATCACCTCTTCTAAGTTCTTAACAGATATTAGAACTTGAAATCCTTAGTTCGAGTTTTCTTCACGAGTAATGCTACTATCATATAATTTGGGTCACATAAAGCTTACATACACACACATGCATATTTGCGGTTCCTACGTGTCACGCAAGGTCCACAGTATGCATGCGTGTGTATGTTAACATTATGTGACCCAAAATTATATGATAGTAGCATTATTTTTTCTTCATTATATAATCTCCGTAATTGTAATTACAGTAAATAATTTTGCCAATACAGAATTTATTATTTTCAAAATTCATAGAAATCATATCAATCTTTAAATGTCAAGATTTGACAAGAAGTTGATATGAGATCGGAAGTAATTTTTACACTGGCACTAGGGAGAACCCTTTTTCAAAAGTGCATAAATTGTCGCAAGATCTTGTACAAAAAATTACAATCTCGGTAAAATATTTTATTTTTTTTAAAAAAAACCTACATAAAATTACACCGAACATAAAATATTTTCTTTTTTAGCACCACCTCATCAGATTAAAGGGAATAAAACTGGGAATATAAATAGTCCCGAATCATGTAATATTCCTCGGACAAAGGGCCTTCAATTACGATTTGCTGAATAGCAGCACCGCCACCCTACACAAAATCTTCAAGTTTCATTTCATGGCTACTTGATAAATAATAGAGCAGAAAGTTCATTTAATTTGCAGAGCAAAAATATGGTTCGCACCTTCTGACTTGCATCTCCAACTTTCCGCAGCGTCACATACTCCCCACATCTCATGGCCCCAACACCAGCAAATTCCACCTGAAAAGAACTTATCAATTAACGGGTATTTACCAATATGGAGATTTCATTAAGCTAGTACCCAACCAATGTACTAAGAGCTTTTCAAGAAGGATGTCAAATGACATCACGACAGCTTTCCAAACTATATTAAGTTAGAGCTTTACAAGGATGGCAAACTTTATTGTTAGTAAAGAATACCTGGACACCCTTGCTTTCGAGGAACTGCTTGAAGTCAGGCATTTTTATATCGCCCACAAGAACTGATTTATGTGGAGGTGCAGGGGTTGAAAGAGGGAGCAAAGACAGCATGTCACTCTCTGTCTTACCAACTTCAGCATCAACCCAGGCAATTTCGTAATCTCCAAGCTGCAATCAGGGGGGATATATATATA
Source organism: Panax stipuleanatus (assembly GCA_020205555.1). Taxonomy (NCBI): domain Eukaryota; kingdom Viridiplantae; phylum Streptophyta; class Magnoliopsida; order Apiales; family Araliaceae; genus Panax; species Panax stipuleanatus. The sequence goes on along the minus strand of CM035118.1, from coordinate 135,443,377 downwards.
TATATATATATATATATATATATGAAGAGAGAGGAGAAGAGGGAGGGAGGAAGGGAGGGAGGGAGGGGGGGGGGAGATAGATAGAGAGAGAACATGAGCACCTTTGGTCCTGTAAGCATTACAGTATTTAGAGCAAACTTTAAAAGCTTAAAGAGTGTGTGCATATATAAAATACTATTATGAACCAAATTATCAACACATGCCACACTGATATGTTAGTTCATAATATTATACTACTATCAACAATCACTTGGTGACAATTTTCCAACCAACCAATTTCATAGTTACAACTTCAAGATAAATAACCAAAATTTAATCTCAGCTAAGGTTAAAATGAGGCAAGTTCAAGAAGCAGTGAGATATGAGACATGTATACGTATACCAGAAAGCACATAATTTAAATTCCCAGAATATAATAAAAGATGAAATTTCATGAACATAGTTATTGATAACATAATCCCATTCTAGATATCCACTTGTAGATTTTGATTCTCCTTCATTGACAACAGACTAACAGAAAAGGATTCCGCAACAAAAAATAAATGAAGTACAGATGCAGACTAATTTAAAAGAAAGCCGCAAAAAAGAATAAATGATGCACATACTTTTGATCAGCAAAACTAAATGAAATGCATGGAAAGCATATTATCAACATATAACATAGCAAAAGGAGATCTAATCTAGGATATAGAGTTTGCTTACCTTCTTAAAAAGTACATTACTCATCAGCTTCTCAGAAAGTTGCACCTGTATATCAGAACAAATAAAAATGAATCCTGGATTCACAATAAATACTACAAGCACGACTATACCTTCCAGTAATACCTTATATGCACACAGATCTGAAGTCACATCAATTGTTTCATCAATTTGAGGAGCATATACATGGGGGCAAACATGTTTCAAACAGTGCTGCTTTAAATGCTCCGTGGCCTCTGCCGATCCATGCACCAAGACCTTCAAAGCAGAAATGATCAAGTAAGAAACTTGCGCTTAGATTCAGAAGAAAAATGGTGAAGCTGTAGGATATAACTTAACACAACTTTAAAGTATGTCAACAATGGATTTGATGTTAAGAATCAAAAGTTGTGACACTTGTTCTTTCCTATGCACTATGAAATCTTTTGTTAAACTATTATTGAAAACCACCCATAACATGAGACATCTCCTGGTGTTTAGTCGTACAATTTCACTGTGAATTGTGCAGTTATATATACGGCAGCTCCATTCGCATGCAAAAACTTAATTAGCACATAATACTCTGCAACACATGACATGCTGTAACACAGTTTTCGTGCCAGTGATAGTCAATGACATCTGCAACTCCTGAAGCCATCTCTTGACATGTATAACGCCGAAATGAAGTGTGTACATGAATAGTAAATGACAAATCCTAAAAGAATAGAGTAAACATGGCAAGGAAACATCAATCAATTAATATGTTCATCATTTAGAAAGGGAAAGTAAATATGACAATATTAAATAATCTTTTTTAATAAAAAAATGAGAAAATTGAGAATACAACTAATATCATATATGGCCATCCATCCTATGGAGCTTGTATCATCACAAATAGAAATAGAAAATATATATGTTATGTAAACAAAGACATAACAATGAGAATATATATGGTATAATCATAAGTAGCAAAACTAATATGACGAGTCCTTCGTTCCATGCTTTACTCATCTAATAAAGTCTTCTTTTGCTTGCGTTCTTTATGATGAAACATCACTTCAGTTTTTCTTTACCAATAAAATATTTTACATGCAACAGTAAGTTGCATCACAACATCCAAAGGTTGTTGGTAACAATAACGGAGTTTCATGAAGTGTTTGTCCAAATTGAAAAATATTATATATTAACCAATAGGCATATCAAATGCATTAACACTGAATTCAGCTCTTCAAGAGTTTCATCAAATGCATTAACCAATATCCATCACGTGAAATCTGACATATCTCCAGCACAGACCTTGTTTAGAAGCGTTTGTGCTTCATGGGTAAAACATTACTCAGCAAATAATAAAATCCCATTGCATTTATTGAAAAGCACAAAATAAGATCCATACAAGCTTTAAGGGAGCAACATGAGCAAGAATTGATTTAACTGAGCGGCCATCAGAGCGCCCCTCAAAATCCATGTAAATCAACGAACACTTGACTTGGACCTGAAATATAGAAACAATTTGACACACCACTGAATTAGAAACTTTGGATCATACAAATAAATTATGTTAAAAAATTGAAAATAACTAAAAATCCAAACAAAATCTCGGAAACTAAAGATTGCATTATATGAAATCTTGTCTCATGAAGAAGGACAAATAAAAAATTCATAATTTCATCCAGTGTCCAAAAATTACTTCTTTGGCATCATAATACAAAAGTATGGTAATTTAATCAACTCATCAAATAAGAGTTCAAGTTGTTGTTATTATTATTGATAAGTAATAGTTAATTATAAAATGCCAAAAAGGAGGTGTCGCCATGTACATGTAGATTGAATAAAAGGACTCGGTGGAACAAAAAGTAACCCCTCGAGCCAGAATAAGACCTCACATGTTTATGTGAATTCCGTGTCGTGTCACGTTTGATTTTGCTATAGCTTATACTGAAGCAAACTTGTTTCCTAGAAAACTCAAAGCCAGAATAGGACTTACTGTAAGTTCAGAAGAAACAACTTTTGATGGCATAATATCAAGTATCAAACTAGCAGAGCCTTCATCGATTTTTCCATCAAGATCTCCACCAACCTAAACAAAAGAAAAGCAATATGATAAATACAACTACCATCACAGAGCTGAATTCCATAATAACACGACTTCTTCAATGTCAAAGAATATCTTATAAAAATACAATCAGAAATTCCCACCAAAATTCATATGCAGCAACCAGATCACAGAAATGAGCAGCAGAATAAACGCACATAACCAAATGACAGATCAACATGAATACTATACATTAACCTAAAAACTTCAAAAGATGTCGATCAGGTCAAACTTTCAGACAAGCACTCTACCCATCCTTTTTTGTTGTTGTAGCAAGTTGTGACCTATCACTAAGTGAGATATCATAAAGTTTACTGTAGTATTTCAAAAATATGAAGCTAAAACTGTAAATAATCCTTTTCCATATTTACTTGATGATAATTTGTATTCAAGTCTTTGTCTCTTCTTATATACTATGTTACTACGCGCAGAGCACACTAGTTCATTAGGGCATTCTTCACTGTGGCCATGTCATCAGATCTAAAGATGTATGAACTGAAATGCTGAATTAGCATAACAACTACAACTACTAACATAAATCCATCGTATAAAATATCACCAACCAAACGGATTTTACATGTAAGAACGTAATACTATATTACTATTGTACAACAGTATATTTATCAAAAGAGAGTTGAGACCGGTGATTTGGAATCAGGCCACACCAATCTTGTTGCTAATTAAAAGGTCTATATAGTGAAGGGAAAAAAGGGTAAACCTTTTAAAGTTTTTGAGAAGGTGTACCCTCTCTCTGAACCAGAGTTCACCGAATAATCAAATTAGTAGAAAACTGGAAATAAGAAGCAAGAATAAAACATTTAAACATAAAAAACGATATAAATAACAGAACATCTGCCAGCTGAAAGGTATATCAAACAGTGATATCTTACCTGACCAGATGCCAGATCCATGTCATCTTCCTTGATTACATAATCATCAGGATTGATGACTTCACCAAAATCATCCCATTCGGATGAGTTTTCATAAAAGGGGAACATGGGGGCAACACTAGTTGAAGGTGGAACAAATCCATCAATTAATATGTCGCGGTAAGCGTCACTACACGGAGCAACAGCAGCTGCAAGGAATAATCATTCGCTAATTTAATCATCCACAGACAAAAAATAGGAAGTAAATGTTTTCTGTAGTTTGTATTGAATTTAATATATGTAGTAATTAAACTTCGGCCCATGCATATATGTATAAGATATAGAGTAAATGGACAAGAAAAAATATTAAAATAGAAAAGCCAACAAGAGGGGAATATTGGGCGTCAATGACAGCATTGACAGCTAAAAAGCATATAGCATTCAAAATATTGGGGATAAGGACCCAACCATCCATATGTTGTTCTAACTTCTACATTCGGAAATATATGCATTGATGCAATGACTACATAAAGGAAAAAGGTTTTACTTTTAAATTTTGGTGTATACAATAGCAACTACGAAAAAAAATAAGTTTAGAGCTCAAGTGTGTTTGTCTGTTGTGAGTGAGTGACTCCATGAGAGCAATGTTCTAAAAGGCGGGAGGCGGGCGGCCGGGGGGGCCTAGCGCCTAGAGGGCCTAGGCGAAAATTTTATTTTAAGCCAATTTTAATATTTTATTTAACATTTATCCAAACAAAACAATAATAAAGCAAAATAATCTATAATAAAGATCATAAAGGCCTTTACTTAAAGTTCAAACACATATCCATATTGCCAATGTCAAAGTTCAAACACAAACATACAATTGTTCAAAGTTCAAACATATCTTTAAAGTATTAGTTTTATTCATAAACAATATTGCTATTAAATAATAAAATTTAAAATTTCAAGAATTTAATTCAATATTAAAACTTAAGAAACTAAACATAAATTTAACAATTATATTGAATTAAACTAAATATTACAAATGTATCATCATTTATATAATTTGAAATTGGTACAAGTTCAAAAAATTACAACTATAATAAAATTATTCATTTTGACTTGATCTTGTTCACTTCTTGTTGTGATTTGATATGCTACAACTTGCATTATGAATATCGTAAATCATTAAAAAAAAATATATATCAAAATCTGATTTGGGTAGTTATTAAAATATAAAAAAAACTCTCTGCCTAAGCTTCGTCTAATTTCTTGGAAGAATTTTTTTGCCGTCTTGGACCTAATTGAGGCGCCAGGGGGGGCTAGCACCTAGGCGAGGCGCCAGGGGGGCCTAACGCCTAAGTAGAGCGCCAGGAGGGGCCTAGACGGACCTAAGCGGAGATTTTTAGAACACTGCATGAGAGAGACTGACTAAGCAACAAAGAGAGCGTGAGAGAGGCTACAACCCGACACACCTATCGAAGCAGAAGCACAACCTTCTGAAAAGTAACTCAAACCTTATGATACATAAAATTATTCCGTATTTCATAAAGTATACAGACATTAATATCTTTTGTATGTAGCACAAGCCACCTGATCATTTAGGGCTATGATGGTCAGAGAAGAAATACAAAGTTCAGTTTAGACAACTTGTACTTTATCAATTTTCATTATAAAAATGTGCAAGAGATTATTCAATCACCTTTGTCTAAGCCTTTTTTTCTTGCAGGGGACTGAAAAAAGGAAAAGGAAAGGTACATGGATTTATAAAATGGTTCGACTCCATGCATGTTACATAAAGACGCAAAGAATTTCTAATAGAGATTCTAGCCACATAAAATAGACTTGCATGTGGAAGCATTTAAGGGTGAAAATCAACCAGCTATTTAGCTTAGCACATAGATAAAAAGTTATTAATCATGTAAATGGAAAGGATTTTAATTTCACCAAATATCTTTCAGGTTGAGGTTCTAGACACTTGAAGCCCTGAACATCATGTAAACCAACAATTGTTAATAAAATTTAAATTGATTTTTAAAAGTTAAAACCAATAAAGAGAGGATATCTGAGGACATTAATCTTTTATTTTCTTTTGGGGGTGGAGGGTTACGAAAAAGGTTTCGTAAATACTCCATCCGTCCCATAATATATGACGTTTTAGAGTTGTGTACAAGAATTAAGAAAATGATTGTAAAGCATTAAATATAATATCAATTGTCTATAATACCCTTAAAATCTCATAATTACCATACTTACCTCATACTCTCTCATGTGTAACATTTTCCCATGAGGGGTAATTTTAGAAAGATTATAGTTAATTCTCCTATAAATTATATAAAACGACAAATAATTTGAAAAAAATAAAATCATCTAAAATGTCATATATTATGGGACGAAGGGAATGTTAGATTAAAAAAAAAGCTGAGTCTACAAGAACTCTTCCAGTATTCAAGAGAATGACTTATGATGATTATGTTTCAAACGAATGTCATTAAGATTAGGAAATTCTTCTCTCAGTAGCTGTCTAATCTTATGTCCTCAATTACTCATCAAGACATTAAAATACATACCATCCAATGCAGATTGATTAGTGCTGAGATCAATGACCATTGCATCACCAGTAGGAAGCTCGGCCCCAATAGCTGCTTTTGATTCCTCCTCCTTGATCATGCTAGCTTTTAGAGCTTCTTCCTTTTTTATCTGGTTTTGCTCTTCCTCGTAAGCGGCTAACTCTTCCCCAACCAAGGGAACCCTCTTGGACATTGTAACTTTGACAGCTTTAGGAGGTGGGTCTGATTGAAGCATGCGAGCTAGTGTGGCAAACTACATAGTACAAGGAGCAATAGATACATTTTAAAACATAGAAAATAATATGGCACCCAAAGTAACAGTCATAAATGCTATTAAAGAAAAATAAAAATGTATTCTCTCACTCTAATAAAGCAAGCTAAACTCTTTCTAGACCAGTGCCAAGCTATATGGAGGCAACTTCAAAGAAAAAGGAAAAGGAAATTGACATATTTTTCGATAAGATTTATAAAAGTTCCAGCCAATTGACCGATACTGAGTGCAAAATCACATTCAAGGGTAGAAAGACAAAAAGGCAAAACAAAGGTCCTCTATTTCTGTTTAAAAGCAAGAAAGGAACATTGTTATATTTAGGCTGTATTACAGAAAACCGTTTAGTAGCAAATTGAGTTAATAGTCTCCAGTGTGGAATTAAATATGATGATGAAGCATACTTTTTTGTTCAAACATACAATGTTATCAAATCATGAATAAGATGCAGCTTAAATGCTTATGATGGACACAAAGTACAATGTCCTAGAGTTAACCTGGCCTCTTTCAGTAAAAAGAACAAGATTCTTCATGTCAGCAGCCCATTCAATGAATATGTCATGCGAAAAACCAGCTTCCAAACTGGCCATGGATGCTAGAACAACCTAAATAAGAAGAGTACAGTCAATTCCATCACAAATGATTTTTAAGAAATTGAATCAATCTCCTCTACGTAAACAGTTATTCCAACCTTTGGGCCATCTGGAACATTTTCTAGTTCACTCTTATTGATCAAAAGCGTTACATGCCTGCAAATTTGTATAATTTCCCAGTGAGTTGCGCATAAAACATACATTATATGGAGAACAGAAACGAGGATGAAAAGTAGAAATTATTGCAAATTAGTAAAACCATATCAGAGCATTGCCAGACTAAGGCAGCAAAGAAAAGGAAATCAAATTCCATAGTTTATGGTAACTTCTTCGAAAAATTCATATTTTCCTATATTTTTTTTAAGGGTCTCTTACTTCAAAAGGAAAGCATTATCACGCGTGTGCTCAAAAGACTTTGCTATTGAATCGCTCATCCACTCAAGGAAACTCTTGACATAATCAATTGTGCTTGATGAAACATATGTAAGAAAGAAGATAGGATAGGTCAAATGATGCTGTTCCCAGTACTGCAAATACCAAAAAGGTTTTTTAGAATAATAACATAAATGTCAAATTGTTGATATTTCAATCATGATTCCAAAATTGACCTGTTCCAGTATCAAAATTAACTCCAATATTCGACCGGCAGTATCCACAGGTAGCAGTACATTTCCATCCGCTCTTAGAGACTTTAGTATAGCATCTAATGACATGCACAAAGAAAAGTAAAAATTATTCAGTGAATTACAATCTGCAGTCTCTTCATATGTATTGACTTCTAAAAGAATGTTTGAATGTATGGTTGTGTATGTTTAAGCAATGAAAAAAGAAAAACTATAGGAAAAAGGCAAAAGCATAGTTCAGATTAAGAAATTAACTCAAAAAGGGTAAATCTATCTGACATTCTCATATTACAGAAAACCCACCTCCTCTCTTGATGTTTCTATGTTCGTAGGTAAGTCACCCCTTCATTAGTCAATATATAGGCCAATGATAGCAATTGTTAACACAATATTATTCTAGTTTCTTCATGATTGCCTACTTACCTTATAACACAGCTGACTCACACAATGAGCCTCATTAAATTACTAACCTCATACCTACCATCAACACTAGTTTTTACAGTATTACACCACAACTCAACCATCAACACTACCCCATACCTCACGAGACCACAACTATCTTCAAGAACCAACAAGACAACCACTAAATCCTCACTTAACTACAACTGGACATCCCATTCTGAAATACAAGTTGAATCTAATGTTGTGGCCCATGAAAGAGGTGACAAATGGTGATAATTTGTTGTGCTCGGTTTTTGCTCGACAATTCTGGCAATATAAGATGGTAGAGGTGGAACAGTGATGGTAATGGTCTATCTTGATGGGTCATTAGCTGACTGTGGCAGTTTATATGGAGGTAAAGACATGAGCAACGGAGAAACTTGATATTAGGGTGAAGGTAAAATTAGCCTGAACCCTTTATTTTAAAAGAAAAGTACAAAAAAATAAATTAATTAACAATAATTTTAAGGCATGAACTTTTGCCCACCTTAACAAAAAAGTCTGGCTCCGCGGTTAAATAAAGTTACCAGTGTACAGTGGAAGCCTGGAAGGCAATGATGTTGAGGATCTGTGTTAATACTGTTTGACAAATTTGGCTGCAGCTATTTCAAACTTTTGGCTCCAAGCCGATTGTCTCATCTATTGAAATGATTTACTAGGTGATAACATAAAAGGCAAAACTTGGAGAAGTTTCCATTTCGTTAACCAGTGTTACACAACTAACAGGGGCACTTACTTTAACTTCAGAAACAAAAGATGTGCAGCAGGTGCTTGCTGTAATTTACTTAAAAAGAATACTTTACCTATAAATTCTTGGTCCCTTTGACGTCTAGCAGGCTGATTATTCAAAGCATTATAGGCATCAGTTATTAGAACAGCAGGTCGGGCAAAAGATTCTAAAACAGTTCCATTCAAGTGCCTGTTGAAAATCATAACAGTAAGTAAGCACTTCTTTTTAAAATGTGTAGAGATCATAATATCATGCATATTGTTGGGTTACCTTTCTTTACGATGGTTAAAGTCAACAGCGTATATAACATCTTCACCATCTTTTGTTATCTTCCATATAGTACCTCCTAGAAGATGGCCAGCTACATGAGGAGCAATTACAATTCCTTCCCCTTTGCCTAGCATGAGTTAATACAATCTTAAAACCAATATAAAAAGTAACTGATACACACACTATTATCATAAAAAATAAAAATAAAAAATAAAAAAATAAATAAAATTGACCAAGAAAATATAATTACATTTTTAAGTCATTGATAAAACCATCTGGGACATCCAAATAACAATTTGACCAACTTGATTGTTAGCATAGTTAAGAGTTTGATCAAGGGAATCAAACCGAGTTAAAATGAAGATCTTGTAAATTAAGTATTGGAAACAACAGGAAAGTCAAAGAAAGTATTATGCCTGATAAACCATCCGACAAGGCAATTAAAAACCAGTAATATGTGATACCACCAGATACTTAATTATATTATTGTACATCAGATCCACCTGACAGTCATATATGCACATACCTTCCACCCCATCCCCTTCTCTGTGTCTATCTAAAAGGAGAAAGTGCAAAAGAAAACAGCCACCAAAAGGGGTTGACAACTAATGCAAAAATAGAGATTAAGCAAATAACATCACCGAAGAAATACCTACCAGACATATGATAATTCTGGGAGTAGGTTAATCTTGTCACGTTTTGGAAAGCAGAATCAATATCATCCAATGTAAACAAATCAAACTCTGATACTTGCTGCAAAGGAAGGATGCAGTTAGAAATGTCAACACAACTTATATACATAAATGACGAACAATTGAAACAATCAAGAACATAATGTAGGCAAATAAAGGTGTTATATGCAAACATGTTATATTGTTTGATACTATGTGGCTAGTCCGGAGAAGATATGACTTTTGAGTTTGTAATTACCCCCTCTCGTCCATTTTGAATCAGTGGGAGATTATGTTGTCAGCCAAAAGGGAAAATAGTTTCCCCAAATAAACCAATTATCTTAATAAATAACAAGAGGAAAGGCCTAAGAAAAATATCTGGTGACTACGACTATGGATCTTGGGCACAAGGGAAGGAAAGAAACATGCAACCCATTTGTGAATGTTCAGCATTCCCAAGGCAGTACAAGTTTGTCGTTTAGACTAGAAAGAAAAATCAAGCTCATGTCACCGTTCAAACTTCTGCATGAACATTTATTTCATGCACACTCAATTATTTTAAAAGTTATTCATATGTCCATATACCAACCAAATTAATCCACATTCAAAAAAGTGAAAAAATAGAGTAATTCAGGATATGCACCAATAAGTGGTTTGAATTTGTACAAACAATTGTGTTCTAGGCAAATTCGAGTATATTCTCATGTTGCATTTTATCCAAGTAAGCGGTTCTCTTACTTGCCCCACCTTTTCTTTTGTAAAGAAATTAAAAATGGATTTTCAAGAAACCAATGAACCTGAAGAGCCTACAGGTGTTCTCTAAATAGGGAAATTCTAGATAATCAACTATCAACATCAAAAGACACCTTTCTCATAGATATAGTGTCTGAATTAATATGATTTGGGATTGATATATCCGTTGCAAATTGCAGCTATATTCTTTACAGAGTCTCAAAATTTTCCCTTCCCACAATTCTACCATCATTTATGATCAAAACAGTACAAACAGATCTTCATACTCACCCATAAATCATTTCCAACATCCATACTACTGAATAAACTCTGGGTATGGAACAATGGATAAATTTTTTAGCGATGATACATCCACAACAAAGAAGAATTCAGCCCATACTACGTGCACGTACTTATATTGACACCATCAAAAGTTAAAAAAAATAATAATTAAACACCAGTCACAATCACTAAGAGCCTGTTCGGGAATGACTTATAAGTTCATTTGCCACTATTTGAGTACTTGGGAGTTACTTATTTTTTAACTTATAAGTTGGTTTTTAAGTCAAAAAAAGTACGTAACTATTTGTGACTTATTTTAAAATGGCTTATAAGTTAGTTTGACCAAATGTCTATTTTGCCCCTCTTCTATTTTGCACCTCTTTTTATTAATGTCCTTTTTAGTAATCTTTACATTATTTTAACTTATAAGTCATTATGAGCCGAACACTTTCATAACTTGTTTTAACTTAATTTTTGACTTATAAATCAAATTGATGCCGAACACTTTTACTTATCAGTCACAACTTATAAGTCAACTTATTTTTTAACTTATAAGATTTAAAATAAGGAGTTCCCAACAGGCCAAAACATTGGGAAACTTAGGAAGATTAACAAAAGTAGCCAAGAACATCCTTCCAACTGATAATGATATCACTCCAAAAAAATTAAAAAGATGAAAGCAACACAATTTTAAAGCTCAAAATTTCCCACCAGAAAAAAACAATAAAAAAAAAATCACCTTTCGCGAAAGATATTGATCATACATAGTGAGGAGCCCTAATCTGAAAACAGGCTCAGTGGCGAAAACAGGAGCTGAGAGACCTAGTTGTTTCATGGCATAGGGTAAAGCTCCCAAGTGAAGTGTATCCGGATGTGATATCAATATAGCATCTACACTTGTCGCAACCCTAAATAAAAAAACAAAAAACACCACCATATTTGAATCCAGAGCTTTCAGCACATTGTAATTTAACACACCGGAGAATTACTATTTGTCAATTTCGAGTAAAACTAGATATACATTCAAATGGCCAGAGAAAAATATAGGAATTTGTGTAGCTAATTAGAGAGAAAGTAAGAGAGAGACCTGGAGAGGGGCTGAAGGAGAGAGGGGTCGAAGTGGTCGTTCCAGCCGCAATCAATGAGGAAGTTGAAGCCATCAATGGAGACGAGATAAGAGAGTGGGTTCTCGTTGTATACTCCACACAGTGGCGTCACCTGTACCGATGTCCCCATTTTCCTCTCCCTCTATTTCTCTCCGCGTCTCCAATTTCTGGGCTTCTTCTTCTTCTACTTGCAAGTTGCTACTAGCCAGTTGAGGTCTGGGAAGAAACAGACCCGTGATTCTACGGTGTCGTTTTGATTTAAATGTTTAGTTTTTCCTTCCGATAAAAAACGATTTTTTTTGTTGATATTTCTACTTCCTTAACAATAGTACTTTAATTACAAACGAATCTTACAAAAAATTACTTACAAAATGAGTCTCAGGTTGTAGTTGATTGTTATCAATTGGCCTACCTGTGTACGGTGAATCATTGACTAATTATACTTTTTCACATTATTTTTTTAAATTAATTTTTATAAAAAGAATTATCACAATAGAAACACTCATTTCTTAATATAATACGGTTCAATAAACAGACATTTTTTTAAATTAATTTTTATAAAAAGAATTATCACGATAGAAATACTCATTTCTTAATACAATACGGTTCAATAAACAACGATTTGCGTTTGTGTCTAAGCGGTGGGTCTAGGTGTTTATTTGTGTAAGGGGTGTGTCTAGGTTGGGGAAGGAAGAAGTTCATGTCTAATATTTTTATTTTTTTTGCATTATTGAATTTTTCTTCATAATATGCTTTCAACAAGAATTGGACTCTTGACGTTGACAATAGATTTGAGTCATAATAGTGAACTAAGTGACAAGTTGATATTAACAAAGCAAAATTGTTGGGAACGGGGGTGACTTAATTTATTTGGTCAAATTTACCCTTAATAAGTGTATTAGGGCGATTAACGAATTTCTTATGGATTTGACATTAAAATCTGATCAAATTTACCCTTATAAGTAGTACAGTAAAATTGTAGCTGCATTCAATTGGTAATTTGGTTACAATATAACTGAGAGATTATGAGCAATTTGTCATGTGACTGTCAACCATAAACAAATTGCTAAACTCCTACTACTATTAAGCTTGTCCACCAAGGGCAAAATCATCCTTCGAGCATATTAAGCTTGTTGGATGGTGAAAACATATAACATAGCTCAAACTTCTGTTAAATGAGCTTTGTCATTAGCGTTTGCCTGCGTTCCTTCCCACAGCTCTGTTAACTCTCTTCTCATCCATGAGATGATGATTATAGGTCCAAGGGTAGAGGGTACCTACACTCGTTGAAAAGCAAAGGAATATTAGTGCTAAGTTCACATTCCTTTCTTTCTTATTAATGGGCCAAGTTCACACTCGTGGTTGTGGATAATTATAATAACAATAAGAAAACACTTGAAACTTTCACACCCACTAACATCTGCTCTTTAGTTTTTAGTATACAAAAAGCATCTTATCAGCAACCTAAATTTCTGAGCTCCAAAGTGCCCCCAATAAATGATTCCTGTATACGATTTCAAACATAAATTCATCTTGGTGGGCTTTTTTTGTGCACCTAATTCCAGTTATAGAAGAAGCAACACATTTGTTAAATTTTGTATTTGAATCGCAGATTTAGAAGTCGATAACTCTCTTGCCTCTTCCTCGTGCATGAACATAAAAATGGAGTGTGTCCTAGACTTAAATGATCAATTTTGAGAAATTTGTATTTGAATGGCAAATTTAGGATATTGACTCTTCCTCTTGCACGAGACTAAAAAATGGAATATATTCTAGGCATATATGAATAATATAAATTCAACCAGATTTTTGGGGGGGATAGCATAATCACAACCAACACCAACAAATGACATACCAGATACAGCAGCGCTGGTTGAGGAGAGTGAGTTAAAATGCCAGCTGCCAAAGCAATTACCAGTCCGATTGCATATCCAGAAAGGGCATACCAGATATATTTATGCCCCTTATGAGCTGGTAAATCCAAGGGACTAGCGCAACTTTTTCCCTTTCTATGATCAAAACAGAGAACTAATGCCAGGAGCATTGACGGAATAGCCTGCCCAAACAACAAAACCGCAAGAGTTTAGCAGTTTTGATGAAAGGTAATGGTGTTTAAAGTCTGATAAATATTACTTGCGTAACAGATAGTATGTATAGCATATTAACAAACTCGATTAATCTCTATCGAGGATCAGAAGCTATGACATCAAAACTTCCAAATCATGCTCAGTGCAATAATGCATGAGCTGTTAACAGGAAAGTCACAATAAGCACAACCACAACCAGCCATTGGTTGAAGTTGCTGTAAGTACTTAATTGCAAACTTCCACTTGTGGGCATTAGTACAATCATACACTAAGTGAGACTAATGCATAGCTACAGGTGAATCGAAGAAACATGGGAGCTTGAGATAGAACTAGTACTGCTCAAGGATTACGGAGAAGTTTGCAATTAAGGATGACTGACAAAGCAAGAGAAGCTAAAAGAGAAGTAAATCCCTGATATTATGGTCCGATAGCATAGCATTAATATTAGATATTACACCTCTAATTAAGTAACAAGAGATGGATGATTAAATCAAAATGCTACATCTTGCTGCAACTTAGTTACATAAAGCAGGACTACAGCTCCATACTGAAGAAAAAAAATGTTTTACCATGTCGCCAAGGCCAAGCATCATGAAGTCAGTAGCATTATTTCCAGGAATTACACCACCCAACAAATTCCTGGGGAACACAATCTTAACCGGCAACTCCAGCTTTTTTGTAATCAATTGCAACCCCGGAAGACTCAAGCTATTGGCCACCGTGTGTACAGGATTGGATGCTTGTTGAGTTGCTACCGAGACCATAACATTTGCGCCAAAAAACCTCTCAGAAAAGAATACCCAAAATATGTCATACACAAACAGACAAACAAGAAGCATTGCACATATTTTAATGTTTGGAAGTCGCACATGGCTCACAAATGCAATACAAAGAGAGATGCCCAACAAGTTGTTTAATATCCAATGCCCAGAAACAAGCCATGTTGCAACAGTTCCACAACATAGCAACAACAGAAGCCCTTCGATTCGGGTAAACGACTTGGAACAACACCGAGACACATGTGGGTCAGCCAAACCAAATTGTGACTTGACGGGAGAAATATATGGTGATAAGCAAAAGTACAGAGATGACACGGAGGCAACTGCAGTGAAGGCTGTGAGAAGTTGTGAAACAGAAGAGAACAAGTAGAACATCAAAAGCAGGCTACAAGAGCTCATTACAGGTATCATGAGTGCTTGTGATCTGTCCAAAGTAATGGTTACTTCTGATATGTCACGGTTTCGCTCCATTTCTTTCCCGTAATTTAATGCTCGAAAGGCAGATCCGAATGATACAGCTACTGCAGTCAAAATGAGAGTGATTGGGGCTGGCTCCAACAAGTATGCAAGTTTCCACAGAGGTTCCATTTAAAACTAAATGAATCACTTCGTCCTCCTTTTAGATTGATTTTAATAATCACGTCTTATGAAGCTTCTATCTCAATTTTTCTTAAGCGCATCGCCAAAACACCCTGAAAATTACAAGGTTGGAAGTTAAATCCACACTACTGGGATGAATTCTGCACCAAAAGAAATTCAAGCAACCTGCCGAAACAATTAACAACCAACAACCAAAAGTTCCGTTAATCCACCTAAAAGGCAACACATACTCTCCAAATCCAACAATAATATGCAAATAATACCAAAAAAATATCATCTTTTCCAGTTGTTTCATCAAATTAAATTCTATTAAAATTCTCACCTCCTAGTTCCAGCATTAACGTTTGCCAATGTGATTTTTCTCAGCAAAAGAAGCTACAATTCAGGGATCAAAGGCTTATTTGCACGTGTAAAATGATTGATCAATCAAAAACACCCACTGTGGATTATTGGTTATAGAACCACAGAAGATAATCTTTTCTCAATACGTGTCCACAAATAGTTCATGTACTGAAAAAAATATTTCACATTCTTGGAATAATAACAAATTTAATCAATGAAATATTGTGTATTTAAACCAGAGAAAAAAAATACCAATTAGAATGCCAAAAAAATTATCCCTATCTGAAACCCAATACTGATATTATCCAAAAAAATGATTGGGGATAGTCACTCTTTTGCTGAAATAAAAAGAGAAATTGCTCAAAATGAGAAATCGGTGACAAAAAGAAGCTATAGCAGTTTGATTATATCCATAAAAATGAGATTAAACAGGATTGACCGGCTAAAAAAGGATCTGAATGTGAAGATTCTGAAGCTAATTTTCTACATAAAACTTAGAAATTTAATGAGATTCTTTTGTTAATCGTAGAAGAGGGATGACTATGATGGACTTACCTTGGACTTGAAGGTTTGAATTCTTGATCTCTCAGTGTGAAACCAACGAGAGCTTCTTTCTCGGAGGGTGTTTACAAAGCACAGAGAGCTGTAAACCAAAAGGAACCACCGTTATTATTAATTTTCTATTTTGGCCCTATGTTTTCCGGTTATTCTACTTTTTCCCGCTGAAGTAAAAGTTTTTTCTTTTTCGGCCACAAGCTTTAAGTTGCCGGGTTGGGCTTGGATGCCCAAGATGCAGATTTTTTAGACTATTTCCCCCCCCCTCCCCCGCCCCCTCGCCCTCCCCCAACCCCAACCCCAACCTTCTTTTATAGTCCTTTTTAGCTATGATATTAAGGCCCAATAATATCTTGGGCTTATGAGTACATACAAACATGGGCCAGGACTTGAGTGATGATTATTAGTAGTTATTTTTTAGGGGAACGCTATTTTCACATGAGTTTTTGATATTTTTACATAGTCCCCTCTCACTTTCTTCTCACGTGAGAGAAGACTATGTGAAAATATCAAAAACACATGTGAAAATATCAATTTCTATTTTTTTTATTGTTTTGAAGTATAAATTTCAAATAATTTATTGTATTGTTAAGCGTCTCCTTGTTTGGAGATGTTATATCTAAATTACAAAGGCATACAAAACTTAACGAGTTGTATAAATTATTGTGATTAGAATCGTGTTATATATTATGAAAGATTTTTGTCAAATTATGATTCTGACATATATTAATATATGGGATTGTATAAAATTGGTCCACTATATATATATATCAAATACATCGTATAAATATTACCAATTATATTTATTTACGTAACTCTCAATAAAAAAAATCGACATGTAAAATTGCAATATATAGCATATCCCTTGTGATTATAAACATCCAATAAAGGTTGATATAATTTAAAATTATTTGGATGTTTAATATATAGTTTGCTGAAAGAAAGATAAACTAGTTTATCATTGATATGTTTCGAGGCATTGTGAGTTGAGTTAAATTGATATTGTTAATAGTTTTTTTTTTAAAAAAAAAAACTATTTTTGACTTGAAAAAAGTTAATTAAATTATATGAATTCTTAAAATTTGAAGGGGGTGGGGGGGATGATTTCTTTTTTTCTTAATATTTTTGTTGAGCACTGATTATTTCAATTAAACAATCGAACCAAAACATATCCACATTTCTTTTGATTCTAAATAATTTCAAACAATCATATCATAAAAAGTCATTCTACACATCTTATATCTGACTTCAAAACTTCGGATCATAAGATTTTGCTTTTTAAAAGTAGACAACCATATATACATACCATATGTAACACATGATTTGGTTATTTTCCTAATAGAAAAGCAATAATTTACCAAATACTTCATTCGTCTTATAATATATGTCGTTTTAGAATTTTGTACAAGAGTTAAGAAAACGATTGTATAGCAGTAAATATAGTATTAATTTTTATAATACCCTTTACCATATACTTATCTCATATTATCTCTTATCTGTAATATTTTTGCACAAATGATATTTTTTTAAAAATTGTGACTAATTCTCTTAAATTATATAAAATGTTAAATAATTTATAAAAAATAAAATTATCTAAAATATTATATATTATGATACGGAGGGAGTATTTATATGTAGCAGGCAACTCTCTCAATCATATGAATGAGACTAGCACGTATACAACTTTCAGTATCTTGTGTGAGGGCTCAATTTAAAGAACAAAAGACCCCCACAAGCCACAAAGGCTTCTAACTTATCTGAATTTAATTTGACATGATTCTAATCCATAAATCATCAAAGCCAAAAAAAAATACTAATATTAAATGACAACGACGTACACATAAGTAGGTAGTAAAATATGGTATTTATGATATGATATAAATGTGTAAATGCATTATACTCCCTCTCACTTTCTCAAAAGAATAACTAAAAATATAAATTTTTATATTCTCAACAAAATGAAATAAAGGGTAAATATGTTATTTATTAGGGTCTATTAGTATAAAAAAATAAAAGTACTAATTACTTTATATCAAAGTTCTTAAAATCGGACCGTTTATCAAACCGGAAAATGTACTTAGTGAATGAATCATTGTCCAACCAGTGGTCGAACTGTTATCGACTCTCATAAAAATATAAAAATATATATTATTAATAATTAATAAAATTTTAAAAAATCTCATTTTTTATAAACTAAAACATAATAAAGATGAGTTACACTATTAATAAAAGTGTTTAATTTTAATATTAATTTTTTTTGGTAAAAAAAACTGGCCAACCGCGTCAATTAACCGGGTTTACTAGTTAAACCATCGGTTGGATTAGTGGTCTCGGATTTTGACTATTGGTCTAAACCGGACCGAAAGGTAGGCTGGTTCCAATTTTTATCATTCCGTTGACCAGTTCTGTCCGAATTTTAAAACATTACTTTATATAATCTTATGGGTCACTAAGGATAAATTTAATTTTTTTATTTTTTTCTCTACTTCTAGTTTTCTTAATGCGTGCAAATTATATTTTACTCACTTCACTTTTGGGACGGAGGGAGTAAATTACATTAATACCATGCTATTGTAATATCTTCATAAATACAAGAGAACAAATATTTTACGTGATTCTCTTTTAAATAAACAGAGAGTGAATCTCATATTCATATAAAAAAATTATATAAAAATATCAAAAATATATATAAAAATAGTCGTTAGCTGAATATGATTATAAACGGGAAAACCGTGAAGCAACAAATTAATCACGGCCCATCGGAGTGTCTTTAATTCTAACGGAGAGGCCCACTAAGTTGGAATTTGGATGGTCCAAAGATAAGTGGTTAACCACACCCTACCTTACCAAAAGTGATAAGTTAGCTGCTACTCTACCATCCTGTTCCAAATCCCATGAGTCATGACTTGTAACTCATACCACCATAACCAATACTGGCCCACCACCTCTCATCATCATCCACTTGTTACTAGTCCCACTCCCACATAAATTGTCCCTCTCCAATTCTCAATTCCATCCTCTTTTGCTTTTTCCTTTTCCCTCCGTTGCTTGCGTTGGTTATAAATTGTCACTCCATTTTTCAAATATGTAATTTGTGTATGGCTAATGTTATATGTATCGAGAGAAATTAAGGGTAAAATGTAATAAAGAGAAACTAGTCTCCAAAATAGTCTCATTTAATATTTTTTATTTAATTCATAAAATCTCAAAATTTAAATTAGTTTACATTTATTTAATTTGAATTAGTAGAATAGTTAGTATTATAAATTATTTAAAAAATATTAAAAAAAACAAGTACGATACCGGTCTTTGCAATCTTTATTTCTCTATTATATTGCTCAATACCTTCATGAATAATATTACTAATTTCGTCGACATAAATGGTTATTATGAGTATTTTTTTAATTTGTTTAAAAAATTAAACTAAATTCATATTATTTTAAGGTAGCTATCGCAAGAGCAATATAAATTTGACGACACTTTATAATTATTTTATTGATACTCGATACTTTTTCTCTTTAATCAAATTGACAATCAATACTTTAAATGACATTTATTATAACACCCTAGTCTCACATCAAAAAATATAAAATAATTTATCTGTATATAAAGAATTAAGTTACTACAAATAATATCTTCTAATATGGTCTTTTAAATGAACGTTTAGTGTACTAAATAAGATACTATTGTGTTAGTGGTTGTCCATGTTGTTTTGGTTATGGGTCGCACAACATTAACATTATTTTACTCCAACCATATCAATCATCTATTTTAAATGTTAAATTTTTACTACCTCCATCTCATAATAAGTGATGTTTTAGGTGATTTTATTTGTCCTAAATTATTTGATGTTTTAGAAAATGTAGGAGCATTAATTACAATATTTTCAAAATTACCCCTCATTACTCCTACTTCAATACCCAGATATTTTTAACACTCTCTCTCCTTATTAACACAAAGGATATTATAGACAAATGATACTATATTTAATGCTATACAATCATTTCTTTAATGATTGTGCCCAACTTTAAAACATCACTTATTATGGGACAGAGGAAGTACTAACTAACATTAAATCAAAATTAGATATACGACTCTTTTTTCCTTGCAACAATGTTACTATCACATAAAAAAACTCACATAATACTTATAGGGTCCTTTTAACATGTGCCCTTAGGGGACATGCTAAGTACACAGTTCAAGAGAATATTCTCTTGAATTGTGTACATATTCCCTTGATTTCTGTATTTGCATCAAGTTCAAGGGAATATGCACACAAGTTAAGAGAATATTTTCTTGAACTGTGTGCTTAACATATGTCCTAAGAGCACATATTAAAAAATTCCATACTTATATACATATACATGCATACTGTGAATTCTGTCTGACATATGGAACCCATAAATATACATTCGTGTATATGAGAATTATGTGGTATATATTTATATGATACTAGTAATATCATTATTTTTTTTCCTTGAGGGAGCGAGGGAGGGCGTATGTCTATGTAGACAAGCCACCCAGACATTCACATTCATTGGGATTACTCCTCAATAAACGAAATCCCAGCATTCCTCTCCTCTATTTACTCCTCCCTCCCGCGCCTATTTTCTCTCTCCTCCCGCTTTCCCCTAATTATTTCTTCCTTATTCCGTTATATCCCCATTATCCTCCTCCTCCTCCTCCTCGCTCTCACATTTTAAATTTCGAATCAGCTGGTATTCTTTACTTCAATTTATCATCTTCAACTAGCTTTCAATTCACTAAACATAATTCTTTGTTTTAAACTAATTAATGCATCATCTTCCTCAAACGTGCAGCATTAATTCTTTCATAAATGAACATTAATTTCTTTTAAGCTTCATTTTCCTTTTCCTTAATTATATTACTTTGTTTCCCACTCATATATATTTGTCAAACAAAATTCATAAACAGAGGGGAGTGAATTAGATGGAAGAGATTTTGAAAACAGCGTTGTTTAGCTTGATATTGCTAACGTGCGCACCGTTGTGCATTTACTCCGACGACCGGCTTCTCGTGAACATGACTCTGGTTCGAAACGCTTCGGCAATCGGAGCTTGTACGTCTGCTTACCTTACTTCCGTGGAATTTTATTATCGCCAGTTTATATGTCGTTATTAATTTTAATGGAGCTTTATTTATTTATTTATTGATAATATTCGTAGATTGCTTGGACGGAAGTTTGCCTGCGTACCACATCCACAGAGGATTCGGCGCTGGAGTACGCAACTGGCTTTTGCAGTTTGAGGTAGTGGCGTTTCGTTTCCCTTCGCCGTTTTGTGATCCAAAAAGTAGCATGCTTTGTCGTTTGTCAAATCACCTCGTCATGCGTCAGTGGTTTTTGGATATTTTTGTGGTTTTCACTCTCTTTAAAAGTCATCATCAGTCATAGGAGGAACTTGAATAATTATATAGGAAATTGTTAAAATTACAAATTAACGTATATTATAGTACTATAACTATACTTTTGTCGTGAAAAATAATAATTTCTAGAGTCTTTTTAGGAGAACATTTTTTGAGTGACATTCTAATGACTCTTTTTTTTTTGGTTTTTTTTAGAGTACATCTCAAAAAATATATAGTATTTATTTCAACTATAATTTTTACAGAAAACAATGTTTTAGGTATAATTTGGATACATAAAAGAAACAGGGTCTGTACTAAAACACTGTTTCTTGTATGTATTCAAATTATACCTAAAACACTGTTTTCTGTAAAAATTTCTGTTGGAATAAATACTATATATTTTTTGGGAGGTATTCTAAAAAAAAAAAAAAGTCACTAGAATGTCACTAAAAAAATGTCTCCCTAGACTTATTGTAATTTCTATTATGAATTTAATAATTTCTTACTTATAAATAACAACGCTGCATTGTCCTCCGCATAGACATATTAAAATAGCTATGCTGTACAATTACATATTTGGGCAGTCAAAGATTACCTGGAATTGCATTTTTGGACACCATAATTTTTTAACTTACAAATCAACCCAGTGACTAGCCCACTGTAGGCACAAGTTTTCTTTTGTACGTTTTCTTTTGGTGATGTGTGATTTTTGTAGAAATAGTGCTTCCCATTATATTGTAAAAATATTAAACATACACTTGCTAAGTTTATTGTTTGTTATTGCGATATACTTCATCCTTTCCTTAATATAAGTGGTTTTAGAAAAGTATTTTTGTCCTTTAATATAAGTCGTTTAAAAATTTCAAGTAAACATTAATTGCTTAAGTTTCTAATACTCCCTCTCGTTGGAGGTCAAAACTCACTTTTTAAGGAGAGTAATGATCCTCTATTGTAAAGTGTAAAACTAAAATTAAATTACTAAATTATCCCTTTTTTGGAGTAGAAGAAAATGATGAAATTAAATAGGAGTATTGCACTTGGAAAGATGAGATATTTTAGGGGTAATTTAGGAATATAAGAGAAATTCTCCTAGAAATCTGAAAACGACAATTAACTAGGAATCAATTTTTTTGGCTAAAGCGACACTTGTATAGGAACCGAGGGAGTATTATTTCAAGTATTAACCGTTCCTTAATATAGTTCTTTTTAAAAAAGTGTTTTTTCTCCTTTAATATAAGTCGTTTGAAAATTTTAAGTAAGCATTAATTGTTTAATTTTCAATATTACTCAAAGTATTAAATATAACTTTGGTTCTCTTACTATTTTTTGCCCAATAAATAACACTCCATTTTTTCAATACAATGACAATATAGACAATTGATATTATATTCAATACTATACAATCATTTCCTTAATGCTTGTGCACAACTCTAAAAAGACTTATATTAAAGACTTATATTAAGGAAGGAGGGAGTATAACTTTGTTTCTCTCACTATTTTTTATCCAATAAATAACATTCTCTTCTTCCAATACAAAAAAAATATGTACAATTGATATTATTTTAATGTTATACAATCATTTCCTTAGTAAAGTTGAGTGTAGTATAAATTGGGTAAGTAAGAAATTCCCAATTCCCAAATGTCCCATTAAAAAAGCTGTACTATGCCAGCCCTCTGAAAATGACTAACGCCATAATTAATTCAATATATGTTCTTTATTGCGCCATTGCTTGTTCTGTAGCTGTATTATTGTTGTCGTAGTGCCTCACAACAATAATAATATGCTTAAAGTGTGTGGTATATCTTCTTCAATCAAACTCTTAGAAGTTCTCCATATTTTGTTTTGTTGAAAGTAGAATAAAATATCAAAAATGGCATAACGGTTACAGTATTTATAGACTAGTAGTCATGTCTCCACCCTTTAATTGGCATGCTAAGCTAGACTGTCCAGCTCAGAGATTGCTCAGCTTCAATCTTTGCCATGATCATCAGCATCTGAATTGTTGCAGCAATCACGTAACACAAGTAGATATGTGGGTCCTGCAATATATTCATTGTGATTTTCAAATTTTCATTGATTATCATAACAGGGCGGTGGGTGGTGTAATGATCTCAATTCATGTTTGGATAGAGCCAATACGCGCCGTGGATCAACACGTTACATGGGCAAAATGGAGGTTTTCTCGGGTATTCTCAGCAATAACGCCTCTCTAAATCCTGGTACGCTTGTATTTGTCACCAATCTTGATTCAAGGTCCTTGATCAGGACCTCCATATCTGGTGTTAATGGGTACTGCTACAGAGTGCCGCAGGACAATAAAGTTTGTATGGGACTCCCTCCGTCCCTTAATATAAGTCGTTTTAGAGTGGTGCAAAGTATTAAGGAAATGATTGTATAACGTTAAATATAATATCAATTGTCTATATTATCCTTGTATTGAAAAAAGAGTGTTATTTATTGGACAAAAACTAGTGAGAGAACCAAAGTTATATTTAATACTTGTGGTAATATTGAAAACTAAACAATTAATGCTTACTTGAAATTCCCAAACCACTTATATTAAGGGACAAAAACACTTTTCTAATACGACTTATATTAAGGGACGGAGGGAGTATATTTAACAAATTAATTCCCATTTTAGTACTTTCTATAAATAACTAAATTAAATGTAATTTTATAAATTTCCCAATATCAATACTTTCTAAAATAAGACTTTTTAAGACGCAATAAATGCTAAGAATCTTCTTATTTGTATATGTTAATTCCTGAAAATTGTTTTGCCATTTCACAAATTATCTACACAGCCCAATTTAATTCTCCTCTAGGAAAAAATCAAATGAGAGTTGAGTTATACCTTTAAAACTTAATCAACTAATATGAAACTAGTTCAACTCATACTAAGCCTTGATGCCCAGTATTTTGTGATATTACCACATGGTAATTTTTCAGACATTGTTGTCGGTGGCTTCAATAGGGAACATGTTGTTTCACTCTCACCAAAAAACTTATTCTGGCAATGTTGGTTTGGTACGGATTCATGTTCCATAGCAACTAATTTAATAATAAAATGTGTATTTGAGATACGAAATTTTGAAATAAAATGAATGTTCGGACCACCTGAAGTACTCACAACAACGTGGTGCACTGCTTAATTTTCGGTGGGGCCATTGTTGCGAGTGCTATGGTAATTTATCTCCTAGGCACTAATACTGCTCTCATTTGGAAACTCTAGCCTTACTTCATTCTTTATTGTCCTTTTCACGTGATAAATTATGACAGCTATTTGCTTTGCTTTTGTTTCTGTTTCTGTTTCTCAACCTTCACCTTCCCTATGATATCCAGTAGCTTTTTCTTCTGTGTCAGTCCTACTTGCCAGTGGGAGACTGTAGATTTAGAAGTGCAGACATATTCATGCTCTATTGCTATATTTGTGATTGTTGTTTAATAGAGTGAATTACCAGAAGGTTACAAAACGTCATTTCTTATCCAAGTTAGAGTCCCACCTTTGACTCTTTTGTCATCTCGTTAATCATGGCTGTATTATATTCTTTTGTCATTTTCATAATCATAGCTGTACTAAAATTTTATTGATGTCTATGCTCTGGATGGGGGCACCGACTCTCTCATCAAAAGAAAAATGAAACCAGATATATACAAGTATGGCTGAACCACTCCAGCTATTAACAGGAGATCTTGATCACATGTCTGGGCAATTATTATAGCCAAACTCTTACAAAATGTAACATGCAATCAGAGGTCAAGATAAAAATAACTTAGAGCCAGTTAGGTTGTTCCTCAATTTGAACGGGACCATTCATATTCGGTATAGTATTTTAATATGTAAACTCCTCATTGTAAATGATATTCCGAAACATTTATTATATGTTTTGGAATCTTATATAATGTACATGAAATTGAACAGATTTTTACAACTGGAATCGTGTAAAGATTAGGTATTGTGATGGAGCCTCATTTGCTGGGGATGCTATATTTGACAACGGGGTAAATTTTTGCTGACTTTCTCCAATTACCATCACATTTTGTTTTCTAGTTACATTCATAAGTAGATGATTTGTATAAAAAAAATGTTTTGTTAAAATTTTAATACGGCTCAATTCGCCAAATTGCAATTACCTAGCTGCATACTATACCTTTTCTTTTTTAATATATGTGTGTACCTACCACATATCTCGAAATTTGCCTTGGCTTCAAAATGTCATTAAATCCATTATTACTATCGTTTTGGTTAAAAAGAAAAATCCAATATCAAGGACAATGAGAATCCCTCAGGTCTGCCTCTGACAAATTTTCTGTCATGAATATCAGAAATTTCGTTGTAGGAAAATGTAAGGCAGTATGGAATCTACTACTCCACAATATGGTCTTTCAAATTCTTAAACACTGTTCTTGAACATCATTAAAAAGCTCAACTCCTCCTTTGGACCGACTGGTGTCATGGTTCTAGGAGACAGGAAGTCATATGGTCGTCTTAAAACTTGTAGCGCTTACTAATATATTTGAAATGAACAACAGACATCATTGCTTTATTTCAGAGGACAAAGGATTTGGCAAGCAATTATTCTTGATCTTCTTCCAAAGGGTCTACGTTACGCAAAAAAGGTAAAGCACTATACTTTAGTGGATATTTTCATTTCATGTCATACTTTCATTCGTTTCTGTTTTGGATTTGAATCAAAATAGTAGTATGGGATTATGTGTATTTCTTTGATCAGATACATGCTGCTTTGATATTATATGATCACAAATAGATTGATGTTTACAAAACACTCAAAAAGTTTAATTGTGTTGAGCCTTGTAGTTAATGTAATCAGGAATACAATTAATATGATGATAATTCTACATAAAGACCACCATGTTCATGAATCATGATTGTTGCTTCATATTACTGAAGGACCTATGTATGCCTATAGTACTGAAGCAAGCACTAGAATATATTTAGCTTTACGTGTGCTTAATATACTTTTTGACTTCATTTCTTGTCTAGGCTTTGCTTTCAGGGTGCTCTGCAGGGGGGTTGGCAGTCTTTTTACACTGTGATAACTTCTCCAGTTATCTACCAGCAAATGCAAGTGTCAAATGCTTAAGTGATGCTGGATTTTTCTTGGATGCGTAAGTTCCTTAGTTCTTGGAGTGGAATTGTTAGAACTTTCTATAAGTCTTGAATTTTGGCTTTCCCTTTGCAGAAGAGACATAATGTTGAACTACACTATCAGAACTTTTTATGAAGACTTAATTTCCCTACAGGTATACCTCTTTGTTATAAAGAAGATAAAACCTCTTAAGAACATGTACAAATATCTTGGGCATTCAGTATTTTTAAACATTAGTCCTGTTTACACCTGTGAAACGATTATGTTGCAGGGAGTAGTAAACAATCTGGATAAAAACTGCACATTGTCTCAGTTACTATCCAGAGCAAGTATGAATTACCTGGTGACACCTTATGGTTTCAGCTACTATTAAGCTTAAATCATTATTGTGACAATCTCCAAGTTATTGTGCAGTGCTTCTTCCCACAGTATGCATTGAGATACATTAGGACACCTTTATTTATCTTAAACTCAGCATATGATGTGTACCAAGTAAGATTGTTTCTCCATTTGCTTCATTTTAAATTCCCTTGACATATACACTTTCTTTTCACTTTTGTGGCAATAATAAGAAGCGAGAACAATTTTCTGTGCCAAACAGTTTCATCATATATTTGTACCACCTTCTGCTGATCTGCACGGGCAATGGAATCACTGCAAGCTTAATCTGACAGCATGTACACCAAGCCAGATACATATTTTACAAGGTTGCTTTTTCTCCAAGTAAAATGAAAGTATCATGATTAAGAAGTAAACCCTCATGAATAGTCTTTTCTGTTGGTATCATTCTTTTCCAAATTAGTCACTTCAATCTTTGGTTGTTCAGGACTCAGGAACGACATGCTTGCAGCTTTGCGATATTTCTTTGAATTTTCAAGAAGAGGAGGGATGTTTATAAATTCCTGTTTTGCTCATTGCCAAAGTGAGTTACAAGACACATGGTTCGCTGCAGACTCACCAAGAGTGCACAATAAGGTTTATAAACCAATTCTTTTCTTTACCATACTGAGCATAATGGTGATCCAGTTGCTGTTACTCCATACTTTTGCTTGCTTTTATGTGTTGTTTAATCCCACACTAAAATAAACCACTAGAGAAAAAGAAAAAGTTGATCAGCTCCTCAAATTACGAGTCTCTGTTCAATCTTTGACCTTAAATTGAATATTTTGAATGGTTTTGGTAGTTGATTGACCTTCTGATAACATAGTGAAGGCATAGTAAATACCAGTTCACAGTATAAAACAATCACGGTATGTCCAATTGTGCTATAATAAATAAACCAGATTACGCAAATTGTTGTCATTCTTGTTGCTGAAATCCAGGTCTGGCTGAGGCATAAACATGGAGTTCATGAATTAAGCACTTTGTACAATTGCTAAAAACTTGGGCATGATTAGATCTCAGTAGTTGTGACTTCAAGAGCATGCCATTATGACTTTTACGAGTACATTAGCTGTTGTAATTTTGCTGAATAATGAGAAAGTAATAAAAACCAACAACGAGAATGGCTGGTTACTCGATTTCAAGGACAAAAAGCGCCCTTAAATAAGGTTAAATTGTTCTGCCGTACAAATTCTCAGAAAGTTTCTGCTATGATTATTAACCAGAATTCTTGCAGACAATTGCAGAGGCAGTTGGTGATTGGTACTTTGGAAGAAACGTCACCAAGGAGATCGACTGTGCTTATCCCTGTGACACTACTTGCCACAACCTCATAGGCTAATTATATAATACCATAGATTGAGGCATCTCCATTTTTCATTATTTAGAGTCCTCGTGATGGAGTTGGAGCGCAAGCTAGCTAGGGACTCACCCTAATCAAGTAAAGTGAAGCACTCAGCAGATACTGGCAGTCCAACCGAGGTTTCAAAAGGTTTAATGGAACATACAGAATAGTAGGTCATTTCAGGGAAAATTTTCAGTTAGTTTATACAGAAGGAAGCCGTGGTAATCGAAATTATAGATATATTTTGTTTATCATCTCAGCATATGTATACAGAAAACCATTGATGCCATTTGTACGCTTTTAAATACGTGCTTTTGAACTTTATATAACAGAACATTTATAGAAAGTGTGAATATTTTAGAATCATATAATTAGAGTCTTGTCTTGTTATACACTTGTGAAAGTTTTCAGCCAAATTATGATTGCGACGTACGTCCATATATATGATAAGTAGGAATTAAGAATGTATTCTATCTTATCTCTTTCGGATCACAATCCAATTTTGTTAAATATTTGCGGTCATGTATATCATTTTTCATATAATATTGCTACTTGATAAGTACATCTATCCTATCGTGGTTAGACTAGAATCCTCTCCATTTCAAATGAAATGGAGAGTCTTCATTCTTTGTATATTTTCATCATCATCTCTTTATCTCGTATCAGCATGACATCATATTCTAATACATTTTAGATCTGGACCATGAAATGGAGGCGATCCTAATTAATTGTGGTTGCATAGGTTGTATCTTTAATTTAGGCACTATGGTTCTACAAATGGAGTATGTCATTAACAAGAAATCCACTTGTTTGGAAAGGAGTTAAAGAGTAAATTTTGGTTATGTGCTAACAATATAGTCCTCACTCTTTAATAATCCATCACTCTCCCAAAGAAAGAAACAAAATTATTGGCATTCACCAAGAGGTTGATGGTTTCTTTTGGAGTCACCAAATGTAGCAAGTGTACTTAGTTTGTGAGGTTAATGATTTCTTTTGGATAGATTGGTGAGACCTTAAATTTCAAATTTATGTATTTATGCTTGTAAGTCTATAATTTACTCTATTAATACACACATTTATCATTAACTTCGTATTACATATAATTGATTGGTTGGATTATGCTATATATGGAGTATAATTTATAAAGCAAAAAACCATTTTCTTTCTCCTTTAGCATGTACTATATATAATTCAAAACTGTAAATACAGTATGCAAACTACTTAAGAGGTTGAACTATTAGGGGAATCCCGTTGGTAGGCCTGAGGGACAGAATGATAGCAGGGGAATGGGAGTAATTTGGTGAAAGAGAGAAAGAAAACCTAGCAAGAATTAGGGTTAGGACAATCTTATACTCCATGGCAGCCAAGTTTCTACCAACACACATTCTCCCTCCGAATCCAAAAGGCACAAAACCCATCTTTTGGTTGCATCCCCCGTGCAAGTCATCCTCGAACCTCTCCGGTCTGAACTCGTTCACGGTGTCGCCCCAAAGGGCACGGTCATGGTTCATGGCTACAACATCGATCCACATGTTCGTTCCCTTGGGGATCACGGCGTCGTTCACTCGAATGTCCTCCCTTGCTTGCCTTTGTACATTGGGTGCCGATGGATATAGCCGTAGGACTTCATTCATTACCCATCCCATCTGCAATTAAAAGAAAAATAATGAAGAAATGTTTAAGATATTTTAATGCTAATAAAATGTTATAATTATCAAACATATGATATATGAGTATGGCATATTTGGAAGTTGGCCGAGTAGTCCGGCGTAGACTTGTAGAATCCTGATGACATGCATGGGAGTCAATACTCCCTCCCTCCGTCCAGCAAAGGCGGGTATAGTTTAAATTTTGAAGTCTAATTTTATAATCAAAATTTATCCTATTTTTTTAAATATAGGTAAAGAAATTATGATACGTACGATTTAATTTACTATAACATTCAATTTTTAGAAACTCTAATACAAATAAATTTGCTTAATTATCAATTTTAAAATTAATTAATTTGACCAAAAAAAGCAAACTAAATCAGTATTTAGTGGACAAAAGGAGTTCTACCAACATGCTTTAACTCGTGGACTACACTCCATTCTAGAATTTTCCATCCTACGTAATCAAACCCTTGCATACACCTTAATATATATATATATATATATATATATATATATATATATATATATCAATTAGCAAAGGGGATGACATTTTTAGCGCAACATACAACATTTATTACGCTTATATACTATGCATGGGATGCATTGTATTAAAAATGCGTGTGACAATTAAAGTTGTTCAAGGGCCTGCAGGGGCCCCAAGCTACCCTATGAATTTAGAAAAATTTTCATCCAATAAAATTCTATATTTTTTCTCTAAACGCCCAAGATTTAGGGTAAAAATTTATAACATATAGAACATTTATATTTAAAAATATTTATTAATAAAATTACGTGGTCACCACTTAAGTATATTACATTATATTCGGACTCTTCCCAGAAAAAAGTTTATATATATTTTCTAGCATTGAAAATTGTATTTCTTGTACTAGAAATATTATTTTCCTTAAAAAATATGCATGTAATGCAAATAAATGCATACTGTGGTATTAATTATATGAGGACTATCCGGAGTTTATGCTATATAGCTAGAATGTGACGCATATAGTTTGGCCGGTTCAAACTGAGTCTAATTAGTTGGATCCGATTATGCAGTTGTAGTGTCTGCATATAAAGTATATAAATGCAGACGTCTACATGGGATAATTATTACATATATATATATATATGACTATATATAAACACTTGGTAATGTTAGTTACCTTCTTTAGTCCAGCAAGCATGGTGGCATCCACAACTTCATCTCCGACCACTTCTTTGATCTCTTGTCTAAGCTGATTTTGCCACCCCGGATGCATGGCCAATAGAAGCAACGTCCACGTCAGCGTCAGCGCAGTCGTCTCGTGCCCTCCGAAAAAGAATGTTTTGCACTCATCCACAAGCTCCCTTGTTGTTAGGGAATTGATCATTAGGCGACCATCTACACAATTATCCGCTAGCATTAGGCCGAGCAAGTTCTTCTCAGTATCACCCTTGCCATTATTGTTTGCTTTCATTCGATCGCTTATTATCGATAAAAAGAGGACATCAATTTCGTTTCCGAGCCTTTTAGCTTCGAGGTATTGTTTAAGGCACATGAACTTGCTAAATGGTACCCCTACATAACGGTTGGAGTTAAATAGTGTGAGTTGCATGGCTTTTAGTTTCTCCAACACCTTTTTCCCATTTTCGTAGCTCACGCCGAAGCTTGTTTTTGCTATGATCTCTCCCGCCGTCGATATGATTTCTCTCTCCACGTCCATTTCTTTCTGGCCAGAGTTTATGTGGGAGGACCACCGGTCTAGCATATTACAAGTTGACTCCACCATTAAGCTTCCCATAGCCTATAACATATAGTACACAACTACACATTAACGAAGGTCGAATTTGATCATATATATATATATATATGTGTGTGTGTTTATTGCATGTTTGGATGTGTAAACGGTCGCAATAGACGACTGTGTACTTCACTGCTGTGTACATACGTTTTTTCTAATAGTAATAGTAATGAATAATTATGTTATTAAAAGGAATAGTAAAATTAACGTTGGAAAATATATAAGGAGACCTTGAGGTTGGCAGGAGAGAATGCAGGAGTAATAACGTGCCTATGACGAACCCAATCATCACCTTCAACCATAACAAGGCCTTTACCAAACATGGGTTTTCTATCATTTCTGAAAACACTGGGCTTTCCCCAACTTTTACCCAAAACACCTGCAGACATCCGCTTTAGAAACTCCGGATCCGCAATATATAGAAATGGCTCTGTCCCCAGCCAGTAGATGAACACTTTCCCTGCAACCAAAAACTAATTAATATTCACCCATCATTAAATAATAAACTTTAGACGAACACTATTTTTACAAGACACAAGAGTTAGTCCTACTTTCATGAAGTGAGAGTGAATCATAAAATATTATTTTGTCTCAATGTTGAGACAAAAGCTTAAAGGAGACATTATATATATATATATATATATATATATATATATATATATATATATATATATATATATATATATATATATGTATGTATGTCGCAGAAACCAAGCTAGTTTGCAAATGCATGAAATGCCAGGAATTCAACACCTAACTTAGTTTCTTACCGTGAGATTTTTGCCATTGAGCAAAGTAGGGGAAAACGATGGAATGAATATCATGGGTGATGATGCTTAATGACGACGACAAATCGCTCTTCATCTTCTCCGTCTTTGATCTCTTCATATCACTAATATTTCCCAGAGGAAAACTTGGAGATGGACCATTTAGTCCATTCTTCCTAAGCTTCCGGTAGGCGAGGTTAGGCAAAACCCAGCAGCTGTATACCAATCTAGCCAATATAAACAAAAGAAACACAACCATAGCCAAACCAACATCTTTCAAAAACCCAAGAAATTCCATCCCTTTCTCAGTTTTTATACACACTCTTTTAATTTATATGGTTATATGCACCCAGCTATATATAGGTGAGATCTATACAAGTGCATAAATGGTTGTTGAAGTTTTAGAGAAAGAAAAGGGTATTTATAGAAGAAGAAGCGGATCGATAAATTTATTCAGAATGTCAAAATTTTGACTATAGGACTTTCTGCACAAGTCATATTAAAGTATTTGAATTGATTTTAGATGGCTTTCTGATCTAATTTGTATTCTATATATGTAAACTAGTAATATATATATATATATATAATTTGTTTAATTTTCTAATCCCTCGCCTTCCTGGGGCTCAAAATGAATTCACACATTCTTGCTTTCTTGGTAGAATTTAGGCGGCGGCCCCACGAATTTTCATAATTGACCAACTTTCGAATATTTTCTTTTCTGGATAAATTATTGCTAAGTGCACCAAACTTTATTTTATTAAATTTGGAATCTTTAGTATTTTAAGATTATGATCAATTAAAATAATATCATCATGAATTAAAGTTTTAATGACTCATTTATTCAGAACATCAAATTTTATAAAAGTTAACTCTTCTACGCTTTTTAATTGACGTTTTAAAAAAAGATATAAAAATTAAAAAATGTAATTGATATTTTATTTGATTGATTAAATTAGATATAAATCTTACACTACAAGAAAAAGGACTAATTACGACGGAATATTCCGTCAGAAATGAGCCTAATCCGTCGGACTTAGCTTATTTCCGACGGAATATTCCGTTGGGGATTCGATCGTAACTAACCTCGTCAGAAATAAGCTCTGTCGTATATTTCGTCGAGCCTTTTTATCTTCGACGCAGTTATCTTCGACGGTGATTCCGTCGGATATAGCTTATGTTCAACGGATTTAGTCTCGACCGAATGGAACCCGTCGGATATACCGTCCTTATGACCGACCGAAAATTCCGTCGGAGATACGTTAATTTTGACGGAAAATTAAATAATAAAGAAAAAATAAATAAATTATAAATTATACATCCGACGTAAAATTCTCCTCGGACATAACTTAATTCCGACGGGAAAAAAAACAAAAAAACAAATTATAAATTACAACTCCGACAGACTTTCAGTCGGAAATACCTTATTACGTTGAAATTAAGGAACTTTTTTTTATAAATAATTTTTTTGAAAATGCAAAAGCCAGGTATTTAAACCCATATATGTATCTGTAACCTGTTTTATCCCAATACAAACAGACAATAATATAATTCCCATTCATATATTCAATGTAATGCTAAAAACCTGTACCAATTCGCAACAACGTAATTGACTAACTGATCATCATCAATATCACAAGCTAACAATAACCAATATAAGCTAATGTATCATCAGAGGCTCAACTGAATATATACAAATGTTCTACAAATGAATGAATACAACGTAATCTCATTATACAGACGTACGCAACTATATAAACTACGTACAAATGAACTAGAATGAATAACATAAAATGAACTATAATCTAGTAGTATCATCATCGGGCGGAGGTGGACGACGCCTGTCTGGTGTATGAAAATCTCTGTCGTCCTCCTCGTCGTCATCGTCAAACCGCTTGTCATCGCCGCCAGCCCGCTCGCCATTGCCACCTTGTTGAAAAAATTATAAATAAAAATCATTAGTCCGTATATATGTGAGAATTAACAAGCTAGCTTTAAATGAAAATAACATAAACAATAAGAATACCTGAGTAGGCGGGGGAGGATGAAAAGCCTCCTCCAAGAGGGTAATCACCATCCGGAGCATCTTGCTGCTGAAAACGTCGAACTGTTCTCGCGGTAATCTGGCCCGTACTATCTGCGGAGGCCCCTGCTATAACCTCCTGAGCAACCTTGATGAAGACGAGACCTGGTAGGCAACTGCTGACTGGCGAAAGACCGGATCGGTACAGAACCTATCCGACACGGCCTCTATCAGCCTCTGGAAGATCTCGTCATCCAAACCAGTGCCCGTATCAGATGGTCCGACATCCAAGCCAGTGCCCGTAATTTAGTCTACTTTGGCATCATAAGCTTTTCCTATAAATAGGGTGCTTAGGTTAGAATTGAATATCACACCAGAATCAGAAGTTTTCTTTCTCTATAATATCGAGCGTATTTTTGTGAGTATTTAGATACTTTGAGTATTACTATTCAGTGCAAGTTTTCTTCGGTATTATATCCGATATTCCAATCAGAAGTACCATTCTTTTGAGGTAAGGGATGTTATTTTCTTTCATAAATGATGTTATTCTTTTCAATATCATTATACCAAAATATTGGCATGGATTTTATTATGAAATTCTTACTTTTTCCATCGGAGTTACTATTCACGTATACGGCACTATTCATGTATACGGCATTATTCACGGAAAAACTAAATTTTCTTCTATTTGTCCAAATTGTCTGTTATGGTTATTATCTTTGATTGGATCTAAGTTTTGAGCTTCATTCTTGAATTTTGCTCCACAAAGTATTATTATGAAATATTTTTGAACTTGAATAAACTAAAATATGAATCCTTAGTCTTGGTCCTTTATCTCACTGGATTCGTTCTTTAAAATATTTTTCTTCATTCTCAGTCCTAAAAGGTGATATAACTGAATATCTTTGGCCTGTAGAGCAAAGATAAATGATTACCTGATGAATATCTTTGACCGTAGTGCAAAGATGACAGGTGTTGAGATGAACATGACCACTGATGATACAAATGAATATCTTTGGCCCGTAGTGCAAAGATGAATATTTAATTTGAGATATATATTGATTGATGTTACAGGGATAAAATATTGATGATGGACTTTTAAATCATAGAAGATAGTAGACTTCATTCTCTACTTAACTCTTCTAATGAATTGTTATTTTCGCTGCGAATATTGATCTAAAACTTGTTGTCCATAATAATTTATCTGAATTATTGAAGACTAACGATAATTTATTTTCAATTATCTTAGTCATAATATTCTTTACTGGGCTAGTTGAGCTCACCCTTTTCATCTATTGTCCTCTTCAGGAAATGAGAATGTCGCGGGAACTAGTCGGGGGACAGAGTGATGGTCCGAGTTAGAGCAGTAGTAGTCCTCACTATTTCTGATAAATAGTGTGATAATAATTGTAATGAGGACTTAGTTTGAATATTAATATTTTCTACATATCTGTATTGAACTCACAGTTGTGTGGTCGTATTTTGCACGACCGTGTGATATAAAAGATTGTATTTGAATTTTGTTGAGTGTATTTGGCGACTCAAAATGGGTTGAGTATTGAACCTATTTTGGGGGCGTCACAGTTGGTATCAGTTGCCACTGGTGATAGCTGTTGTATATCTGTCAAGGTCATCCAAATATACTGGAAATTATGTCATGCATCAAACACTGTCGGCATATTATTACTTTATGAAACCTTCGTTGGCCCCAAGGTATGGTAATCATTCTTAATATATAGGTATTTGGAATCTTTCTTATGAATGACTTTTACATAATTTGATTTACAGTGCAGTATGGTATCTACACAAATACTGAATGTTAAACTTGTTAGTTAATCTACACAGTTGTCTGGTCGTATTTCGCACAACCGTGTGATATAAAAGATTGAATTTGAATTCTGTACCATGTATTTGGCGACTCAGAATGGGTTGGGTTGACTGAACCTATTCTGGGGGCGTCACAGCAGGGGGTGTTGGCCGGCTGGTGGTGGAGGAGGCAGGTGCGGCTGGTGGTGGTGGTCGGGAAGAGATGGAAGAGAAAGAGAGAGAGAGAGAGGGTAGAGAGAGAATGTGAATAGGAAATGAGTGAGGCACTGGAGAAGAAGACGGTAATTAGGTTTTAATCCTTATTTTCGACGGAATGCCCGTCAGAATTAATTCCCTCGGATAGAACTTATTTATGACGGACGATTCCGTCGAAATTGTCTATATTCCGTCGAGTTTATATTTGGCACGGGCGGGAAATATGGCGCCAGCAAAGTATCTACTGTTCCGACAGAATTTCGTCGTAAATATATTATCTTCGAGTGAATTATCGCCGACAAAAATTTTCGTCGTAAATATAGTAACTTCGACTGAATATATTCCGTCGAGGATATTTCCGTCGAAAATAGTTAGTTTTCTTGTAGTGTTAATACTATTCTTTTAAAATTAATTAAAAAATAAGAGAAAAATAAATCAATGTATATAATATAAAATTAATATGATGGACTAAGTCATTAATTAATAATCCCTTGAAATATACAAACCACATATTAAAAAAAATCACTCTTTAAAATGATAAATAAAAAAGAAAAGAGTAGGTATATAGATTGTGCGTGTGTTTTGACTTTCAAAATGGAGGAGTATGGAGTAAATCTATGTGCACAAATTATGCATAAACAATTGTGTAAAAATAGAAAAGAAAAAAAATAGTGTCAGTTCCCAAAAGCACGTTTAGTTATCTAGAAGGGGGGTTGAATAGATATTTTAAATTTTCCTTGTTTAAAATACTTAATCAGTATTAATGATACTGACTGCAGCGGAATATATGTTTTGTTCCCCTTCACGATATTGTAGTTATGGTATGATAAGCAGTTATGACAGTTATAACAGTTAATGAGAGACAATGAGACACAAGATTTTAAGTGGTTCAGAGCACATATGACTCCTAATCCACTCTTCTACTCCACGAGTAGGAAATTCACTAAGGATGTCTTCTTACAACTGGATCACTTAGATCCCTTCAAGGCCAGCAGCCCTGGAACTTCACTTAGTTTACTTTTGAACTCTTCAAGTCCTCTAACTTGGATCTACTCTTAGTTCGCTTTTGAACTCTTCAAGTCCTCTGACTTGGATATGCTCTTAGTTCACTTTTGAACTCTTTAAGTCCTCTAACTTGGTGCCTCACTTGGATTTGCAGTAGTTGTTTGAGGTGTGCTACTCAGTTGTAGTTCAGCATCTGTCTCTTAAAGACTGAGTAGCGAAGCAAGCTTTCCTCTCTCAGGATCGTAGTGTTGATCGTTGAGTGTTCTTGAGCTTTTCTCTTGATAATCTTTCTTATTGTATCTTGCTTACGTAGTCTGAATCTTTGTCTGATGTCTTTATAAAAGAGCCATTCAAAAGTATCTATTTGAATGCTCCCGTTGCTGCATTTAATGCTTCAGACGTTTATGTGCAGTTGATGTTAACATATTGCTTTCCTGCGGCACTGCAGACTGGCCCATTGACACAGCAGACTGTATCTTTCACCTAACACCTGAAAAGGTGCTTTCTACATGCAGCTTTATTCCTTTCCTTAGCTTCTTCAATACGCTTCTTCGATTTGAATTAAGGATGAATATGGAAGTATTGGGACTATCACTTTGTCAACGGCCATAAGCCTTTCTTCATATGTTGCTCTTCCTCCCTTCATCAGAACTAAGATCTTTGATGCTGACTGGAAGAATACTACGATTATGGTCATTGAGATATAATCGTTGTGTGTTGGCTTTGCACAGCTTGATTCAGACTTGATTGTAGAGAACACTACGATTTCTCTTAAGCTCTTGGTAGACTGCGATTACTTGCTTGCTTGTCTTACAGACTCTACACTTCTGATAGCACACTGCGATTCTTAACTTGACTCGGCAGATGCTCTTCAATCTTTATGATTCTCAGTGTGGCTTCCAAGGTAGACTACGATTCTTTGATACTTTCACTTAAGCTCAACGGATCATGCCTTGACCTCTGCAGACTTGATTCTTTGGCAGACTACGATTCTTGATATCTTCGTTCAAGCTCCATGATTCTGCCTTTTCTTCTGCAGACTTCGAATCTCTTGGCAGACTACGATTCTTGATATCTTCGTTCAAGCTCCACGATTCTGCCTTTTCTTTTGCAGACTTCGAATCTCTTGGCAGACTACGATTCTTGATATCTTCTTTCAAGCTCTACGATTCTGCATTGTCTTCTGCAGACTCAAATCTCTTGACAGACTACGATTCTGTCAAGGCTTTAACTTTTACAGCTCAAAATAGATACCTAACAAGTTTGATCTTTCTTCTATACATTTATTTACATAAATAATAAACATTAAAGCTTAGATCAACCTAACAGTTTTGATCTATCATCTAAGTCCTTGTACAATGATTCTCTTAAGGACTGTACACTTAAGCATTTGTATTTACTTTCAATATCAAATCTGAATATGCAATTCCCAACAAATAGTATGTGGATTATGTCATTTAAATTATTGATAAGATTTTTATTACTCCCTTCGTTACTTGTTATCTTTCTTTTGGAGTGTGAAATTTATTTTATTTTATTTATATTGTGAATTAATTTTTCATAGGGCTAAATACACTTCTTTTACATCAAATATCATCAAATTCATAATTTGCCCCCCAAAATATTTAGGCTTATAATTTACTGCATAAATTACCTAATTTCGTACAATGTAACCCCCAAATTAAGATTTCGGCCAAAATTGACCGGAATACATAAATTGCCGACCAACTAGGAATTATATAGGGTTTGACCCTGTACAATCAATTTGACTTTAAAAAAATATATAATAACCCTTTGTTTCCCACCCTAATTAGTTTCTCCTTTCCCTCTATACTATCAATAAATAAAATAGGAGAGAAGAAGAGCAACAAAGAAGAAGACCAGAGCAAGGAGAGCAGAAAAGAAGAAAACCAAAGCAAGAAGAGAAGAAGAACAACAAAGAAGAAACTAACTAATGGCTACCGTGCTTTGTTAATGTGGTTTCAATTCCGGTTGCACTTAATTCGGACTGTCAATTTTGACCTAAATCGTGGGAGAAGGTTCTTTGCTTGCTAATTCACTAGGGTAATTTTTTCTTCATTCCTTAGCTAAAATTTTTGCTGCAATGAAATAGACACTACAAGAAAAATGTCTATTTGCAATCGCCTATCAGCGACTGCTAACGGTCACAGATTCCCATCAGCGATCGCTTTCAGTCGTTAATATTCGTCGCATATAATCTAGTCACTGAGACGTACATCAGCGACGGAAAGTAGCGACCGAAGTATCTGCGACCGCTACCCTCGACCGCATCCGTCGCTAAGCTGAGTCAGCATGAAGCAGGGCCCAAGGCTGACGTGGGCCACTGTGGTAGCGACCGTTATTAGCGATCGACGCCATCGCTAACACCCCGATGTGATTAGCAGTCTCTAATACGTATCAGCGATCGCAGTTAATTTTTTAAATTTTTTTTTCCTGTTTTATGGAATTCCCAAAAAAATCGTACCTGTTTTGTGTCCAAACAGACAGCAGCATATATAAATATCCAACCAAGCTTTATATATCCCAACATGCACAACAATATATATAATTAAACATCCATACGCCAACACATAACCCAACACAATATAAAGTATATAAACATTAATAAACCAATATGAACTGAAGAAATATATACAAATCTAATTTTTAAGTTGCATACAGTCGTCCAAATAATGAATATAACAATACAAGGCTTAAATATCGTGGAAACAAGCCTAGGTCGTCATGCATCAGCATCCAAATTAGTACGACGACCCTGTAATGAACAAAAGAGTAAAATAAGTTACATATATAGTATATATGTTAATACTGGTATTACTTATGCAACGCAAAGTGAGGAAAAGCTAAACAATAAGAATTATTTAAACATAAGTAATTAGACACAATAATATATGTATATATATATATATATATACTAGACTAATTAATTTGACTATAATAAGTAATAAGATTACCTCATCGTCATCCTCATGTTATGCTGCAGCCGCCACTGCAGCAGCTAACTCATCAGGACTCAGAGCCAGCAGGTGTTTGTCCAGTATACGAAGAAGATCACGATCTCGACATATAGCTCTCACACAGTCAGTAGGAGTATGATAGGCTGGATGACCCGATGACTGTGAAGACTGGGTAGCAGAGCTGCTTGTATCATTGATGGTTGGGCGTCGTCGTTGTCCTTGGCCTTTGACGTAATTCTTCTTCACAACTGACGCCCACTCCCACAATTCTTGATCAATCGTCAGACGTGGGGTGCCTTGAGGATAACGC
The DNA here is from genome assembly GCA_020205555.1 of Panax stipuleanatus. Taxonomy (NCBI): domain Eukaryota; kingdom Viridiplantae; phylum Streptophyta; class Magnoliopsida; order Apiales; family Araliaceae; genus Panax; species Panax stipuleanatus. Next base: position 135,402,370 of record CM035118.1, on the reverse strand, counting down.
TCGTTCAGTAAGCTCTTATAAGTATCCTGTCAGCAAATTAATAATTAAATAATTAAAAATAAATATAAAATTCTAAATAATGATGTAAAACTTTATAAACAACATCAAAGTTGCCAAAACTTATTATTGTTATCTGGATATTCTCAGGCAGACCATCACGGGTGGCCATGTACACATTCAGCCAATGGATAAGCTGACCTTGAGATTCAGACTCCTATACAAAATATACTTTCATATTACTATGTAAACATGTGATATTCTATAAACCATGACTGTAAACATATAAAAAAATAAAACCAATTCACAAGTTTATTATTCATGCATACCTTGGCAATAATATGCTGCAACTGTGATATTTTGCCGCCCCTGTAAGTGTAATTTGCCTTTTCGCCATCAAGTAGACCCGAGGCTCTGTTAATGGCGGCAGTCTTGCGTCTTTTGACCCAGGTCTCAGCTTTCCACTGGTCACACATCTCAGCCCATGTGGGCTGTACGCACGACCAAGGACTATGCTCGTGCGTGTACTTCTCTACCTGTTCTGAATGGTCGATCGATGCATTATGTAGGGCTTTTTGTCGTTCTTTATTCAAGTTATCTTTGGTGCGGGCGACGCGCTTCTACCAGAACAGTGTTTGTATTACTGATGTCTGCGTGTTGTCCCATCTACACATTTTTTGCAAATAAAACAACAATAATAATATTAAAAAGGTGCTATTAACACATATAATCCAACATTACTAAATAATATTAGTTTATTAATTATATTATCTGTCAAAATTTAAAAAATATACCTAAAATTCAGCCCAAAAATGTATCTTTGTGGGCGATAGGTGTGCTCGTCCACGTAATCACTGACGTAGGCCAGTTCTGTAAGCATAGCTGTGAAATCCACTTGACTATCTTGTTATCTGAAAAATCACTACAATATAAAATAATTTACATTAGTATATATCTACAACAATGGAAATATAAGATGCTTATATATAAATGATGCGAACGTACGTGCTGTCCGGAGGAGGACGGATCTGTATGAGAATCCGATCATCGGGATTAGTAGGGGCCTTTGGCACATGATTAGGACCCCTACCCAAGTCGCGCTTTTTTTGCACTGGTTCAGAAGCCATCTGCAGGTAAAATTTTGAAGATGTTATTATGAGTTATATTTGATTACATGCATATATGAATATAAAAGGACAATAATGACAGGAAATTGCATGAAATAGTTAAGTACATAAACATGACAATGATATAAAGAACATGTAATACTAAATATACATTTTATTTTTGGGTCCTCTTAGCATGTGTCCTAAGGGCACATGCTAAGCACACAGTTCAAGAGAATATTCTCTTGAATTGTGTGCATATTCTCTTGATTTTTGCATATGCACCAAGTTCAAGGGAATATACACACAATTCAAGGGAATATTTTCTTGAACTGTGTGCTTAGCATGTGCCCTTAGGGCACATATTAAGAAATTCCTTTATTTTTTTAATCGATGTCTGAGTTAGAATCATTTTGTAAACGTATTGCATATGCATAACCATCATCTTCTTCAGATTCAGAGTCAGTGTTAGTCAATAACTCTTCCTCCTCAGTATCAATATAATCTGGCACAAGTATTGACCCATGATCCAATTCATTAGGTTCATCTCCACCCTCTAACTGGATTACTTCATTGTCGTCCTCCACATTTATTATAGTAGGTCTATGAAACATCTCCTCTTAGTAGATCTCCCCGTCTACTACTTCTACACGAATGCGCGCGGGAGTATGAATTACAACTTGTCAATCTGCAGGTGGTCTATCCCTTTTCCTAACAAGATTAGGAGTGTAGTATACTTGTACTATTTAAGTTGGCAACACAAACGGTTTGTTGGCGTACGCGGACCTATGGTGGTCAATATCGACGATTTTATGTCTTTCAACACGTATCCTTTTTTCTGAATCAAACCAACGACACTTAAACAAGTTAATCTGATCTCCGTAAGTGCTCTTGTACGACAACTCTATGATTTCCTCCAACTCCCCATAAAAGGTACGATCAAGCTTATTGTAACAATATCATTAATTGGATACACACTCCAGTGTTAGTTGTTCTTTTACCGTGAGTATATGCCTTTGTATGAAATTCACTACCATTTATTTTGTAACAATTGCGGCTGACTTGGTCCTTATCTGGGACCATAGCTAGGACTTGTACATTATCTGGAATCGTTCCCTAAGTAAAAGCCTTCAAAAACTCTATTACATTAAATGAAGTCATAAATTTATATAGTATATATGTTGTGCTTAATTAACTTAACTTACTTTGTCCTTTAGCCAAAGTGCAATTTTTTGATCACGATTGATTTGAATATCTTTAGGGTTAAATGCTTTTTTGATCACTGTACTTTAGGTCAACTTACAAATGGATAACTGAATTTTTTTTATTACAGTCAACTAACTGTACTCTATTTTTTTAACACAAAGTTGAATTTTCGTCAGCGAAATTAAGTTTTTTAACGAAAGTGTGACATGACAGTGCCACATATACACCAAATCCTAGTTGGAATGTTTTTTTTAATAATTTTTTACATGTCATCTAAAATCCACCCATAAAAATAAAGTTCTTACCCAAACCCATAAATATTCGACCCGACCCGACCCAATTACTATTACTATAATAATAATAAAAGTCGTAATTATAACCAAAAATAGAACAAAAAATGATAATTCAAAAATATTAAGGGGAAAAAATGAATTCAATTAATAATTAAGAATTACATCAAATAAATTAAATTTAAAATAAAAAATATAACAAAAATTTTACAACTTGCCAAACAAACTTTAACAAATTCAACAACTTACTCTTAAATATTAAGGGGAAAATGAGATAAAATGGGAATGCTTTTCATAAAAGCTAAAAAAAACACTTTATCTTCATTTCCTCCCTCTGCCCCCACCCGACCACCACATCACCAACATCACAACCGCCATTGTTGTAGACAAATCCAAGATCCATTCACACACATCCCATGTAACGCCCCCAAAATAGGTTCAATCCACCCAACCTATTCTGGGTCGCCACGAAATACACTCAACAAAAATTTTAAATACAAATCTTCAAATTCTAACTTTTAAACTGTCGTACAAAATACGACCACGATTAAACTGTGAGTTTCAATACAAATACAGTGCCCATACTCTCAATCAATAATACGTTACAGAAAGGTACAGTCAATAACTGTTTTAGGAATTAAAATCTTTGGAAAATGCTCAAGGAAATCTTCGTACATGGGAGGCCATGCGTCTAAGTTATAATAGATATCATATGACTTGAGAATTATCCTTGGTTGACCCAATAGACCCCAAAGAAAAATAAGAAGATTACTATCATGTTCTTTCCAATGGTGGGTCTTCTCTTGCCATATAATTATCTCTATTGTCTCCAATTGAGAATTATATTTCAACCAAACTCCAATATTATATAGGTAGTGCTCATAGATATAATCAGCAAGTGGATGTGCACAACCATGTCTTATGATAACCCGAAGTTGTAGGTGATTAGACATCTTGTATGATAGTGGCAAAACACCCTTCCAAAGTTGGGTTCACCTCAGCCTATTTGGTTCACCAAAATCAACTGTTAAAATGACGTATAAAATACGACACACACATTTTAAATTCTCAATATAATTCTTCTCATACTGTTTTATGGAAAACCTCAACAGCTATATACCATCACTCTATTCCCCTGTTATCCCTGCTCGACCCCGTTATACTCTTATTACCTGAAAGGAATTGTGAAGCAAAAGGGTGAGCACAAATAGCCCAGTAAAGAATATCATGACTAAAGATAATTATATTATCAATAGTTTTCATCAGTAATAAATCAGAGATTTAAACATATGGTAAAACTTTTCAACCATAGTTGTAGCGGAACGAGCAATCCATTAGAAGAGTCAAATAGACTATAATGTCTATTATCTTCTCCATGTTAAAAGTCCACCAATAATATTTTATCCCTGTAACATCAATCAACAATTCCTGTCCACAATCATGTAAGTTCATAATCATAATTATCTTGATGAATTCCTCTTCGCACTCAGGACGAAGATAATTCTCATCACCTGTCTTTACCTGAAACACCAAAGATCATGGTTATACCAAATCACAGTTCCTGTTCATAATCATGCTAATCAATTCATCTTTGCATTACAAGCCAAAGATATTCAACAATTAATCATCTATCTTTGCACTACAGGCCAAAGATATTCACAAATCAACAGCTCATCTTTGCACTACAGGCCAAAGATATTCAACAACAGGTCATCTTTGCACTACATGCCAAAGATATTCACAAATCAACAGCTCATCTTTGCGCTACAGGCCAAAAATATTCATATCTCAAAAAATATCTAACCATTTCAGAATTTATATAAACAATAATTATAACCACGTTGATCAATTCACCTTTGCCCTTAAGCTAAAGATATTCAATTGTAAATTCAATGGTCATGAACATACCAGTCAACAATCCATCTTTGCACTACTGGCCAAAGAGAATCTATAGTCATGATCATACCAATAATCTACCCATCTTTACACTCAAGTCAAAGAGAAATTTCATCACTAGGATTATAAAAATTTTATATATGATAATAAAAACAATATGATCAAAACATCGATCTCCAAGTTCAAAAATACTCATAATAATACTTTGTGGAGCAAAATTCAAAAATAAAGCTCAAAACTTAGATCCAATCAAAAGATAGTAACCTTGACAACAATCTGGACAAATAGAAGAAAATTTAATTTTTTTCCGTGAATAGTGCCGTATACGTGAATAGTGTTGTATACGTGAATAGTAACCCCGACGGAAAAAGTAAGAATTTCAACATAAAATCCATGTCAATATTTTGGTATAATGATATTGAAAAAAATAACATCATTTACGAAAGAAAATAACATCGTTACGGGTCTTCCCAAGGTTTCTCAAGGCTTAGATGCGATTTGGATTATTGTTGATAGATTAACCAAGTCTGCTCATTTCTTGCCGATACGAGAGACTTATTCCCTTGAACGTCTTGCTCATATGTACGTGAATGAGATTGTGAGATTGCATGGCATGCCAATATCCATAGTTTCGGATCGTGACCCCAGATTTACTTCACGATTTTGGATCAGTTTGCAGAAAGCTATGGGTACGGATTTACGATTCTGTTCGGCTTATCATCCTCAAACAGACGGACAATCGGAAAGGACTATCCAAACTCTTGAAGATCTATTGAGACTCTGTGTTCTAGACTTCAAAGGGAGTTGGGATAAGTATTTACCATTGGTGGAATTCTCCTACAACAACAGTTATCAGGCAAGTATAGGCGTGGCTCCATTCGAAGCGTTGTATGGGAGAAAGTGTCGCTCTCCAGTATGTTGGAACGAGGTGGGTGAAACAACATTGTTGGGACCGGAGTTAGTACGTATGACTACAGAAAAGATCCAAATGATTCGACAACGTATACAAACAGCACAAGATCGACAAAAGAGTTATGCGGATCTTCATCGAAAGGACGTGAAATTTAATGTTGGAGATCATGTGTTATTACGTATTGCTCCATGGAAGGGAGTTACGAGGTTTGGGAAGAGAGGAAAGCTCAATCCACGATTCATTGGTCCATTTGAGATTCTTGACCGAGTAGAAAATGTGGCTTATAGACTCGCTTTACCTCCAAGCATGTCTCGTGTTCATAACGTGTTTCACATATCCGTGTTACGTAAATATGTGAAGGATCCAAACCGCATTATTGAGTTAGAACCAGACGAGATAGCCAAAGATTTAACGTACGAGGAGGTACCTGTCAAGATCTTGGATAGGAAGGAGCATGTCCTACGCTCGAAAATTATACCTCAAGTTAAAGTTTTGTGGAGAAATCATGCAATTGAGGAAATGACCTGGGAGTTGGAATCGGAAATGAAACCGAGGTATCCTCACCTTTTCGACATACCAGGTACGTACGTCAATTTCGAGGACGAAATTTCATAAGGAGGGGAGGTTGTAAGACCCCAACTTTTATGAATAAAGATTTAATTTTCTTTATATATTATTTCGAAATAGTAAGGTGTTGATTTGATAAATATAAAGTTATGGGTGAAATGTGCAAACATTTTTAAAATAAGCAAGTGGTTATAAAATATTCTTGTTGTCGGGAAATATTCGTTTGGTCGTGGAATATTCTTGTTGTCGGGGAATATTCGTACGACTGCGCAGCTATTTGTGCGCCCCCACAACGGAATAACTGTCGGATATAGAAAGCGACAGAAATAACCTTTTTACAAAATAACGGCGTGGTTGTTACCGTTAGTACTATTGATTAGTACTATTGAAATACCCGGTGGTTAAAATACAGTGATACGCGGTGTTGCACAGTAGCACACGGTATTGCACAGTATTTCGAATTATTGAGTCTTACGTGAGAAGGAACTTATTCAATTATTGTTACAGTAATTAATTTTCAATATTTTATATTATTGACTCAATAATTGTTACGTTGATATTTTATATTATTGACTCAATAATTGTTACATTGATATTTTATTGACTCAATAATTGCTACGTTGCTATTTTTTATGATTGATTCAATAATGGCTACAGTTGATATTTTGGTATTATTGATTCAATAATTGTCACTGCACAGTATTTCACATTATCAACTCAATAATTCATATTATTTGAATAATATTATTAGATAGTATTATTGACAATGTCTAAGGAAGTTCTGTCTAGGAGAGGTTATTTAATTGCGCGCCAGTAAGGAGAAGTCCTTATCGGAAGGCCCCCTCTTTCCTGGGAACGACCTGGTTGTCAATATTGTAGTTCTGTAATATTATCTGTGAATAATTAATTATTGATTTATATGATAAGGAAATATTTATTTTGTGGATATTAAAGAAGGAATTGGCGCTGATGAGTTTTTATCAATATTTTGGTGTGAGAAATCATCTGTTTATGGATTTCGGATAATTTATGTTTGGAATTTGGAAAAACTTCCTTCTGCAAAGTTGTAGAGAATTAAATTTCCTATCGAAGAACATCGAATTTGTATTTTTCTGACAAAGGGGCTATTTGTTATGAATTATTGAAGTTTCGGAAAATATGTATATTTTTTTATGGGCGGGCCCCACTTTTGTTGGAAAATTTTTTAGCCGCCAGGCGGCGGAATTTTTTTTTTAAAATATATTATTTTATTATTTTAGTCTCCTTTGGCATCCTAAGTTTTTTCTATAAATAGGGTGCTTAGTTAGAATTGAAAATCACACCAGAATCAGAAGTTTTCTCTCTCTATAATATCGAGCGTATTTTTGTGAATATTTCTATACTTTGAGTATTAGTATTCAGTGCAAGTTTCCTTCGGTATTATATCCGATATTCCAGTCAGAGGTACTATCTTTTTGAGGTAAGGGATGTTATTTCTTTCGTAAATGATGTTATTCTTTTCAATATCATTATACCAAAATATTGTCATGGATTTTATGTTGAAATTCTTACTTTTTCCGTCGGGGTTACTATTCACGTGTACGACACTATTCACGTATACGGCACTATTCACGGAAAAAACTAAATTTTCTTCTATTTGTCCAAATTGTCTGTTATGGTTACTATCTTTGATTGGATCTAAGTTTTGAGTTTTATTCTTGAATTTTGCTACACAAAGTATTATTATGGAATATTCTTGAACTTTGATAAACTAAAATACGAATCCTTAATCTTATCCTTTATTTCACTTGATTCGTTATTTATATGGTTTTTCATCATCCTCAGTTCTAAGTGGTGATATAACTGAATATCTTTGGCCTGTAGAGCAAAGATGAATGATTACCTGATGAATATCTTTGGCCGTAGTGCAAAGATGACAGGTGTTGAGATGAACATGACCACTGATGATACAAATGAATATCTTTAGCCTGTAGTGCAAAGATGAATATTGATTCAAGATGTATATTGATTGATGTTACAGGAATAAAATATTGATGATGGACTTTTAAATCATAGAAGATAGTAGACTTCATTCTCTACTTAACTCTTCTAATGAATTGTTATTTCCGCTGCGAATATTGATCTAAAGTTGGTTGTCCATTATATTTTATCTGATTTGTTGAAGACTAACGATAATTTATTTTCCATTATCTTAGTCATAATATTATTTACTGAGCTAGTTGAGCTCACCATTTTCATCTGTTGTCCTCTTCAGGAAATGAGAATGTTGCGGGAACTAGTCGGGGGACAGAGTGATGGTCCGAGTTAGAGCAGTAGTAGTCCTCACTATTTCTGATAAATAGTGTGATAATAATTGTAATGAGGACTTAGTTTGAATCTTAATATTTTTTACATATTTGTATTGACACTCACAGTTGTGTGGTCGTATTTTGCACGACCGTATGATATAAAGTTTGTATTTGAATTTTGTACCATGTATTTGGCGACTCAGAATGGGTTGGGTTGACTGGACCTATTCTAGGGGCGTCACACAAACCATAAACCATTGAATCAAATTAGATTATATATTCAAACCAAATCAAATTATTCATACCCATACGAAAACCTAATTCATTATTTAAACCCATAAATTTACCAATTTTAATTTTTCCAGGGCAAATTGATTTTATGCCAAAATATTAGAACTAACCTTAAGTTGGAGGTAATACAAAAGATGGATGAGAGTTAGGGTACCATACAGATGTCAAAGACTAGATGCCTTCGCCGCGTTGATGCCCCTATAACTGCCATCGCGTCGCTGCCAGACAAGAAAAAAACAGATACCGGTGGGGAGGTGTGGCCAGAAAGAAAAGAGAGGTGGGGTACCATTGTGGCCGAGAAAGGTACTGGAGAGGGGTCGTGTTTAAGCAACGGAGGAGCTTCGAAGAGAGTGAGAGATGCGAAAGAGCTGTGCTAAAGAGCTGCGCGAAAGGGGAAGAAATGAACTGATATGGTTAAATTAAAACTATTTTCGACGGAATACCGTCGAAATTATGATGGTTTGCAGAAACATGGACATACATACTATTATTATTGTAAAATAGTAGAAATATGATATAAATCATATTTAAAATATTTATGCAATCACAGGAATCACAATATTCAATATTACTAATTGAGAAATGATAAAAGATATACCTTATATATGAAGATGATTCAACTCCTTGATTGATCTTCAAGTTCCAGTACTTTTGATCCTCCACGATTTTTTAGATCAATGGATCAAACGTTCGCTACTGAAGTGTGCAATGTCTTATCGGTGATCCACCAAAAGAATATTGATTAAAAAAGTAAATTTAGGTTCTACAAGACCTTGGGTGACTAACCCTAATTCTCTCTCTTATAACTCCTTAGGCTGTAGAGAATTCTTACATAGTATCAAAATACTGAATTTCTCTCTTTTATCTATAATAAGACCCCTCTTATTTATAGACTCACATTCTCTCCTAAGCAATTTTTTCAAACTCGTACCGTTCATCGAACCGAAAAAGATACCAGATGGATGGGTCACTGGTCCAACCAGTGGTCGAACCGTTATTGATCAAGTGACGTCATTAATATATAAAAAATAAAAACTAATTAAATACATTAATTATTATTATATATTATACATAATATTTAGTAAATATATAAAATTAATCAATTTATCTACACAAAAAACTAAACCTATTTATAGAATATTTACTTTATACAATTCAAATAAATAATAAATGTATATAAAAAGAAAGATATTAAATCAAATAATACAAATGAACATAAAGAGAATATGCTTTTGGCATATTCTAGTTAGAACATGGTGTCTTATAAAAATTCAAGTACTTAAATCAGGTGAAAGATCCAAGTCCCCTTCTTTTATCATATTAATTATTATAGTTAGGGAATATGCTTTTAGCATATTCTCTCCTTAAAATCTAGCTTTTGCTCCCCAATATCTTTTGGCATATAGTAATAAATCTTTTACAGAAAATACCACTTCTTTTGCTCCCCAAAATCCAAATCGACAGTACACATAATCCTTTTTTTTTATGCTAAATTCACAGAATACTTCTTTTGCTTGCTTGATTGATGAGTCTGATCTAAAATGGTTGATGGGTTCAATCTAAAATGGTTGATGGCTTTTGATTTTTCTTTTAATTTTGCTCTTAAACTTTTTGATTTCTTCAGTGATTTTTTCTTTTTCTTTTCTTTTTGATTTTTTTTGTTTTGGCTCAGATTTGTACGTATATTATTTTGTCATTATTTTGTGATTATTATTTGTAAATATTGTTAAGGCTTATTGGGTATGTGTAATGGGTTTGGAACGCAACGGAGAAGAAGAAGCAGAAGAGTAGACCTGCAGAATGAAGGGCTGAAGCGTTTTTTTTCTTTCTAAAATAGGTAGGGAACCAGCCTAACTTGTGAACCAGTCACCAGTTCGCTGGGTCAGGCGGTTCAACTGCCGGTTCTTAGGTTTTGAACGATTTTTGAACAAAAGTCTAAACCGGACCGGGGGCTAATCAGTTCTGATTTTTTCTGATTCGACCATCGGTTAGGTCCGGGTCGGGTCTAAAAACCATGATCCTAACTCCTTAGGATTTAGGTCTTTAATTTAATTTCCAAACTATTTAGGAACTAAATTATTATAATAATAATAATTATAATAATAACTCCTCTTATTAATTTATAATTAATATTTCTAAAATACTTAATTATAAATATTAAACTATTTAATTTATTCCACCAATAAATTAAATATACTTAATTTATTATAACTAAATCTATTATTTCTAAAATTATATTTCTCTTTTTATGGTGTGACCCTTTAGGTTCAATACTAAGCCGGAAGTAGAATAAATAAATTAGAATCATTCTAATATTATTTATAATGAATTAAACTTATTTACTTCAAATATAGATAAATAATATTTATTCTATATCATGAGTGACACCTTATAATAGTATATCATGACTATTCGAATAATATGAAATCAAAGTTTAATCACAATGAACCTATTCTGTAAATAGTTACTGTACAATTCAATTCTTCTACCGCACAATGTCCCAATCAAATATAAAACATGAAATTATTGTCAAGTTTTATTTATTTGATCATATGAATTTCGATTCTAAAATGCACAACTCTAGTTAATGTAATTAAATTAGAAACTTCTTTCTAATTTCCATTCACCTTGACCAGAAATTTTTGAGTTGTCACATATCGAATCACATATGACATTCTCTCCCTTTACTGAAAGTGGTAGATTCTTTGTTGATCATTCATCTACCTCCATGTACACTTTATTATACCCGAACATACCCTTTATATACCCAAAGAGTCTTAAGGAATATGACAAAGTATAACTCAGAATACACAAGATACTATGATGATATATCTCAAGTCCAATGATCATTTGTACTACTATCACTATAGGAACTCATATTGACAGGTAAGTAAATCTTCATTAGGTGTTTCTTAAGCGAGTCACGTTAGTGAACTTATTCTCTAATAAACATCTACATGCTTTAGTGTCTCTACACAAATGATTATGAGATCAATCATTCTCTTTAATAGAGCAAACATAATATTTACTAATCTATCCGAAAATAGTAACCCCACATTAGTGATCCAACGATTAGTAACATTTTAGTTTTGAGTTATCTAGAATTTAGATCTCATTAGTATGATCATTATAATGATTCTAAAAACATTGCTCGAAAACTATGTGTTTATCACATTTATTTAATTTAACCAATTAAACATGGATAAAAAATATCTTTTATTAAATGAACTCATGTTTTTATTAATAAATGAATAAGATTACAAAAGAAATGATTATCACATATAATGTGATTGACTTGAGGGCATACTACATTCAAGTTAAGTCCCTCAAAAATAGTTTATTTTTGTCAATTTTTTTGTCTAAAATAGTTTTGATTCCGTTAATAATGTACTGTACACGGGAACAACTCGAGCCATGAGTTATTATTAATTTTGACGGAATTCCGTCTACTTTAACTTATGTTCGACGAAATTATGACCGAGGGAATATTTTATCGAAAATATATTATTATCGACGGAATATATTCTGTCGAAAATAATTCTGTTAGAATTAGGCATTTTCCTTGTATCACATTGAAATTATTTTTGAATGTTATTTCACTTTGTTATTATTTTTTTAGTTTAAAAAGTATATTTACTATTATTATCGAGTAAAAAGTTATTTCAAGAAAATATTTTTATACTTGATCCATCTAAATAGTAAAGATTGTTACTTGCTGAGATTTATCGCTCACCCCCCCTTACATAAATTTTTACAGGTTACATCGTTGATAATTGAGCACTTTGGATAGGTGGAGTTTAATTTAAGATGTTTATTTCTTTTTGTCGTTGAATTTTTGATAAAACTCTTAGTTTCGGGAAGTTGCGTCTTTATTTTACGAATTTGGTATTTAAGGTTTATTCATTTGAATTGGTTTTGAATGATGCTTATTGTTGGGTTTTAATTTAAGATTACTGTTGAGTTGTTATTGTTTGGACTACACGCTAATGATATTGTTGTCTTGAGGGACTTTTAAACTTGCAACATATAGCATTTCGGACTGTAGCAATTTCGAGGTGTTACACTTGCCCATCCCTAATGGCATTCGGGAAGATTTGAGTAATGTAAATGTAATGCAATATGGTGCCAATACGTTACGTTTCAGAATTACCATGAAATGCAATACGGTACCAATACAAGATGTTTTATACTACAAATCCTCCTCCTCCGTACGTAAAACTCATATAAGTAATGGCATGCAATGAATTAATTCCAGGGCCATTAGCAACATACGTGATTGGAGATCTTGTAGTCCACATGTATGAAATCTGGGTGTAGCCGGGGGGGGGGGGGGGGGGGGGGTCAAAAACTTATGAAATTTTTTTAGCACTAGAAAGTATTAATGTAATATTAAAAAAATATAAACATAAAATAAAGTTTGTACTTTTTAAATTTTAACATAATTATGAATTCATCTATATATATCAAAGCGTTTGACTATTATAGTAAAATTAAAAGTCTCAAATTTTTTCATTTGCTTCTCTAACGTACATGTTATCGAGATATATATTTGTTCACTGTCATGATCTATCCTAAGAATTTCATTACATACTACTTCCTCCGTCCCAAAATAACTGTTTAGTTTTGACTTTTTAAAGTTAAATTGACTATTTTTTAAAACTATTTTTTGTACTATTTTTGTTAGAATATAGGTGCAGAGGTTATAACAAAAAAAAGTATATACAATTTACTACTAATACCAATTTTTTTAATGTAAAAAATATATTTATACATGTTTAATTATTAATTTTAAAAATAGTCAATTTGAATAAAAAAAGTCAAAACTGAACAGTTATTTTAGGACAGAAGGAGTATTACACCATAGGTAAGAAGTGACTATATAAATTACTGAAAACTTTTGCTTCCAATTTCAAGCTAGCAAAGTATTAACCATTTGTTTATATTCGACATAAACTTTTCATTGTAAAAATATTTTAAAATATGAAGATCCTAGGTAAACAAATAGAATGACTCATGTAAAGTTCTACTGTGAATGTGACATTGATGTATTAAAACAACAGAAATCATTAAAAGTAAGAGCCTAAGAAATTTGGTCTATAAATAGTGTCCCAGATCGATTTATAACCGGATCGCCAAAAATGTGCTCAATAAAATAAACTACATACACGTGCAATAAATAGCTTGAATCACGCAAGACAGAGACAATGACAACTATTTCAACCAACTTGGCCTACATTCCTAAGAAAATATATACAAAAATTTTATGTATTATATTATACAATGTTATCATATTCCGGACCGTTCATCGAATTAAAAAGATACCGGATGGATGGATTCACTATTCTAATCAGTGGTCGAACTGTTATTGAACTAGTGACGTCATTAATATATAAAAATATATATTATTAGTAATTAATAAAATTTTAAAAAATCTCATTTTTTATGAACTAAAACATAATAAAGATGAGTTATAATATTAATAAAAGTGGCTAATTTTAATATTAACATTTTTTTGATAAAACAAAAAGCAAAAAAACCTGGTCAGCGGGTCAATTAACCGGTTGACCCACCAGTTGGACCAGTAGGTCAACGGATTAATCCGAATTTTGATCAAAACTGATTAATTTATTCTAAATCGGACCGAAAAGTGGACCGATTTTGATTTTTATCAATCCGAACCAGAATCTGAATTTTAAAACCATGATTTTATAAATGGGTAAGAAAGGTCGTCAGAGTTAGGGTAGGGGTACGGGGCCATAGCACCTCCCGTCCCTTCCTAGCTTACGCCACTGCATGGAATTATATATGACATCCACTCATACGTAGAGTACCGTAGTCCACATTATTCACTTTGAATGGAATAATCTTCGTCTCAAAAACATTAACCAAAATTATTGACTGATATATTCAACTTAATGAATACCTTAAAGCTAGCTGTCATTCTTTGGTCATATTAATCCAGATTGTTTGTTGATCAAGGCTCTGGAAAGAGCTATGTACGTAGTTTTGTTTCTTTTGGCTTTTTTGTTTTCTGATATATATATATATATATAGTCATGATATGTTTTGCGAATAAATTTATACCGACTTATAATTGCGTAATTTATGGATATATAATATTGGCAGAAATTATAGGAGGACCCTACTTATTACATATTTCTTCAAATAAGTTGTCACTAATATTTATCCACGTAATTATCAATCAAATAGTCGAAATAAAACATTCACAATATATATCATTATCCATGTTAACGCCAAGATCCGTCAACGCGCTCCAATCACCAAAGCGCGTCCAATCCTGCACAAACGGATAAACACCAAAACTTGACGGCTTGGGCCGCCGGAGGATATCTTCGGTGTGAGAGTAATTTGTCCGTTGTGCTGTCTTGCGCTGTTTCTGTTCGGGATCATTGTTATGGTTCTTCTTGATCTTTGTGGCATCAATTTGACTTGAGTTTGATCGAATCGACTTTAAGTTGGTAAATTAACCATTTTTCCCCTCCTGGGTTATTTCCAGTGTTGGCACGGTCTTCGATTGCTTTCTCGACATCGTCTCCGAGGTTTTGATCTCATCCGACTCGGTTCTTCCTCAGGGTTATCTCCGAGGTTGACTTAGCCTCTCGGGTTATCTCTAGGGATGATCTGGATCTCTCGGTTATGACCGGGGCATAACTGTACCTCCCGTGTTGTGACCAGGGTTGAATTAATATCCCGGTATTAAGACCGGGGTTGACTTGACGTCTCGGTATTGAGATCGGGGTTGACCTGATGGCCCGATATTGAGACTGAGGTTGATCTAACGGCCCAGTATTGAGACCGGGGTTGACCTGATGGTCCGGTATTGAGACCGGGGATGACCTGAGGTCCCGGTGTTGAGATCGGGGATGACCTGACGGTCCGGTATTGAGATCGGGGACGACCTGATGGCCCGGTATTGAGACCGAGGATGACCTGAGGTCTCGGTATTGAGACCGGGGATGACTTGATGGCCCGGTATTGAGACCGAGGTTGACCTGATGACCCGGTATTGAGACCGGGGATGACCTGATGGCTCGGTATTGAGACTGGGGTTGACCTGATGGCTCGATATTGAGACCGGGGTTGACCAGACGGCCTGGTATTGAGACCGGGGTTGTGCTGACATCCCGGTATTAGTGACCGGGGATGACTTAACATCCCGATATTTTTGACCGGGGCTGAGTTGACATCCCGGTATTGATGACTGGGGCTGAGTTGACATCCCTGGTATTGGTGACCGGGGCTGAGTTGACATCTCGATATTGGTGACTAGGGCTGAGTTGACATCCCGGTATTGAGACCGGGGGGTTGAAAGACGATTTTATCCTCCTGCAGGGTTAGTAATAGGAACGCACAATTTCGAGTGTCTATAACATGAATGTAAAATTTCGAGTGTCTACATATTATATATATTATATTTTATGCAAACATGCTTCGCATGTTTTAATAAAATGACGCGCATTTTATATATATATATGTGCATGCGCGCTAAATAAGATGAGACAAATAATAACAAATCACTCAAAGAAATTATATTAAGTCCTAAAGCATTCAGAGATATTTGGAATATCAAACTGTCGCCTTCTAGCATGATAAATTAATAGAGTATTAAATATTTAATACGAGTTTGTTGTGTTATCCACAAGGAATTTTAGCCAATTCTCTACGACTGTATCAGTTCTTTCTAAAGCTCAGAATATATCTTTATAAAAGCATGTAGGAATTTTAAGAAAACTGATGAGTTCTATCTATATGATAATGCAAAAAGTTGATTTCAACAAACACGACACAATGATACTCCACTTCCGAGTGTCATTTTCTTCGCCAAAGGGAAACCAAATTTAGGCAAATGCCACAATTTTAATTTCCAATTTTACCATCACCAAGAGTGCACTTGGAAAGTGTATAGGATATCTACAAATTACCTTCATCAACTCTTCAAGAAGGCGAGGTGCAAGTTCAAGCACACTCTTGAAGTCTCGCTGCAATTCTAGTGATAAAGCGGCTGTTTCACGAGTTAAATGGGCTTGAATCAACAACTCTGTCTGAAAGGAAAAGAGCATGGTAGTAATAATATGACTCATTTTAAAATCAAAAAATGAAAAGCCAAAACTTAGATCCTGCTGGCTACAATTTATTTGATCCATTTTCCCTTTAGTACATTAATTTTCATCACGAATCTACCTTAACAAGGGCTGGATGCTGCTTCCAAAACTTTACCTGCTCTTGTTTTATGTTCTTAAGGTCCAAATTCAACTCACTTCTAACTACCACAAAAAGCTTCTGAAGGGGTTCACCATCTGACCTACGAACTGGAATCTCCATGTATTCAGCAGCCTTTATAAACACGTCCATGACTTTGCTGTAAATTTATATATTACAAAGGAATAAAGATATGTCACTATAGATACATGTGAACCACGTGCATTACACCTAAACTGAGGCCAACTAAGTATAGGCAAAGGCTAGTAGCAACAATGCAGATAGCAATTTAAATGAGCCATTATTATTGACTGGTTAAAGAGCCAAAGTGAGTGCTCCTACACATATAAAGGAACAAAATTCTCTAAAGTGCACACACACACACACACACATATAATAGCATGTGTAATATCAAAAATAACATACACCACTTTCATGAATAAAGGTCTATTAACTAACAAGTTTTAACATTCAGTATTTGTGTAGATACCATACTGCACTGTAAATCAAATTATGTAAAAGTCATTCATAAGAAAGATTCCAAATACCTATATATTAAGAATGATTACCATACCTTGGGGCCAACGAAGGTTTCATAAAGTAATAATATGCCGACAGTGTTTGATGCATGACATAATTTCCAGTATATTTGGATGACCTTGACAGATATACAACAGCTATCACCAGTGGCAACTGATACTAACTGTGACGTTCCCAAAATAGGTTCAATACTCAACTCATTTTGAGTCGTCAAATACACTCAACAAAATTCAAATACAATCTTTTATATCACACGGTCGTGCAAAATACGACCACACAACTGTGAGTTCAATACAGATATGTAGAAAATATTAATATTCAAACTAAGTCCTCATTACATTTATTATCACACTATTTTAAATAAATAAAGTAGTGAGGACTTCTACAGCTCTAACTCGAACTATCACTCCATTCCCCGACTAGTACCCGCGATATTTTCATTTCCTGAAGAGAACAATGGAAGAAAAGGGTGAGCTCAACTAGCCCAGTAAAGAATATTATGACTAAGATATTGAAAAACAAATTATCGTTAGCCTTCAATAAATCAGATAAAATATTATGGACAACAAGTTTTAGATCAATATTCGCAGCGGAAATAACAATTCATTAGAAGAGTTAAGTAGAGAATGATGTCTACTATCTTTTTTGATTTAAAAGTCCATCATCAATATTTTATCCATGTAACATCAATCAATATACATCTCAAATCAAATATCCATCTTTGCACTACGGCCAAAGATATTCATTTGTATCATCAGTTGATCATGTTCATCTCAACACCTGTCTATCTTTGCACTATGTGCCAAAGATATTCATCAGGTAATCATTTATCTTTGCACTACAGGCCAAAGATATTCATCATGTAATTATTCATCTTTGCACTACAGGCCAAAGATATTCAATTATATCACCATTTAGAACTGAGGATGATGAAAAATAATACGAATAACGAATCTAGTGAGATAAAGGACAAATATTAGGGTTTCGTAATTTAGTTTATCCAAGTTCAATAATACTCCATAATAATCAATTGTAGAGCAAAATTCAAGAATGAAGATCAAAACTTGAATCCCATCAAAGATGATTTGGAAAGAATTTTTTTTTTTACCGTGAATAGTATCTCGTGAATAGTAACTCGACATGAAAAGGTAAAAATTTCACAAGTAAGTTCAGACCAATATTCCAGTGAAATAATATTAGATGAAGCACAAAACTCAAGTAATATCTGATCATTTTAGGAATTATAGAAGCAATACTTACCGTAGTAAGTTTAGAGTTAAGAATCTGAAATGAAACAATATACGAAACTGCAATTGAATTTTCACCCGTCTGGCGGTAGTCCGCTCAAACAGATTATTTTCACAATTTAATAACAACTGAATACGAAGGGTTATTCACCCGTCTGGCGGTAGTCCGCTCAAACAGATTATTTCCACAATTTAATAACAACTGAATATGAAGATTCACCCGTCTGGCGGTAGTCCGCTCAGACAGATTATTTCAAGTGAATAATAAGAAATGGAATAACAACCCTTACGAGTATTGAAAGAAAATAACTCTATTCATGAATACGAAAGAAATAATACCCCTTACCTTAAAATTTGGAGACTGCACTAGCGTAATAGCAGAATACTCTTCTTCTTTCTCTCTTATTCTCTCTATATTTTCTCTCTCTATAGCTTTAGTGAATTGGTGAGAAATAATGAAGAAATGAGCTTCTATTTATAGGCTCGGCAGAGTAAGGGTAAATAGTCTTTTCGTCATAATTTATGACATCATCGCTTACATCATCGATCTATGATATCATTGCTTACCTCATCGCTCCGATAACATCATTGCTTACCTCATCGCTCCGATGACATCATTGCTTGCATCATAAGAATTTAAATTCAATTTGCACTCTTCCACCTTGTTTAACTTTTATACCATAAATTTACTATAATAATGTTACTATTCAAATTATAAAAAAATCATACTATTATATAATCACATCATATTACTATAATGTAATATTATAATAATATCCTTGAATGAATTATTTTATCTGACAAGATAAAATACCAACTTTCAATAAATGTCACATGTTAAAAATTTCTCCGTTTAAATCCACATTGAATAAATATTTCTTATCATATATATCAAAAATTAATTATTCACAAATAATATTACAGAACTACAATATTGACAACCAGGTCGTTCTCAGGAAAGAGGGGGCCTTCCGATAAGGATTTTTCCTTACTGGCGCGCAATTAATCAACCCCTTTTCCTAGACATAACTTCCTTAGACATTGCCAATAATGCTATCTAATAATATTATTCAAATAATATGAATTATTGATTTGATAATTTAAATAATGTACAATGACAATTATTGAATCAATAAAATATTATGCAATTATTGAATAAATAATATAAAATATTGAACAGTAATTACTGTAACAATAATTGAGTAAGTGACTTCTTACGTAAGATTCAATAATTTGAAATACTGTGCAATACCGTGTGTTACCGTGCAACACCGCGTATTACTGTATTTTAGCCACCGGGTATTTCAACAGTACTAACGGTAACAGTTTTGCCATTATTTTTATAAAAAGGTTATTTCTGTCGCTTTTTATATCCGACATTCATTCCATTGTGGGGTCCACCAATGACTGCGCTGTCATACGAATATTCTCTGACAAAAAGAATATTCCTCGACCAAACGAATATTCTCCGACACAACGAATATTTTATAACCACTTGCTTACTTTGTAAACTTTGCACATTTCACCCATAACTTATCACATTTATCAAATCAACACCTTACTATTTCAAAATAATATATAAAGAAAATTAAATCTTATTCATAAAATTTGGGGTCTTACATTATTGTTCATTCTTTTCAATCATGATATATCTTTTCTTGAAATTAAACTTGCTGGGCAAATTTGTTGTTCACCCTTGCTATATCATGATAAACATTGCAGATTAGGATGAATACGTCGGATACAGGAAAAGTCAAAGAATATTATTCAAAGTCAAAGTCAAAGTCAAAGTCAAAGCCAATATTGCTATCTAATAATATTATTCAAATAATATGAATTATTGATTTGATAATTTGAAATAATGTACAATGATAATTATTGAATCAATAAAATATTATGCAATTATTGAATAAATAATATAAAATATTGAACAGTAATTACTGTAACAATAATTGAGTAAGTGACTTCTTACGTAAGATTCAATAATTTGAAATACTGTGCAATACCGTGTGTTACCGTGCAACACCGCGTATTACTGTATTTTAACCACCGGGTATTTCAACAGTACTAACGGTAACAGTTTTGCCATTATTTTTATAAAAAGGTTATTTCTGTCGCTTTCTATATCCGACATTCATTCCATTGTGGGGTCCACCAATGACTGCGCCGTCGTACGAATATTCTCCGACAAAAAGAATATTCCTCGACCAAACAAATATTCTCCGACACAACGAATATTTTATAACCACTTGCTTACTTTGTAAACTTTGCACATTTCACCCATAACTTATCACATTTATCAAATCAACACCTTACTATTTCAAAATAATATATAAAGAAAATTAAATCTTATTCATAAAATTTGGGGTCTTACATTATTGTTCATTCTTTTCAATCATGATATATCTTTTCTTGAAATTAAACTTGCTGGGCAAATTTGTTGTTCACCCTTGCTATATCATGATAAAAATTGCAGATTAGGATGAATACGTCGGATACAGGAAAAGTCAAAGACAGTTCCAGTATTGGTTTATCGTACAGATAAAACTTGTAATAGTATTATATGCTAATGACATTGTATGTCGAGTAGAATATTGAATTCAGGTAATACGTTAAGGTTATCGACCTTGGGGATTTTGTGTTAAAGTTTATTGTATAAATAATTTATGTTTATATCTTCCGCAATAGTTATAGAAATGATGTATCGTAACGTACCAGGTCCGAGGTTCAAGGGACCTGGATTTGGGGGCGTCACACTATCCTAATGATTGCCCTTCGGATTCTGTACTGATGGTTTAGCCTCCTGATGAGATTTTTTCCCACGGGGGCTTATTCGCCTCTGATCCCTGTGACTGTTGCCTCCGGAACAGCCCTCTCGTGAGTGGCTTCTGTGCCTTCGTTCGTTGTGCCGGGGGCTGTTGGAGTGATGAGCTCTCGAACGCCCCTCGGATCGTCGACCTCTAGATCTGCTTCTATCTCGAGAGCGGCTCCGAAGCCTACTCTCGGTTCTCCTCGTAACATCAGCATGCCTCGCCCTGGGTTGTCTGTCTGGAGACCTCCTCTGGTCTTTGTTGTGAGAGTGGCTAGAGGCCTCGTCCTCCTGCTCAACCACATGCACCGTCTGTTTGGCGAGCTCTTCCTTCTGCATCAGAAGGACTTTTAGGGCCTGCTCTGTCTCTTCTATCTCCTTTGCTTTCTAGGCCAGAGCTGCTTTCTGATCCTCTCGAAGTTGGGTTCTAGGCGGTGTGTCTCCCACCCTCCTCCGATCCTTGTTGTCTGTGTGGAACAGCTTTCGTTGGGCTGCGGGCTGAACCCATACTTGGGAACCAGTAGAATTTGTTTGAGGGCCCAGTCTTGTATGGATGCTCGACAGCCCCAATCTGTCCTTCACCAACCCCTTCTGCTGGGCAGACGCTGCTGCCGACGGCTGTCCCCTGCCAGAAACTGTCTTGCTATTCACCATGTTTTCCAACGTGGTGATTTGCTAGTTGTGATTGAAAACCCCTCCTTCTAGTGCCAATGTTAACGCCAAGATCCGTCCACGAGCTCCAATCACCAAAGCGCGTCAAATTCTGCATAAAACGGGTAAACACCAAAACTTGACGGCTTGGGCCGTCGGGGGATAGCTCCGGTATGAGAGTAAATACAGGCTGATAAGGTTAACAATGGAGGTAAAATACTCTATTGCTGGAAAATAGTAATATTGTGTAAGTGTACCTTATGAATAGTCAAGCCATATATTTATAATACCTCACATCCTTGCTAGAATCCACTTTCATATTAGATTAGGGTTCCCCTATGTATCCTTTTCATAACAGGATAATATCAAATCTCCCAAGATATAGGAAGTCCAATCAATAACTAATTCATCTTCCCATAAATAGAATCTCCACATAACTAAGAGCTATATCCCAACATGACCCGACCGGACCCAACTTGGCCCAACAGAGGTCAAGCCCAAACCGGGTCTTGGTCTTCAAATATTCGGGTCCCAACAATCCATATATATATATGTATGGAAAAAAAATAATCTATGGCATATTTTACCCCAGCTATTTAGTAAAACCTTGATAAAACGAGAATACATGGTACATGTACATATATTTGATCAAGTTGAGATTAATAGTGTGTCTAGAAATATCCTAGAAGTCTTATAAATAGTCTTACATGCGAGTCATTTTGTGTAAGCAGAAGATAAGTGAAATCAAGTTGAAATGAGAAATAATTTTCCAATATCTTCACTTCCTCTCTAAAATATATTCTCTTCCATATTTCCAACAAAGTGCGATCAGAGCCAAGTTAATTCCAAGGTTCAAACAAGTTATTGAAGGTGACCACGTACAAGGGAGAGTCAACAACCCAAGAGAGGTGAAGATGTGCTATCGAATTGTTCTTTTGGGTGAGTGCAAAGTGTGCGCCTTAGAATTCCAAAAACCAATCTAGTTAATAGACCAGACAATTTAGGTTGAGAATCATCTAGTTAACCAAAATTACTTGAGTTTTATTGGGTTAGTTAACTAATTTTTATGTTACGGGTTAGTTTGATTTTGGACCCATATTATGAATTAAAAATATAGGCTAAAACTAGATAAACTAGTTTTTACTCATTTTAATCAAGCCTTCTCAATTATCCTTCCTTATATTTCTGAGCTAGTAATGAGGTCTGTGTTGCTTATTTTTATTTTTTTGTTTGTCTTCTGCTTCTTTACCATATGGGAACATTATGCCTCCTAGAAAGGACCTGGACTGAGACACCCACAAATCCACACCGTAACACAAACATGTTTTTTTTTAATTTTTTTTTATATAAACATAACATTTACTACACAGTAAATATTAATTAGCCTTTTTTCTTAATTTTTTATTTAATCATAATAAATAAAGAAATTAAAAACCAACTTAACGACTAGTTACTAGTACTATCTTCTTTTTCTTTTTAAAATTTGAAAGAAATATAAAATGGCTAAAGATAATGGTTTATTATATAGATAAATATATTAGGATTTTGAGAAGATAATTGTAATTATTAGATTATTAAATATTTATTTAAATAATAAATACTGAATTATATATTAATGTTTATATCCACAAAATTTACTTGAAATTCTAATTCGAATAGAAATGTGAAACTCAAACTCTAATAATTAAGTTTTAGTTTAGTTATAGCAATTAGTTAGTAATGAATTCATTATAATTTTTTTAACTAATTTTACAGTTATTATAACATAAAATGATATAATATTTTTAAATACAATGATACAATTTCACTACTATTAATTATACATTTATACTGCTCAGTTATAATTTTTTTAAGTCTAAACATAGAAGAAAAATGTATTTGTAAAGTTTTTAATTTTCGTAAATGAGATTCTTTCATTGTATATTAATATTGCATTTCAATTTTGATTTCTAATTTCTCAAAACCCATAAATGTTTGATGTGATACCAAACATTATCCAATATTTCTAATTTCGTAAATGTTTGGCTCATGGCTGACTATATGGATTATGAAGTAGTGCTTAGCTAAGAAGGAAAAAAAATGGATTGACCTGAATTAGAACCATAATCATATGGGCTCAAATCATATTATCTATATTTAAAATGGACAATTTGGTTTTAGTTCCTAATGGACCCATAACTCATATTATGAAAACCATATAACCAACTAAATCTATATTTTGTCACGCCTACTAGTGAAGGTGTTAATTGAGAATTTTTTGGAGAAGTTGTTTGTGAGTTAAAGCACGTGACAAAATTCATCGTATTGATAACTTTTTAGAAAGGTGAACTATAGAAAAATATTGCCTCCTATGTTTATTGAAAAATTAGTGTTTATAAATTACAAGGTTTGGAGTATCAAGACTCATGCATATCTTGAAGGTTGCAATGTATGGTGCAATGTCATTGCAAATCTAAAAAGTGTGTTTCAATGAAGGTTCTAGAAGTGAAAGAACAAAGAGCAAGGGAGATTTTCCAAAAGCCAATTCATGAAGAAGTATGGAAGAATGTTGATCATTGAATCACTTCCTCAGTTATGGAAAGAGTTAGAGATTATTTCTTTCAATTACAAAAGTCCAACTTTACCTAAAGAGGGTTTGGCTACAAAATTGGAACGAAGATGAAATACCTCTTGAAGAAATTAATAAAGTTGAGGAAGAAGAAAGTGAAAAAGGAAATTTTGAAGTCGTTTCGGAAGAGAAAGACGAACAAAGTTATGTTGATGAAAGCGGGAAGCTTGAACGTAAAATAGGAGAAAATGAAAAAGAAGATTTTGGAGACGTTACTAAGAAGACGAAGAAGACAAGTATGATAAAGAAAATGAAGAACATGAAGAGACATTAATTAAGTGACGAGCAAAAAAAGGGGGAAAAAGGAGGAAGTGATCAAAGAAATAAAAATTATTGATGAAATTGTCAACATTGAAGAGTTTTCCAAATTGAAAAAATAGAAGAAGAGAGATTGATTACAAATACTACAATACCGAAATTTCAGGTATGCTTCCGAAATTCATTATGCATGGAAGATATATGTTTATTTGAAAATTTTGTTGGCAAGAAATTTGAGAAGAGTTCGAAACAATATGAGCAAGATATTATATTTATCAAAGTATTGATCTGGAATTTAGAGTGATTGAATTTTGTCGAAGGCATTCAATGGGTCAATATGGAGCAATTTTTTGATTCAGAAGAACTAGTAAAAGGAAAATTTGAAAAGAAGTTCAAGCCGCAAAAGAAGTTCATGAAACATGAAAAATGTGAGAAGTTAGATTACAAGATCAAGAGGATCAAGTGGAAACTCCAAGCTGTGTGAAGAAGAAAGATGGAGACAAAAAAAGTGAAGAAAAGAAAGAAGATTCTTACGTTCATAAAAATTGCATAATTAATGATTTAAAAAAAAAGTTCAAATCAACATTCAAGACGTATAATTTATACATCAATGGAGATGGCAAATAGATTCTTGCTTTTGAAGGCGTCTAAAGATCAGATGGTTCACTACATTATGAAGATTTTCGAAAAGACCTCTCAATTTGTGAGTTTTCCAAATTTAATTACGGATCAAATCAATCTTAAGAGGGAGTGTTGGATATATAAACTTGATTTAACAGTTTAATTAGTAAATTGTGAGTTCAAGAATAGGTAAATACAAGGTACATGTATGTACATGAATATCTTGAAATATGTATGGTTATATTCATATACATGTATTTGGTGAAGTTGAGATTAATAGTGTCGCTAGAAATGTGTTAGGAGTTTTATAAATAGTCTTGTATGTGATGAGTTATTTTGTGTAAATAGGAGATAAGTGAAATCAAGTTAGAATGAGAAACGATTATTCTTATTCCTCTCTAAAATATGTTCTCTTCCATATTTTCAACATGCAATTGATCTATTCATTTGGCCGGCATACAGTCCACAATGATAAGTAAATTATAGTCAACTGTGATGTTATTTATACTCCTCAAACTGATTCGAGCCCATCGTTTTAAGATTTTGTGTAACTGTATACTACTGAAGTAATTATAACAGCATTGGTAAGTGGAAATAGTACAACCAACATTATATATAGAAGAGACTAAGAAAACTTTGAAGTCCTCATAAAAAATTACAAATATTCTATGGTTTGTCTACAACCTTCGTAAGGAAATGAACTGTGTTACCGGGAAAAACTGTCTAAATAATTTATGAATGTGTCTATCCACAATAAAAGTCACTACTTCTCCATGCAAGAGATATCATTTTCCTTCTATAATTTTAAGGTAAAAGAATGAAATGAAAGCCTCAAGCTGCATGCACTTGGGCTACTTGTGTTGTACGTACTTCAAGTTTTACATGAAGGTAGGTAAGTTTTGAAAATCAAGCAAACTATTTCAGAGGTTGAACTATTAGGGGAATCCCGTTGGCAGGCCTGAGGGACAGCATGATAGCAGGGGAATGGGAGTAGTTAGGTGAAAGAGAGAGAGAAAACCTAGAAAGAATTAGGGTTAGGACAATCTTATACTCCATGGCAGCCAAGTTTCTACCAACACACATTCTGCCTCCAAATCCAAAAGGCACATAACCCATCTTTTGGTTGCATCCCCCGTGCAAGTCATCCTCGAACCTCTCCGGTCTGAACTCGTTCACGGTGTCTCCCCAAAGGGCACGGTCATGGTTCATGGCTACAACATCGATCCACATGTTCGTTCCCTTGGGGATCACCACGTCGTTCACTCGAATGTCCTCCCTTGCTTGCCTTTGTACATTGGGTGCCGATGGATATAGCCGTAGGACTTCATTCATAACCCATCCCATCTGCAATTAAAAGAAAATAATGAAGAAATGTTAAAATATTTTAACACTAAAATGTTATAATTATTGATATATATTCTGATTCGGCATATACGGGAGTACCATAAATAAATAATAAGAATTTATGAAATAACATAGAATTTATGAATTTATTATTTTTTATATAGTAATAATTTATATTAATTATTTTATAAATAATAATTTTATTAATTTTATATGTTGTTGAAGAATATGGAAAGAATTGTAATGGACAGTAGTCAATTCTAGCAAAGTTGGCCTTCATTCTTTAATTGGAAAACACGTGTTTAGTTTGAATGGGACCGTCGGTCCTTGTCTTCTTCGGGGAACTAGTTAGTCCAATTCACGCATTGCCATCTTCCAGTTGGCTTATTAGATCAACTTACCAACGCGACATATTTGGAAGTTGACCGATCAGTCCGACGTGGACTAATAGAATCCTGATGAATGGGAATTATATACTCCTACCTAGATGCTTTAACGCGTGACAACACGCCATTTTAGAATTTCTATACTATGTAATCAAACCCTTGCATGCACCTCATAAAAAAAAAACACGCACATATATATATTAGCAAAGTAGATGACATTTTAAAGAGGTTCAAGTGGCAGCCTGCAGGGCCCAAGCAACCATAAGTTTTTAGAAATTTTTTTATCTAATAAAATTCGATCTTTTTTCTCTAGACCCCCAAGATTTAGGGTAAAAATTTATAACATATAGAACATTTATATTAAAAAATATTTATTAATAAAATTACGCGCTCACCACTTTAGCAAATAACATTTATGTTAGGGTTCTTCCAGAAAAAAGTTGATATATATTTTCCAGCATTGAAAATTTAATATCTTTGTGCTAGAAATATTATTTTTCTTAAAAAATATGCATGTAATGCATATAAATACATATGGTATTAATTATCTGAGTACTATCTGGGGTTTATGATATAACTAGAACGTGATACACATAGTTTGGCCAGTTCAAACTGATTCTAATTAGTTGGATCCGATTATGCAATTGTAGTGTCTGCATATAAAATATATAATGCAGACGTTTACATGGAATAATTATTATATATATATATATATATATACATATATATATATATATATATGACTATATATAAACACTTGGTAATGTTAGTTACCTTCTTTAGTCCAGCAAGCATGGTGGCATCCACAACTTCATCTCCGACCACTTCTTTGATCTCTTGTCTAAGCTGATTTTGCCACCCCGGATGCATGGCCAATAGAAGCAACGTCCACGTCAGCGTCAGCGCAGTCGTCTCGTGCCCTCCGAAAAAGAATGTTTTGCACTCATCCACAAGCTCCCTTGTTGTTAGGGAATTGATCATTAGGCGCCCATCTACACAATTATCCGCTAGCATTAGGCCGAGCAAGTTCTTCTCAATATCACCCTTGCCATTATTGTTTGCTTTCATTCGATCGCTTATTATCGATAAAAAGAGGACATCAATTTCGTTTCCGAGCCTTTTAGCTTCGAGGTATTGTTTAAGGCACATGAACTTGCTAAATGGTACCCCTACATAACGGTTGGAGTTAAATAGTGTGAGTTGCATGGCTTTTAGTTTCTCCAACACCTTTTTCCCATTTTCGTAGCTCACGCCGAAGCTTGTTTTTGCTATGATCTCTCCCGCCGTCGATATGATTTCTCTCTCCACGTCCATTTCTTTCTGGCCAGAGTTTATGTGGGAGGACCACCGGTCTAGCATATTACAAGTTGACTCCACCATTAAGCTTCCCATAGCCTATAACATATAGTACACAACTACACATTAACGAAGGTCGAATTTGATCATATATATATATATATATGTGTGTGTTTATTGCATGTTTGGATGTGTGAACGGTCGCAATAGACGACTGTGTACTTCACTGCTGTGTACATACGTTTTTTCTAATAGTAATAGTAATGAATAATTATGTTATTAAAAGGAATAGTAAAATTAATGTTGGAAAATATATAAGGAGACCTTGAGGTTGGCAGGAGAGAATGCAGGAGTAATAACGTGCCTATGACGAACCCAATCATCACCTTCAACCATAACAAGGCCTTTACCAAACATGGGTTTTCTATCATTTCTGAAAACACTGGGCTTTCCCCAACTTTTACCCAAAACACCTGCAGACATCCGCTTTAGAAACTCCGGATCCGCAATATATAGAAATGGCTCTGTCCCCAGCCAGTAGATGAACACTTTCCCTGCAACCAAAAACTAATTAATATTCACCCATCATTAAATAATAAACTTTAGACGAACACTATTTTTACAAGACACAAGAGTTAGTCCTACTTTCATGAAGTGAGAGTGAATCATAAAATATTATTTTGTCTCAATGTTGAGACAAAAGCTTAAAGGAGACATTATATATATATATATATATATATATATATATATATATATATGTATGTATGTCGCAGAAACCAAGCTAGTTTGCAAATGCATGAAATGCCAGGAATTCAACACCAAACTTAGTTTCTTACCGTGAGATTTTTGCCATTGAGCAAAGTAGGGGAAAACGATGGAATGAATATCATGGGTGATGATGCTTAATGACGACGACAAATCGCTCTTCATCTTCTCCGTCTTTGATCTCTTCATATCACTAATATTTCCCAGAGGAAAACTTGGAGATGGACCATTTAGTCCATTCTTCCTAAGCTTCCGGTAGGCGAGGTTAGGCAAAACCCAGCAGCTGTATACCAATCTAGCCAATATAAACAAAAGAAACACAACCATAGCCAAACCAACATCTTTCAAAAACCCAAGAAATTCCATCCCTTTCTCAGTTTTTATACACACTCTTTTAATTTCTCACACCTATATATATATATATATATATATATATATATGTTTATATGCACCCAGCTATAGATAGGTGAGATCGATATATATGTATAAATGGCTGTTGAAGTTTTAGGGAAAGAAAAGGGTATTTATAGAAGAAGAAGCGAATCCATAAATAAATTAAGAATGTCAAAATTTGACTGTAGGACTATATGCACCAGTCATATAAAGTATTTGAATTGAGTTTTGATGGCTTTCTGATCTAAGTTGTACTCTATATATGTATACTAGTAACCTTTTTATTTTTATTTACTTTTTCTAATCCCTTGTGTTCCTGCGGCTCAAAACGAGTACACACATTTTCGGTAGAATTTAGGCGGCGTGCGTCCCCACGAATTTTCATTGACCAAACTTCGAATACTTTCTTTTCTGAATAAATTATTGCCAATTGCACAACTTTATTTTATAAACTTTGGAATCTTAATATTTTAATATAATGATCAATTATATAATAATATTGTCATGAAGTAAAGTTTTGATGACTCATTTTTAAGAACATAAAATTTGATAGAAGTTAACACTTCTGTTACCTTTTTAATTCACGTTTTAACAGAAAATATAAAAATTAATTAAAAAAATATAATTAATACTTTATTTAATTGATTAAATTGGATATAAATCTTAATATTATTCTTTTAAAATTCATTAAAAAAATGAGATAAAAACAAATTAATTAACATATTTAATGTAGAAATAATATGAGATAAGTCATTAATGATTTCTTAAAATATACAAATGAAAGATAAAAAATAATACTTTTTAAAAAAACAGATAAAAGGAACAGAGAAAGTATATAGAGTGTGCGTATTGTACGTGCACAAATTATGCACAAACAATTGTGTAAAAATAGAGGGAAAAAATAATGTGGGTCATGTCATTTAAATTATTGATACAATTTTTATTATTCCCTTTGTTTCTTTTTTTTAGAGAGTAAAATTTGTTTATTTTTATTTATCGCTAGTAAAGTTTAAGAAAATATTTGTGACTTAATTAACTTCGCATATTATTCATGCATTAAATATTAATTTATTTTTCTTTCATCTTTTTTAATAAATTTTAAAAATATAATATTAAAATTTTATATTATTTTGATCAATGAGATAAAATATTAATTATATTTTCTAACTTTTATATATATTTTTTAAACGTCAATTAAAAAAATCACCTGTATATCTGAATGAAAATAAAAGGAGACCACCTGCTTCAGGCTAGTACTATTACTATATACTCGGAGGCCTTGTTGGTCAAAAATTAATTACTCAGCCTAAAAGTCAAACGTCGGCATTTTTTCTAGAATTTTCCTTTATTAGAAAATATAGAGCTTCACAATTTGTTTTCCTTCTGATTGGTCATGTTCCTTTCGGTTGCATCCCTTCATTGATTTCAATTTTCTTTTCTTTTCTTATATATTTTTCAGAACACAAGTTTTATATATTTTAAGTTTTGTCAAATACATATATATATATATAACAATAAATTTTTGGGTTCTGATTTTCTCAATAGTAATAAATTTTTGATTAGAAGTTAATATTACAAAGATTTAAAAAAACGAAAAAGCATTATGTTTTAAGGACCTGATCACGAATCTTAAAATTTTACTTCCCAGTTTTCCTTGAATTTAGGGTTCTACTAAAGCACTAAATAAGTACTTGTGACAATTATTGAATAAATAATTTAATATGGATGACAATCCTTTGTTTAATTTATTTTTGACACAAGCCTTGCCCTAATCCAAGTATTTAACTGTATTACCCGGCCTGATCATTTTATTAGATTCGAATGGAATGGAGCTCATAAGGAATCTTAATCATCTTTAGCATTTAATAAGCTCAATTACCAATAGAATCTGATTTTAATTTCCCTTCCAATAACTATCCACTGCAAGTGTATATATCATTCAGTTTAACAAATATTCTAGCTTCATCAACAAGCCTGTGTAAAAAGTTTTCATGCACACACACAACAGTAAAAAATTAACACAGAGATTTATTATCTAAGTACACATGATTTTTACACTAAGGAGTATATAAATAACTATTTTTCCTATTTCAACCCTAATTCACATTACGACTTAAATACCCACAATGCCCTTACAATACCGTACTGTACCGTGCCCCCAAACCTTCGGTTCATAACCCGATGGACTAATACTCCTGCTCCGCTCGGCGCTATACTCCCTCACTCCGCCAGAGGCAGAAGGGGAGGTTATATGAACCTGCCACTCTGGAATCCTCAAGCTACCGATTTTGTTGATGAATTCGGTATGGTCTCATACAGGCGGAAGCATACAGGAAGACGGGGGCAATCTCTTAAAGTAACAGTAGTTGATATTACTAAAATACTCTATAAATCACCAAAACTTCTAATTTCTTTAAATAGAAGATAAAATTGTCTTATTAGGAAGAATAGAAGATACAGAATGGATGACAATGGTCCTCTAAAACATCAGGCAAGTGGTAGACAAATACTAAGTAATCGTAGAGGACAACCAACCTATGAATATCGAAAACAGAAACTATCCCCTTTGATTAGATTTTCCTTAATACGTACTACGTAGTCACCTCACATGCAATACCAGCCTGTATGAGACCATACCGAATTGAGTGTGATACACGCTGGTTCAGGGGAAATTAAAAAAAAATTATATATATATATATATATTTAAAGTTATTAAACTCACAACTCAAAGGTTGACAAGAGTTGGAATACAATATTGTGAAATACTATAATTGGGTAAAATGAATTTGAAAGAAGCACTAAAAACGTCAATAAATAAATTTTTTTATTGATGTATTTTGACCCTCTCTAAAAATGCTATGGTTCCATCACTGCACTCCGCACTTGCCTTTTTCAGAAACTTTTCAGTTATAAACATGTTTTTTCAGAAACTTCTCAGTTATAAACATCAAAAGAAAAAGTAACAAAACGCCCAACAAGGAGTAGCGGCTTTGTGGAAAATTTGTCCCATAAACCATGTCACTTTCATTATATTAATTTGTTATAATAAATTTTAATAATATTAATTGTTTGATTTAATAAATAAAATTATAAATAATATTAATTGAATTTAATGTAATAATAATAATAATAATAATAATATATTGTTATTGTTATTGTTTTTATTATTATTATTACTATTATTATTATAATTACTATTATTATTATTATTATTATTTTAATCCTCCAACCGATACACATAGTAATAATAGTAATAATTTAATTTTATTATTATTATAATAATAGTATTAATAATAATAATAATAATAATTTAATTATAAATAAAATTTGACACATTGCAATTTAACTCTTTTTGTGGAAGGAACGTTAGAAGTATAAAAATTAAAATAAGTTTCTTGACTTCAAGTTATATCATTGTATGTCATGACAATTGGCGGAAGGATACAAGCTAGCTCACTTTGCATGACAGCACTAGAATAATTTCGATCTCAATTTGCATGACAACACTAAAATAATTTCAAATTAAATCACACAATATTGACATGAACAGAAGCAATATATATTTCCACGCATCATAATACTTTGATTCAATTCTTGATTTCTTATGGTAAATTATATTTCTGATTCAATTCCTGATATCTTTCAAGTGAAATATTGGAGGAAACTAAGCATATACATGTTAAACATTAGAATTAATATTATTATTAGTTATTATTAATATTATTATATTTATTAAATCAAACAATTAATTATTATTAATATTATTATAATTGTTTCATTTAATAAATAAAATTATAAATAATATTAATTGAATTTAATGTAATAATAATAATAATAATATATTGTTATTGTTTTATTATTATTATTACTATTACTATTACTATTACTATTACTATTACTATTACTATTACTATTACTATTATTATTATTATTATTATTATTATTATTATTATTATTATTATAATTACTATTATTATTATTATTATTATTATAGTATTAATAATAATAATAATAATAATTTAATTATAAATAAAATTTGACTCTTGGCATTGCAATTTGACCTTTTTTGTGGAAGGAATGTTAGAAGTATAGACATTCAAAACAAGTTTCTTGACTTCAAGTTATATCATTGTATGTCTGACAATTGACGGAAGGTGTGACGCCCCCAGAATAGGTCCAGTCAACCCAACCCATTCTGAGTCGCCAAATACATGGTACAGAATTCAAATACAAATTTATATATCACACGGTCGTGCAAAATACGACCACACAACTGTGAGTGTCAATACAAATATGTAGAAAATATTAATATTCAAACTAAGTCCTCATTATAATTATTATCACACTATTTATTAAAAATAGTGAGGACTACTACTGCTCTAACTCGGGCCATCACTCTGTTCCCCGACTAGTTCCCGTAACATTCTCATTTTCTGAAGAGGACAACAGATGAAAAGGGGTGAGCTCAACTAGCCCAGTAAAGAATATTATGACAAAGATAATGAAAAATAAATTATCGTTAGTCTTCAACAATTCAGATAAAATATTATTGACAACAAGTTTTAGATCAATATTCGCAGCGAAAATAACCGTTCATCATCAATATTTTATCCCTGTAACATCAATCAATATACATCTCAAATCAAATATTCATCTTTGCACTACAGGCCAAAGATATTCATTTGTATCATCAGTGGTCATGTTCATCTCAACACCTGTCATCTTTGCACTACGGCCAAAGATATTCATCAGGTAATTATTCATCTTTACTCTACAGGCCAAAGATATTCAGTTATATCACCTTTTAGGACTGAGGATGATGAAAAATCATATAAATAACAAATCCAGTGAAATAAAGGATAGGATTAAGGATTCGCAATCTAATTTATCCAAGTTCAAGAATACTCCATAATAACACTTTGTGGAGCAAAATTCAAGAATAAAACTCAAAACTTAGATCTCATCAAAGATAGTAACTATAACAGACAATTTGGACAAATAGAAGAAAATTTAGTTTTCCCGTGAATAGTGCCGTATACGTGAATAGTGCCGTATACGTGAATAGTAACCCCGACGAAAAAAAATTAAGAATTTCATAACAAAATTCATGCCAATATTTCGGTATAATGATATTGAAAAGAATAACATCATTTACGAAAGAAAATAACATCCCTTACCTCAAAAGAATAGTACTTCTGGCTGGAATATCGGATATAATACCGACGAAAACTTGTACTGAATAATAATACTCAAAGTATCTAAATACTCACAAAAATACGCTCGATATTATAGAGAGAGAAAACTTCTGATTCTGATGTGATTTTTAATTCTAACATAAGCACTCTATTTATAGGAAAAATTTAGGATGCCAAAGTACACTAAATTAATAAAATAATATTTAAAAAAAAAAAAATTCGCCGCCTGGCTGAAATTTCAAAAGCCATCAGCCACCACAAGTGGGACCCACCTCCTATTAAAAAAATATTTATTTTTCGAAATTTCAATAATTCATAATAAATAGCCCATTTGTCAAAAAAAATACAAATTCTATGTCTTTCTATAGGAAATTTAATTCTCTACAATTTTGTAGAAAGAAGTTTTTCCAAATTCCAAACATAAATTATCCGAAATTCATAAACAGATGATTTTCCCCATCAAAATACTGATAAAAACACATCAGCACTAATTCCTTTTTTATAACCACAAAATAAATATTTTCTTATCATATAAATCAATAATTAATTATTCACAAATAATATTACAGAACTACAATATTGACAACCAGGTCATTCCCAAGAAAGAGGGGCCTTCAGATAAGGACTTCTCCTCACTGGCGAGCAATTAAATAACCCCTCCTAAACAGAACTTCCTTAGACATTGTCAATAATGCTATCTAATAATATTATTCAAATAATATGAATTATTGAGTTGATAATGTGAAATACTGTGCAGTGACAATTATTGAATCAATAATACAAAATATCAACTGTAGCCATTATTGAATCAATAATATAAAATAGCAACGTAGCAATTATTGAGTCAATAAAATATCAACGTAACAATTATTGAATCAATAAAATATCATGCAATTATTGAATCAATAATATAAAATATTGAACAGTAATTACTGTAACAATAATTGAGTAAGTACCTTCTCACGTAAGAATCAATAATTCAAAATATTGTGCAATACCGTGTGCTACTGTACAACACCGCGTATTACTGTATTTTAACCACCGGATATTTCAACAGTACTAACGGTAACAACTACGCCGTTATTTATAAAAAGGATATTTCTGTCGCTTTCTATATCCAACAGTTATTCCGTTGTGGGGCCCACAAATAGCGGCGCAGTCGTACGAATATTCCCCGACAACAAGAATATTCCACGACCAAACGAATATTTCCCGACAACAAGAATATTTTATAACCACTTACTTATTTTAACATATTTACACATTTCACCCATAACTTTTCATATTTATCCAAACAACACCTTACTGTTTCGAAATAATATATAAAGAAAATTAAATCTTTATTCATAAAAGTTGGGGTCTTACAGAAGGACACAAGCTAACGGTTGGGGATAATATTATTATAAATTATTATACTATTATTATAATAATAATAATAATTTAATTAAATTATTACTATTATTACTATGTGTAGCGGTTGGGGGATTAAAATAATAATAATAGTATTAATAATAATAATAATAATAATAATAATAATAATATAAAAAAATAACAATATATTATTATTATTATAAATATAATTATTATTACATTACATTAAATTCAATTAATATTATTTATTAAATCAAACTAATTAATATTATTAGAATTTATTATAACAAATTAATATAATGAAAGTGACATGATTTATGGGATAAATTTTTCAAAAAGTCGCTACTCCTTGTTGCGCGGGTTGTTACTTTTTCTTTTGAGGGGCCCACATGTTGACTTCTGATAAGCTGCTATTACATGTAGCGACTTGAAGAAAAATGGTTGCCGCATCACCCGATTGCCATAGATTAGCTCTCATATATATATATATATGTGCCATAGAGATTCCTTAGTTACTCACTTAATGAATCTACTTTAAAAGAAATGACTGTGCGAAGGAATCCATGATCCACTTACGCATGCATGGGGTTGGCGTGTCTGACCATTGGTAAGACTATATATGGTATCAACACACGTAAAGACCAAAACCATTACTATAACGTAATACTCCATTAATAACAAGCTTTATAAACCGTGTAAGTACAAGTAAACTTTAAAAATCGTTCACTGCATGACGTGCGCTATCTATACGAGTAATATTGACATTTCGATTTTTTTTATACCTTGCACATTTATTGATAAATTGAAAAAAAAAATGTACATCTTCATTTAGTATAATAGTATTAGTTTTGACAATCATTTTTATATTTATCTCATTCTCAATTCTTGTAGTTCTAACCTGGATGTTAAGATTCTGTCTTTCAAAAAATAATCGGTTCAAGGGAACATACTGTTCAATAATGAACTTGTAGAATTTTTTAGTATCATTTGTTGTATAGTCATAATTCGATTTATAATGTATTAGAAGAAGTTGAAGAGATAGCTTTATATCTTAGGTTTAGGTTCATGAATAAGGGAATCTAAATGCTCAGAAATAGTATGTCTTTGGATAGTCTAAAAAATAATAATTTGAATACAATATATAGTAATATTAATGTATTATTATCAATTAAAGACTATAATAAATAAATATGTTGTAAGGATACATTGCATGTTTAATATTAAAATTAAAAGAAACTCTCGAACTACTAAATTGTCAAAAAAGAAATTACTGAGTCGGCTCAAAATCAACAAAAATAACTCGATCTTTGTGAAATTATATTTTTGTATGTATATAAATGTTAGCGAATTAAATACAACAGAATTTATTTATATCCTTGTAATTAGTTGTAATCTCATAAATCTTGCAATTAGTTGTAATCCCCTAAATCTTGCAATTAGTTGTAATTCCCTAATTTTAGAATAGTTTCATATTTAGGTACTTGGTCAATACTCAATCTTATGTATATATATATATATATATATTCATTCTTAATCAATAGAAATGTTAAGCCATTGTTTATATTTCTCTCTCTATTCTCTACAATATATGTGTATATTGATTGATTGATTAATGAATAGCATATTCGAGTTGATGAAAATAAAGTATAGAGAGAGAGAAAATCGGGTCGCCCTTTAACTTTTTCTTTATTTGTAAAATAAATTTCTTAGTGGAAATTTAAAGAATATGTTCCAATCGCACTCAAATTTTGTAACTACTGCCGATCAATATTTTAACCAACACGTTAAAGAAACTTTTATTTATTTTATTTTATTTTATTTATAATTTATTTTTTAATTGTTAGGTTCAAATTAAAATGTGAATGCATCAATTGGCTGCTAGAACAATGATATGCGAATATAAAAAGAAAAAAGAAAAAGTACCAGTAATTAATTCATAGTGGTTTCACTTTAAAGAAAAGCGTAGGAGTGTCACTTACATAAGTCACCGCTCGAGAAGAAGGATGAGACAGAGTTTGCCCATTCTTTATTTATTTTTATTCCTATTTTTACAATATTAAGGATATATGCTGCTGACCATATCAACTTGTTAAATTTAAAAATATGAATTAAGGATATATGTTTTTTTTTAACGATGGCGCAAGAATAAAATTTCTATGATAATTAATTGAAGAATATTATATATATATATATATATATATAATATCATTTTATATTTTTAAAAGTAGAATTTGGACTCTCTTTTCGGCCTACAAATTTAAGGGGAATTTTAGAGAGTGAATTACGTAGCGTCTGTGTTGACTTTGTTCAAAAGTACTTTGAGATCGATACTTTATTTTATCTTCTATTTTTTATACTAAAAAAATAAAAAATAAAAAATAAAAATTGAAAACGTCAAATAAACTTGATGGTCGGCACAGGTACTTGGAAGTGCTTAATAGATAGATAAGTTCCAAACTAAAGGCTTGTTGTTGAATGTTGCTCATAAAGACCGTTTGACACTTTGACTCCTGTTCATGGGAGTTGCCACTGTTTCTCCGACCTAATTATGTATATACACTTATATTTCATGGCTTTTATTGGTTTTTCACTTTTTCCCTACTACAAAACTTCTTCTTTTTTTACGGGTTTCCTTTTCATTTATATATTATGTGGCAGTGACTTTATCTCTATTCACTAATTCGATCAAAAGTAGGGTGTAGAAAACATTCAAATATCAAAAAGTGTTTCACCACGTTTATAACAATATCTTTCATGTGAAAATATCATAAAGTGTTGTGAAAATTTTAATTTTCTAGCTATACCTATATATACAAATGCAATTTAATTCTTGTCATTGTAAAACTCGATATCATTCATCAAACTTTTATTTTTATTACTCCTTATTAAGTATTTAATTTAGTAATAAATACATAATTAAGTAATAATAAAATTTTGAGCTTGAGCTTGATCAGCTTGAGAATATTGTTACACCATGGAGAACCAAGGTAGTACTTGCGTGGATGATGATGTGTGCAGAAACGCTTAAATTGTTGAGTAATTAATCAGTTGAATGCCATATATATTTGTATACTGATTAACTTTAATTGCCAACCAACGTAGTAGTA
Organism: Panax stipuleanatus; assembly: GCA_020205555.1. Lineage (NCBI taxonomy): Eukaryota > Viridiplantae > Streptophyta > Magnoliopsida > Apiales > Araliaceae > Panax > Panax stipuleanatus. The sequence goes on along the minus strand of CM035118.1, from coordinate 135,363,005 downwards.
CGTACGTGGAATCACTCCTATATACACACATATTATGACTTTGACACAAGCATTTCATTATTAATACTTCTGTCATTTCGCACAAGCATTTCACTAATTTCATTATTAATACTTTTGTCATGCATTTCGGCGTTTCAATTCTTGGAATCTTTAAGGAAAAATCACAATCATGTTCTTGTCAATTAGTGGTTGTTACATATAGATTAGTTGGGGGGAAGACTACGCATTCCACAAATTGACGGAGATCAGGGACAAAGCAAGGATTTTTTTTTTTTTTTTATATATATTTAAAAAAGAGTACTCGGGAAGAATGTATTAATATGAACCCTAATTGATGTAAGTTCGTCGAATTTCATCACACCACGATATTTCTATATTTCAATACGTTTTTCAAGATCACGCTTCAAATAATTAATATCCCATTCTTTACCTTCAATTCTTGGTGATTCTAGAGAGCGTTGTTCTTGTTCAGAGATAAGCAGAGATGTTTAATTAAACATTAGGCTCAGGGGTAAGCATAAGCAGAGATGTGTCAACATAATTTAATTGCTTTATCTTGAAAAATGAATCAATAGTATGTGATTTTCCCATGATTCTAAAACAAAAAATAAAAAATTCAATTAACTACACTAAAAAAATGAGTTAATCAATATTATTGGACCACTCATTGAACTTTTTAATCATAAAATTTTTAATTAAATAAGTAAGAGTTTTAGTTGGTTACCGAAAAATAAATTGAATATGTAATTGAAATTAACATATACAATATTATGATCACTCATTAAACTTTTAAAAATTAAAATATCAAATTTCATAAAATAAATAAAGAATAAAAAAATTAAAAAAAAAATTTACTTGGTTATCTGGATATAAATATATCATTCAATTAAAATAACACATATAATATTATGCTCTAATTATAAAAATATATAAATTTAATAATAAAATTAATTTACAATCAGAAGCGATTTCATAAATAGTTTGCTAAATGAAGAAGTGGACTTCATAAAATTTTCAAACTTTGGATCCTACACTAGTTTCGTCCCTGACGGAGATCAAATCAAATTGAATGTCGGCGGTTCTTGATTAATTGATAGTAGTATAAATGTTATAGCCTACGCTACCAAGTGGAGTACCACCCAACCAAAGTATACTACCATTTCTTTTTATTTTAAAAAAATCCATATGTCATGTGGAAAATAAGATAATTGGTATGAAAATGTTGGAATAGGCATGTTAGAGGACAGCATGCCGGAGATTGATGAAATTAAATGTAATAAATAAATAAAGCAAATAAAATGGTGGAATTAAGTACGTAGTTTTGTTTTTATATATAGAACGAGATGTGCATGCCCAAATCTTGCAGCTAATTGTAGTCCACATGCATGAAAATGAAATGATTAACTTGACGTCCACTCATACGTAATCCACATCTATAACCCACTTTGAATGGAATAATCTTCGTCTCAAAAACATTAACCAAAATTATTGACGGATATATATTCAACTTTATTATGAATAAAAATCAAATCTATAGCTCTCATTCTTAGTTCATAGTTAAGGCGTAAAATGAATCAAACAGTTCGAACTCCATTCGTACGAATTCGACTAAAAGTTCGATTCAAGTTCAACTCGAAATATAATATGATTCAAATATGAATAAATTTTAAAGTTCAATAAATTACTCGAATCTTTTCAAATTGTAATTTTCTATTGATACTCGGATCATATTCGCCCGAAAAGTTTAAATTGCTCGAGCTCGATTCAAGACTGTCTTCGACTCGTTAGCTAAACGAAACTCAATCAAATTTTATTTCATACTTAATAAATTTTGTGGACCAAATCTGAACAACTCAAAACTCGACTCGATTGGAGGACCTGAAGTCATGAAGCAGCTCGAACCCCCAGTAAAGAATGTTGCATAAAAAGCATCTATGTAACCACCATTACACGACCAACCATATATACCATTTATTATTTTGTCCAAAAAAATTTCTTCTGAGACCGGGTCCTTTTATCATGACTTCTGCTGGTAGCATACCTTGATCCACTATTGTACGAATAGCGTTTCCTGCTGCAGTTTGAGCAGCAAACGGCGTCTCCCTTCTTGTACCCTTGAATTCACGAGTATTGGCAGAGGATCAAGAGACCACCGACCCTAGTCATATTCCAGATTAGTCGTTGATCAATGCTGAAAGAGCTACAAACGTAGTTTTGTTTCTTTTGAATTTTTTTTGACATATATATATATATATATATATATATATAATACAATGCGGTATCAGAATTTTGAATTGAGAGGGGTCAAAATATTTAAGAACAACAAATACTTAAATAAGAAATATAAATAATATTATATGCGTTAAGTTTTATATTTAGCACTTTTTAAATCATGAAATTTATCTTTAAATTGAATTCGCAATAAATTGTGAATAATTTATTTTTAAGGTACAACATCGAAGAGTGATAACAATTTCTTTTTAAAATTGCATAAAATTAAATCACAATAAAATAATTTTTATTTTTTTATGTTATACCTTAAATGAGGGTAAGAAGTGTCAAACTTGTACCACTACAAGAAAACTTATTCAACCACAAACTCGCCTTAAAAATTATATAACAAAAAATAAATAATTATAAATACTTAATTTATAATTTCAAATATATATTGTGGAGTACTAATTAATTTCATGTAGTTTTGCACGAGATACGATAACAAAAATATCAACACTATATATTCAAAGCTCAGACAATAATATACTTATCACATTTCTGGAAGCCAATAGTCAATTTCTTATTACAAAGAGTTGATAATTCAAATTCAAAAAGCTTGGAAGCTTTTTTTTTTGGGAAACAAAATCAGTTGTTAAAAATTTCAGCCTTGTTTCCCTAAGTCACAATTTCCTTTAACTGATTTCATGATGCTAATTCTTCTAAGTAACTATCCCTTGATTTTAGCAGCTTTGTTTCAATTTCAAATCCCTTCTTTTTTGATTTTGTTCCAGTTTCAAATCTCTATATATATCATTCTCAGCAAAAGCTACAAGCCAACGAATAGAAAAATACAAAGCTTTAAAGAAAAATTTTCTAACAGACTACTTTTGCCTTGTTCTTAATTTCTTGTGCTCGAAACTCATAGATATATTTTAATCATATTCGTTCAAATTAAAACTTATATACAAGCCTAGTTTGACCTGTGTGATTCAGTGGTGGATAGACGTGTATAAAGGAAGCTCTAAAGGTTGCAGTGGTGGAAACAAATATTAGTTTTGCAGTGGTGTCCAACAAAATTCATACCTAATTTGTACGGGGTGTTATTCTGTAATTGATTGAATATCATTTTAATAAAAGAGTCTCCAATACTAGTCGGTATTGCACGTGGATTAAGTCATTAGATTAGATGTTATACCTGAACCACGTAAAAAAATCTTAGTGTTGTGGTTTTTTGTTTATTTTACTTTCATTGCATTAATTCTGCACTTAACTCAATTCATATTCTGCACTGTTATAATCTTTGAAGCAACTGCATAACAGGTTCTCGTATACAAACAGACAGGTTCTTTCTTGTCTGGATATTACCAAGAAAGTTCTGCATATTAATTTAATATATACACTTAAACAAACAAGTTTTACCTTGTCTGTATAGTTGAGTACGTATTTGTCTCTGACTCTCTGCATATAGACTCATATAAACTGTAAGCAGACAAAAATTGAATTGTATGGATAGTTATTTAGCAGAAAATTTTAAAGTATTCCCTCCCCCAGTCTAGGTGTGCACACACTCTGAATTTCAAGAATGTCTAAAGGTACAAAAATCAAATATAAAGTATGTATAAATATTTGTTTATCCTCAAAAATATACTCAACTGCGATTTACTAAGTTTAGAAAAGACGTGCTTTGGTTACTTGAGATTCGCTCGGGATAAAAGTGGTACTTATTTTATTATCTTTTCTCTATTTTAATTTTTGTAAAATATGTAATACGGATATCTTTAAAGGACTGAGAGAGTATAAGCTAACTAAAGTAGTTAAGAATGTCATTTTCGAATTTAACAGTTTGTCGGAGTTTACAATATTAATGTCAAAAAAAAAAAAGAGTCAAAATTGTAATTCATCCTTGGACAATATTTTTTATACTATAGATATATATACTCCTTTCGTCTTTCATAGTCAAAAATGAATTTTGTGTTTGTTTTAAAATACTACTTCTTTTGTACTTTAATATAAGTCGTTTTAGAGTTGTATATAAATATTAAAAAAATGATTGTATCGTATTAAATATAATATCAATTGTCTACTATTGTCTTTATATTTGAAAAAGAGAGTGTTATTTATTGGGCAAAAAATAGTGAGAGAATCAAAGTTATATTTAATACTTAGAGGTAATATTAGAAGCTAAACAATTAATATTTGCTTAAATCCTCAAACGACTTGTATTAAGGGACGGAGGAAATATATATTTACCGTTGCTATAAACAAAAGTAGGTGAAAGGTTAATTTAAAAAAATCAACTCTTTTAATTAATGAAAGCTCACAGATAAATACGTCTTATATATATATATATATATATATATATTTCAGAGAAATATTACTCAAATAGTACTCCCTCCGTCTCTTAATACAAATCGTTTTAGAGTTGTGCATAAGTATTAAAAAAATGATTGTATAACATTAAATATAATATCAATTGCCTATATTGTTCTTGCATTAAAAAAAAAGTGTTGTTTATTGGATAAAAAATAGTGAGAGAATCAAAGTTATATTTAATACTTGAAGTATATTAAAAACTAAGCAATTAATATTTACTTGAAATTCTCAAACGACTTACATTAAAGAACAAAAACACTTATTTAAAACGACTTATATTAGTAAAAAAAAAGACGAAGGGAGTAGTAGTAAACAAACTAGTAGAACATTTATTTTAAAAAGGAATTTCCCCTCTTTTTCACGTGCTGGGCATTTGAAGTGAAATTCAGCGCCGGCCTACGTGGTGGAGTAGTGATAATTAGACTGTCGGAGCAAATTAAGCTTAATCAATTAAGAAAGGAGGAGGCTTTATTTGACAATTAATCTTTTGGAGCAATGCTAAGTATATCCAAATGATCTTGGTCATGCTGATTTGTCAAGTCAAACATTTGATTAAATTATACTCCTTCCCTTCTCTTACTCTTAAGGAAAACACAACATCAGGTAAATCACCAGAAGGAGCAAGAAAGAAGAATGAATGAAGATATATATCCATACAAAACTCAAAAGCACAAAACAATCTCTAAAAAAGGTAGACCATCCACAAACACTAACTGAACTTTGAGCTGAATCACTAGATCTCTTCTTCCTAAAAATGTTTTTCCTTAGTACTTACCCACCTAGCTCTGTACCAGATTCATTAGTCCCGAGATAATAAAATAATTTGAATTGGGAAACTATTTAATATCATATCCTAACAATTATTATAATCCCTATCATTTTGAATAAAAATTTCTAAAAAAATTTAACCTCATATTGTGTACATTTATACTCACGGTACTAAGAATATGATCTATTTGTTATTACTTGTAAGGATATAATAGCTTTAAATTAAGCCATAAGTATTTGTCAATTAAATCCCTTGAATAATTTTGTCCAAAACAAATATAACATAAGATTATTTTAAAGTATCACATGAATAATCTCATTCTAAATAAACATATGACTAGCTAGAACTATTTAATCCTAAAATTAATAGTCTTGAGATTATAATCCATGGGAATATAGTTTCAAGATTATAATCATTGCAAACAATTAAGTACATGACCTTATAAGTATTTAATACGCTCTTGAAATCTACGAACGACAAATAAAAAAGAATAAAATCTCTCTAAAAAGACAAATAAAAAGGAATGGAGAAAGTAAAATAAGGAAACTTTTTTTTTTGAGTCCATCTATGTATTGCGAAAATTTTCTACCAACTTACGATTGAGACGTATTTTAATATGGGATTGGGAAGAATATATCAAATGCATCGTTAAAATATTACTATAGTTATCCACATCTAAAATCATAAAATATATCATTTTTTATTTTTTTTAATTAATATTAATAGTACCTTCATTTCAAAATATAAGGTCAACTCGCATTCATTATTTTACATAACATTTTCTCTTTTGTACTTTCCCTTAAAAAAAACCTCGTGCCATTAGATTAAAAATAGTCTTGGCGGATGAAATAAACCAAGGCCGATTATGTTGATTGCAAGAAAAAGGAAAAAGTGGGCCTAAGCTAAACAAGAAGAAGATAAGAAGAGGCTAGGCACGAGAGAGTTAAGGTAAGGCCGGCCTAAGAGATGTCGTTATCTCTGAATCTGCCCTATTAATTTCAAGATTCGTCCTCTTTTTTCATCAACTTATAAATTCTGTCCCCATTCACTGAGTTGAGAAATAGTCATTCAACATTTGGGGGGTGAAGAAAAATGTTTTTCTTGAATATTTCATGATTTGCTTTGTGGGTTTCCTAATTAATTTTCATCATTCCACCTTTTGCACATTTTTTGTTGCCGTATCTGGATTGTTTGGCTATGTGGTTGGTCCTAAAGAGAGTGCGAGTGTTTGGGTGCTAAAACGACAAACAAATACTTGTACCCTTTTTCTCCTGACCAAAAAATGAAGGGTCCCAACGTACGGATTTGTTCGGTGAATGTGTACATAGTTAACTTGTAGATGAGAATTCAGTTAAACTATCCCAAAAAAGGAGAATTCAATTTAGTCAAAATGATGTTCTCTTTTAATATTTTTTTAGAGATGATATCATTGGATTGCCACTAGTTTTAATAATTTGGGTAAATTCGTTCTTAATTTTTATCTATCTCAAATATATACATATATCATAATTATAATTCGATTAAAAACTTGTGTAATACATAGCATGATGACTCTTCTTTAATTCGGTTGATTGTTCTCTCTAAAACTTTTTAACTAAAAAAGATTAGAAGAAAAATAAAATGCTATCATAAAAAGCATAAAATTTATCGTATAGAAAATCTTATCCCCTTATTCTCAAACCTTTAATGGAGTTAATTATCAACTATTATATATAATGACATGATCAACGATGACGTAACTTGACATAAGTGAATTAATACAATTTTAAAAATCGTTCAGTTCAATTTAAAAAATCGATGAGTTAACTCGAGTAATTTGAAGAATCAACTCGGTTAATTTGTTTCCTTTTTCTTGACCTGGATCGTCTCATCTTCCTCTTCGACTGGCTTTTCCGATCTCTTCTGCTTTTGTTTCCCTTCTCGTTTAAACTCAATATCTTCACCCTTCCCATATTAACCCACTACTTGAGTTTGGCGATTCACCTCTACTTCCCGAGCAAAAAATGAAAAAAGAAAACCCTATAAATGAGTTGCTAGCAACAACATGTAATCAGAGCATCAAGACATGAAATTGATGAATGAAATTGCAGTGGATATGCTAAGAAACTTCAGTGTAAAGAGGTGAAGGGGTTACATGGTATTCCATCGTATGATTGAAGAGATCGTCATTGAATTGGGTCGCCGATAAATAGGTGAGTTATCTCCGTTAAATTGAAAATAATTAAATCGATTCCTTTTCCTCCTCCTCCTCTTTAAATCCCTTCTCCTCTTCATTAAATCCCCTCCAATTCTCGTTGAATCATCTCTCAATTTCAGCGATTCATCTGAAAACACCGAAATCTTCAAAATTTACAGAGACGGAGAAAAGATTGATGGACGTTTGGAACGACGGAGATGATCAGCACCGTCATCAACAGCCCCAACAACCATCGCCAACTCCAACTCCTTCGAAACAGGGAATGCTTCTCTGAATTTCGTGGTTACCAACTTCGTTACTCTGAGGTCAGTTTCTCGATCTATTTATCCTAGTTTTATGTTTCTTTAATTGTTTTTTCTCATTTCAATTGATTGACAAGGATTTGTTTTCTTCCAATTTTTGCTGTGTAGGTTGCAGAAGAAGCTTATGTCTCTAATGATATGTATATATAGTCATATATGTTAAATAAATTATATCGGAATGTGCTATTGCATAGAATAAAATAAAATCAATAATCATAACATTAAGTACTTACATGAATTGAGAGAAGATATCTTGTATGTATCACGTTTTTGCTGCGCGTAAAGGTGAAGGTCTTTTTAACCACCAGCTTTGGCGCAACGGTTCAAGCTCGTCCTGGGGTGAGCCGTAAACCCGGACATCCTAGGTTCGAGTCCCGCTTGCAACAAAGTTAAAGCTGTAAAAAGTCCCATGGTGGCCACGGTACTCCGTAAGGCGCAAGCCGGGTAGCAAACCTCTCTGGTATCGGGCTGGGGAGATTTAGTCGACCCACGGGTCAGATACTCCACATTATCAAAAAAAAAGGAAAAAAAAGGTGAAGTTCTTCAATTGCCTCTCTCAATCTTATGATGGGTGTATAGATGTGTATAAAGTTCTTGAGACGACAATTGAGACCAAACCCTAACTGTTTTATTTATTGAATAGCTAAGGGTCAAAATCGTCTATCAAGATTATGAAACCCTAGGGCCCATTATGTCAAATACTATTAGTAATATTATTTATGGGACACATAATTAATTACTAAACCCATAAATAAAGTGATTAAATTAATACAATATGTAAGCCCAATTATTACATAAATAATACAGGGCACATAAAGAAATAAAATATTCTAATATTCTCTCACTTGGCAGAAATACTATTTATATACAAAATATAATGCTTACAATCATTAATTTGGCCAAGTATTAATTTAATGTCTACATCCTGTTCAAATAAAAATACCAATGCGAATTAATACAATCTTTGTGTCACTATTAACACAAGATCTCCATTAGTTACACAATTATTACTTTTATCAGAACAAAGATTAACATTAAGCATAACAGATATGAATAGAGTTTACATAAGTGGTAATAGATTAAACTCATTTATATGGTCCAAAACATAATTGTTTGCTCACAAGTTCTTAAGTGTGCACAATAAAGAGAATAGCAAACCATAAACATAATGTGAAGTTTAAAATAATGAGCTCAAAATTGTTGTCTTACATCAAAATAACTCACTAATTAAGATTACCAGTTAAACCCATGCCGACAACATGCTCTTAAAAGAGCTTGGGTGGTAAGCTTGTCGTAAGTGGATCCGCTAACATATCATGCGTACTAATATACTTAATGACAACGCTTTGGTCTTCAACTTTTTCCTTGACAAATAAGTACTTAGTGTCGCGGTATAGTCTAGCACCACTCGAACAGGTGCTGTTGGAAAAACTAACAGCAGAATCATTATCACAAAATACTTTCAATGGCCTTAAAATGAAATCTATAATTTTAAGTCTTAAAATAAGATTCCTCAATAATACGGCGTGACAAGTAGCATGATAACAAGCCACATATTCTTCCATCATCGTAGAAGTGGTAGTTAACTTCTGCTTATAACTTCTCCACGAAATAGGGCCTCCTAAAAGCATAAAGATGTACTCTGATGTAGATTTTTGTTCATCTTTACACTTAGCAAAATCAGAATCAGAATAACCAACAACTTCAAGGTTATCTATTTTTCTGAATGTAAGCATAAAATCCTTAGTACCTTGTAAATAGCTTAAAATCTTGTTGACTACTTTTCAATGATCCAAACCTGGATTTGATTGGTAACGTCCAAGAATGCCTGTTACAAACGCTATATCTGGACGTGTACAAACTTGAGCGTACATAAAACTCCCAACCACAGAAGCATAGGGAATAAGATTCATTTGATCACGTTCAAGTTGATTCTTAGGGCATTGATATATATGAGCCAAATTTATCACCATTAACAACAGGGGCGACAATAGGGGAGCAATTTTGTATGTTGTATTTGTTAAGAACTTTGTCAATATAAGCTCTTTGGGACAATCCTAATATCCCGCGAGACCTATTTCGATAAATTTCAATACCTATAACATAAGAGGTTTCACCGAGATCCTTCATATCAAAATTTCCAGAAAGGAAACGTTTGGTCTAATGCAACATGTCTAAGTTATTACTTGCAAGTAGTATATCATCAACATACAAAACAAGAATAACAAATTTACTCCCACTGACCTTCAAGTATATGCATTAATCCACTACATTTTTCTTAAAATCAAAATTACTCATCACCTCGTGAAACTTAAGAAACCATTGTCGAGAGAAGCATGTTTTAACCCATATATGGACTTCTTAAGTCTACATATCATATGTTCATTGCCTTTAACCAAAAAACCTTCTGATTGTGCCTTATAGACATTCTCATGCAAGTTACCATTAAGGAATGCAGTTTTAACATCCATCTGATGTAACTCTAAATCATAATGAGCTACTGAAGGAATGACTATTCTAAATGTATCTTTCCTGGATATTGGAGAGAAAGTTTCATTATAATCCACACCTTCCTTTTGAGTGAAACCTTAGCAACCAATCGAGTTTTATACCTTTCAACGTTTCCTTTAGGATCTAATTTGGTTTTATAGACCCACTTGCAACCAACAGGTTTAATACCTTTTGGTAATTCTTCAAGTTCTCAAACGTTATTAAGCTCCATTGATTTTAACTCATCATTCATAGCTTTAAGTCATTGAGTTGATTGAGCACTCGTAATGGCCTCTTTATAGGAGATAGGATAATTAATCATACATGAATCATAGTCAATCTCATTAAGATAGGTTATAAAATCATCAAAATTAATAGGCTTTCTAGGTCTTTCGGACCTACGTAAAGGCTGCACAATTTCAAGAACATGATTTTCAATAATGTGGGGTTTGACATTAGGTGGTGGCTCAGCTATCTCATGGGCATCATTCGCTTCAATAGGAGGTTGTTTTGCCTCACCCTCTTGAATTACAGGATTAGAAACATAAATCCTATTTTCTTCAAGATCAATTTTTCTAGGTTCACCATTCTCATTTAAATCACCATTCTCTAAAAACTCTGCATGCCTAGTCTCAACAATTCTAGTGGTATGAGAGGGACAGTAAAATCAAAAACCCTTAGATCTATCAGGATATCCAATGAAATGATAACTAATGGTTTTAGAGTCAAGTTTTTTTATTTGTGGATTAAAAATCTTAGCCTCGGCTGGACAGCCCTACACCCGTAAGTATTTTAAACTAGGTTTCTTACCTGTCCAAATTTCATAAGGAGTTTTAGGGACATATTTGCTAGGAACCCGATTTAAAATATGAACAGTTGTCTTTAATGCCTCAGTCCACAAAAACACAGGTAAGCTAGAATTGCATAACATACTACGTACCATATCCATAAGAGTACGATTTTGCCTCTCAGCTACACCATTCTGCTGCTGTGTACCAGGCATTGTATTCTGAGTGACGATTCTATTTTCTTGACAAAATAAGGCAAATAGTGTCAGGACTATGACCTGTATCGAAGTGTTTACCATAATACTCTCCGCCTCTATCTGATCTCACTATTTTAATTTTTCGGTCAAGTTGATTTTCAATTTCAGCCTTGAAAAATTTAAACATATTTAGTGATTCAGGTTTTTCATTAATCAGGTAGACATAAGTATAACGAGAATAGTCATCAATGAACCTAATGAAAGATTTGTATCCACCAATTTCTGAAGAAACTGGTCCACATATATCAGTGTGAATCACCTCAAGTAGTGCACCACTTCTAGTGGCTCCTTTCTTATTACCTTTCATAAATTTTCCTTTTATACATTCAATACAATGGTCAAGATCAAAAAAATCTAGTGAATGAAGAATTCCATCCTTTATAAGACGTTGCATTCTGTCTTTTGAAATATGGCCTAAACGTTGATGCCATAATTTTGAAGAATTTTCATTATCTAGTTTTCTCTTATTTCCATTTTTAGAGGTATTTTCTGTCACATTCATTGTTAACAAGGATTCAGCAATGACATTATCCAAATTTAACTTATAAAGGTTTTCCTCTAAAGAGCCAAAACCAATAACATGAGAGTAATGATAAATAATTATTTTATTATTCCCAAACTTAAACGAAAAACCATCAACGTCAAGTTTAGATACATAAATTAAATTCAGTGTCATACTGGGAACATAAAGAGTATTATATAAATACAAGGTGAAACCACTCTCCAAAATTAAAGGAAGAGTTCCTACAGCTTCAACTTGTATAGACTCTCCATTGTCAACTTTAATGGTTATTTCCCCTTTTTGGAGTGTTTTCTTTGAAAGGAATCCATACAATGAGTTAGTAATGTGAACCATAGCACCAGTGTCAAGCCACCATGTATTAGAATGAACATCAATTAGAAAGGATTCATAAGTTACATAATTTAAGGACGATATACTTTTCTTTTCGAGTCATTCTCTTAATTTAGGGCATTTTTTCTTAATATGTCCTTGCTTTTTTATAGAAGTGACATTTAGGACCTGCCTCAGAGTTGTTACTTGAATAATTTGCCTAATTTGTTTTAGTAGAAATTTGCTTATTCTTATTCTCAAAACCTTTGCCATATTTATGAGCCTTCTTCTTATGAGATCTAGTGGTAGTCAAATGAGCAACATAAGCAGAAATACTAGTTGGAGTCAATGCTGAAACATAATCAAGCTCATAAGCATGCTTACAAAAAAAACTAAAAGAAATCTACAATATACAACAATAATTAATAATTAATTATAATAAAACCAACTGTAATGGAAGCAGTTAGTTACATAAAATCTATTTACATCACCAAAAAAATAGATTTTAATGAGACGTTGGTGCATAATTATCAATTTTTCGTTGGTCCAATTAATAATATGTTAATAACATCCCCATAAAATAATGCACACAACACATTTATTCACGCATCACCGTTGGACAGAAACGAAATAAACATGTTACTTATGCAATAAAATTCCATTTAATAAATTCTAATTCTAATTTTTCGTTGGATAAAATTTAAATATTCATTTTTTAAATGTAACATTATGTCACTTTTCTTAATCTTTAATTGTTTCAATTAATAATAACCCTTCGTTGGGTTGATTATTAATTTTAACAATAAAAGAGTCACGCATACATGTAAATTATTATGATCAAACTCAATTTTCCTTAAACAACATACTAATCAAGTTTAAAAATTAACACTATTTATAATTTACATGTAACAACTTAAAAGCCCTAGTAATATATCACATCATGTTCTAGAATGAATTAAGATATATAGTTATGAACATGAATTGATTATAAAACAATCACGTTAATTTTAACATGAATACATGAAGGCATAAGAATATCATAATTTTATTTAGACATAATAAATAATAAATTTAACATATATTATTTTAATATATATGTTCCTGTTCACGTAAAACATAATATATGCGTGCACACATGTTGATTTCTGCTCAAAGGAATCAAAGGAATCCTTCACGCACACATGCTGAAAGGAATTCTATATCAGTTAACGTGATTGTTTATATATCAGTTATTCACAGAAATCATTTATTATTTGATGTAATGAAGGAAGGGATTTTATCATTAAAAGAAGTCCATGCCAAATGCAGATGGTTCTGAAGCTATTCACGTTTGACTTTTCTTTTGATGAATAGATTTCATGAATACAAGTATTACAGAATCAAAATACATAACAATAGTAGCACATGAGGAATCAAATCATTTAATTTCCAAAAGCCATGAATAACCGAAATCAGATTACAAATGGAAATAAATCACTAATTAATTATTAATTACGAATCCGATTACATAATTAGTTTTTGAAAAATATTATCTTCATTCGGAGATTTCTTAATATACTGAATAATTCTATATTATACCAATAAAAGGATTATGCGGAATTAAAATTTCTAACATAATTGCATAATTAATTTATTCTATACAATAACGTAACCACGCTCTGATACCAGATGTTAAATAAATTATATCGGAACGTGCTATTGTATAGAATAAAATAAAATCAATAATCATAACATTAAGTACTTATATGAATTGAGAGAAGACATCTTATATGTATCACGTTTTTGCTGCGCGTAAGGGCTGAAGGTCTTCAATTGCCTCTCTCAATCTTATGATGGGAGTATAGGTGTATATAAAGTTCTTGAGACGACAATTAGGACCAAACCCTAACGATTTTATTTATTTAATAGCTAAGGGTCAAAATTGTCAAATACTATTAGTAATATTATTTATGGGCTACATAATTAATTATCAAACCCATAACTAAAGTGATTAAATTAATACAATAATTAAGCCCAATAATTACATAAATAGTACATACCACGTAAACATATAAAATATTCTAACAATATACATATTCGATATACACATTAATTTGTGTTGTAGATTGATTTGGTTGTGTGTTGAGTTTTGTTCCTAATATGTTCCTCCAAAAAAATTGGGAAGACAAATATGCAATGCATAATAGAAATTCAAAATATGACATTGGTTTAACCCTTTTTCTTTGGAATTAGGATCCTCTTTATTTCACCCTCCATTTCATGGTCCAGATTTAAAATGTGCGCTCTCTCTCTTGTCAGCATGATGTCACATTCCCTTACATTTTAAATCTAGACCATGAAATGGAGGGTGAAATGGAGAGGACCCTAGTTGTGTCTCCCCTAAAATAGGTACAATACCAACCCATTCTTAGTCGTCAAATACATTGTACAGAATTCAAATACAATCTTTTATAACATACGGGTCGTGCAAAATACGACCACGCAACTGTGAGTGTCAATACAGACACGTAAAAAATATAAACATTCAAACTAGGTTCTTATTACATTTATTATCACACAATTTTTTAAAAAATAGTGAGGACATCTACAGCTCTAACTCGGACCATCACTCCATTCTCCGAATAGTACCAGCGATATTCTCATTTCCTGAAGAAAACAATGGAAGAAAAGGGTGAGCTCAACTAGCCCAGTAAATAATATTATGACTAAGATAATAAAAAATAAATTATCGTCATCCTTCAATAAATCAGATAAAATATTATGGACAACACGTTTTAGATCAATATTCGCAGCGAAAATAACAATTCATTAGAAGAGTTAAGTAGAGAATGATGTCTACTATCTTCTTTGATTTAAAAGTCCATCATCCATATTTTATCCCTGTAACATCAATCAATATACATCTCGAATCAAATATTCATCTTTTGCACTACGGGCCAAAGATATTCATTTGTATCACCAGTTAGTCATGTTCATCTCAACACCTGTCCATCTTTGCACTACAGGCCAAAGATATTCATCAGGTAATCATTCATCTTTGTACTACAGGCCAAAGATATTCATCAAGTAATCATTCATCTTTGCACTACAGGCCAAAGATATTCAGTTATATCACCATTTAGAACTGAGGATGATGAAAAACAATACGAATAACGATTCTAGTGAGATAAAAGACATTATTAGAGAATTTATCCAGAGTTCAAGAATGAAGATCAAAATCTGAATCCAATCCAAGATGATTTGGAAGAAAAGAATAATTTTTTTACCGTAAATAGTACCCCGTAAATAGTAATTCATGAATAGTAACTCGACATGAAAAAGATAAAAATTTCACAAGAAAATTCAGACCAATATTCCAATGAAATGATATTAGATGAAGCGCAAAACTCAAGAAATTTCTGATCATTTCAGGAATTATAAAAGTAATACCTACCGTAGTAAGTTTAGAGTTAGGAATCTAAAATGAAATAATATACGAAACTGCAATTGAATTTTCACCCGTCGGCGGTAGTCCGCTCAGACAGATTATTTTCACAATTTAATAACAACTGAAAATGAAGGGTTATTCACCAGGCATGCGATAGTCCGCGTAGATAGGTTATTCTCACAGAATAATAAAGAATGAAATAACAACAGGATTTTACCATGCATGCGGTCGTCCGCGTAGACAGGTTATTCTAACAGAATAATAAAAAATGGAATAACAACCCTTACGAGTATTGAAAGAAAATAACTCTCTTCATGAATACGAAAGAAATAATACCCCTTACCTTAAAAATTTGGAGACTGCACTAGTGTAATAACAGAATACTCTTCTTCTTTCTCTCTTATTCTCTCTATACTTTTTCTCCCTCTCTATGGCTTTAGTGAATTGGTGAGAAATAATAAAGAAATGAGCTTCTATTTATAGGCTCGACAAGGATAAGGGTAAAATAGTCTTTTCGCCATACTTTATGACATCATTGCTTACCTCATCGTTCCGATGACATCATTATTTACCTCATCGTTCCGATGACATCATTACTTACATCATAAGAATTCAAATTCAATTTGTTCTCTTCTACCTCATTTTATTTTTATACCCTGAATTTACTATAATAATTTACTATTTAAATTATAAAAATCATATTATTATATAATCACATCATACTACTATAATATAATATTATAATAATATATTTGAATGAATTATTTTATCGAAAAATATAAAATACCAACTTTCAACAAATGTCACATGTTAAAAATTCCTCCGTTTAAATCCACATTGAATAAATATTTCTTTATCATATATATCAAAAATTAATTATTCACAAATAATATTACAGAACTACAATATTGACAACCAGGTTGTTCCTAGAAAAGAAAGGGCCTTCCGATAAGGATTTCTTTTTACTGGCGCTCAATTAATCAACCCCTTTCCTAGACAGAACTTTCTTAGACATTGCCAATAATATTATCTAATAATATTATTCAAATAATATGAATTATTGATTTGATAATTTGAAATATTGTGCAATGACAATTATTGAATCACTAATATAAAATAGCAAAGTAACACTTATTGATATAAAATATCAACGTAGCAAATATTGAATTAATAAAATATTATGCAATTATTGAATCAATAATATAAAATATTGAACAGTAATTACTGTAACAATAATTGAGTAAGTGTCTTCCTACGTACTCCCTTCGTCCCATAGTTATAGGCTGATTTTCTATTTTGGGATGTCCCAATATATAGGCTACTTACTATTTATAAAATTTAGTTGGTTCATTATTTTATTTTTATGCCCTTATAATAAATATTCAACCATTACTCTTTTTTTTTGAAGAAACAATATTCAACATCATTATTTTTATCACCACATTTAATGTTGTTGTATTATCAATAAAAGAATTCAACTTTTTAGGCTTTACTAGTTTAACATATTTTGTGATTGGTTGAAAGTTTATGTAGATTAAAAACTCCATCTTTGATAAAAGTTATATGGTTAAGGACTTTAATGGTCAGTACACGTTAATCAATTAAGTTGAGAGTTTCAATGTGATAAGTAAGGAGTAATTAACTTATTCATTAATTTCATATTAAGGGGTATATGTGAAATTTTTTTTAAAAAAATTACCACTTAAACTAACTTAAATGATTTTCTTAAACTATGTGTCAAAAGAAATCAGCCTATAACTATGGGACGGAGGGAGTAAGAATCAATAATTTAAAATACTGTGCAATATCGTGTGCTACTGTGCAACATCACGTATTACTGTATTTTAACCACCGGGTATTTCAACAGTACTAACGGTAACACTTTTGTCGTTATTTTTATAAAAAGGTTACTTCTGTCGCTTTCTATATCCGACATTCTGTAAGACCCCAAATTTTATAAATAAGATTTAATTTTTTTTATTATTTTGAAATAATAAGGTGTTGATTTGATAAATATGATAAGTTATGGGTGAAATGTGCAAAGTTTACAAAGTAAGCAAGTGGTTATAAAATATTCATTGTGTCGGAAAATATTCGTTTGGTCGAGGAATATTCTTTTTGTGAGAATATTCGTACGACGGCGCAGTCATTGGTGAACCCCACAACGGAATGAATGTCGGATATAGAAAGCGACAGAAGTAACCTTTTTATAAAAATAACGACAAAATTATTACCGTTAGTATTGTTGAAATACCCTGTGGTTAAAATACAGTAATACGTGGTGTTGCACAGTAGCACACGGTATTGCACAGTATTTTAAATTATTGATTCTTACGTAGGAAGACACTTACTCAATTATTGTTACAGTAATTACTGTTCAATATTTTATATTATTGATTCAATAATTGTATAATATTTTATTGTTTCAATATTTATTACTTTGATATTTTATATCAATAAGTGCTAATTTGCTATTTTATATTATTGATTCAATAATTGTCATTGCACATTATTTTAAATTATCAAATCAATAATTCATATTATTAGAATAATATTATTAGATAGCATTATTGGCAATATCTAAGGAAGTTTTGTCTAGGAAAGGGGTTGATTAATTGCGCGCCAGTAAGGAGAAATCCTTATCGGAAGGCCCCCTCTTTCCTAGAAACGACCTGGTTGTCAATATTGTAGTTCTGTAATATTATTTGTGAATAATTAATTTTTGATATATATGATAAGAAAATATTTATTCAATATGAATTTAAACGGAGGAATTTTTAACATGTGATATTTGTTGAAACTTAGTATTTTATCTTGTCCGATAAAATAATTCATTCAAATATATTATTATAATATTACATTATAGTAGTATGATGTGATTATATAATAGTATGATTTTTATAATTTGAATGGCAACATTATTATAGTAAATTCATGGTATAAAAGTTAAACGAGGTGGAAGAGTGCAAATTGAATTTGAACTCTTATAATGCAAACAATGATGTCATTGGAGCGATGAGGTAAGCAAGGACGTCATCGGAGCGATGAGGTAAGCAATGCTGTCATATGATCGATGATGTAAGCGATGATGTCATAAATTATAGTGAAAAGACTATTTTACCCTTAGTTTGTCGAGCCTATAAATAGAAGCTCATTTCTTCATTATTTCTCACCAATTCACTAAAGCTATAGAGAGAGAAATTATAGAAAGAATAAGAGAGAAAGAAGAAGAGTATTCTGCTATTACACTAGTGCAGTCTCCAAAATTTTAAGGTAAGGTATTATTTCTTTCGTATTCATGAAGAGAGTTATTTTCTTTCAATATTCGTAAATGTTATTATTCCATTCTTTATTATTCTGTTGGAATAACTTGTGTACGCGGACTACCGCATGCATGGTGAAATCCTATTGTTATTCTATTTTTTATTATTCTGTGGGAATAACCTGTTTACGCAGACTACTGCATGCCTAGTAAATAACCCTTTGTATTCAGTTGTTATTAAATTGTGAAAATAATTTATCTGAGTGGACTACCGTCAGACGGATGAAAATTCAATTGCAGTTTCGTATATTGTTTCATTTCAGATTCCTAACTCTAAACTTACTACGGTAAGTATTGCTTCTATAATATCTGAAATGATCAGATATTACTTGAGTTTTGCGCTTCATCTAATATTATTTCACTGGAATATTGGTCTGAATTTTCTTGTGAAATGCTTATCTTTTCATGTCGAGTTACTATTCACGGGTTACTATTCACGGTAATTTTTTTTTTTAAAATCATCTTTGATTGGATCCAGGTTTTGATCTTCATTCTTGAACTCTGGATAAATTCTCTAATATTTGTCCTTTATCTCACTAGATTTGTTATTCGTATTATTTTTCATCATCCTCAGTTCTAAATGGTGATATAACTGAATATCTTTGGCTTGTAGTGCAAAGATGAATAATTACGTGATAAATATCTTTGGCCTGTAGTGCAAAGATGAATGATTACCTGATGAATATCTTTGGCCCGTAGTACAAAGATGGACAAGTGTTGAGATGAATATGACCAACTGATGATACAAATGAATATCTTTGGCCCGTAGTGCAAAGATGAATATTTGATTCGAGACGTATATTGATTGATATTACAGGGATAAAATATTGATGATGGACTTTTAAATCAAAGAAGATAGCAGACATCATTTTCTTCTTAACTATTCTAATGAATTGTTATTTTCGCTGCGAATATTGATCTAAAACTTGTTGTCCATAATATTTTATCTGATTTATTGAAGGCTAACGATAATTTATTTTTCATTATCTTAGTCATAATATTTTTTACTGGGCTAGTTGAGCTCACCCTTTTCCTTCATTGTTCTTTTCAGGAAATGAGAATATCGCGGGTACTAGTCGGAAAATTGAGTGATGATCCGAGTTAGAGCTGTAGAAGTCCTCACTATTTTTTTATATTTAAAATAGTGTGATAATAAATGTAATGAGGACTTAGTTTGAATGTTAATATTTTTTACATGTCTGTATTGACACTCACAGTTGTGTGGTCGTATTTTGCAAGACCATGTGATATGAAAGATTGTATTTGAATTTTATTGAGTGTATTTGGCGACTCAAAATGGATTGAGTATTGAACCTATTTTGGGGGTGTCACACATTTATTCCGTTGTGGGGTCCACCAATGACTACGCCGTCGTACGAATATTCTTCGACAAAAAGAATATTCCTCGACCAAACAAATATTTTCTGACACAACGAATATTTTATAATCATTTGCTTACTTTGTAAACTTTGCACATCTCACCCATAACTTATCACATTTATCAAATCAACACCTTACTATTTCAGAATAATATATAAAGAAAATTAAATCTTATTCATAAAATTTAGGATCTTACACTAGTCCTTTTATTTGGTAGTTTAACAGGTTGCCCTCCCAATAAGGAAAGAATGGCTGATTGGCACTTCTGTCCCTCCAAGTTGTCACTCACTTTCAAAGTCGTCCCTAAAGTACCATTTTCGTCAATTAAGTTATTAAAGTGGTATTTTATTGGTGTTTTTGTTCCTTCAACTCATTTTAACCTAAACCCAACCCATTTTGACCAAATTTAACCCAACCCTGACCCAGTTTGACCCAACCCAAAATTTTAATATTTTAAAACATAATAATATTTTTAAAATAAGTTTAAAATAATAATTATATTTAATATTTTAAAAAAATAATATTTAATATTTTAAAATAAATTATTATTATTAAAATAATAATTATTTTAATATTTTAAAATAAAATAATTATTTTAAAAATAGTTATTTTGAATATTTCAAATTAAAATATTAGTTTTTTATAAAAAAATTAATAATTATATTTAATATTCTAAAATAAATAATTTTTAAATAATTTTTATTTTTAATATTTTAAAAGTAAAAAATAATTTTGTTAATATTATTTTTAAAAATAATATTAACTTTTAAAATATTAAAAATAATATTTATTTTAGAATATTAAAAATAATAATTTTTTTAATTTTTTTTTTGAATAAGTATTATATTTATATTTATATTTATTTTAATTTTTTAATTTTTACTTTTAATATTATAAAATAATTATTATTTTTAATATTCTAAAATAAATATTTTTAATAATTATTGTTTTTAAAGAAAAAATAATATTTAATATTCTAAAATACTTATTAAAAAAATTATTATTTAATAATAATAATTGTTAAGATTATTTTAATTTTTAAAATAATAATTATTAAGCTTATTTTAGTTTTTAAAATAATAATTATTAAGATTATTTTAATTTTTTTTAATAATTATTTAATAATAATTTTTAAATTTTTTTAATAATTATTTCAGAATATTAAATATTAGTTTTCCTTCAAAAACAATCATTATTAAAAACATTTATTTTAGAATAATAAAAATAATAATTATTTTAGAATATTAAAAGTAAATATTAAAAAATTAAAATAAATATAAATATAATAATTATTCAAATTTATTTTTATAAAAAAACTAAAATAATTATTATTTTTAATATTCTAAATTAAATATTATATTTAATATTCTAAAATTAATATTATATTTAATATTCTAAAATAATTATTATTTTTAATATTCTAAAATAAATATTATTTTTAATATTTTAAAGTAAATATTATTTTTAAAAATAATATTTACAATTTTTTTTTACTTTTAAAATATTAAAAATAAAAATTATTTTAAAATTATTTATTTTAGAATATTAAATATAGTTATTACTTTTTTTAGAAAAAACTAATATTTTAATTTTAAATATTAAAAATAATTATTTTTAAAATAATTATTTTATTTTAAAATAATTATTATTTTAATAATAATAATTTATTTTAAATAATTAAATATTATTTTTTTAAAATGTTAAATACTATTATATTTTAAAATATTAAAATTTTGGGTTAGGTCAAACTAGGTCGGGTTGGGTTAAACTTAATCAAAATGGATCGGGTTTAGGTTAAAATGGGTTGAAGGAACAGAAACGTCAATAAAATGCCACTTTAAGGACCTAACTGACGAAAATGGTATTTTAAGGACGACTTTGAAAACGAATGACAATTTGAAGGGACAGAAGTGTCAATCAATCAAAAAAAAATTAAATATGAAAACTTCTCATCCCCATGTAGCGATGATAATGAGGTGGGGCGGGGCCGATTACACATCTCCCAGTCCTTGGTCTTATAAAAATTTACCATACTCACTCCATTCCCCCACATAGATTAAATTTTAATGGAATTTCTTAACATGTGTCTTTAGGGCACATGCTAAGCACACAGTTTAAATTTTTTTTTTTGAATTGTGTGTATATTCTCTTGATCTTAGTCCATATACAAAAATCAAAAAAATATGCACACAATTCAAGAGAATATTCTCTTGAACTGTGTGCTTAGCATGTGCCCTTAGGCCACATGTTAAGAGGACCCAATTTTAATAACCATCCCCAGCGCATGGGAGATTTAAACTCCCACCGAGAATTTGTATCACTACGGAAATTGATATTTTGTGATTTTTTTTAAAAAGAAATTAAATTTAGTTGTATTTACAATAATACATACATGAAAATTAATCATATTTTAGCACATACATGATAAAGTTAAGAAAAATCAAATAATAATAATAATAATAATATATATACAGACAAGGACATATATTTTAATTATGTAATACATAATAGTATAAATATTAATTTAATTAATATATAACTATTTGGGGTCAGGTCGATTACGAGACGGAATTGGGGCGAGCGAAGCAAATATCATCCCCTCTCTATTCCCATCTATAATATTTTATAATTTCTCATCCTAGCCCTCATCTCCGGTCAAGGTCAAAATCACTCGCCGGAAAAAGGGGGACAAATTGCCATCCCTATCCCCATAAAATGTCATACTTTAGCAGTATTGCTTTACCTTATGTTTTCACTGCCGATCGATTTAGTCAGTAGTCCTTCTAGAAAAGAAAAGGGCACGTAGTAATTTTAGTTTCCAGTAGTGCATGTTACATCATGGAATTGAAAGAAAATTGATATACAAGCATTTCTTAGCTCAGAGGAGGTCAGCCGTCAGAGGAGGTAGGTTAGGTTAGTAGCTGTAATAATACGTATATAGGTCCCGCGCACGAGTTCTTAATAATTCAAACTAGACTAGATGGTGTGAATACTTTTACAATGCTCCTCCTATAAAGTACTAAGACGCCAAATTTTATCAAAGAGTTATCCTAGCTATCTAGCGCAATGCTACTATCACATAAATTCTTTCACATACACACATATATACTGCTAGTTTCGCATTTCTATTTATGTGATAGTAGCATTATTTAGCTATCTATGTGATCAAACTATGTACTCCTACCCTACTAAATTGTTTAGGCAGAAAAATCCACAATTAATTCAAGTCTCAGAGTCGCTCAGTACTACTAATGCTTCTTTCATCAACTTCGTCATTTGGTTTTCATACGAAGAACCATTCAAAAGTACTACGTACGTTACGTAGGTCAAGACAAATGTTTTTCAATTTCTCAATTCACCGTCCCAAAGCTACTTCTTTCATCATCTTAATTAGCTCATAATAAATTCCTCCTACTTAATTACTCCCCATTTTAATTGGTTAAAACCGAGGTACAACAACATTTAAGTTTCGGTTTCGAGGCCTCACCCACCCACTCAACATAATCGTGGAGGATCTTGCATGACGAGGGGAGGGATATATAAGAGATTCATAATATTTAGAATAAAGTTGGATATCAAAATTTCGTGACTCAAATGATACGTCGTAATCATATTGATTAATTACATTACTACTTCAAATTATATTGATTATGAATTACATTAATACTTCAAATCGGCCATGCGACCAAGCGGTGGCGGAACCAAAACATTTTTAAAGGGGGTCAAAATAAATCAATAAAAAAATTATTTATTGACGCTTGGAGTACTTTTTTCATATTCATTTTGCCCAATTATAGTATTTCACAAGCATCCTATTCCAATCCTTGTCAACCTTTAAGTTGTGAGTCTAATGGCTTTAAATACATATACATACATATATATATATATATATATATATATATTTTAATTTTTCCCGAACTATGAGACTATTAATTAGACTTTAAAGTTTTTTGTCAACTGATTAACTATTTTATAGATAAATTATAAATTATAATATTATATATTCAAAACTTTATATTGTGGTTCTTATCATCTTCCTTGGAGACAATTGAGAGGAGCCACTCAAAGCAAGAAAATGGATTAAGTTATTCTCATTTACAAAAAACTGATATCAAGATATGATTAAGTCAGTAAGACAAATGAGTGCAATATTAATTAATTAATCATCAAATTTATTTAATATTATTTTATCTTATAGTAATATTGTTAATTTATTATAGGTGGAAGGAATAAGTAAGCAAATGAATTAATATCATCTCATAACAAAGATCAAATTTAACTAACATATGACCCCTCCCCCTAGTTCCGCCTCTGCCACCAAGGCGTCTTTAACACATTTAATTGGAATTTTTTATTTGATGAAAAATTTGAAATCCCTAGAATGACTTCAACATTTAAAATTTTTATATCCCTGAGATTATATAATTAACAAGGTTTAAGGCCTTTTTTTTAATGTCTTGAAGCCGTCTAAAAAGGACTAAATAATATTACATCTGACTTCATTTGTTTTTTAAAGTTCTCAACAACAAAAAAATACCTTAATTTAACCATATATAGAATATGGCTTCATAGTTTATGTATGAGAAATGATAATTCCAACATTTTTGTCTTATTTTATAAAACCTCTTTAAATCCAATTTTCATTTTTATTTTTATTTTTTTTTCATTTTTATTTTAAATTGCACCTGAAGAGATATCAATATACCAGTACAAATGAATTTCATAACAATGAACATGAAAAAAATACGAACTCAACAGCACCTGAGACAACTCTGCCGATTGACAGTAATTACATTAAAAAATAAAATTAAAAAATCAACTTTACAAGATAGGAAACTCAAGATTTTAATTACCAGACTTACGCAATTTGTACGATTTTTTTTTCCCGTTAAACAGGGTCATTATACTCCAGATTTTAATTACCAGCAATTAAGCAATTTGAGAAACAAAAGTAGGAAATCTAAATTATGTACATGGACTCGTTATATAACAGCATGCATGCGTAAATAAATAACAAATTTTAAGCATGGGCATTATCTAATAGCCTTACCTTAATTCTTTGATTTTCAGTTAATTGCTGTAATCAATCCTTTCGCCATTGCTATAAATAAGAGATCTTTATAATCCGTACCAATTCATTTTATCAACTTTTCTCCCCCCTAAAGCCTGTATTTTTTTTTCACCATTTCTATTTGAAATGGACCGACGATGCTTCTTCTTGTTTGTCGCTGCATGTTTACTTAACATTCAGTCGGGTCAGTTGGTAGTTTTATTATTTTTACGTGCATATTTTAAGGCAAAATTGATGCTATTAGAGCAAATATATATCCTACACTTTCACAATTATTCTAGCTGTGCTTAGTATTTTAAGCGACACTAATTATTCTGACTGTCATTATTTTTAATTTTGGCAATATCAATGCTTTTCTTCTATTCATAATTATGCTATTATTTTAATATCCAGTAATACTAATTTACTAATTGTGAAATAATAGAGAGTAACAATACGTGAGTACTTGGTACACATTTGTTTTTTGTTATTTGTTATTATTATTATTATTATTATTATTATTATTATGCAGAGAATAATTTTTATCTTCTTTCTAAATGAAGGCGTCCAAGGAATAGGAGTGAACTATGGGCTGTTGGGTGATAATCTTCCCCCACCAGATCAAGTCATTGCTCTCTTGCACTCGAGAAACATTCAAAAAATCCGGATTTTTGATCCGAATCCCGATGTCTTGAACGCTATACAAGGTTCCAACATCAGCGTTATCCTCGGAGTCCGAAACGAAGACCTTGAGCAACTATCAACCAGTCCATCATTTGCAACAACGTGGGTTAACGACAATGTCGTACCACATGCATCATCCGTGAAATTCACATATATAGTGGCAGGTAATGAAGTAATTCCAGGACCACTGGAAACATATGTACTTGGAGCCATTCAAAACTTAATGGCTGCATTAAATTCTGCAAATATTTTAGTACCAGTTAGTACTGCAGTTTCAATACAAGTACTAGGATCATCATACCCTCCTTCGGCTGGATCGTTTGCGGACACTGTGATATCAACTATCAAACCAATTGTGGATTTTTTGGTGGCACAAAAAGCTCCTCTTCTTGTTAATTTGTATCCTTACTTTGCCTATATTGGTGATCCTTCACACGTGGAGCTAGATTACACACTTTTCCAGGATACTGCTCACGGTGTGAGCGATGGTGCACTTCTGTATACCAACCTTTTCGATGCCATGGTCGATGCAACTTATTCCGCCCTTGAAAAGGCAGGAGGATCAGTTGTTGAGATTGTTGTATCGGAGACTGGATGGCCAAGTGCTGGAAACGGAGACGCGACGACTAAGGAAAAGGCTCAAATATATGTGAATAATTTGATTGATCATGTTTCATCTGGGAAGGGAACACCAAAGAGGCCAGGCAAAGACTTGGAGACTTATGTGTTTGCGCTATTCAATGAGGATCGTAAGCCTGCTGGCACTGAGCAGAACTTTGGGCTATATTACCCTAATATGACTGAGGTTTACCATGTTAATTTTCCAGCAGCTTAGGATCAAACTCAAATGTCCACAGTAACTACGTAGTTGTTTTGCTTAGAATACCTAATGCCAATATTGTATAAACCATGGCATGGCACGGAAACAACTTGCAATATTTAGAAGTAACAAGTTGTATGGAACAAAGCTCATTGGATTTATCAAAATGATCGTATTTTTTATTTTGTCTCTCTTTTTTTTTTCCAATGTTGCCTTGTATGTTGCTGATTATCTATGGAATGGTTGAGTTTTAAAAGAGAAAGTACTAGAGCTGGAATAGAGTTTGGATAAATTAGAGGCAAATTTAGGAATTCTTCAAATTGTTTTGGCTATCAAAAACACTCACCAATGGTTTGAATAATGAGTAGGCACTTTGATCTTTTGAACTTTTGTGGTGTCTCACCCCTTGAGGCTTACGATATATGGTTTTCATAAGAATGGATTGTTGGAAAGAAGCTTATTTCTCTTTAGAGAGATTACACTTATTCAGGCTTAAATGTTAAGCTTCCTCTCTGCATCTTTCTTTATTTAGAACAGGATCACGTGTGTTGCTAACTACAGACACAGAGATCATTTGGTATGTAGGGATCGGAGTAGGTGTGTCGCCCTAGGTAGGAAGGGCCGAAGGGGATTAGATTAGGATTG
Organism: Panax stipuleanatus; assembly: GCA_020205555.1. Classification (NCBI taxonomy): domain Eukaryota; kingdom Viridiplantae; phylum Streptophyta; class Magnoliopsida; order Apiales; family Araliaceae; genus Panax; species Panax stipuleanatus. The sequence continues at coordinate 135,335,455 of CM035118.1, read as the reverse complement.
GGGTACTTTGCTTGAAGAACCTTTTACCGGCGGGAAGTGGCTTTTGGCGTTAATTTCCCTACAGAATTTTAGCTCTGCCTGGTAATTAAGGAGTAAGTATGGCCTCAACCACAGATGGTTGGGTTGCCAGCCCAGTCCTCCGCTTCTGATCCTAGCTAGTCTATGAGAGTACGTTCATCCCGCAAGAATAATCAATTTTCCTTCTCACTCTTTCAGCATTTTAGTACAGTAAAGAATATATAATATTTGTTACCTTGTCAGTATCTCATCTAGGTGACATTTTGTCAGTTACTTGAATATCGTACAAGCCTCCCTTTCCATATCTTTTCAGCACGTACGATAGATTCCACCTGCAGCGTCAGAGATGAGATAAGACTTTCATCTGCTAATGTAATGCAATAATAGGGTGCCAATTAATACGAAACGTTTCAGAATTATGATGAAATGGAATATGGTACCAATACCACACATTTTATACTACAACCCTCCTCGTCTGTACGCGCAGTGGCGGAATCGGATAATTTTTGAGGATGGAGCAAAATACATCTTTAAAAAAGATTAATTATTGACGCTTGAAGTGTTTCTTTCGAATGTACACAACTGTATCCTGCGAATTTGTATAGTTTGAAAACGTCTCAAAATTTGTTCGTTTTCAATTATTAAAAAAATATCACTCTCAATATAAAAATTTATTTTCGACCGAATTATTTCTCATAGAATTATTTCTGTCGAAAATAACTAATCCCCACGGAAAAATCCGTCCTAATTAGTTCCGTCGTAAATAACGACTTATTTGTGCCGCGAGCCTTCCCGGTCCAGCCTTCCTTTTAATTACACAGCCTAGCTTGTTCTTATTTCATTCTCCCCTCTTCACAAATCAGCGTTGCAGAGCAAAGAAAGAAAGAAAGAAAATTGCAGCAACCCATATCAGTGGCCTCCTCAGATCGCGGCCTCCTTTCCCAAATCGGCGGCAACATCACAACCCCTCTCTATTACACTCACAGATCGCAACCTAGCACTCGTATCTATTTCCTCCTCCCTCTCTGCTCTCTCTAACCCTAGCCCAAAAAATTGTTGGTGGCAGTGGCGTAGTGGCGGCGGCATAGCTGTGGTGCTCTCCTTCTCCTTCAACCTCTTCCATTATTGTCGAATTGAAGGTACAAATTTCCTTCCTTTTGAATTTCCCCTAAAAATTAGGTTTTTGGTTGAAATTGACTAGTTAGGTTCTACTTGCCCACTATACTTAAAGTGCTCAGATTTACCAATTTCTGCAATAACTAATTTCCCCTAAAAATTAGGTTTATGATGTTAAATTCAAGGCATGGCATCTCCTCTGCTCTGTAGGCTTCCTCTGTTTTCAGGGTTAGGAGAGGGGAAAACAGTGAAACCTCTGTCTCTCTCCTCATCTCTCGGTCTGAAATCATGATTTTGGACAAAGGATCAATGCAATCAAACCTGGAATGTTTTCTGGATTGCACAACACCTGTGGGTTCCATCCCAATTCCTTCCCAAGCTTTGTCGTTTTTACTTTTTAATATGTTTCTTGAGCAAATATAATTCAATAATTTAATGTAACGCATGGGTATTTTCACATTTTTTTTAGTAATATGTGAATGATTGTTGTTATATAATTTTTTATGATTGATGTTTTTATTTTAATTTTTATTTTTAATTTAGAGTGAAATCAGAAACCTTAATAGACTTTGGCATCCTTGGGAGAGAGAGAAAAAGTTGATTTCTTTATCTTGAGTGATCTCTGGAATTGTTATGATGAATGGAGTGCTTATGGGGCTGGAGTTCCAATCAGCTTAGACAATGGAGAGACCCTGTTCCAGTACTAGTTGAAAACCTCAAGGGGTTTTTGTTGTGATTGATTTGCATTCATTTATTGCTTCCATGTCTATAAATTTTAACATGGACTTGCTTGCAAATCAGTCGGAGTTGTCAATTATTTGATGGTTTTCCATTATTTAAAAGTTATAATTGAAATGATCAAAAACATGTTTACCTGTTTTGGGCCTTAATGCTTGTTGAATATTAGTTTGGGAACATACATAGTTGTGAATATGGTAATATAGAATTTACTCGATATCATCATGGATGATGTCCATAAATGGATTGGTAAAAGTTAATTTTTCGGCTCATTTATTTATCGCACATTCATTGGTATTATGCAACTCAGGACTTAAAATATGAGGAAAACTCAGGGAAGGCAGTGCAGTGCCTGAATGACATGGTTACAAATGCTTTACTTCATGCGGAAGATTGCCTAAAGTACATGTCTGATTTGCAAGATCCTGCTATCTTCCGGTTTTGTGCAATTCCACAGGTATATTATTATGTCCTTTTATCTTTAGAACATTATTAGAAGGCTTTCAGGGTATAAGAACTGTCATGTTGCACTTTCTAATTTCTCTGTTGAAGTAGTTTATAGAATGTCCAGTCTCTCTCTCTGTATTTCTCTCATATATATAACTTCTATTTTAGGACAAAAACTCTTTCAGTCTTCATTTTTCTAAGCTTTTTCTATTTTGTCATTTGAACTCTGTAAAATGTAGTTATATGCAATTTTGAGTTTGAACTTTCATAAAATGAATATCCATGGATTAGTCAGCTTGTCATCCAGCCATGTAACATGTTGTTAGGTATATTTATCAGATTTGGATATGTCAATGAATTAGTCAGTAAAACATTATTTTCATGATTTACTGCATTTATGTTCAATCAAGCCATTGAAATATTTGTGCCTTTATGTAAACATGAATCTGATTCAGTATGGCCTACTTTACAGATTATGGCTATTGGAACACTAGCTTTATGCTACAACCACATTCAAGTCTTCAGAGGGGTAGCTTTATGTGCCTTTATGTGTGTGTATTTGTGCAAGTCTTCAGAGGGGTTAGCTTTATGTGCCTTTATGTGTGTGTATTTGTGCACATCAGTGCTCGTGAAGGATTTAGATAGAAGGATAATAAACACTGAGATGTAAATTTGTTGTTCTGTCGTTTATTTTTATATGTTTGTAGCGAACTCAAGTGCAGTTTGTTTTTATTACTTATTCTCTATCTGTGATTTTCCTTCTACGTCTTACTGCTAAAGTTATTGATCGAACAAATACAATAACTTGTAGGGCATGAATTGGTTTGAAAACCTAGAAAAAATAGAAAACAGAATTATTATTTTTTTAAAAGGTTATTTCCGACGGAATTTTTCGTAGGAAATAACTTAATTCCGTGGGAAATAACTTATTTCCGACGGAATTTCCGTGGGAAATATTTCGTCGGAAATAAGTAATTTCCCACGGAATTCTCGACGGACTTATTTCCGACTTGCATATTGCCGGCCGAATTTCCGACAAAAAATTCCGTCGGAAATAACATTTTTTCTTGTAGTGGAATATGGTACCAATACCACACATTTTATACTACAACCCTCCTCGTCTGTACGCAGTGGCGGAACAGGATAATTTTTGAGGGTGGGGCAAAATACATTTTAAAAAAAAATTAATTATTGACTCTTGAAGTGTTTCTTTCAAATGTACGACTGATAGGAAACAACTGTATCCTGCGACTTTGTATAGTTTGAAAACGTCTCAAAATTTGTTCGTTTTCAATTATTGAGAAAATATCATTCTCAATATAAACTATCAGACTATCATTTATCCACTCGTCTCCCATTTTATTACGCAAGTCAGTGAGAATATTCTTTCAACAATAGCAGTCGCAACTGGTAATACCAAAGCCAACTCGATCAATCGATATACCAATGTAAAAATCATATTTCTTCTTGTTTCAATCAACTTCTTAGCAAGACTTCCTAAATCTTCGAATTATTTCTCTCGGTATACAAAGGGCATACCAATAAGTAGAAGTCATACATATCTGTTTTTTACTCTAGAAGATGAAATGTTATTGCCCACACGCTATTACTGCACGTGTAAATTATTGAAGTTACATATTTTAATACCAAATGACATATTTTCAATTTTAGCGTTAATTATATTTATTTAATTTTATTAGTTATGAATTTTATAATTAAATATACTACCTTGACTTCACACACAAATTATATTTAGAAAGTCTAAAAAAATTAACAATGATTTTTTTGCTCTTTATTTGTTCCTAGAAATAAGTAAATAATTATTTTTTTGCTCCTTATGAATTAGGAATTACATATACCTATCCCCCTCCCCCCAGCCTTTGGGCGGCATATGCCCTCCCCCCTTCCTTCCGCCTCTGTCTGTACGTAAAATTAACATATATAATAGCAACTCGTACGTACGTGACTGAAGGCATGCAAAACTTAGGTGTGGAATTGATCTATTGATTTGGCATACAGTCCCAGTGATATATGAAGACAGACTCCATATATAGCACAATATTAACAGCTAGTGATGTTATTTATACTCCTAAAACTGCTTCAAGCTCATCCTTCAAGACTTGTATATATAACTGAATACTGCGGAAGTAACTATAACAACATTGGCAAGTGGAAATAATACACCAAACATTAGTCATATCAAGACTAAGAAAGCTTTGAAGTCCTCACAAAAATTTACAAATATTCTATGTTTTTTGAATCAACAACTTTAGTTTGACCAACCTTTTAACACCTTGTGTGGGAGTTTTTTAGTTGTACAAAAGAGAAGAATGTTAAAGGAGAGAAAGAGAAGGGAAGGGAAGGCTTTACTTTCTTTTCTCTAGTTTTTTCTTCTCAAAGGTCAAAATGCACTGATCACTTTCCTCAGCATTCTTTTCCTAAACTACAAGCAACTTGCATATTATAAAATCCCGCCCAACTAATTCTGAGACCTCGTGTTCAAATGGCACCATTTACTGAGTTATAATCCTTGGGCCTTTCTAAAATTGACTGAATTTATACATATCAACCATGAGTGTAATGTTTATACAGCAAAAGTTGTCCCAAAAAATGCAGGTATTGGATTTTATGAATTTATAGAATATAACTTGGACCATATATCTACGGCAACTTAAATGAATCAACCAATTTTTATTTCTGAAAAAATGCAATGATTGTATTCTTGGGGACAAACAAATTAAATTTTCTGTAGGGTCTAAAATCTAAGGATTTTTAAGTAATATAGGTGCTAACAAAACATACAGGGTCCATAGCTCAGTGGTAGAGCATTTGACTGCAGATCAAGAGGTCACCGGTTCGAACCCGGTTGGGCCCTTTTTGCCTTCCACTATTAAATTTATAAAAGTTAATTTAAAAATATTACAGTATTAAATTTAATATAATTTTCGTTTGATAGTGTATTAATTTGAATTAAACATTTCAAATTGTTTAATTGCGCTGAGCTGTGCTTATCTATCAACTACATTTCTCAAAAATTAAACTCGATTGTATTAAAAAAAAAAATTGAGTGTAAAATTTATATTGATTATTTTTGTAGAATTTTATCTTACACCTACAAAGTAATGGTGTTAATTTACATTGCAATGGAAAATTAGGTTTACAGAAGAAAAAAAATTAAGAAATGTAGATGAGTACTTATATCTTTTATTCATTACATATATATAACATGTTCGTGTGAGTATGTTGATAAATAATATTAATTATATATTTTTTGTGGTGAATATGTATAAGTAATATAGAGAAAAATATGCACTTATATTAATTTAAAAATAAGAATAATTAAATATTTTTTATTCAATTTATACTATAAAAGTTGTGAAGTTACATATTAATAAAGTTGAAAGTTGTTAGAATTAATTTTGAGTTTTGCTACTTAATAAGAAAGGGAAAAGGAAGAGAAATAATTAATATGGCGGTGAGAGAGTGAATTGAATGAAAAATAAAAGTTCAATGAACAATTCATTAATGCAAGTTCAATGAATAATAATTTATTAATTAGTTTGAGTTAACTCCAACAAAATTATTCTAATTCAATTGAGGAGTGGATAGCTTCTTGGCTTATTATATACTAATATTGATATAATCTCAAATTATGTTTGTAATTATAATTGACATATATGGGAAGATTTATCCGCCAAGATTTGTTATAATTTATATTTTGGTATATATGGACAATATTAATATTTAATGTATTTTTATTTATTAATAATTAGGATAGCCTAGTAAATTTAATAATTTTTGAGTCTATTTATGTTTTGTGCTTAATTTTAAAGTTTATTAAATTTTTATTTTTTTTTAGAATTTAAGTAGTATAAATAGTCTCTTAAAATTATTATTATGAAAAACAACTCTCATTATTATTAAATTATCAGATCATGTGACGATTGTTCTATAATCTTTTATCTCTTTTTAATAAATTTTCGTGATCACAAAGTACCATATTTAATTCTTGTGATTATTTTTATTGTTTACTCCGTCTTTCCCTTGTGTCGTAATCTGCAAGAATTTCATAATATACTATCATATCAATTATCATTACTTATTTTTTACTACATATTCCGAGTTTACTTTTCCAAATTTTATGAACTCTGATGTTTTATCTAGAACTAGGTTACAATGGTCATTTTCTTGATTTTGATACCACATCGGGTCTAAGACTATAATCTAGTATTTTTCTGAAAAAAGGACTATTTATTATGAATTATTAAAGTTTCGAAAAATAAATATTTTTTAATAGGTGGGTTCCCACTTTTGTTGAAAATTCTGATTTTTGGACAGTAGCCAGGCGGCGGAAGATTAAAAAAAATAATATTATTTTATTGATTTAGTCTACTTTGGCATTCTAAGCTTTTTCTATAAATAGGGTGCTTAGGTTAGAATTGAAAATTATACCAGAATTAAAAGTTTTCTCTCTCTATAATATCGAGCGTATTTTTGTGAGTATTTAGATACTTAAGTGTTACTATTAAGTGCAAGTTTTTTTTGGTATATATCCGATATTTCAGTCAGAGGTACTATTCTTTTGAGTTAAGGGATGTTATTTTCTTTCGTAAATGATGTTATTCTTATCAATATCATTATACCAAAATATTAGCATGGATTTTGTTATGAAAATTCTTACTTTTTCCGTCGGAGTTACTATTCACGTATACGGCACTATTCACGAAAAAATAAATTTTCTTCTATTTGTCCAAATTGTCTGTTATGGTTACTATCTTTGGTTGGATCTAAGTTTTGAGCTTTATTCTTGAATTTTGCTCCACAAAGTATTATTATGAAATATTCTTGAACTTGAATTAACTAAAATACGAATTCTTAATCTTATCCTTTATTTCACTCGATTCGTTATTTATATGATTTTTCATCATCCTCAGTCCTAAGTGTAGATATAACTGAATATCTTTGGCCTGTAGAGCAAAGATGAATGATTACTTGATGAATTTCTTTGGCCGTAGTACAAAGATGACAGGTGTTGAGATGAACATGACCATTGGTGATACGAATGAATATCTTTGGCCTGTAGTGCAAAGATGAATATTTGATTTGAGATGTATATTGATTGATGTTACAGTGATAAAATATTGATGATGAACGGTTATTTTCGCTGCGAATATTGATCTAAAACTTGTTGTCAATAATATTTTATCTGATTTATTGAAGGCTAACGATAATTTATTTTCCATTATCTTAGTCATAATATTATTTACTGGGCTAGTTGAGCTCACCCTTTTCATCTGTTGTCCTCTTCAGGAAATGAGAATATTGCGGGAACTAGTCGGGGGACAGAGTGATGGTCCGAGTTAGAGCAGTAGTAGTCCTCGTTATTTTTGAAAAATAGTGGGATAATAATTGTAATAAATAAAGAATGAATTTGAATGTTAATATTTCGTATTATATACGATTTGTATTGACACTCACAGTTGTGTGGTCGTATTTTGCACGACCGTGTGATATAAAGTTTGTATTTGAATTCTGTACCATGTATTTGGCGACTCAAAATAGGGTTGGGTTGACTGGACCTATTCTGGGGGCGTCACAGTTGGTATCAGAGCTTAGGGATATGGTCTCTGACGGAGATCGGAGAATAGAACTAGGAGGGGAGAGACGAGTAAATCCTTCACTAGTATGTCCTATCTAAGCTTATGTGGTATTTAATTGGTCAGTCGGAGCATAGGGTTAATATGTGATATGTTAATTTGTTTAATTAACCCTTGTTTTATGACAGTATTTGAGAATGGCAGCTGAGAATGTTAACAACGAAGTGAATGAGACCGTGGAGACACCTTTAATCACTAACCAGGAGAACGTGCAACAAGAAGGCAATGTTCATCCTGAAAACAACGCTGGTCAGACGATAAACGATGAGATGTTTAGAAGTTTTTTGCAGTTCATGCAAAATCAGACGAGGAAAATTCGTGTGCAAAATACAGGTGAAGATAATAACAACACGCGAATTGTCACTGCCAAGCAGTTCAAAGAATTGGGACCACCAGAGTTTTTGAGCAAGCCGGATCCAATCAAGGCAGAGACGTGGGTTAAATAAATTACCAAGATATTTGATGTCTTGGGATGCACGGAGGAACAGAAGGTTCCATTTGTCACGTTTATGTTCCGTGGAGAGGCAGATTACTGGTGGGAATCTGTGAAGCGTACCCAGCCTGCCGCACTCAAGATGTCTTGGGAAGCGTTCAAGAAACTGTTCAATGACAAGTACTTTCCTGAAAGTATTCGTCATATGAAGGAGGTAGAGTTTATCAGACTCGAGCAAAACAACATGACGGTATCCCAGTATGAGGCTAAGTTCGCGGAGCTGTCCAGGTTTGCACCTCATTTGGTGGAGAATGAGGAACGTATGACGCGGATGTTTCTGAGATGTTTGAAATCCGAAATATGTCAATACCACATTTCTCATAAATTTTCTTTATATTCGGATGTAGTGAACAGGGCCCAGTTGTTAGAACGAGATAATGATTATGTTCAACCGAGGGACCACATCCAAGGTCGTACCGGTGGCAGCAGTCATCGGAGCAATAAAAACCAGCGAGGAAGAAAGTATGACAGAAGTCGTAACCACTCCAGTGGTAATCGTGGCCATGATAGTAGAAGAAGCGAATCGGGGGGAGATTTCAAGAAGAGAAGGTACAACAATAAGCACGTGAAGACGTCAACATCAGCACCAGCATCAACTGCTTTTAGGGGAAGAGAACGACCACCGGTCGTATGCTATAAATGCGGGAAAGAGGGACACATCAGCCCAAACTGCCCACAACAATTCAAAGCATGCTATAACTGTGGAAAAAGAAGGACATATAGCTCGAGATTGTCCTATTGCGAAACCAAATCCAGCGGGGATGGTGATTCCCAAGGCGATTTCGGACAAGTCAAAGTCGGTGATTCCTAGAAGAGCGTTTGTCGTGACAGCCCAAAACACGAGGAACCCACACGAGGTGATTACAGGTAAGCTAATCATAAACTCTTGCGAAGTTTACACCTTCTTAGATACCGGTGCTACCCATTCTTTTATTTCACCTACTTGTGCTCAACGTTTGAACTTGATTTCTGATAAATTAGACTTTGACTTATCTGTTGAAACTCCGTTGGGAGATACCTTTGTTACATCCACAGTTTACAAATCTTGTTTGATTCAAATTGGTACCCTCACACTTCCTGTTGATCTTATATCTTTGAAAATACTTGCATTTGACGTGATTTTAGGAATTGACTGATTAACCACTTACCATGCCAAAATTGATTGTTCTCGTAAGGTTGTTAGTTTTCATATTCCTAATCAACCTGTTGTGCGAATCCAAATCACCAAACCACTAAAATCAGTCAATATCATTTCAAGTCACCAAGCTATTCGTTTATTGAAAAACGGATGTCAAGCTTTCTTAGCTCATGTCACTAATCTAAACTAGAATACATCAGATTTGAATGATATTTCCGTTGTTAATGAGTTTCCTGATGTATTTTTCGAAGAACTTTCCGGTCTACCCCAGAACGTGAAGTTGAATTCTTTATTGACCTTGAACCCGGTACAAAACTCATTTCTAAAATCCCATATCGAATGGCTCCTATTGAACTTCAGGAGTTAAAGGTCCAACTACAGGAGTTGTTAGATATCGATTTTATTTGTCCTAGTACGTCTCCTTGGGGTGCTCCTGTTTTATTCGTTTGGAGCGAGGAATGCGAGAAGAGCTTCCAAGAGCTCAAGAGAAGACTTATCTCGGCACCTGTTCTGACAATACCATCTGGTTCGGATGGATTTGTTATCTACAGCGATGCTTCGGGCAGAGGGTTAGGATGTGTTCTCATGCAACATGGGAAAGTCATAGCCTATGCCTCGCGACAACTCAAAGAATATGAGAGGAATTATCCTACTCATGATCTAGAGTTGGCAGCTGTCGTTTTCGCGTTGAAGATCTGGAGACATTACTTGTACGGAGAGAAAGTGGAGATTTATAAGGATCATAAGAGCCTTAAATATTTTTTCACTCAGAAGGAACTCAACATGCGGCAACGACGTTGGCTTGAGTTGTTGAAAGATTACGATCATACCATCCAATACCATCCTGGAAAAAGCGAACGTGGTAGCTGACGCGTTGAGTAGAAGATCATATACGGGAACGAGTGCGATGATGTCAAGTATACGTGTAGAACCAGCTTTGATTGATAAAGTTAAAACTGCTCAAGCTACGGATCCGGAGCTGATGAAGATGAAAAAGAAGGTGCAAGAAGGTGCCATTCCAGAAGCGAGAATCGATGAAGAGGGAATACTTCAAGTCAACTCCAGACTTTGTGTTCCTAACGATTCTGACTTGAAGTATAGAATCATGATGGAGGCACACAACACACCGTTTGCGACCCATCCTGGGAGTACCAAAATATATCGTGATCTTCGACATACATTTTAGTGGAGCAATATGAAGAGAGAGATCGCAGAGTTTATTTCGAGATGTTTAACTTGTCAACTTGTAAAGGCGGAGCATCAAGTACTGAAGGGTCCATTGCAACCACTGGAGATTCTAAAATGGAAGTGGGAACACATTACGATGGATTTCGTTACAGGTCTTCCCAAGGTTTCTCAAGGCACAGATGCGATTTGGGTTGTTGTTGATAGATTAACCAAGTCTGCTCATTTTTTGTCGATACGAGAGACTTATTCCCTTGAACGTCTTGCTTATATGTACGTGAATGAGATTATGAGATTGCATGGCATGCCAGTATCCATAGTTTCAGATCGTGATCCCAGATTTACTTCACGATTTTGGATCAGTTTGTAGAAAGCTATGGGCACGGATTTACGATTCAGCTCGGCTTATCATCCTCAAACAGACGGACAATCAGAAAGGACTATTCAAACTCTTGAAGATTTATTGAGACTCTGTGTTCTAGACTTCAAAGAGAGTTGGGATAAGTACTTACCATTGGTGGAATTCTCCTACAACAACAGTTATCAGGCAAGTATAGGCATGGCTCCATTCAAAGCGTTGTATGGGAGAAAGTGTCGTTCTCCAGTTTGTTGGGATGAGATGGGTGAAGCAACATTTTTGGGACCGGAGTTAGTACGTATGACTACGAAAAAGATCCAAATAATCCGACAACGTATACAAACAGCACAAGATCGACAAAAGAGTTATGCGGATCTTCATCGAAAGGACATGAAATTTAATGTTGGAGACCATGTATTATTACGTGTTGCTCCGTGGAAAGGAGTTACGAGGTTTGGCAAAAGAGAAAAGCTCAACCCACGATTCATTGGTCCATTTGAGATTCTTGACCGAGTAGGAAATGTGGCCTATAGACTCGCTTTACCTCCAAGCATGTCTCGTGTTCATAACGTATTTCACATATCCGTGTTACGTAAATATGTGAAGGATCTAAACCGCATTATTGAGTTAGAACCAGACGAGATAGCTGAAGATTTAACGTACGAGGAGGTACCTGTCAAGATCTTGGATAGGAAGGAGCATGTCCTACGCTCGAAAATTATACCTCAAGTTAAAGTTTTGTGGAGAAACCATGCTATTGAGGAAATGACCTAGGAGTTGTAATCGAAAATTAAAGCGAGGTATCCTCACCTTTTCAACATACCAGGTACGTACGTCAATTTCGAGGACGAAATTTCATAAGGAGGGGATTTGTAAGACACCAACTTTTATGAATAAAGATTTAATTTTCTTTATATATTATTTCGAAACAGTAAGGTGTTGTTTTGATAAATATGAAAAGTTATGGGTGAAATGTGTAAATATTTCAAAATGAGCAAGTGGTTATAAAATATTCATTGTTGTCGGAGAATATTCGTTTGGTCGTGAAATATTCTTGTTGTCGGGGAATATTCGTACGACGGCGCAGCTATTTGTGGACCCCACAACGGAATAACTGTCGGATATAGAAAGCGACAGAAATAACCTTTTTATAAATAACGGCGTAGTTGTTACCGTTAGTACTGTTGAAATACCCGGTGGTTAAAATACAGTGATACGCGGTGTTGTACAGTAGCACACGGTATTGCACAGTATTTTGAATTATTGAGTCTTACCTGAGAAGGCACTTACTCAATTATTGTTACAGTAATTACTGTTCAATATTTTATATTATTGACTTAATAATTGCTACGTTGATATTTTATATTATTGACTCAATAATTGTTACATTGATATTTTACTGACTCAATAATTACTACATTGCTATGATTGATTCAATAATGGCTACAGTTTATATTTTGTATTATTGATTCAATAATTGTCACTGCACAGCATTTCACATTACCAACTCAATAATTCATATTATTTGAATAATATTATTAGATAGCATTATTGACAATGTCTAAGGAAGTTCTGTCTAGGAGGGTTATTTAATTGCGCGCCAGTAAGGAGAAATCCTTATCGGAAGGCCCCCTCTTTCCTGGGAACGACCTGTTTGTCAATATTGTAGTTCTATAATATTATTTATGAATAATTAATTATTGATTTATATGATAAATAAATATTTATTTTGTGGATATAAAAGAAGGAATTAGCGCAGGTGTGTTTTTATCAGTATTTTGGTGTAGAAAATCATCTGTTTATGGATTTCGGATAATTTATGTTTGGAATTTGAAAAAACTTCCTTCTACAAAGTTGTAGAGATTTAAATTTCCTATGGATGGACATAGAATTTGTATTTTTCTGACAAAGGGGCTATTTATTATGAATTATTGAAGTTTCAGAAAATAAATATTTTTTAATGGGTGGGCCCCACTTTTGTTGAAAATTCTAATTTTTGGATAGCAGCTAGGCGGCGGAAGATTAAAAAAAATAATATTATTATTTTATTGATTTAGTCTACTTTGGCATCCTAAGCTTTTCCTATAAATAGGGTGCTTAGGTTAGAATTGAAAATCACACCAGAATCAGAAGTTTTCTCTCTCTATAATATCGAGTGTATTTTTGTGAGTATCTAGATACTTTAAGTGTTACTATTCAGTGCAAATTTCCTTCGGTATTATATTCGATATTCCAGTCAGAGGTACTATTCTTTTGAGTTAAGGGATGTTATTTTCTTTCGTAAATGATGTTATTCTTTTCAATATCATTATACCAAAATATTGGCATAAATTTTGTTATGAAATTCTTACTTTTTTCGTCGGAATTACTATTCACGTATACGGCACTATTCACGGAAAAACTAAATTTTCTTCTATTTGTCCAAATTGTCTGTTATAGTTACTATCTTTGGTTGGATCTAAGTTTTGAGTTTTATTCTTGAATTTTGCTCCACAAAGTATTATTATGGAATATTCTTGAACTTGAATAAACTAAAATACGAATCTTAATCTTATCCTTTATTTCACTGGATTCGTTATTTATATGATTTTTAATTATCCTCAGTCCTAAGTGGGGATATAACTGAATATCTTTGGCCTGTAGAGCAAAGATGAATGATTACCTGATGAATATCTTTGGCCGTAGTGCAAAGATGACAGGTGTTGAGATGAACATGACCATTGATGATACGAATGAATATCTTTGGCCTGTAGTGCAAAGATGAATATTTGATTTGAGATGTATATTGATTGATGTTACAGGGATAAAATATTGATGATGAACGGTTATTTTCGCTGCGAATATTGATCTAAAACTTGTTGTCAATAATATTTTATCTGATTTATTGAAGGCTAACGATAATTTATTTTCCATTATCTTAGTCATAATATTCTTTACTGGACTAGTTGAGCTCACCCTTTTCATCTGTTGTCCTCTTCAGGAAATGAGAATGTTGCGGGAACTAGTCGAGGGACAGAGTAATGGTCCGAGTTAGAGCAGTAGTAGTCCTCGCTATTTTTGAAAAATAGTGGGATAATAATTGTAATAAATAAAGAATGAATTTGAATGTTAATATTTCGTATTATATACAATTTATATTGACACTCACAGTTGTGTGGTCGTATTTTGCACGACCGTGTGATATAAAGTTTGTATTTAAATTCTGTACCATGTATTTGGCGACTCATAATGGGTTGGGTTGACTGGACCTATTCTGGGGGCATCACAATACTGCATTGCATATGTTGTTTAGTTTTGTTTTGGTTGCTTGAAGGCAAGCAACGTTTAAGTTTGGAGGTATTTGATAAGTGATTTTATGACCACTTATTCAGATAGTAACCAGCTCATTTTGTTGCTTAAACTCAAGTAATCATGTGCATTTAATATGTTTTTCCTTTGTTTTGCAGTGTTTATGTTTAGGAACTCTCCGGGTGCAAATTGAGCGTAAAAGGACCTAAGATGGCCTAAAAGGGGCATCGCACTGAAATAGGCTAGAAGAGATGGCAGCATGATAGGGCAAAGCATGAAGTCAAACGGCTAAATGGGGATGTGATGTTGCAAAGAGGCTAAAAAGGAGTTCACTTGCCAAGCATGGGAGTGGCAAAGCCAAGTGCAGTAAAAACCAGCAGAAAAACCAGCATCAGAGGCCCGCACGGCCGCGCCCCATCCAAGCCAATTACTCGCGCGGTCGCGCCAGTCTATTTTCGGCCAAGCTTTGACTTTTTGATTAATTGAACGGCAAAGACATTACATAAGGGGGGTAAAGCCCCATTTGTTCGACAGCCTCCAAGAGGGAGTTCTCCCTTAGCTTAGCCCTAATTCTTTTCTTCCTTTCCTTTTCATTTTCTATTTTAATTAGATTAGGAGTAGATTAGTTCTAGCTTAAGGTTAGTTAATTTAGTTAGATTCTAGGGTTCTTTGGACTTGAAGATTAAAGCAAGGGATTACATCAAGGATCCAAGCTAGGAGAAAGATTTGCAATTTCTATCCTTAATCTCTCCTTGTTATTATTGTATATTCGGATGATGTTATTGTACCTTGTGGATGATATGCTTGAGTCATTTATGACTTAGTTTATATTTTGGGGTTTCAATGGAACCCAACACATAGTTTGTATTGATTGCTCTCTCTTTGCTATTATTATGAATTGTTTATCATAACTTGCGCTTATCGATTAATTGCTTGACTCGTAATTACTTTGGGAACCTATATGAACTTGACAAACGGAGTATAGGTTTAGACCTAGTTATGTTAACATGCGAAAGTTAGGGATTTTTGTGGGTATTATATGATATTATGTGACATGTGTCTTATTCATTGTCCTCAAGAATTGATAACTTGATAGTATTTAGGATAGAAATATACCTAAATGCCGTATGCAATCAAATTGAGAATCTAAGAGTAGTGGCAAAAAATACTATTCGAATTGAAATTTGTTGATCTACGTGACAATTTAAAGAGCATTACTTGTTACTTTTATATTTTATGTCTCATCAGTCTCTTCAATTCAATGAGCTGTACATCAAACACATCAAGCGTAATAAATATTTTTAGCCTTATTAATTATAGATTTGAAGAGTGAGAATGAGGTTGCATATTTGAAGAGCTAGAAAGAGGTTGCAGATTTGATGACTAAGGTTGAATAGGCTGTTGGAGATAATTTTTCTGATGTGATTTACCTATTTGAGTATTCCAAAGTGGTTGGAGGAGGCGGTTGGAGATGCTCTTAATGCATGATGAGATTTAGCACTTCTAACAAGGAATTGTATCCAGACTGGGGCCGACTTCATTTGGTGGTTCGCCTAAGAGTCCATTCGTCTGTATTTATTTGATTGTATATATCCCTACGTTAGTAGGAAAGAAAACATATAGAATTAGTTGTTCCTTTTTCTCATTAATTTCTAATCCCTTCCTAAATATGTATAAGAATATGATTTTTTAGATCAGGTTAACATAAAGTGAATATCATGATAAGTTCACTTCATGCTAACCACTCTCTGATTTTTCAAAGCCAATATAGAATATTTTTAAATTTAAAATTATTGTATGTCATTTAATTTTTAAAATAATAAATCTTATAATTAGCAGTAATTTTTAGATATTTCCTTTGTTCCGAAATTTAAGCTCAATACTTACTTTTAAAAAGTTAGTTTGAAATATTTTTAAATTCAAAATTGTATGAATACTTTAACATTTGTCAATACGATTATAAATTATCTAAAATGTAATAGATTTATTCTTGTCAAAACTTTAAAGAATTGTGTCAATTTAAATTTAAAAATATCTTGAATTTATTTTTAACAGTGAATATTAAATATTATATTTTAGAATTAGGGGAGTAAGTTCTATGTGCATGAAAAATCAAAGGTAAAATTTCTCCTTTCTATTGTTTGTTTTCTTTAAATATCACGAGAAACATTTTGAAGTAAAATTTTTCAAAAGTAATAAAACGAGTTAGTTTGCATTTTAAAACAAAAATAAATAAATAAACATATATATATATATATACACACACACACACACCATTTTGTTTTCAGTAAATAAATGTTTGTTTCACGCTTGGAACTTGGGCTGGGTAACGTAGATCTGATTGGGCTTTTAAGAATTAGTGGACGAAGCTGAGCCTAATAAATGTTTATATTTTTTTCAGGACGGAAGGAATGAATGTAAAATAAACTTGAAACAATTACATATAATAGTACATTTTACTAAAATATTACAAAAAAAGTGCACAAACAAAATAATTACAAAAAGAGTGCATATGCAATATTTAATTATAAAAAAGTGCAATCTTATCCCTTTTATTTAGTTGACTGACTTAATGAGTTAATGATAATGATCCATGATTGTAAGAATTTATATCTTATCTCTCTCATCAACCTCTATATTCTTATCAAACGAATCAATGGAGTAACTGCCTTCTTCTTCCTCTTCGGTCGTCGCCTTCTTCTTCCTCTTCCGCAGTCGCAGCCTTCTTCCTCACCTTCGCCCCTCACCACTGCTCCACCGGCAGTCGCCCCGCCTGCGCCCCCGCCCACACCCTCTCCTTCCCCTTCCTCCGCCTCCATTCTCCTCCCCCCCACGCCCCACCCCCTCCCTCCACCTCCCCCCGCCATCCCCTCCTCCCGCCCCCCCTTTCTCCTCCTCCTGCCCCCGCCCCCACCCCACCCCACCCCACCCCACCCCACCCCTCCTTCCTCCGCCTCCTCCCGCCCACCTTTCTCCTCCTCCCCCCCCCCCAAATCAATCCAAGGTGGCCGTCGGTGGAGGCCCAGCCACTAGCCGCGGTGGAGGCCCCTCCACCACTCAGTTGCTTCCCCTCCACCACCAATCCATTCTCCAACTCCACCGGTAACCAAACCTTCATACGTTGGTAACTAAACAGTCATACCAAGGTAACCAAACCTTCATACCAAGGTAACTAAACCTTCATACCAAGGTAACCGGACCTTAATATGAAGGTTTCCTTGTTATGAAGGTTTGGTTACCTTGTTATGAAGGTTTGGTTACCTTGGTATGACTGTTTGGTTACCTTGGTATGAAGGTAACCAATTCAGTTTTATTAGGTTACCAATTTTATTTTGAATGTGATGTAGTTGGTAACCAAACTTCATGCAGTTGGTTACCAATTATTCATACCAAAGTAACCAAATCTTCATTCCAAGGTAACCGTGTGACGCCCCCCAGAATAGGTCCAGTCAACCCAACCCATTCTGAGTCGCCAAATACATGGTACATAATTCAAATACAAACTTTATATCACACGGTCGTGCAAAATACGACCACACAACTGTGAGTGTCAATACAAATATGTAGAAAATATTAATATTCAAACTAAGTCCTCATTACAATTATTATCACACTATTTATCAGAAATAGTGAGGACTACTACTGCTCTAACTCGGACCATCACTCTGTCCCCCGACTAGTTCCCGCAATATTCTCATTTCCTAAATAGGACAACAGATGAAAAGGGTGAGCTCAACTAGCTCAGTAAAGAATATTATGACTAAGATAATGGAAAATAAATTATCGTTAGCCTTCAATAACTCAGATAAAATATAATGGACAACCAATTTTAGATCAATATTCGCAGCGGAAATAACAATTCATTAGAAGAGTTAAGCAGAGAATGAAGTCTACTATCTTCTATGATTTAAAAGTCCACCATCAATATTTTATCCCTGTAACATCAATCAATATACATCTCGAATCAAATATTCATCTTTGCACTACAGGCCAAAGATATTCAATTGTATCATCAGTGGTCATGTTCATCTCAACACCTGTCATCTTTGCACTACAGGCCAAAGATATTCATCATGATAATCATTCATCTTTGCTCTACAGGCCAAAGATATTCAGTTATATCACCACTTAAGACTGAGGATGATGACAAATATTTTAAATAACGAATCCAGTGAAATAAAGGATAGATTAAGGATTCGTATTTTAGTTTATCCAAATTTAAAAATACTTCATAATATTACTTTGTGGAGCAAAATTCAAGAATAGAGCTCAAAACTTGGATACAATCAAAGATAGTAACTACAACAGATAATTTGGACAAACAGAAGAAATTTTAATTTTTCTGTGAATAGTGTCGTATACGTGAATAGTGCAGTATACGTGAATAGTAACCCCGACGGAAAAAGTAAGAATTTCATAACAAAATCCATGCCAATATTTCGGTATAATGATATTGAAAAGAAGAACATCATTTACGAAAGAAATAACATCCCTTACCTCAAAAGAACAATACTTCTGACTGGAATATCGGATATAATACCGAAGGAAACTTGCACTTGAATAGTAATACTCAAAGTATTGAAATACTCACTAAAAATACGCTCGATATTATAGAGAGAGAAAACTTCTGATTCTGGTGTGATTTTCAATTCTAACCTAAGCACCCTATTTATAGGAAAAGCTTAGGATGCCAAAGGAGACTAAAATAATAAAATAATATATTTTTTAAAAAAATTCCGCCGCCTGGCGGCTAAAAATTTTCCAACAAAAGTGGGGCCCGCCCATAAAAAATATATATATACTTTCGAAACTTCAATAATTCATAACAAATAGCCCCTTTGTCAGAAAAATACAAATTCTATATCTTTTCATAGGAAATTTAATTCTCTACAACTTTATAGAAGGAAGTTTTTCAAATTTCCAAACATAAATTATCCGAAATCCATAAATAGATGATTTCTCACACCAAAATATTAATAAAAACTCATCAGCGCCAATTCCTTCTTTAATATTCACAAAATAAATATTTCCTTATCATATAAATCAATAATTAATTATTCACAGATAATATTACAGAACTACAATATTGACAACCAGGTCGTTCCCAGGAAAGAGGAGGCCTTCCGATAAAGACTTCTCCTTACTGGCGCGCAATTAAATAACCCCTCCTAGACAGAACTTCCTTAGACATTGTCAATAATGCTATCTAATAATATTATTCAAATAATATGAATTATTGAGTTGATAATGTAAAATACTGTGCAATGACAATTATTGAATCAATAATACCAAAATATCAACTGTAACCATTATTGAATCAATCATATAAAATAGCAACGTAGCAATTATTGAGTCAATAAAATATCAATGTAACAATTATTGAGTCAATAATATAAAATATCAACGTAGCAATTATTGAGTCAATAATATAAAATATTGAACAGTAATTACTGTAACAATAATTGAGTAAGTTCCTTCTCACGTAAGACTCAATAATTCAAAATACTGTGCAATACCGTGTGCTACTGAGCAACACCGCGTATCACTGTATTTTAACCACCGGGTATTTCAACAGTACTAACGGTAACAACTACGCCGTTATTTTGTAAAAAGGTTATTTCTGTCACTTTCTATATCCGACAGTTATTCCGTTGTGGGGTCCACAAATAGCTGCGCCGTCGTACGAATATTCCCCGACAACAAGAATATTCCACGACCAAACGAATATTCCCCGACAACAAGAATATTTTATAACCACTTGCTCATTTTAAAAATATTTGCACATTTCACCCATAACTTTCATATTTATCAAATCAACACCTTACTATTTCGAAATAATATATAAAGAAAATTAAATCTTTATTCATAAAAGTTGGGGTCTTACAAACCGAACCTTAATATGAAGGTTTCTTTAATATGAAGATTTAGTTACCTTGTTGTGAAGGTTTGGTTACCTTGGTATGAAGGTTTGGTTACCTTGGTATGAAGGTAACCAATTCAGTTTTATTAGGTTACCAATTTATTTTGAATGTGATGCAGGTGGTAACCAAAATTCATGCATTTGGTTACCAAACCTTCCGATAAGATAACCAATTCAGTTTTATTTAGTTATCAATTTATTTTGAATGTGATGCAGTTGATAACCAAACTTCATGCAGTTGGTTACCAAACATTCCGATAAGGTAACCAATTCAATTTTATTTGATTACTGATTTTATTTTGAATGTGATGCAGTTGGTAGCCAAACTTCGTATAAAGGTAACCATTTTAATTTTTGTGGGTAACCAAACCGTCAAAAAAAATTCAGAATAACAACTTCGGCAATATAGCGGCGGCGACAGCGATCTAGCGGCGGCGGGAGGCGGGGGAGGATGATGATGAACAGTAACTCCTTCATAATTTTTTGTTTTTAATTTCCTCATTTGATTTGAATTTTGAATTATAGATTTGAAATTGTTGTTAGATCCAAAAGATTTGAATTTGAATTATTAGTTATCTTTGATTTTAGGTTTTCTTATTTAATTTGAAATTGAATGATTTGAATTTTTTGCACTTTTTTATAATTATTTTGTGGATGCACTTTTTTTGTAATTACTTTGTAAAAATTGTATAGTTCTGTAAATGACTCAATAAATTTTACTAAATTGAAAGCCCTATCTTAACTTGGTTGGGCCATAGCAACAAGAATAGATAAACGTCAACTATCCTATTTAACAAAATATTTTTATATATTGGCAGATCTCAGCAGCAGCCAGCCATAACTGGAAAAGCCAACTACGATAGAAATATAGGTTATCTTTGTTTGTAAGGATTATATTTAGGATTGAACTATGAATCTACAAATTTCTTGTTTGTTTTTAAAAATAGACTTTAGATTATTAGATCCGGTGACAATAAAATGATTTGAAAGTGTTGGGAAAAGTACGCCTAAAACAATCTCAATCCCAGGAATTACTTTTTCGTCTTTGTGCAATTAAATAGGAAATCAACAAAAACCAATTATGAGAACAAAAATAACAAATAACCATCCACAAGCAAGACACCAAATTTAACGTGAAAAACCCTTAAAGGGAAAAATCACAGGCCAAACTCCGAATATCCACTATATCACTAATAATGGGCTTACAATAATCCTCCTAAGTTTTATGCCCTAAAACTTGAGGTTACACAATAAATCAAGAGAATACAAATTTATCTTTAATTAGGTTGAGAAACCTAATTAACTTCACCATCCAAAAACACTCCAAACAATAAAGTCTTCAAGCTTTCTATTGAATGGAGATGGTTCGGATACCCACAACCTGTAATTCTCTCTCTTTATTCTTTTGATACTTTTTTGCTACCAAGCTCTCTCATGTATCAAATAAGACTCCCCCATAGCCTTATTTATAGTACTCTTTCTAATCCATTCCTATTTTGGATTAGAAACAATTTATTCTCATAATCAAATTAGGGATCACATCTCCTTATTAAATTATTTTTTAACTTGGATTCCTTTCATGAAATCTCTAATTTCAATATTGCTTCCATTAATCCAATTTCTAATTGGATTAATATCAAGTAAACCCATTTACTTGCTCACAAATAAAATTAATTCTTTTCTATCTTGGATTCTATCTCATGGGTGAGGACCCACACCCAACAATCTCCCCCTCCGAACCCATGAGAGGAGAAATCACCAATCACAACTCCTTACTCGGTGTTAATTCTAACGAAGTCTTGGCTCAACTCAAGCTTCTTGAAATTTTCAACTATCTTCATGACCGACTTTGTCTCATCGGCATGGTTCTTCTCGATGGGAGGATCTAACTCAAACTTGACAGATTTTTACTTGCCAAATTCATTCACAACCGCTTTGTACCTTGATTGCGAGCTATCACTTTCCTTCTACACTTTTGGTACCCATTTAAAGCGAAGAGCTTTCCTCTCGTGATTCTCATGCAAGGCTTTTCTCCCATCTCGCACGGCTTTGTACCACACCTTTTTCCGCTTAACTCCCCCATCTTCAACACCTCTCACATACGCCCGCATCGTATAAAAAGTGTCTACTTTCTTACCTCTAGTCACCACTAGAGACCCTTTAGTGAGCTTCCACTGACCTTCACCAAAGTAACTTTTATAACCATTCTCATCAAGCTTACCAGTAGAGATCAAATTAAGACGTATATCCGGAACATGTCTGACTTCTTTTAGCATCAACCTGCAACCACTGTTAGTTTCTAAACAAATATCTTCAATGCCTATAATCTTGGATGCACTTCCGTTTCCCATCCGCACGTAGCCAAAATCACCACTAGTGTAGGATGTGAAGATTTCACCACGAGAAGTAGCATGGAACGAAGCACCCGAATCAATAATCCAATTATTAACATGGCACTTGGGTTTATCATCACAAACAATGGCTACATCAACATCGGATAGATACACAATCGAATCTTTATCCTCATCCTTTTTCTTAGACTGCTCCTTCTTCAAAAATCTGCACTCTCGCTTTATGTGACCCGGTTTCTAGCAGTAAAAATAAATTATCTCTTTTTTATCTCTCGACCTTCCCCTGAATTTGTCATCTTCAGGTGAGTTTTTCTTTCTGTTTCTGCCTTTACTCTGCCTGACAAAAACTTGTGACTCAAAACTAGTCACTACGATATCTCTTCGCCTCTGTTCCTCATTGAACAAACTATCCTTGACTGTATCCATAGTAAGCGTACCATTGGGAGCAGAGTTACTCAGTACTACTACCAGTGTCTCCCAGCTATCAGGCAAAGAGCTCAACAACAACAAAGCCTGCATCTCATCGTCAATAACCATCTTCATCGTACTCAATTGATTTATCAAACTCTGAAAATCACTTAAGTGTTCTGCAACGGAGTTTCCATCTTTGAACTTAGAATTCACAAGCTTCCTAATCAAAAAAGCTTTATTTTGCGCCGTCTTCCTTTCATACATGGACTCCAATTTCTGCCAGAGAGCATAGGCTTTAGTTTTCGTGGCAACATGATAAAACACACTTTGATCAATCCACGATCTAATTAGACTAATAGTCTTCCTATTCATCTTGCTACATTGCGCGTCACTCTTATTTGCGGGCTTAACTCCATCGTTCTCAAGTGGCTCGTACAAATCCTTGCAGTAAAGCAAATCCTCCATTCTTGGCTTCCAAATTGCATAATTTGCAGCCTTGAGATTAATCATGCAACCTGCTGTCCAATCCTCCATTTAATTCGCACAAGAAAATCACAAAAATAACCAAGCTCTAATATCACTGTTGGGAAAAGTATGCCTAAAACAATCTCAATCCCAGGAATTACTTTTACGTCTTTGTGCAATTAAATAGGAAATCAACAAAACCAATTATGAGAACAAAAATAACAAATAACCATCCACAAGCAAGACACCAAATTTAATGTGAAAAACCCTTAAAGGGAAAAATCACAGGCCGAACTCCGAATCTCCACTATATCACTAATAATGGACTTACAATAATCCTCCCAAGTTTTATGCCCTAAAACTTGAAGTTACACAATAAATCAAATACAAATTTACCTTTAATTAGGTTGAGAAACTTGTGACGCCCCCAGAATAGGTCCAGTCAACCCAACCCATTCTGAGTCGTCAAATACATGGTACAGAATTCAAATACAAACTTTATATCACACGGTCGTGCAAAATACGACCACACAACTGTGAGTGTTAATACAAATCGTATATAATACGAAATATTAACATTCAAATTCATTCTTTATTTATTACAATTATTATCTCACTATTTTTCAAAAATAGGGAGGACTACTACTGCTCTAACTCGGACATCACTCTGTCCCCCGACTAGTTCCCGCAACATTCTCATTTTCTGAAGAGGACAACAGATGAAAAGGGTGAGCTCAACTAGCCCAGTAAATAATATTATGACTAAGATAATGGAAAATAAATTATCGTTAGCCTTCAATAAATCAGATAAAATATTATTGACAACAAGTTTTAGATCAATATTCGCAGCGAAAATAACCGTTCATCATCAATATTTTATCCCTGTAACATCAATCAATATACATCTCAAATCAAATATTCATCTTTGCACTACAGGCCAAAGATATTCATTCGTATCATCAATGGTCATGTTCATCTCAACACCTGTCATCTTTGCACTACGGCCAAAGATATTCATCAGGTAATCATTCATCTTTGCTCTACAGGCCAAAGATATTCAGTTATATCACCACTTAGGACTGAGGATGATAAAAAACCATATAAACAACAAATCCAGTGAAATAAAGGATAAGATTAAGGATTCGTATTTTAGTTTATTCAAGTTCAAGAATGTTCCATAATAATACTTTGTGGAGCAAAATTTAAGAATAAAGCTCAAAACTTAGATCCAACCAAAGATAGTAACCATAACAGACAATTTGGACAAATAGAAAAAAATTTAGTTTTTCCGTGAATAGTGCCGTATACGTGAATAGTGTCGTATACGTGAATAGTAATTCCGACGAAAAAAAATAAGAATTTCATAACAAAATCCATGCCAATATTTTGGTATAATGATATTGAAAAGAATAACATCATTTATGAAAGAAAATAATATCCCTTACCTCAAAAGAATAGTACCTCTAACTGGAATATCGGATATAATACCAAAGGAAACTTACACTGAATAGTAACACTTAAAATATCTAAATACTCACAAAAATACGCTCGATATTATAGAGAGAGAAAACTTCTGATTCTGGTGTGATTTTCAATTCTAACCTAAGCACCCTATTTGTAGGAAAAGCTTAGGATGTCAAAGTAGACTAAATCAATAAAATAATATTATTATTATTTTTAATCTTCCGCCGCCTGGCTGCTGTCCAAAAATCAGAATTTTCAACAAAAATGGGGCCCACCCATTAAAAATATTTATTTTCCTGAAACTTCAATAATTCATAATAAATAGCCTTTTTGTTAGAGAAATACAAATTCTATATCCTTCTATAGGAAATTTAATTCTCTACAACTTAGTAGAATGAAGTTTTTCTAAATTCCAAATATAAATTATCCGAAATCTATAAACAGATGATTTTCCACACCAAAATACTGATAAAAACACATCAGCGCTAATTCCTTCTTTTATATCCACAAAATAAATATTTCTTTATCATATAAATCAATAATTAATTATTCATAAATAATATTATAGAACTACAATATTGACAACCAGGTCGTTCCCAGGAAAGAGGGGGCCTTTCGATAAGGACTTCTCCTTACTGGCGCGCAATTAAATAACCCCTCCTAGACAGAACTTCCTTAGACATTGTCAATAATGCTATCTAATAATATTATTCAAATAATATCAATTATTGAGTTGATAATGTGAAATACTATGCAATGACAATTATTGAATCAATAATACAAAATATCAACTGTAGCCATTATTGAATCAATCATAGCAACGTAGCAATTATTGAGTCAGTAAAATATCAATGTAACAATTATTGAGTCAATAATATAAAATATCAGCGTAGCAATTATTGAGTCAATAATATAAAATATTGAACAGTAATTACTGTAACAATAATTGAGTAAGTGCCTTCTCACGTAAAACTCAATAATTCAAAATACTGTGCAATACCGTGTGCTACTATGCAACACTGCGTATCACTGTATTTTAACCACCGGATATTTCAACAGTACTAACGATAACAACTACGCCGTTATTTTATAAAAAGGTTATTTCTGTCGCTTTCTATATCCGACAATTATTTCGTTGTGGGGTCCACAAATAGCTGTGCCGTCGTACGAATATTCCCTGATAACAAGAATATTTCTACGACCAAACGAATATTCTCCGACAACCAGAATATTTTATAACCACTTGCTCATTTTAAAATATTTACACATTTCACCCATAACTTTTCATACTTATCAAAACAACACCTTACTGTTTTGAAATAATATATAAAGAAAATTAAATCTTTATTCATAAAAGTTGGGGTCTTACAAAACCTAATTAACTTCACCACCCAAAAACACTCCAAACAATAAAGTCTTCCAAGCTTTTTATTGAATGGAAAATGGTGCCGGATACCCACAACCTGTAATTCTCTCTCTTTATTCTTTTGATACTTTCTTGCTACCAAGCTTCTCTCATGTATTAAATAGACTCTCTCATAGCCTTATTTATAGTACTCTTTCTAATCCATTCCTATTTTGGATTAGAAATAATTTATTCTCCTAATCAAATTAGGAATCACATCTCCTTATCAAATTATTTTTCAACTTGGATTCCTTTCATGAAATCTTCAATTCCAATATTGCTTCCATTAACCCAATTTCTAATTTGATTAATATCAAGTAAACCCATTTACTTGCTCACAAAGAAAATTAATTCTTTTCTATCTTGAATTCTATCTCATGGGTGAGGACCCACACCCAACAAAAAGAAAGTACTATTTAATACCATGTCCAATTAAGTATTATAATTCCTATCATTTGGAACTAAAAATTTATAGACAAAATTAACATTTAACTTTGTTTAAAAAGGCTCATATATTTTATTCTATCTATCTATAATTAAACTAATGAGAATATGATATCTTTGTTATGAGTAGTAAAGGTATAATAGTTCAAACGAAATTTTTTTATTCAATCTTTTAAATAATACTGGGCAAAACAAACATAGTATAAAATTATTTTAAGTTATCTAATGAATAACCTCACAAAAAATAAATATATAATTAAAACTATTTAATAATAAATTATAATTCATGAAAATATAATATCGAGAATATAATATTTATAAACAAACATAGCGTATATAATGTATAGAAAATGCTTAATAATACCCAACAAAAAATACTTGCAAAAAAAAACCCAATTCCCGAAGGAAAAAAGAGAGTAGAATTTGTACTGCTTAATCAACTTTATGAAAATAGAAAAATAATTCTTTAACAAGTATGGAGTCAAAATGTCTATACACAAGCTTCGAAAGCCACCATATGACTTGGCCTTGACGGTGAATAGGTTTGGCCTTTTGGCTTCTGCCCTGTGCTTTCTGGGATAAGTCTAGCCTACCATGCCTTGCTGCCAAATTGTAGACGTTTTTTTTGCGTTACCAAACGCAGTTAAAACAATTTCATTTAAAAAATACAACAATACTATTATCACATAAAAAATAATCACATAAAACTCACATACATGCACACACATATATATTTCTGGGTACCGCCTGATACGTGGAGCCCACAATATGCATGTGTGTATGTAAACTTTATGTGACTATTTTTTATGTAATAGTAGCATTATTTTAAAATATAATCTAACTTTTACGTGGCAATAAACAGATACTAATGTTAATACCAATTTTAATTATTAATTAAGGCCATATTTGTTTGTAACGACAATATTTAATATTGGATTATTAATTTCAAGTTCTATGTTTATTTTAAAAATTAGATTTAATAAAATAACTTGAAAGTGAAGACTATTTAAGATTAAAAATTATAATTGTTAAATCCACAATATTTTTTGTTTTTATCAGAATAAAAGTGTCGATGTAAATGTATAGCGACGGTGAAAAAACGTCGCTTTAGGATCTATAGCAATATTTTTGTTGTGAAAATAACAATTTATGTTGTGGATTTAACGATTTTCTTAAAATTTTGTAGGACAAAATGGACTTTTATCTTTGTTTAAAATGATCGATTTGTCTTATCCTATCCATATATACTTAAACTATTGAAAATATGATATATTTTTTATTAGTGGTAATCTTGATATTATAAGATAGGAAAATACAGTATCATAATTATAATTTTTACAAACAAATATAGCACAAAGAATAATCGATATTTCTTTACTTTCCATAAAGAGAGTATCACTAATACAAATTAAAAAAAAAAAGCACAATATAGCACATTTATATCCATAGCGGGATAAAAAATATATATTATTAACATTAATAATTTTATAATTTAAAAAAATATTAAAAAGATGGAGTAATATTTTACAAATGAGGTTCAAAGGTTAAAAAAAAAAATTGTTGCACAATCCGCCCAGAAGGTACGAACTGTTGCCACTTGCAAAACAAAACAAACACAAATTGCATTTGGCCACCAGCACAGGCGACAGAATCGCCGTTTGAACAACCAAAGAGCTCCTCCTGGTCGGCTATCCGCCACCTGTCCTGTATCCATCATCCATTTGTAGCGCAAATGTTGGGAAGCGTGCCCAATTAGCATCCACGTCATCTATATCACCGTCATCCATACTTTCTCAGTAGGGAGTCGGGTTCGGGTTTTGGTCTACCGGTACCCTTACGCGATTTTATCGACTTCCATTAATAATCACACGCAACATGTACTCGCCAATAACTTATTTAGTTACTCTTAAAAAACTTAATTGTTACTACTATTAACTTATTATAATATAATTATAAATTTTAACTTATAATATATATGTATATAATAATTTAAGTATTCATAAAAATGCATCAACTATTAATATATATAAATATATTTATTTATTTATTAAAATAAATATCATTACATATAGGGTTTAGATTGTAGAGTGATTTTGAATCAAGTATTATAATATCTAGACCTGACAAAAAGTGAATATGAGTTGGTTATGGATGACGAAATATAGTTATAATTTCATTTAACAACTAAAATCATATAATATAATTTTAATATAAGTTATGTGGGTTAAAATTAAATAGTTATAGGTGTAATATATATAGATTGACCCAAATTTTAAATTTTAATCTTACTATTATTATGACCCAATGAAATAAATTACTTAATATATATATATATTGATTTCTTATATTCCTTTAACTTGTATGTCTCTAATTTTTTCATACATTCTCTCTCATCCTAAATGTTTTTTATACACTCAATTTTTTACATTCTCTTTCTAAAATTTTTGATCCCTCTCTCTAAAACTTTTATAACATAATCTCTCTCTAAAAATAAATTTGAATCATTGATTGGCTTCTTTTTTTCTACAAGATTATGTGTTGCATTTGGGAGTGTTTAACATGAAATTAACGTTGATCAATTGATTAATACAGTGTTGATACATAGATAAAATGTGATCTATTTATTTGCGTGTCATCCCTCTATAGGTCAATTGACTAATTTACTATGATAACCGGATCCGATGCATTTATGTTTGAATTTGCTATACTTCTTAAGTATGTATTAAATGACATTTGAACAACATCCATGCATAATGTGTCAGCCCAACAGCCTCCATAACTAACATTTTATTTTCTCTGTCAACGACAATGGAGTACTTAATATAAAAGAGTTATACTGCTGTACGTCTCAACGCATGGAAAGGTGGAGGAAGGGAGAAAAAAAAAAACAGAAAGTCGAGGAGAAAGAGAAGGGAAGGCACACTTCCCCTGATCATCAACTTTTATTGATTTGCCACGTGGCTAACCTCCCCCATATCCCGCCTTCCTTCACAACCCACCCGCCCAAATCCATCTTTATTTTTTCATCCATTACGATTCAGCCCACCACCTCTATATCTATATATGACCGCATATTCCTATATACTCCATATCTGCATCGTTTCTTTACTGTCTATTCTCTTACTCTAAATTATCTTGTGTTCTTAATCGGCTCGGAATTCCATACTCTTTTAACGACAATGGAAAATTTGACGCTCACCGGATTGTTGAAACGAGTTGCCGGCAAATTCCCAAACCGGCGGGCACTTTCTGTTTCAGGCCAATTCGATCTCACCTACGCTCGCCTACATGACCTCGTTGAACAAGCAGCTTCTCGCCTTGTTGCCGCCGGTGTCAAGCCCGGAGAAGTTGTAGCTCTCACGTTTCCTAATACCGTCGAGGTACGTCTTATTTCTTCTTTTCTCTCTCTCCTTTGATTGAGGATTATAACGTTTTATGGTTTTAAAATTTTATTTTCGTAACCATCAGAAATTAGGTAGGATTTAGCCACACACAAAAAATTAGGTAGGAAAATTGGTTGGTTTTAATGTCCTAGATAACGATGGAGTAGTTAAATTCAATTTTCTCAGAGCTAGGCCAAATAGACCACTTGGTTAATTTCTTCTACATCTATGAATTTTTTTTACGTTATATAATTATGAGGTAATTAATTAGTTTGATTGCATATTTGATTACAGTTCATAATTATGTTTCTGGCGATAATTCGAGTCCGAGCCACCGCTGCTCCACTCAACGCGGCTTACACATCCGATGAGTTCGAGTTCTACCTATCGGACTCAGGATCAAAGCTTTTGCTAACTTCAAAAGATGGTAATGAGCCGGCTCAAGCCGCGGCTTCAAAGCTTAACATCCAGCACGTCACAGCCACCCTTCCCCAAGCCGACTCTGAAGTTTCTCTTTCCTCCACTCAGTCCGAGTCGGACCCCAACTCTATCTCCAATATCGTAAACGATCCATCGGACGTGGCTCTATTTCTCCACACATCCGGCACCACCAGTCGACCCAAAGGCGTGCCACTGAGTCAGCTCAATTTAGCATCCACGGTACAGAACATAAAATCCGTTTACAAACTCACTGAGTCCGACTCGACCGTCATAGTCCTCCCTCTCTTTCACGTTCACGGGTTACTTGCCGGGTTATTGAGCTCATTCCTAGCCGGAGCCTCCGTGACCCTACCAGCTGCCGGACGATTCTCAGCTTCCACGTTTTGGTCAGACATGAATAAATACAACGCCACGTGGTACACAGCCGTTCCTACAATACACCAGATTATATTGGATCGCCACTTGAGTAAACCCGAACCTACTTACCCAAAACTCCGGTTTATACGTAGCTGCAGTGCTTCACTCGCGCCGTCTATTTTGGCTAGGCTGGAGGAGGCATTTGGCGCGCCGGTGTTGGAGGCTTATGCAATGACGGAAGCAACCCATCTGATGGCTTCAAACCCATTACCGGAAAATGGGCCACATATTCCTGGGTCGGTAGGCAAACCCGTGGGTCAGGAGATGGCAATACTGGATGAAAATGGGGTTGAACAAGAAGCGGGAGCTAGTGGGGAGGTTTGTATTAGGGGTCCAAATGTGACCATGGGTTACAAAAACAACCCCGAGGCTAACAAAACCGCTTTTCAATTCGGGTGGTTTCATACCGGAGATATTGGTTATCTCAACTCCGATGGGTATTTGCATCTAGTTGGAAGAATCAAGGAGCTGATCAATCGTGGAGGTATGTTCTATTACATACACGTAGTTTTGATGCTTCATGATTTAATTTAGGCAGTTTGACCTTAGTGGCTTGAAATTTCAATTATTTTGTATCCAAATAAAATCTAAATAATGTAGTTATTGATATATATACTCCCTTCCAAAATATTGGATATTTTTAAAACTTATAATTCTTAAATTTAAAATTGAGATATTCATTTTAACTAGTCACAATGTATTTCCTTTAAATAATATGCATCTTCACATCAATTGCAGGAGAGAAGATATCTCCAATAGAAGTGGACGCAGTTCTTTTGTCACACAAGGACATAGCTCAAGCTGTTTGTTTTGGAGTTCCCGATGACAAATATGGCGAAGAGGTAATGATACAATTCCAGCACCAGCTCTTTTTATCTATCTAGTATCTCATTTTAACACTATGTGACTAGCCAGTTCTCTTGGATGTCAATTTCTTCTCAATGCCAGCTATGTTTCTTGTAATCTATTGTTTCTATATTGCTCTAACTAATATATGTTCAATAGCAATGTTTCCCCTGATGGAAAATCCTCAACTTGAAAACATAAACCAAGTACTCGGTTTTTAAAAGAATGATGATGTAGACTATATATGGCGCACAGGCATGTCCCATTACATAATTTTGTGGACCATATTTGTATTATATTCTATGGTTGGTAGTTTTGTGTGCATGTTTGTTTACCAAGATTATTTTTTGGGTGCAATTTACCACAAGATTTGATAACAAATAAGATTTCTTGCATCTAAAGAATCATTTTCCTTGAACAAAGAGTCAAAAATAATTACAAAGCTTATTCTGGAAATGATACAATAAACTAACTAATTTGACTTGGTAATTAAGCTACCATATTTATACTAACTACCTGCTTAACCAAGTTAAAAAGACCTTAAAACCCTTATAAATAATGTGCTTATTACAATATTAACCATGTACTATTGTAACAAGCTACAACTTGATTCCTAGTTGGAATGAAACTCCAAACTGGTAGAGCAGCTATGAATTTTTTAGTGTTGTCTGCTGCTGTAGTATGTGCAATACCCTCCCCACAAGTTGATGGGTGGAAAGGACCACCCAACTTGCTTAAATAGTGTTGAGTTTTACCAAGAGATTTGGTGAAAATATATGCAAGCTGAAGTTTAGAAAGCACAAGTAGGAACTAGCAAGCCTTTTTGAACCTTTTGTCGAATGAAGTGGCAGTCTAAATCTATATGCTTAGTCCTGGCATGGTGGATAGGATTAGAAGCCAAATCAATGGCAGAAGAACTATCACAGTTGACTGCAAGCAATTTAGAACCCCAAAAAGTCTAAATAAACAAGTTCTACCAGCTTGGAGTTTCATTCCAACAGCTTGAGGAATCAAGTTGCAGCCTCTCCCTACACTATTTTGTGGAGCTGGTAAAATCATAGATAAATTTCATGTGTTGGGTTTGAAACTATGTGGCTTATCATGCATGTTTAATCCTATATCAATTGCAGATAAATTGTGCCGTCATTCCCAGAGAAGGATCAGATATTGATGAAGCAGAGGTATTGAGGTTCTGCAAAAAGAACCTTGCAGCTTTCAAGGTCCCAAAGAAGGTGTTTATCACTGATACTGTTCCAAAGACTGCTACAGGGAAAATCCAACGAAGGATTGTTGCAGAGCACTTTCTTGCTCAAATTTCAACTGCTAAAGTTCCCAAGTTTGGAGCCTAAAACAAATGATATTTGTCTTGCAATTAGCTCCTGTTACATGGGGGAGATAAAAATAAGATTTGAGAACCGTGTAATTTTCAGTATACAAAAATATGAACATAGTTGGCTGCCAACTACATATCGAACCGACAAGGAATTAGTTGATTCTCACTAGATTAGTTTCATTTCATTTTTAACAGCTATTTTCATGTTTCGATCTAATGTCAAGGCCATTCATGGCGAAGGAATCACCCATGCCTGTTTGTCACAAAACTCCAGTCATTTGTCAAAATTTTATTTCGTCAAAGTCTCATCAAATGATGGAAATATGGTTTTATTAGTCTCACAATATCCTCAACTTTATCATCAAATTTGTTTACTTTTTATCCATAAAATTTAATAAAATAGTGATAAATATGGAAAATAAAATATTTTTTCTTAAAATTTTTATCTTTGCAAAGAGTGAGACTATATATTTCGAAATGGAGAATTAAAACTAAAATTCACGCATTTATATAAACAGTTGACAAGGCAAATATGTCATCTCAATGCCATTGCTGGTGCTCATCCTTGCAATTACAAGTGAAAGAAAACAAGACCCACGGCGGAGGCAGTACCCCCATAACAAGCCATTATCTATCAGGAATAGAAAAACAACATGGTTCGAACCTCGTTAAAATCTCTCTACAGAAGTTCTTAGAAGTAATACTTGGAAGAGAGAGAGAGGGAGAAGTAATGCACTAATTGCAAGTAAAACATGCCAAAGAAAATTTTGCATTATAAATATTTCCTCTGCAAACAACACTCATAAATTTCACCAACACGAGCATTCATATATCACAGAACATATAGCATGTGTTCTTCCAAAATACTTTCTACTGTAACTCTACCCCTACTAGCTTTCAATTCCATATATAAAGTATAAACCAGTACTCGCTAAATATAACTATAAAGAAAGCAGACAAGGAACATGCCACAAAAAGTGGCAAATCTGCAATCAGTTCCAAACATAAAATAAGCATCACAGTTGCTAAAAGTCACACCCAATACCCATAGCCAAAAACATATTAGGCTGCCTGAAGCTCTTCATTTTCATCGTCATAGTTATAGTCTTCCTCATCCTCCGCTGTGGCATCTTGATACTGCTGGTATTCAGAAACTAAATCATTCATGTTACTCTCTGCTTCCGTAAACTCCATTTCATCCATGCCCTCTCCAGTGTACCAATGCAAGAAAGCTTTCCTGCGGAACATAGCTGTGAACTGCTCGCTAACCCTTCTGAACATCTCTTGAATTGAGGTGGAGTTCCCAATGAAAGTTGATGCCATTTTCAAACCAGTTGGAGGGATATCACAAACAGTGGACTTAACATTGTTGGGGATCCACTCAACAAAGTAGGACGAGTTCTTGTTTTGTACGTTAATCATCTGTTCGTCAACTTCCTTGGTGCTCATTTTGCCACGGAACATAGCTGAAGCAGTCAGATATCGACCATGGCGGGGATCAGCAGCACACATCATGTTTTTAGCATCCCACATCTGTTGTGTAAGCTCAGGAACAGTGAGGGCTCGGTATTGTTGTGACCCACGAGATGTGAGTGGAGCAAATCCAACCATGAAGAAATGCAATCTAGGGAATGGAATAAGGTTGACAGCAAGTTTACGGAGATCAGAGTTGAGTTGACCAGGGAATCGAAGACAACAAGTTACCCCACTCATGGTGGCTGAAATCAGGTGGTTTAGATCTCCAACTAATTAAAAAAAAGGACAAGTTCAGTCAGTCCATCACTTAATTGTCAGCTACTATAATACAATGTAAAAATACTAAACAAAAGGAAATATTAGGGAAAAATGATTGCTAGAATATTGCTAGGCTCTTTTCTGAGCTATGGGCATTGTTATTTAAGGCACGAGGCACGCCTCATCAAAGTGAGGCGCACATATTTTTAAAAAAAATTAAAAATATATATACAAACATTCAATTATTTATGTATCAAATTTATCAACCATGTTCTAAGCATGTTAAAAAAATTTCTATAACAAGTTCAAAAACCATACCTATGTAGTATAAGTGACACACTAATATAATCATATCATAATTAAATTCTGCATAAATACATAATTAAATACTCATATATATATATAAGTAGTAAACACTAAACAATATAAATGCATATTTAAATATTAAAAAAAATACTTATAAGTTATATACACATTTAATTATTTAATAAGTTAGTAAACACATGAATAGTAGTGAGGTAAAGTACTAAAAGTTTTTGAAAAAAAATGGGCAACATAACCCCTTAGTATTTTGCAAAATAGCCTTTTTTGGGGCAAGAGAAGAGAATAAAAAAAAAAGGAGAAGGGAGAGACTTACTTGGAAGAGGCTGCAATTGTTGGTCTAGATTGATTAGAAAAAAAAATTACACAACTACAATGAGGCCCGCCTTGTGGCCTCGGGTGGGTGCGCCTCATTGAAGGAGCCTCAAGTGAGGTAAGGCGCCCAACGTGGACTAGGATGGGCCTCAAGCCTAGGCGTGCGCCTAAGCACACCTTTAACAACACTGGCTATGGGTGTAGTCCTAGTGACTTAGATTCATCAAAACTACCAAAGGAGGTTCTCAACACAAGCATGTTATACACTTCTATATCAAATTTCATCAAATGATTTATGAAGAGGAAAACTAGAACCGAATGATCCAATTATCACAAACTGTTTTAAGTGAAAGAAATACTTGATAAATTATCATTTTAAAACAAAAGGCAGAACATAATAAAATAAGATCACAGCATTCTTGTTCCATCCTGTTCCACACAGAAATACACTAGGTTCTGTACAACCAATTATTGTTAGACCAATCAATAACTCATTATAACAAAAAACTTAGAAGTTCTCCTAATAATCGATTCCTTATTGATTGTCTATGAATAGAAAATAAAAAGTAAATCATATGCTATGTTAATAATCTCAGTTTAAAAAAAAAATCACTGCTCATGCATGGACAGCACAATATCACCTGTCTAGTGATGGTCTTCATGGAGCTAGTTGATACTATTAAAATTACCATAAAAAGGTCATTTACTAGCATAGCACAATAACTAAAGATGTCTAAATTTCCAGTTATGCTAAAAACAGAGATGGACAAGCAAAAGAGAATAACTTACAGCTTGGAGTTGTTAATTTAAGAGTTCTGAAGCAAATGTCATACAAAGCCTCATTGTCCAAAACCATACACTCATCTGCATTCTCAACAAGCTGGTGCACTGAGAGGGTCGCATTATACGGTTCAACAACAGTATCTGACACTTTAGGGGAAGGAAACACAGAGAAAGTGAGCATCATTCGGTCTGGATACTCTTCTCTGATCTTAGAAATAAGAAGAGTTCCCATTCCTGACCCAGTTCCTCCACCCAGTGAGTGACAAACCTGAAATCCTGAAATGAGTAAGCAAAGAGTTTATGTTAGAGGCGTTGAGCATTAAAAGCAACAATAAGATCAGATTTCAGTGTACACTATATTATTACTGAAATTAAGTTTCAAAACCAAAGGAACAATAAGATAATAATAACATGCCACAGTATAAAGCAACACTACAATATAGTATGACAAAGTTTAGTACAACAATCATGACTCAGAACTTGTTATTTTCCACGGTAAAACTTTCATATACAAACGGCATATATTTAGCAAATGACAATTGAAATCTGGAAAGTACTCCTAAAATAAAAATGAAATGATCAGCAAGCCAACAGACTATCAATATTTAAACACAATAATACTAGTATTGCATTGTAACCAAATATAAACCCATGAAATCTGTAGCAAAATACCATCAGATAATGATTTGCACGTATAATTGATAAAATCTCTAAAAATGCCTTGACAATTACTACCTCCGTTCCAAAATTGGCGAAATCCTGAAACTCAAAATTGAAATAATTTTGTTCAAATTTGAAAACGATCATTAATAACTTCATATCAATTTTGACTTTTAGGATTTGACGACTCTAAAAATCAAGATGTATCTCAAATTATGGACACAAAATATCAAAAAATACGAACACAAATGTACTACAGTTATTCAGTGGAAGAACAATCAGCTAATTCGAAACTGAAATCATCAGATCCACAGTCCACAGCAATTGTATTCAAACTTTACTAAGGTAAAAAGAACTTGAGAAACAAAAGCAACTTTTTACCTTGAAGACAGTCACAATTTTCAGCCTCTTTACGAACCACATCGAGAACCGAGTCAATAAGCTCAGCGCCCTCAGTATAATGCCCCTTCGCCCAGTTGTTTCCCGCACCGGACTGTCCAAAGACGAAGTTATCAGGACGGAATATCTGGCCGTACGGCCCAGATCGGACGCTGTCCATGGTTCCCGGCTCAAGGTCCATGAGAACGGCGCGTGGCACGAACCTCCCACAGCTTGCCTCGTTGTAGTAGACATTGACGCGCTCGAGTTGGAGATCGTTATCACCTCTGTACCGGCCGGTGGAGTCGATGCCGTGCTCGGCGCATACCACTTCCCAGAACTTGGCTCCGATCTGGTTGCCACATTGGCCTCCCTGAATATGCAGAATCTCACGCATTTTCTAGAGGGAGAGAAATAGGGATTTTTTGGAGAGAGAAAAAGGATGATTTGGGATTGGGAGAACTGGAGGAGGGGGAGGGGTGATTTAATGGCGGCGAAGATGACGGAATCTGTTTGCCGTTATCTGGGTGAGAGCGATGAGACAGAGATGGTGACGGCACCGTTAGTTTAAAGTGGGAAATAAAAATTTGAAAATAGAGGGTGAAAATGAAGGGTTAGG
Organism: Panax stipuleanatus; assembly: GCA_020205555.1. Lineage (NCBI taxonomy): Eukaryota > Viridiplantae > Streptophyta > Magnoliopsida > Apiales > Araliaceae > Panax > Panax stipuleanatus. The sequence continues at coordinate 135,297,327 of CM035118.1, read as the reverse complement.
ATGGGTGTTTGGCATGAAATAATACGCCAGTAATGCTAAAGACAATTTATTTTATAATTATTTTATAATTTGTTAATGTGGTATATTTTATTCTCAATTTTTATGTGAGATCGAACACTATATTAATGCAATTTGTTCATTAATATGCTGAGGTGAAATATGCTATATCAATAAATTATAGAATAAATTGTGTCCCTAACAATACTCATAATACGGATGGTATGATGTGGAAAAACGCGGCAATTTGCGTGGGCGGATGAAAGCTGTTGAAAGGTGAGCTGTACGAATACATATCACTATATGAGCAGCATAAAAAAAACAAATGTTTCATTTATCAACAAAATAAGTAGCTATCAGTCTTCAATAATTAGGAGTATATGAAAAATGATTATAATAAGTCTATTATATAAAAATTGCTCGCATATTATTTACATACACTCACATACATATTAATACGATTCACGTACAGAACAAGTTATGTGAACTATACCAATATATATGTAATGTATGTAAGCGATTTTATGTGACAATAACATTACTCAAATGATTAATAGCCGATAAAAATAGTAGTAGTATTGAAAATAGGGCTGGCGAGTATATTATTTTAATGATTAAATACATTGTTACAAATAATTTAATGTGGGAATATATCTGTAGTTTGTGCTTGAATGACCAATAATCTAATGTGGAGATATGGTCAGATCAAATGGGGAGCTCTCCCGAAACCATTTTTAAGTTTGAATTCAAGATCTTGTTTAAAAAGAATCGAGCTCCTTTCGCTCACATCAATGAATGTTGGCCGTATATATGCCTATTAATATTGGTAGGTAGGTGGGGGGCCATAGTGAACGTATGTTTCACTCTTAAGCTGAGCCTGACTGACTGACAATGGTGGGGTTGAGGAAGAGGATAAGAAAGGAATAAAACAGGATGGGAGAAGAAGCAAGGGAAGGGAGTCATCAAGTGAGAGCAGATGTACGTAGTGATCATCAATAAATAAATAGTAACTTTGTTATGAAGCAATTTAAAGTAGCTTAAAATTGGGAAATTAAACCCTTTTTTTCCATTTATATAGAATAGAATATAAATGGAAAAACAGCAAATGAAAATGTCTGACTAATTTTTACTCCTACATCAACAAATTTACATATTATAATTAAATAACAATAATAATAATCACTAATTTCACCCAAAAAAAATCTCATAAGAAAACGAAATATCCCCTTCCAACGCTTGCATATCTTATTGATGCTTGATTTCTTTTTATTAGCCCCTTAGCTGCAACGCCATGCAAGCCGTTTCTAATGGACTTCAAAATATTCAATCCAACCATTTAATACGTTCTCTAGGAAATAAGCCTAGTCATTTTCTAATTGGGTTCATTAGGTTTTATTTTAGTTAAATTATTTCTTAAAACACACACACACACACACACACACACACACACACATATATATATATATATATATACTTTCAATCATCAAAATTTATAAATATGTTTGAATTAAAATATTTATATAATGTTCAAAATTTAAATAAGGTATATTAAAATTTATCATTCAAATATAAACTAGGTTAAGAACGAAAATGAATGATTCGAATCAAGTTTTAGAATGAATATCATAATTAATCATAATAAAGAGGTGAAAAATAAGTATGTTTACTTAGACATTTTCACCATAAATTTTAAATATATATAGGGAACTGATATTTTCATATGTATTTTTGATATTTTCACATGGTCTTTCCTCTGATGATACAGTGTGTCTCATATTCATGTGAAAATATTAAAAACACATGTAAAAATAATGTTCTGCTATATCTAAAACATATATTAAAAGTTTCAATATATTTATTTGAAAACACTAACTAAAATTAATTTTAAAAGATAAAAAAATGGCAAACAATTTTCCCAAATTTTGATGGGCTTTTTACTTGCAACTTGGGTTGCTTGGTCAAAGACCCATGAGAAGCCCTAACTAAAATCCAGCTACAATACAAATACATAACCATTGTTTTATTTGGGCCAGCATGGATTCGGGTGTGTTTGAAAATGGAACCCATTTTAAAATCATTCGGAGTTTGTAAATCCTGTTTTCCCCAAAACCCTTTTTGCCGCTGCAAAGGCTTTGCTCACTCTCTCATCTTTCATCTCCTTCAATAGCTTGAATTTTGTTTGTCTCACTGTAAAACCTTTGCAACTTTTTTCCTTGGAGAAAAAATGGTGAGCCAGAGGCAGAGATCAGCTCGCAAAAGATATAAAGAAGCAAATCCAGAAAAATTCCCAAAACCAGAGCCAACTCCACCTAAAGACCCAAGCAAAAAAAAGAAAAAGAAGAGCAATTTCAAGCGGAAGAAGTCAGATTCTGAAGTCCCAAGTAAAGGCAATAAGAGATTATCAACACACAAGAAACACCCACTTAGAGTTCCTGGAATGAAGCCTGGTGAGAGCTGTTTCATTTGTAAAACACAAGACCATATTGCCAAGAATTGCCCTCAAAAAGCTCAGTGGGAAAGGAACAAGGTTTAATTTTTGTATACTAGCTCTTATTATTCTCTTACTTTATAGTTAGTTTGTTATCAAGTGCTCTTTATTCATTCATTTTTTGGTGAGCTATGTGTAATTTTAGTAAATTGTTATTTCCACAAGTCTTCTCTCATATGAGTGTGGACCCATACTATCAACATGGCTTGTGGAAATAGCAATTCCCTAATTTTAGTGATAATCTAAATAGAAGGAGAATTTAAATGAAAACTTTCTTAGAAAACATTGTTATGTGTTCAATTGTATTCCCTTAGTTCACTTCTCTAAGATTAGTTTGCTCCCTTGAAGAGCCTGAAAGTGATTTAAGATTGATTTGCTCCCTTGAGGAGGCTGGAAAGTGATTTGAGATTGATTTGAACATGTGTTCAAATATTGTTATGTCTTTCTCTTGAAAGGACATATAATGATCAAAGTCGGTCCTGGGTTTTCTAAGGGCCCAGGGCAAAATTTTTCAATTGTGTCCCTTTATACAAATTAAACAAAAAAATAAATAAATTATCAACTAATTAACAATGAACAATAAAACTTGGATTTTGAGCATATTTATTTCACTTGAAACTTCCAATTGTAAAGAACAAGAATCTCAACCAAGTTTTCTGTTGAATCAAATAATAAATAAGAAAAAGTTAACAAAGATATGTATTACAATTTACAAAATTTATACATCTAGATTCTATATGTATCTTTAAAAAAAATTATCTTCAAAGAAAGACACTGGTACAGCTTGTGGATGATTTATTTTCAACTTTGTTGGAGAAGAGGAGAATCATCGGGAAAAAAAATTGATTGCGTTGCGTTATGAACTGAGAGGGTCGATGGGTTTTTCTTTTTTTGTGTGGCTAAGAGTCTGTTTTGATTCCCCGTATTTATTGATTTGTTTTATATTATATTTTATAATTAATATGGGACTTCCTTACTCAATACGTTTTTTCTTGAGATTGAGTATATAAAGAATGATTGGATTGATTGGCTTCTCTTTTCTTTAACAGGTACAAGCGGCAATTTCTTTTTTTTTATTTTTTATTTTTTTTATACACATATATACATAAACTTATAAAAAAAATTGGGCCCCCCTCAGTTGTGGGTCCCGGGCGGCAGCCCTGGTTTCCCTAGCCCAGGGCCGGCTCTGATAATGATCAGCCAAGAATTTACATTACTGGAAATAAATTAAGGAGAAGAATTTTTTGTTAATTTTTCCCTTGAGTTGATGCCATTGATGGACCCTTATTGAGTTTTTTGGATTGGTGCAGTATTGCAAGCTTGTACTGGATTTGAGATGAGCTGATATTATATAAACTTTCTATACTGAGGCCTCCTTTTTGGCATTTATATATCTAAACCTTTACTTACAACTTACAAGTAAAAAAATGTGGTTTCTTACATAAATTGCCTACATCCATTAAAATTTGAAAACTTTTAATTCTAGCTGAACTAAAGAAAAAGAAAAATGCCTTGATTGTCTTTCTAGATAAAACTAAACATGCCATTTTGTAACTAAATAAACGTTTTCTTTGTTTTGTTTTGTTTTATTTTTTGATAATGGGATTATATGGATTGTGGCCTGAAGTGAGCTAATAGTGGTGCTGCTGTCTATTGATGTCTATAGATATGTTTGTTGTGCCGGCAACGTGGGCATAGTCTGAAGAATTGTCCAAACAAGAATGACCAGACCCTGGAGAGGAAATTAGTGCTATAATTGTGGAGAATCTGGGCATTCTCTTGCTGAATGTCCCCAACCTCGTGAAGATGGTATTCGCCTATTTCTAACGTTCCAGTATATATGTAACTAGTATTATTAGATTATAGTCAAGATAATACCTATATACTAATCCAAATTCCAACATGATAATTTGTGATTTGTGTTTGATAAAGTGGTGATACTTTGAATGAAGGTTATCAAAGTTTAGGTTATAAGTTATAGCATAAGTTTGTAATATTGTCTTGGATGTATTTTGCCTATATCAATCCTGCGAACCTTCTTAGTTTTTGAGGAGATTATTTACCCATCTGCCTAGGTAAATAAGCTTTTGTCATGTGTAATATATATCTTAGGCATAGAACTGAATTATTCCTTTAAGAGATTCTAAATGTGAAGATCAGGATGATCTAATAACTTGTACTGCAGGTTTTGAATATTAATTGGATCTGATGTGCTCATAATTATGTAAATTATGTTTGACCTGCGATAGGTGATCTAGGTACCAATTTAGACTATTATTTTATTTGTGAAATTTGGCAATGTTTGCCTGAATCCTTTCCTTAGCATTGTTGTGCATTCACATGGGTATACCAGTAGAAGCATGTTAATGATTTTAGCTATTTTTTTGCGAATGAAGGTATGGGTTATGTAGTTTACATGTCATAATCTCAAAGGTAGCATATAAGCTTGCTGCATGTATTACGAGAGTTTCTGGGCTAATAATTATTATCACGCTGTAACTTTAAGTGAAGTGGAGATGATTTAATTTTTTGTAATTATTTGTGTTCATGGTCATCAGTTATGGCATTTGTGATGATTGCTCTCTTTGCTAATGCAGGGGGAACTAAATTTGCACATTGCTTTATTTGTAATGAGCGTGGACACTTGAGTAAGAATTGCCCTCAAAACACTCATGGTATCTATCCAAAGGTACATGTCTTTTCCATTTTATGTTTGTATACTTACATTTTCATGTTTAACTTCTGCATATATGAGTATATATACATGCTCATGGTGTTATGTTATTTATTGTCCAAGCACACAAAATCAGTCCTTTCTTTCTGTCAGCTCCTCCTCCAATAAAGTTGGCTGTCTGGCATAACTCAGAAAGGAAAAGAGAAAGAAAAAAGGTTTAGACTGATATTTTTTAGGTCTTATATTTGTAGGGCGGTTGTTGTAAAATTTGTGGTGGTGTGACACATTTGGCCAGAGATTGTCCTAACAAAGGCAACAGGAGTTCTAGTGCAGCTACTGGTTTTGGTAAAATATGTAAGTATTCTGATAGTGCATGGCTTACTGTGAAAATCGTGTTTGCTGTATACGATATTTATAGTTGGAAGAATTTCTAGAATACACCAGTCGTGTTACATTCTTCATATTTAAGACTTTCATCAACTTTGCAATATGATAACACTGTCATATCAACCATCTTATGGATGGGAGAGTTGTTTGACTAGGCATGCTTGTTTTGTTTTGATTCGTCTGAAAAACTTTGATCCGACTTGTGAAATACCTAAACTTCATAGTCATGATTGATGCTCACTATAGCGAGTCTAAACACGTCTGGAAATACATTTGGCATGAATAAAGTTATTCCCGACAAGGAAAATAAAATCTGCTGTTGGGAAAGAAGAGGTTCAGTTTTCTATAACTGGTGGAATCATATTTAAGCCCCTTTTCTTTACTTGTGACAGTTATTTGTATTCAAGAACAAAGCACATTCTTGGATCCTCAATCCTCGAGTCTTTTCCCTGCCATGTTTCCCAGTATCCTTAATTCTTCTTTATCATTGTAGGCTTTCTAGAGTAACTTAACAAGTAGTGCATAAATTTATTATATCAATTCAAGCTATTGTGCGTATGTCAACAACGCATGCTTCATCTGTTTATATGACGACATTCTAAACCTACAAAAATCTTTTGTTTGCAGCAACTAGAATCGAAGATAGGCCTAGAGGGCAGGTGACCAAGTTCATCAGCGGGGACGATCTTGATGATGATTTTACTGGCGGAAGACTCCCATAGTGGTGACAAAGACAAAGCCTCCGATGTCAAACTTGCCCCAGCGTCTGATTTGAAAGACAATGATGTAAAACCAGAGAAGAAACAGGGGCCTAAAGTTGTGAATTTTGTTGGTTGATAACTTCCAATCTTTGGTTGAAATATGTAACGAAGGAATAATTGCATGTTTGTCATTCATTTTTCTTTTCTTCCTGAAATATGTAACCAGTTTTGTTGATTTTGTTATCTGTTGAGAGTGAACGCCTACTATAAACATTTTTTTCTTCTTTTTATTTTGCATGTTTAAATTTAAATGAAGTAATGAAACCTGCATTTTTCCTTCGAATATTGGATAATAAACACCTAGAAATATATGTACATATATATATATATATATATATGTATGTATACATGAAAAATAAAAATGAAACTGCATGCTACCCATCTAGTTATCCTATATATATATATTAAAAAAAGTGACATTCAGATGAGAATGTAATTTTTATTAATTAATTAATTCTAATTGGAAAAAGTTGGAGTGCAATATATTCTAACGTGGAAGGAAAATAATCAAACTGCTGGTGGTGGTGGTAGAATTTTTGACCGACGACAGGCTTAAACAGATATGAATTTTGATGAGAAAAAAAGGCTAAAACATTTCTCATCCTTAATTTTCAAATTTCAGCCAGCAAAAATCTCTAATTCCCCGCAAAATTCTAATTGTTGAGAAGAAAAAGCCCGCGAACGCTCTCCCACCTCCCACCTCCCACCTCTCTCGTGTGTCTTCCAAAACTGAAGGATCTCTTCCTTCCTTCCTTTCTCATTATACACTTGTTTCTTCACATCTCTTTCTCGGTTTCTTCCTCATTTCACCGGCCCACCTACTTTACTTGCTCTTCCTTCCCCCAAACGAAACACAGACACCCACACCATGGTACGCCTCTCTCTCTCTCTCTCTCTCTCTAGGATATTTTCTTCTTTTATTATATATATATGGCATGCAATATATTGAATAGATCGAAATATGATTTAAATGTTACGTATATAGCTAGGAATATGTTGTTTTTTTTATTCCTTTTATTATTTTTTATGGTCAAATTAATTGGATTTGGTAGTCGAACTCGGCGTCTGGAATGGCTGTGGAAGATGAATGTAAGTTGAAGTTTTTAGAATTAAAAGCAAGGAGAAACTATCGATTCATCATCTTCAAAATTGAGGGTCAAGAAGTGGTGGTGGAGAAGCTCGGGAGCCCCCAAGAAAGCTACGAGGACTTCACCAATTCTCTGCCTGCTGACGAGTGTCGTTACGCTGTCTTTGATTTCGATTTCATTACTGAAGAAAATTGCCAGAAAAGCAAGATTTTCTTCATTGCATGGTAGTAATTTTAATTAATTAATTGTTGTTATAACCAACAAACTCATCACTACTCAATCACTGATCAATCATATATATATATATACATACATGATTGAGATTTGAGAGATCGAATTATTATTTTACTACTGGTCGTCGTCATGCATGTATGTTTTTAGGTCACCGGATTCATCCAGGGTGAGAATGAAGATGGTGTACGCAAGCTCCAAGGATAGATTCAAGCGAGAACTGGATGGAATTCAAGTTGAGTTGCAAGCAACGGATCCTAGCGAGATGAGCTTCGACATTATAAAATCGCGAGCAATCTGAAATTTTTTATAATGCATGCATGCATGCATGCATGCATCTTCTTTAATTCGTCTTCAGTGATGAGCCGGCTGCCATGGATCACTTACTTCTACTATACATTTCGTGATCGGATCGGAGCCTACGTAGTTGTATAATCTGTTTCTGGCCTATATATATATATATATGTTGATTAATACTAAACCGTGTAGTGTAATGTGATTTATTATTATTTCGCTATTGTTGGTTTAAAACATTTGATTGTTTGTTCGTGTTCAACTATGTTATTCTGCTCCTACCAACCAACCTACCTAATTTTAATTTCAAAAGCTTTGTTAAACTCTCGCATGCATTCATCACATGAGGATTTGTTTGTTCTGTGTTGTTTAGATTTAGATTTTATGAAATGCTGAACTGAAATTCCAAATACATCTCATAATTAAGAGTAATATATATAAAGACCAGTTCATTTACCAAGTTTTATGTCACAAAGGAAATCTTGCATCACAACTGCATATTTTGTAGACAAGATTTGTGATCAGTACATGCACATTTACTTATTGAAATTCAATGTTTTTATTTGAAGAAAGAGTAATGCTAGGTAACTAGGCTGGCATAAAGGGTTTAATTGGCACAAATTAAATTTCATGAAATTGTCACACCCCTGACCCGACTATATGTAAGTTTATAGTTTGTTACATGATCATCTAGACCCATTTTGTGGGTCACCTTGCAATAGTTACTTTAACAAATGTAACAAAGAAAGAAATAAACTTAAATATGGTGAAGGACCGGATCCACTTAACGCATGCATCAGATGTATGTATCCCTCTGCAGTTTAAAAAGCTCACTAAAACTCATATGGCAACCAAGTCGAGCTTCTTCTTTTTTTTTCATCATTGATAAAGATAACCGAGTACATTGCATTTATATCATTAAACTAGGAATCTAAGTACATTTTTTCAACACAGCTGAAAGCCTGTACAACTTATCATCTATAAATTGGTAATATAAACGCCTCCAAGACCTGCTGAACATCAAAGGACCACATACACCTGCAAAACTCAAGACAAATCCTACCGCCATGCTCAAATAAAACCCGGCCATTTCAAATTTACCATCTTCTTCTTTCTTGTCTGGTATCAGGCGTTGTCAACCCATCCTCGCCACAATTCTTTGTTAATGGAACTCCACAAAGTTCACCATTACCGATGAAGCTTGAATTGTCCAAGCTTTGGAATTGGGTGCTCAACGGAATTTTTCCTGACAAATCGTTATGAGATATATTAAAGCCACTCAAAAACGTCATACCTGACATGCTTGGAGGAATTTTACCAGAAAGTTGATTTCTAGAAAAATCAATTGATTCTAGCGAGTTCATGTTACCAATCTTTTCTGGTATCTTTCCAGTGAAACGATTTTTTGAAAAGTTCAACGAAATCAATCCCACCAGGCTTGTTAATTCCTCAGGGATCTCTCCAAACATGTCGTTGTTTGACAGGTCAATGCTTGTTGCAAGACTTAGGATAGTGTCGTACTCAATTTCTCTTCCTTTTGTGACCACAAATGCGTTATCAAAGATTTGATCGTAATAAAATGCGTAAGAGGAGCCATGGATTATGGTTTGTTTCACGGTCATGGCAGATAAATTTTTAAGGCACAACGGTATCCTTCCTGATAAATGGTTGTTTGCAAGGTCCAAAATTTGGAGTTCTTGGAGGCTACAAAGTTCAGAAGGAATTTCACCATGAAATCTGTTTGAACGGAGGCCAAGCACCTTTAAATATGAAAAGCTATATCCAAACCAATTTGGAATTGTTCCAATAAACTGATTCTCACCAAGGTCAATTGCTTTCAACTTCGTGCAATTTTGCAAAGAGGATGGCACTTCTCCAGAGAGGGTATTTCTGCGCAAATGTAAAGAGCTCAGGCCACTTAAAATTCCCATAGAGCTTGGGATATTACCACTCAGATTGTTGCTTCCCAATGCGATGATTCTTAACGAGTTCCAACTCATCCAGCAGTCGGGAATATCTCTTGATAAAAGATTTCCCTCTAAATTTAGGTACTCAAGTTGATTTGGTTCGTCTTTCTCGTCACACAGAAAATGAGAAATGTTCCCAGGAAAAAAAATTGTTGGAAAGGTCTAGCGCATTTATGCTGGGGGAGATCCTAGGCAATGGACCAGTGAATTGGTTGGAAGCCAAGTAAACTTCTGGGGAAGCGGCAGCATCAAATTTAGGAATATATGAAATCTTCCCATGAATTTGATTGTGAGAGAGATTTAGATAACCAAGCGAGGAAGAAAAATTCCAGAACCAATCTGGAATTCTATCTGAAATTCTGGTTTGAGACAAGTCCAAGTACACCAAGTCCTTCTGCGATTGGAGCCACATTGGAAACCAAGGGCCTAACTGCCAACCTCTTAATTCTAATTGTCCAAGTTGAAACGGAGGAATCCAGTTAGGATGGCTTATATTACATATCAGTTGGTTTCCATATGCCCTTAATAAACTTAGACTTGTGAGATTTGCAAAATGAGCTTCAGAAACAACTCCTTCCAACAAGTTATCATTTATAAGAAGAGTTTCTAGCTTGGAGAGGTTTCCAAGACTCTGTGGAATGGGACCGGAGATTGAATTTCCACTGAGATCAAGGAATTGTAAATGTTTGAATTGTCCAATTTGATCAGTTAAAGGACCCGAGAGTCGATTCATAGATAATCGCAATGATTCCAAGGGATTTGAAACACATGAAGAAAGAGCTTGAAATAATTCTGATACCTCCTCTCCCTCGAGTTTGTTGCCTGACAATACAAAAACTTTCAGGTTGCAAAGGTTTCGCAATGAACTAATTGGTATTTTCCCTTGGAGCTTATTGTTTGATAGGTCGAGGGTGATGATAGATGTCAAGTTTTTAATGGCACTTGAAATTGTGCCTTGCAATACATTGCTGCTGAGGTCTAGCAACTCAAGACGACTAAAACTATACAGCCAGTCCGGAATGGTAGAATTAAAATCATTCCAGGACAGATCAAGATTTCTAAGACGGGTCATGTTCTTGAGTCCAATTGGAATAGGGCCTTGGAACCCGTTTCTACTTAAATGAAGGGAAACAAGACTTTTAAGACTAAAAATCCAATTTGGAACAGTAAAACTAGAAAGGTTGCTAGAAAAATCAAGAACGGATAATGAAGTGAAATTGATGTCACGTATAGGATGAATATATTCAAGTTGACAATCAGACACGTGCAACTCTACTAAGGAACTGAGCATGTTAATCACTTGCAGCCAGTTTGGTGAACGTTGAAGGTTCACATGACTTAAATCAAGGTGTTCCAAAGACGAGAGAGTTGAAAGCCATTGAAGATTCTCGACTTCCAAAATATATGCATTAGAGACTCTAAGATCTAGAGACTGTAAAAGGGATAGACCGCCGAGATGATGAGGGATGATTCCTCCAAATCCTGCTCTAGACAAATTGAGACGACGTAGACTTACCAGAGATCCAATGAAGCTTGGAATTGGAATTCCTCCAAAATCATTTCGACTTAGGTCCAAATAACTCAAATGCTTTAAGTTGAGCAAAGAAGGATTAATTTGGCCACTCAACTGCAATCTTCTAGAAGCGTCATCTCCACCCTTTGTTACATAAGGATTTTGAAGGTGGAGGCTCGCGAACATGGCCAGTGAAATTATCGCAAACAACACCGGCCCATTTACAGCAATCATCTTTGGCATCCCACGAGGAGAGTCGATTGGAAGGATCGTTTAGATATTGCTTGAAACTTAGAAGAGCTTGTTTCTCAGCTGCATGAGATTTCCCATAACCAGGGCCAAGTATAAAGGCTGCAATAGCTAGTAACTCTAGGAGTATGAATCTAACCATAATACCCATGCTGCAGGTGCTTAAGATCACTTGCTAGCTAGGATGCTGAGTACTGGAGGGAAGGGGTTTTAAAAAGTTTCAAATAGCGTATGTGAGATTGTAGGACTCTATATTTCTGCAACTGCAAGGCTCCATTTTATTATGAGTGACAGCCAAACAACTCTATGATTGAATATTGATGACAGAGAGGAGGAAGGAGGTGAACAATCAGCCAAATTTATCCTTGACTTTGAACTTTCATTCATGATTATTGAGTTGAAGTTATCAATCTGAATTTTGATTGAATGAACTCATCCCAAGCTCAGAACTAGGGCTCGTCAAATCAGATTTCCAAATGTATAGATATCCAGTATGCATCAAAGGCATATTATATTATATAGAGAAAAAAAAAACACACGCTACTGATCCAGCACGAAATCAAAAAATTTATTTTTTTATTTTTCCTTCTTCTTATCCGTGGTGAGTCGGTGACTTTAGACAACATGATCACGAATTTCTATATATATATATATATATATATATATATATATATATATATAGTGAGGAAGATAATGGTTTTGGAGGTAAAATTGATTCAATTTTTGGGCTCAAAATTTTCTCCAAGGAAGATTTACTGGGATGGAAAAAAATGAGAAGTAAGATATTTTACATTATCAAAAATAACTTTATAAAATAAATAATATGACAATATTACCCTAATTAGGCATGAAACTCATTTTTGTAACCCATTAAACTGTCAGCCGCACAATTCATAGGCATAATTCGTCCCGTTCACTGGATCTAAATTTAAAATGATTATGTCATTTAAATTTGATAACGTAATATTCTATTGATATATAACTTATATTGTAAAACAGTATTACGCTCTGTTATTGAGTTTTAAATTTGATAAAAAAAAAATGAAAAAAAATTGAAAGTTTTAAGTTTTTTTTCAATTCTTTTATCATTAAATTTTTTAATGAATGAAAAAGCAAAGAAAATTGACGAAAAACTTTAACCATTTTCCTTGTCAAACTTTTCCGTTCAAAAACGGACGGATTTGGACGAAAAGCTAAATATTATAAGTTTATCTTTTATCATACCTATTATTCTATTTGATTATCAACATAATAAAATTAATATAAAGGCAACTTAATAATTTAAGTATGAAACTTAAGTTTTCTTTTCTTTTCTTTTTTATAAACTCACTAACAACATAAAAAAAATTACAAGTTTTCCTATTTCTTTTCTTACTATAAATTAAGTTTTTGAATTATGTTTTTTGAGAGTTGGGACCCTATGATTTTGTTTTTGCTTGTTTGTTTCTTGGAGTGTAATTCGAATAGATAGACATTATTAAATTATATCATTTTTTATATTTATATATGTAAGGGTAATATAGTAATAGTGTAGTTTAAAAATAAGAATCCCTTCCCTGCTTCTAAACTCGCAAATAAGAGAAAATTTAATTAAAATCTCATTGCATCTTTTTCTTTCTAAAACTCACAAACATAACAAAGAAAAACTATAATCCCTTCTCATCATTTCCCACCCTATACTTTCTCTTCCCTTCTCATCCTTCCAAACTCACAAACGCAATATTATTTCTTCTTAAAAGTTTAATTAATTCTTCGTGATGTACTTGATTATAAGAAGTTTGTGTTCTATTTATGTGAGATTGTTTGACTGAGTTTATTTTTTCCTAAAAGTTTGATGAAGTCTTGGTGATGCAATTGATTATAAAATTATATTGTATTCCAAAGATACAGCACAAATAGGCTATCTGATTCGGCCTTGACCGTTGACCTAATTAAACTTTGACCAAAAGGCCTCTAGATCAGGGCAAACCATGATGCATAAAAGGACTGATGTGGCTTTAATGCAAGTCAAGTCCAACCTCCACCTTTTTTAAAAATATTAAAAATAAAACTATACAATATAAAATAATAAAATTTAGTCAAAGTTTAAATTTAAATGAAGATATATATTAATTAAATGTAGTAAATGTACTACTAACGATGTAATAAATATATTATTAAAAATGTGTAGTAGTAAATATTTCTTAAGGGGCTCGCGTATGGACTTTTTTATCTGTTTATATTGGACTTGGGCCAGCGAAGTGGGCTAAATGCCAACAGGGAGTAGGGCGTTCTTGCTTAAGCCTGGCTTAGCCCTTAGGAGTAACGGACCAGGTCAGACCTTGATAGAGACCAAGCCAGCCAAGGTCACAGACTGGATCAAACCAAATTCAGACTGGGGCCTGACCAGACCAGTCGTGACCAAGAAAAAAAGAAAAGAACTAAGGGGTGTGTTTGTTTGAAGTTGAATGGCTAAATCGGTCAATCATTCAGTGCGTTTGTTTTGAATAAAAGTTGTCTGAATGGCTGAATCGATTAGATTTTTGGACTGAATGAATAAGTGTAATTTTTTTAGTTGAGTGGACTGAATGACTGCTAAATGAAATATTTTATATTTATTTATTTTTTATAATATTAACTATTATATTATAGAATATTAAATAAATTTACAATAATTTTTGGATTTTTCAGAGGGGTAAAATAGTAAAAATTGTTATTCAGATGTTTCAAACATGTCAATTATCAAACAACTTATTTCATTCAGTATTCAGCTTCATTCAGATTACTTAAACATTTAGAATTGTTTCATTCAGTTTTTATCAAACAGTTCCTGACTGTATAAACAAATCAGATGTTATTTGAAAATTTTGAGCCCCAAAAAATTAAAGTTTGTGATGAATGATGATTATGTGCAATACAAGCCCTTCAAGAAAAGTTCTTCTACGGCGACATTGTTGTAATGATATTTTAGCGATATTTTTTTAAACTCTCCAAAAATATATAATATTTATTTTAATTATAATTTTTTATAAAAAATATTATTTTATATGTAATTTAAATATATACAAAAAACATAATCTGTATTAAAAAAAAATCGTTAGAATGTTACTACAACAATATCACCTAAACTTATGTCTTCAAGAATTATGAGGAGCATATTTCAGGTTGTTTAGATTGAAGGGACAGATGAGAAGATGATTCACTTAGGAACTATGCAGAGAAGATGCATGAGAATTGTTACAAATCTCTCCAAAATAATGTTATTATCACATAAAAATAATTACATAAAATTTATATATATATATATATATATATATATATATATATATATATTATGAGTCTCACATATCAGACGAAATCTAAAAATATATATATATATATATGTATATATGTGAATTTTATATAATTATTTTTTATGTGATAGTAGCATCGTTAATCTCTCATTACTTTTGTATTGTCTCACTTGCTTTTTGACTTTTTGTCATAAAGGTACTCCGAATAGTTGTTGCAGCCTTATTAAGCAGAATCTATATAATGCTACTACTATCATTAGTTTGCCCGCGTGCTGTTCCTCGTACAATTACACACATGACACTTCTAATTATTCATACAAGTATATGATTATATTCTTTTGTGGAAAAAGTAATCTATTTATTTTATTAAAAGTATTTGTGTTATTTATCTTAAAACAACATAAATTTATAACGAATAGCAAAGAAAACATTTAATAAATTATGTATATATATATATATATATATATATATATAAAAAAGAGTCGGTAAATGTACTATCATAATAGAAAAAAAATGTACAATAAAACATTAAATAAACAAAATTTGAAGCACATTTATCTCAGCATGTATTAGTATTATCATATGAATATGAATTGTCTGAATGATGTTGAAATATATATATATATATATATATATATATATATATGTGTGTGTGTGTGAAAGTACATGCATTCGTTATTTTAGATTAAGAGAATTGATATTTTTATAAATAAATTCGTTAATATCATAAGTTTTTTCTTACATAAATATTAAGTGAGATACATTTCATAGGAAAAAGTTTCTGGTGTAAGAAAATATCAATATACTATGAATAGTGATCCAGTTGCCTCATCTTAATTAATTATATACTACTCTCTCGATTTTATAATAACTGTCTTTTTAGAAGAAAAATTTTATTACAATTTATTTGTCGTTTACACCCTTTTTAGAAAAATAAATTATTTATTTTCCTATATTACCTCTAACTTTTCTCATTGTTCTCAAAAAATTTCTCTCTTGTATTAATAGTTTTCAATTTCCCATAAAAAGATAGTAATGAAATTTCATATAAATTTTAATTCTTAAATTATAGTATTAAATAAATTTTTTAATTCATGTGCATGAAACTAAAAAGACAATTATTATGGAACTGAGGGAGTACTATTCTGATATTACCTTTTTCGGACTATTATTATTATTAGAGCATCTTCAATAGTCTCTTCAACAACTTTATAATACTCAAATAGATGATCCACATCAGAAAAATTATTTTCAACAGCCTCTCCAACATTAGTCATCAAATTTGCAATCTCATTCTCTCTCTTTAGAATTGCTAAGTTGACTTTATCACTTCAAAATATTTATTTTATTTTGGGAGAATCAAAATCATATGAAAAAGGCTAAAAATATTTATTTTGCTTGATGAATTTAATGTACAGCTCATTTTAAAATTTAATATCATTCATTTTTATTTATTTATTTATCATATTGGATTATGACCCTTTGGTTTATTCAATATGACCCTCTGGATAATCACATGAATTAAAAATTTATCCAATGACTTTAGATAATTAAGTTTGTTTGCTGGATAATTCTTGGAAGAGAATTTAGTTTTAATTAAATATTAATTTTTAAATATAATTTATTTTCGAGAATGTTATCTTTTTTTAAAAATGAATGTTATTAATTATTTTAAATGTTATTAATTATTATTATTTTAAGTCAAATATTATATTTAATAAATATAAAATATTAAAGTAACAACAAACTTTAATTTAAAGATTTTTTTTTTTTGAGGGTTGGGGACTTGGGGTTGGGGGAAAGCTAAAAAGTCACAGTTTCCTAGTCCACGCGTGCTCATTTCATTTTCGAATTTCAAAACCCAACGCTCGCTCATACCAGTAACTACAAACCTTCTAAATTAAAATTACCCAAGACAAAGGAGATCTATCATCCATGCCTTCATCTCTCTTATACTCACTCCCTTTCAAAATAATTTTTGTTTGTTACTTTTTTATGTATATTAAGAAAAAAAAAATTATATTTAAATTTTCATTTAATTATATAATTTTTTACACATACCTAGCTATACTCTTTAAATAGACACAAAGAATATAAATATGATAATTAACACAAGATATTATATATAGACAAATTATTATAATTAATTAAGATAAATACACATTTAACTTGGACATCCTAAAATACTAAGGACTTTTGAGAGGACGCAAGGAGTAATATATATACGGCATTAAGTACGAAGGGGAAGAGAAAAAGAGATTGTCGGCGCAAGAGAATGGAGGAGGCAGAGGGAGAGCTTAGGAAGAGAAAGAACGGATGAGGATTTGAGAGAGAGAGCAATTTTTTTCCCTTTAAAGTTAAAGAAGATATAATGGACGGTAAAATTTATCCCAAAGTTTAGACCGTCTTAATCGTTTATTAAGGTGAGTTGAAAATTCAAAATCAATTGTGTTTTTGTTAATTATATATATATATATATATATATATAGATAGATAGAGAGAGAGAGAGAGAGAGTGTGTGTCTTTGTGTGTGTGTAAATATAGAGAGTGAGACAGCTAGCTAGGCGCTCTTCTTATCCTGGCCAAAGTTTGTAAACCTCCATTACTTTACTGCAAGCTATGTCTGTAAGCCTGTCCTCTCTCTCTCTCTCTATATGTGTGTGTTTGTGTCAGTGTGAGTGTGAATGATATATATTTGTGAGAATATATACATGTTACATATATATATAGAGGCAGGTATGGCCATGAACATAAAAGCATTAATTTATATGCATATATATATATATATATATATATGTATATATATATGGTGGTGCAGGGCGTGGAGGTGAGGGTTCCAAATCTTGACTGTGAAGGATGTGCTGCTAAACTTAGAAAAGCTTTGCTCAAACTCAAAGGTGCGTTTAATTTTTCTTTTCTTTTTCTACATTTTTAGTCCATTTATTATTTATGTAATGATCTACATTTTCTTTAGATAAACTCCTTCATTAAACTATTGTTTCTTTTAAAATATAAATAAAAAAGTCCTCCATAAAATTACGTCTTGGATAAATTAACGACACTGTTAGAAAGAAAGAATTAAAAAATCAACATAAATAGGAGGTATTATATTGTTTCACAATCATGTCACTAAATTGTGACTGAAGAACCCATGTTTTGAATTTAAATTGATGATTTAACTTCTACATGTAATGGAATTTTGTATTAAGCAGCCATGTTAAAGCTGATTACGTATCTATATTTGCTAATACTGAGTTTAAATCTTACTTAGGTTAGTTTACTTACTTACATTTTCAAACTTTACAAGCTTATGTCCCGTGCAGCAAAATATGGATAAACTTTTTAAAAATCACATATGGAATAAAATTTATAATTCAACGATATATTTGAGCGCCAAGTGAATTTTTGTATCTTGAAATATTGATGATTGATAAATTGAAATATATATATATACCTAAAATCATATCTTCTAAAAAATAATTGGTTAAAAAGAACACGCTGATCTGTAGTGATTTTAGAGAAATTCAATGTTTTATTTACATGTGTGTAGTTAGATTTCTTATTTATATTGTATTAGAACAAGTTGAATGAGATAATTTTATACTAATTAGGTTCATGAATAAAAAAAACTAACCGTCATAATGTTATAACATCTTTTTGATAAATCCAAAAGTAAAAGTTAAAATATAATATATAAAGTAATATTAATATATTATAACACTACATGTCAACTTGGGTAAAAGTTGGTAAAATTAAAAAAGAATTTATATATATATATATATATATATATATATATAAATTCTTTGAACTTAAAAGTTCGATCCATGGCCAGTGTGTGAGTTTAAAAAGTTATTAATTTAAAATTATCAAAAAAACTAATAACTTAGGAAAGGGATAAATATACAACAGTTTTTGATATTTTTATACGTAGAGTTCATTTTTTTTAATTATAATTTGATTAAAATGGAATTTATCCATTCCCATAACTTATTGAGTTGAATTGAGACCGATGAAAACGATTTGTCTTTGTTTAATTATAATTTTGTATTGATGTATGGATCGATTGATTGATTGATATATTGGACTGGATGGCAGAGACTTAAGTTAACATTGCAGTCTAACGTTATTGTACCTCTCTCTTTTATGAGTTTTTTCTCTACCTACGTTTGAGCCCAAAAGGGTTTTACTTCTATGGCTAGCCCATGAACCCCTCAGTCTGGCTAATAAGCAATGTAAGCCCAAAATCATTAATCAATTTTTGTGTTTTGATCTCAATATTTTATTAGTCACACTAGGAAAGATATTGTTGTACGCGGACAGAAAAATTGAATTGGAAGAATAAAATAAATTTATTTCCGCAAATAAATAGACAATACAATCTATTTGTTCGCAAGAACAAATTCATTTTGTTCTTCCGTATTAACACCAGATAATAATTAGCCATTAGTTAGGATATTATTTTGAATTACAGTAATTATCTCTTAAGAATCTTTATCACTTAAGTCTAGCCTAAGTGATTATGTATATCTCTTCATTTCAGCTTAGACAGTTATCATACAAGTATATATATATATAGGACTACTCACGTTGTAATACACAAGAAATATTATACAAAATATACAATTCTACTTAATTCAATCTGGTATCAGAGCCATTCCCGATCAACATCTCATTGTTTTCTCCAAAAAATGTCCTCCATGGATTCCAGCTCTATTTCTTCTACGATAATTCCCAACCCTCCTTCACCATCTGTTCTTCTCTCTCAGGCCCATCATTATATCACATTAAAATTAACTTCCTCTAACTATCTTCTATGGCGTACACAAATTGATCCATACCTACAAGGCCAATATTTGTTTGGCTATGTCACCGGTGAGCTTGCACAACCTCCATCCTTTCTACCACCTAGTTCTTCTTCCACCACCTCTGCTATCTCATTTACTCCCAATCTAGCGGCACAAAATTGGGTTGCCCAGGACAAATTAATTATAAGTCTCTTTATTTCATCTCTGAGTGAAGATGTGATCCCCCTTGTAATTGGGCTTACGACCTCTGCCGAAATCTGGTCTGCTCTCTCTACTGCATTTGCTAGTTCTTCTAATACTCGTATCCTACACCTATCTACGGAACTCCACTCTTCACAAAAATATGATGAAACTCTAACTACCTATCTCCATCGTCTGAAACACATTTTCGATGAACTATCAGCTTCTGCATGACCAGTCTCCCAGTCGAATTTCATGGTCGCTGTTTTAAAGGGTCTTCGTGCCGAATTTTCTCTCAAATCATCCCTATCTATGCTTGACATTCCTCTGCCATTCCCTGTGTTACTTAGCAAATGTCTCAGTCATGAGTTTATTACCGAACCATCTGTCCAGGTCGATGCTGCTATCCCTCCACCAACATCGGCCAATAATGTTCAACCCTTCCCCAATCATGCTCCACGCTTCACTAACCATCGTGGTCGTGGTCGAGGCATTCGTGGCTGTGGTCGAGGCAATTTTCGGCTGCCTAACTCTTAGTTTCCATCCAATTTCCAGCGCCTTCGATGTGTCTTCTGTGGTGGTACCAATCATAATTCATACCGATGTTGCTTGCATCCTCCAATAACCTCCTTTGATGGTCTCCTTGGACCACCTCCTGGTCATCCTTCTCTGGCTGCTCACTTTGTTGCCACCTCACCCGCCACCTCTCCCACCATGTCGCCATCTCTTTCTTCTCTACAATAGTACCCTGATACAGGTGCTAACTATCATGTCACTCCAGACTTAGCAGGTATCAATCACTTTGATGACTATACTGGCTCAGATCAACTTCAAGTGGCCAATGGTAATCTTGCTCCTATACATCATCTCTGTTTCGCTACCTTTAATTCTAACAATAAAAATTTTCAACTTTCTCCAATCTTACATGTTTCGTCTGCTTCCAAAAGATTGTTATCTGTTAATAAGTTTTGTCACGATAATAATGTCTATTTTGAATTTCACTCGTCCTGTTTTCATGTTAACTATCCCGTCTCCAAGCAAACTCTGTTCAGCGGACCAACTAAGGACGGCCCCTACACCTTGTCACCTGCACCTTCCTACATTGCTCTTTCGGCCTCTCGAGTCTCCTTGTCTGATTGGCATTGTCACTTGGGCCATCCCCATGACCGTGTCCTCCGTCATATTATTTCTAACAATAGCTTAGATGCGTCTTCCAATAAAGTCGCTCATGTCTGTACGGCATGTCATATGGGCAAGGCCTGTAGATTTCCTCTTTGCTGCTAGTTCCTTTTCTGCAAACCATGTCCTTGAGTTAATAATACGTGATGTTTGGGGCCCTGCTCCCTTGACTTCCCTACGTGGAAATAAATACTATGTTTTTTTTGTTGATGCTTATACAACATTTTCATGGATTTATTTTATTAAACTACGGAGTGAGGTTCCCTCTAAATTTTTGCATTTTCAATCCATGGTGGAATGTTTCTTCAACTCTAAAATTAAATATTTTCAAACTGACTGTGCAAAGGATTTTCTACCTCTTAAATCTCATTTTTTTCACACTGGTATTATTCATCGTCTTTTCTGTCCACACACTTCCATTCAAAATGGGCTTGTTGAGAGACGCCACCGTCATGTGGTTGAAACTGGCTTAACATTATTGGCTCAAGCCTCCGTACCAGGAATTTTTTGGGAATATGCTTTTGAATGCGCAACTTTTCTCATAAATCGTATGCCATCTCACGCTAACAATAATCTTTCTCCTTTTCACAAATTATTTTCCAAAATCCCTACTTATAATTTTCTGAAAATTTTTGACTGCTTATGCTTTCCCTTCTTAAGGTCGTATAATACTAACAAATTAGAATATCGCTCTCTCCCATGTATCTTCTTAGGTTATAGAACTACTCACTTAGAATACTACTGTTTGGAACCAAAGTCGCAAAAAATATATCAAGCTGGATATGTAAAATTTGACGAGAGTCAGTTTCCCTTCTCTCACCAACAAACTTCAGTTCCATCATCTTTGTTATCTCCTCTTCCCACTAACTTGCAACCAGTGCCTCCTAGTCAACCCTGGGGTCTCATACCTCCCGTCTCCGTTTCCACTCCTGCACACCCCACCCAGTCTGCTGCTCACACCACACCGTCTGATTACTCATCCGGACAACCCACTGTTTACCGGTCTGCATCACAGGACATTCTAACACCTACCTCTTCTTCCCTTACTACCACTCAACTACTTACAGGTGCACCACATGTTTGGACTGCCCGCTTAAGCGACATCTACGCTCGTACTATTCCTCTCTCTGCTGCTCTGTCTTCTTAGTCTGGGCATTCCCAATCTGCCTCCAACCGCTCCACTCTTTCACCTTCAGAAGCTGATAGTTCCTCTTCCTTTGATCCTGTCCACTCGTCCCCAATCAACACTTCCTTTACACACCCTACTCAGTCGGTCCCTCCAGGTGATGGTTCTCCCCTACCTATCTCCCCTTCCTCACCTCATTCCCCTACCACTCCTACCACTTTACCGACTACACACGCACAACCTTTACCCAGGCTACATTCCATGCGTCTCCACAATCATAATCAACCTCATATTGCATCCATATTCACCACCGAACCCACCTCCTTCCAAACAGTAAATAAAAACCCGGTTTGGCGTCAAGCAATGCTCGATGAACTCATTGCATTGTACAAAAATCAAACATGGACACTGTACCCAAATCTCCTCAAATGAATATTGTAGGCAACAAGTGGGTCTTTCGCATAAAGACTCGTGCTGATGGCTCTCTTGCCCGATACAAGGCACGCCTCGTTGCCAAAGGCTTTCACCAACAACCTATGTAGACTACTTCGAAACCATCAGTCTGGTCATCAAACCGATGACCATTCGATTAATTCTATCCATGGCAATCACAAGACACTGGCCCATTCGGTAACTTAATGAGAATAATGCGTTTCTCAATGGATTTTTACAAGAGCCCGTCTATATGCAGCAACCGCAAGGGTTCATTGATTCCACACATCCGGATTATGTGTGTAAATTACAGCGGTCGCTATATGGGCTAAAACAGGCACCCCTGGGCCTGGTTTCCAGTCTACCTGTTTTTCTTTTAACTCATAATTTCACCCAGTCCTGCATGACACTTCCTTGTTTATCTATAATGACTCTCATCCTTACTTATTTGTTCTTGTATATGTTGACGATATTTTAATTACAGGTAATTTAGAATAATCTCTTTCTAATCTGATTATTACTCTTGGTGCTGAATTCTCCCTCAAGGACTTAGGACCCTTACACTATTTTTTGGGGGTTGAGGTTGTAAGAACTCCAGCTGGTCTTCTCCTTTCTCAGAAACAATACACCAAAAATATTCTGCACCGTGCGTCTATGTCCACCAGTAAACCACAGTCTACTCCAATCTCTTCA
The DNA here is from genome assembly GCA_020205555.1 of Panax stipuleanatus. Taxonomy (NCBI): domain Eukaryota; kingdom Viridiplantae; phylum Streptophyta; class Magnoliopsida; order Apiales; family Araliaceae; genus Panax; species Panax stipuleanatus. The sequence continues at coordinate 135,273,991 of CM035118.1, read as the reverse complement.
GACAAGTTGTCCACAACTTCAGGCACCTTGTTTAACAATCCTACTCTCTATCGGCAAATTAGTTGGATCACTTCAATATCTGAGTCTTACTCGGCCCGACATCTCATTCGCTGTAAGCAAAGTCTGTCAGTTCATGCACAACCCCACGGATATTCATTGGGCTGCTGTAAAACGGATTTTGCGATACTTACAAGGCACTATGTCCCATGGTTTATTCTTCTCGGCTAGTGCCTCTCACATTCTTCATGCCTTTATAGACGCAGACTGGGCAGGTGACATTAATGATCGAAAATTCACTGCTAGCAATGCAATCTTCCTCGGCTGCAACCTAATCTCCTGGGTTTCGCGTAAGCAACGCACAGTTGCACGCTGCTCTACAGAATCTGAGTATAATGTAATTGCCGATGCTGCTGCTGACTTAAAATGGTTTTGTTCGTTGCTCACGGAATTACAGCTACCACTTCATCACTCTCCTGTTGTAAGACCCCAAATTTTATGAATAAGATTTAATTTTCTTTATATATTATTTTGAAATAGTAAGGCGTTGATTTGATAAATGTGATAAGTTATGGGTGAAATGTGCAAAATTTATAAAGTAAGCAAGTGGTTATAAGATATTCGTTGTGTCGGGGAATATTCGTTTGGTGGTCGAGTAATATTCTTTTTGTCGGAGAATATTCGTACGACGACGCAGTTATTGGTGGACCCCACAACGGAATGAATGTTGGATATAGAAAGCGACAGAAGTAACCTTTTTATAAAAATAACGACAAAACTGTTACCGTTAGTACTGTTGAAATACCCGGTGGTTAAAATACAGTAATACGTGGTGTTGCACAGTAGCACACGGTATTGCACAGTATTTCGAATTCTTGATTCTTACGTAGGAAGACACTTACTCAATTATTGTTACAGTAATGACTGTTCAATATTTTATATTATTGATTCAATAATTGCATAATATTTTATTGGTTCAATATTTACTACGTTGATATTTTATATCAATAAGTGCTACTTTGCTATTTTATATTATTGATTCAATAATTGTCATTGCACATTATTTTCAAATTATCAAATCAATAATTCATATTATTTGAAGAATATTATTAGATAGCATTATTGGCAATGTTTAAGGAAATTCTGTCTAGGAAAGGAGTTGATTAATTGCGCGCCGAGTAAGGAGAAATCTTTATCGGAAGGCCCCCTCTTTCTTGGGAACGACCTAGTTGTCAAAATTGTAGTTCTGTAATATTATTTATGAATAAATAATTTTTGATATATATGATAAGGAAATAGTTATTCAATGTGGATTTAAACGGAGGAATTTTTAACATGTGACATTTGTTGAAAGTTGGTATTTTATCTTTTTCGATAAAATAATTCATTCAAATATATTGTTATAATATTACATTATAGTAGTATGATGTGATTATATAATAGTATGATTTTTATAATTAGAATGATAACATTATTATAGTAAATTCATGGTATAAAAGTTAAACGAGGTGGAAGAGTGCAAATTGAATTTGAACTCTTATGATGCAAACAATGATGTCATCGGAGCGATAAGGTAAGCAAGGATGTCATCGGAGCGATGAGGTAAGCAATGATGTCATAGGATCGATGATGTAAGCGATGATGTCATAAATTATGGCGAAAAGATTATTTTACCTTTACTCTGTCGAGCCTATAAATAGAAGCTCATTTTTTCATTATTTCTCACCAATTCACTAAAGCTATAGAGAGAGAAAGTATAGAGAGAATAAGAGATAAAGAAGAATAGTATTCTGCTATTACACTAGTGCAGTCTCTAAATTTTTAAGGTAAGGGGTATTATTTCTTTCGTATTCATGAAGAGAATTATTTTCTTTCAATATTCGTAAGGGTTGTTATTCCATTCCTTATTATTTTGTTGGAATAACCTGTCTACGCGGACTACCGCATGCCTGGTGAATAACCCTTCGTATTCAGTTGTTATTAAATTGTGAAAATAATCTGTCTGAGCGGACTACCGCGCAGACGGGTGAAAATTCAATTGCAGTTTCGTATATAGTTTTATTTCAGATTCTTAACTCTAAACTTACTACGGTAAGTATTGCTTCTATAATTTCTGAAATGATTAGATATTACTTGAGTTTTGCGCTTCATCTAATATTATTTCACTGGAATATTGGTCTGAACTTTCTTGTGAAATTTTTATCTTTTCATGTCGAGTTACTATTCATGAGTTACTATTTACGGGGTACTATTCACGATAAAAAAATATTCTTTTTTTTTCCAAATCATCTTTGATTGGATCCAGGTTTTGATCTTCATTCTTGAACTCTGGATAAATTCTCTAATATTTGTCCTTTATCTCACTAGATCCTTTATTTGTATTATTTTTCATCATCCTCAGTTCTAAATGGTGATATAACTGAATATTTTTGGCCTGTAGTGCAAATATGAATAATTACGTGATGAATATCTTTGGTCTGTAGTGCAAAGATGAATGATTAACTGATGAATATTTTTGGCCCGTAGTGCAAAGATGAACAGGTGTTGAGATTAACATGACCAACTGATGATACAAATGAATATCTTTGGCCCGTAGTGCAAAAATAGATATTTAATTCGAGATGTATATTGATTGATGTTACAGGGATAAAATATTGATGATGAATTTTTAAATCAAAGAAGATAGTAGACATCATTCTCTACTTAACTCTTCTAATGAATTGTTATTTTCGCTGCGAATATTGATCTAAAACTTGTTGTCCATAATATTTTATCTGATTTATTGAAGGCTAACGATAATTTATTTTTTATTATCTTAGTCATAATATTCTTTATTGGGCTAGTTGAGCTCACCCTTTTCCTCTATTATTTTATTCAGAAAATGAGAATATCGCGGGTACTAGTCGGGGAATGGAATGATGGTCCGAGTTAGAGCTGTAGAAGTCCTCACTATTTTTTAATTTAAAATAGTGTGATAATAAATGTAATTAGGACTTAGTTTGAATGTTAATATTTTTTACATGTCTGTATTGACACTCACAGTTGTGTGGTCGTATTTTGCACGACCGTGTGATATGAAAGATTGTATTTGAATTTTGTTGAGCGTATTTGATGACTCAAAATGGGTTGAGTATTGAACTTATTTTGTGGGCGTCACACCTGTGTTGTGGTGTGACAATCTCGGAGCCTCCTATCTTGCTTCCAATCCTGTATTTCATGCTCGTACAAAACACATTGAGATTGACTATCATTTTGTCCGTGAAATGGTTGCTGCCAAACAAATCTCTATTCAGTTTGTTGACTACCATTTTGTCCGTGAAATGGTTGCTGCCAAACAAATCTCTATTCAATTTGTCTCATCCAACGACAATGTTGCTGATACTCTCACCAAACCCTTACAAACCAGTTGCTTCTCGTACAACCGGACCAAGCTCAAAATGTTTCCACAAATACCCTTTGGCTTGCGGGGGAATATTAACACCAGATAATAATTAGCCATTAGTTAGGATATTATTTTGAATTACATTAATTATCTCTTATGAATCCTTATCACTTAAGTCTAGTCTAAGTAATTTTGTATATCTCTTCATTTCAGCTTAAACAGTTATCATACAGGTATATATATAGGACTACTCACGTTGTAATATACAAGAAATATAATACAAAATATACAATTCTACTTGATTCAATCTTTCAGTCTAATTTTCTTGTCCGTCTATACTTAATGTATTACAAAGTATAGTTTTTTACATTACCAGCGGCCAAACTCAACCTTACTCTCTATTATTCACAGGAGTGGAAGAAATAGAAATTGACATGGAGACTCAGAAAATTACAGTAAGGGGGTATGCACTGGAGGAAAAAAAGGTGCTCAAGGCCATAAAGCGCGCCGGAAAAGCAGCCGAGCCATGGCCATATCCTGGAGGATGCTCGCATTTTGCATCATTTTACAAGTACCCGACCCACATTACAAACCATTACTATGACACGTCAAGAAATGTTGCCCCGGGCGATATACATTCCTTCTTCCATACTCCTGCGCTCTATTCAGTTGCCGTGGCCTCCGACGAAGCCGTCGCTTCACTCTTTAGCGACGAAAATCCGCACGCCTGCACTATCATGTGATCGATTGCGAGTGTATTAATATTAATATAAATATTTTTTTATCTTATGCTTTTTATTGTATTACTTTGGTGAAAAGATTGAAATTTAATTTGTGTTGGTGGATGGAAAGTATATTATATTGTTTTGCATCATGGATAGGCATTTTGTAGCGTAGTTATGTATGGAATTATCAATGAGTTTTGTCCTGCTGTTTAATTAATTGCATATGGTGTGAGTTTTAGTTCTGTTCTCGCATTTGTGGGGAATATTTTGGTGATGCTTAACAGGTCTGTTATTGAGATTTTGGTAGTTCGGGACGTAAAATTGAAAATCAGACTCTTTTCAAAACATTGTGTTCATCAAAAAAAGGTAAAAATAAGTAAATAAAAAGTACAAGTTGTATCTAAATAAGTGTATTTTCGAAGCTTAAAACATAATAGTTCGACTACAACAAAATATACGAGAACTTCGACTATAACAAAATATATAAGAAGTTCGACTACAATAAAATATATGAGAATATATTTATCGAAAGATATTTTTTCTAGTATTTCTAAAGTCAAAATCTTCAACTAAATGTTAAAAATCCTATATATATATATATATATATATATATATAAAAAGTAAAACACCTCTGATCGGGAGTCATGACGGTCGACCTTCTCGCCCTTGTTTGAGAACGGCCCTGATGCCTAAGTAGTTGGACTCCATTTATAGAAATTTATTTTTTAATTGTTTGTAACAAATACGTAAACGTGGACGATGAGGTACATGATATGTAGTATAGGCTAGGACTACATACTTGGGCACGCGAGTGCTTACATAATCTTCAATTTTTTATTAATAAAATAAAATTTATTTTCAATTTGATATTACAAATAATTCATTGAAATTATTTCTAAAATAATCTTAAATACTCATTAGTTACCATATTATAGGAGGGTTGCTGATCTGAAACACTTTTAACAGCAAAATTGATAAAACTTGGTATGCAAGTTTTGTATTTTATATAATTAAACAGAATATAAAACAATACAAATACGCGTGCTTAAATAGAACATACAAAGTAGGATTTATCAAGAATTGATGAGATTATCTCAAAGTAGGATTTATCAAGAATTCATAAGTAATGGCATTGGGTACTTTTTCTATCTGTAGGTTACAACTTTTTGGAAAAAAAAGAGAATCTCTGGATAAAGTAGAGCAGAATTGAACCACCCTTTTTGTACAAAGGTCAGAGTCTTGGCTAACCCAACTTGACCGACCACATCGTCTGTTTCATTCAATTTAGACCATTGATTTTCTTTCAATTCCCACATTCGCCTGAGTCCCCACCCCACGTGGATTCCAACTTCCCCCCCCCCCCCCCCGCACTCCCCCCGCACTCCCCCCTCGCCCTTTTTCTCTACTGGGGACGGGTCCTGTCTTGACATCATTCGGTATTGGAAAAATATATATAATAAACACTATAAAACGTTGAAAGGATCATTTGACCCTTAATTAGTTAAGGTTATAAAATGGGCAAATAGTTCGAGTTCGATTCGTATTTATTTGATAAAATTTTTGATTCAAGTTGACTTGAAATATAAATGATTTAAATATGAGTAAATTTTAATGTTTGATAAATTATTCGAAACTCCTCAAATTATAATTTTCTATTGATACTCGGATCATATATGTTCGAAAAGTTATACTCGGGTTCGATTCGAGATCGTGCTCGACTAAGTAGTTAAACGAGTCTCAATCAAATTTTATTTTATACTCAATAAATTTTATGAATTAAATCTGAACAATTCAATACTCGATTCGGTTCGACTCGACTTTATTAATTTACACCCTTACTTTGGTGTCTAATGTTTGAATTTGGCGGACACAATATTATTATTATAAAAGCACAATAATAGCGGTGCTTTTAAGAGTCTGAATTTTAATAATTACAATAATAGCTGTGCTTTAAAAGCACCCCTGTATTTTATGAGTGACTATTATCACATAAAATCGTTCATATAAATTTATATGTATATTGTGATGGCCTTCGTACAGAACAAGTCATGTGATTCATCACAATATACATATAAGTGTATGTGAGCGGAATGTGAGCCGTTTTTATATGATAGTAGACTTATTGGTATTTTTTTGACTTTTTTGGGCTAAAGTTTAGAGGTTAATCCATAATCTACACGGCAAAAGTTTGTCCAACTTTTATTAAAAAAAATCTGACTTCGCCTTGAATCATTCTGTTACGAAGTTATTTAAACCTTAGGACACATATTAAACACGGAGTTCAATGAATGTGCATTGAATTCAAAAGATGAGGTCAACTGAAATATAATTAAAATAATAGTATTTCAATAGGGTCATATGCATTTAAAAATTATATTTTAGTGAACCCCATCTCTTGAATTCAGTGCTCATCTATTGCACTTCGCGCTTAGTTAAGAAAATTCTTAAATTAATATGCAATTATGTATGCTATGTTATATATGTGTATGTGTATGCAAGGACAAGTCTGCTTACTCTCATTCTCATCCTTATAAAAACTCAAAATTTCTATTCCCTTTCCTTGCCTTCTTTTTTTGTTCATGGTCCAAGTTCATTCCATATCCACTCGTCCTCTTCAAATGGCTCAGGTATATGGGAAAAATCATCATCATCATCATCATTTTACAATTTTTGCTGGTTAATCATTTTCCAATTCCATATATTTGCATATATATGCTTACCAAATACTAATAATTTCTAAAGAAAATTTCTCAATTATAGCAGAAGGTGGTATTGAAGGTTCTGACCATGACTGATGAAAAGACGAAGCAGAAAGCCATTGAAGCTGCTGCTGATATATATGGTACATACATAAAAATTAATTTATCTTTTTATAGATATATATATAACCATCTACTGCTTCTTCTTTTTATCTATCAAATTTATCCGTTTGATCGACCAAATTCTTTATTTTTTAGCTTTGGCCTTTGAGCCAGTCATCATAGTCAAGAATTTATTGGAATTAATATGAGAATTAACGGTTGAGTTGAGAATTTATACGAGATTATTATTCGATTATTGGCAGTACCGTTTTAAATTTATTTATTTTTTTCTCTTTAAAAGAAATGAAGGATTTGATGCTAATTTCTTTTAGTACGTTGCTGCATGGTATATTTGATTAAACGTACAGGAGTTGACTCGATAACAACGGATTTAAAGGAACAAAAAATAACAGTGATAGGAGAAATGGATACAGTGGCAGTGGTAAAGAAGTTGAAGAAAGTTGGAAAGGTTGATATCATATCAGTTGGTCCAGCCAAAGAAGAGAAGAAAGAAGAGAAGAAAGAGGAGAAGAAAGAAGAGAAGAAGGAAGAAAAGAAAGAAGAGAAGAAGGAAGAGAATAAATAAGCATCGGTTCATCAAACTTTTAATTAATATAATTTCCTTCATCCTATATATGCCAATACATGTATTTTACATGAGATTCAATAAAATCTTTTGGTAATTTCTCAACACATACACATGACTAAATTGAAATACCAAAGCAAACTCTAACCTCAATTATCTCTATTATGGAGCTACTTTTACTTTTTTGTGATGACCTGTAACATCCTACACCCACATCGAAATATATTTAAAAAATTTGTGTGTATAAAAAAATAAGTTACTAACAATAGTACATAACATAAATTTGTTCTGGACTCAAAATTTATTAGATGACTCAAAAAAATACTAAGGACCATTAGTCTAAAGCTTTATTTGGATGAATTTAATTCGATTTGATGAGATGTATTTTTTTTCATTGTCAAAATTTGATAATTCTCTATTTCTAACCCTTATGTCACATTATAAACAAAATGGATGATACAATGCAAACTCTAACCTCACTTATCTCTATTATGGAGATACTTTCACCTTTTTTGTAACGAGTCCCGCATTGAAATATATTAAAAAAAATTATTTGTGTATAAAAAATTAAATTACTAACAATAGTATTTTCAGTTATGACAAGATGATTGTTTATGTGGAAAAAAATCACGTATTTAATTTTTATTTTGAGAGAAATTAAAGTAGTAGTTGAGATTTTATAGGTTGTCACGAGTCCCCCCTCTTGGATCTATGCGGGTAATGAGTCATTGTCCATATGATGCAAATAATGTCTACAAAAAAAATTCAAAATGCCAACTAGGAAGGCATCAAATTAAACAAATATAATTCATGCTTTATTAGTCAGGTTGCATGATTTTGACTCTAATAAATTATATGTGCCGGTGCGTGAGAAAAGTTTTTGCTCAAATTATGTTCTCCTCTATACTCTAGTCATTAGACTCGATATTAGTATACTATAAGTCCACAAACTAGTCATCCGTGCTCTAACTTTTTTATTATTATTATTATGTTTTTTCCACGTTCTTTTTTTCATTTTAATTTAGATTATTTATTTTTTATAATTATTTAATACTTTTATGATCAATCAAATTAATTTAATTATGGAATCCTCTTTTAGATTATCATATTATTATCATAGTACTATTATATATATATATATATATATAGGTTTTGATTCATATATATATAGTAGTAGTGCCGGAATTTTTTTTTAAGGGGTGTCAAGACGTAACTCTATAAGGTCATGAATAATTTAGTAAGATTTGAGGATATCGTTTTTAATCCAAATTTTGTAGATAATTTTATATTTATTGGTTGGAATAAGATTTTTTTTTCCTATGTACATATGCATTATTTATAGTACACAAAGTGGACCGAAGAAAAATTGTAAATTTTGATTTTTGTAGTGATAACAAAAAAATGAGAAGAACTTGTTTATATTTCAAATTAACTTAAATCAATAAAGATAAATCTTATATTTGAAATAAAAGTACATTCTTATAATTTTTGAAAAAAGTATCAATATATATTATATTTTTTTTATAAATCTTGGGTGCCTAAAGTAAAAATGTCAAAAAATTTCATAGGCTTGGAAAAAAATTCCAAAATCTTAGGGTAGGCCGACCCCTATACTCCCTGCCACCCTATTGGGAATTGATGATCAACCAAATTAATTTAATACCATATATATCTTCTATATAATGCCGGAGTATATATATTGTTGCTGAAAAGAAAATTATATAGTATAATTACCGTTTCACAAAAATAAATTCAATTAATTTATAGAATTTTAAAATTCAAGTTATATAGAAAAATTACTTTAATTTTTGAAATAATAATTTCATATTTAGTCATACTTTTGAAGTAGTTTAAATATTAACTATGAACTAAAATTAAACAAATTTGAAATTACTAATTTTGAGTTTTAGAATTTTGTAAAGTTGATTAAAAAAAAATTAAACGAGTTCCCCTTTATCCATTTTTTTTTGAGCGGCGGAGGGAGAATAAACTGATAAATGGCGCCAATCCGTTGGTTTTTAAAAGAATAAAAAGTGATCTCTCTGCAAAGAGCATCAGTTCTACTTCTACGTGGCGTGCGAACTCGATTTCTGAACATCGAATTGTTTGGACTCCTAGGAAAATTCCTCAGCCTCCAAATCGACAAAATACCGTTCGATAGCGTTATTCCGACGTTCTTCCCCATTCTATTCATGTTGATTAGTCTTGCCCTCGAGAATCTAGCTTTGCTGAGGTAAATTATGAGTTCGATCAATCATAGCTTTTGATTTGCTACTCCTTCTAATTTCTCCAGATTATTTCTTGTTCTTTTGTCACTCCATAAGTTGATTTGATGATTAGAAATCACTTTTGGAACCTAATATATAGTATAATTCCGTTGTTTTATAATTTCTGATAATGAACGCCTGTGTCAAATTAGGGGGATTTCTGTTTTTATTTGGAAATTGAGGTTTTTGTCTGTTTTCTGGTTTTCTCATTCAGTTATGCAGCTTATACTAAAAAAAGGTTCAGTTATGCTAAATTGTGATGTCGATGGAAGATTGTGCAAGTAACTTTAGTTTTCTAAGTGCTGAGATTGGTATTTGATGTATACACTTCGAGAAGATTAAACATAAGAAATTAAAATTTATCACCTCCAGTCGATAAGAGAGCAAGGCAGTTGTGTTTTGTAAACTCCTCTTTGTATGATTTATAGTTTGTTTATTAGAATTGAACATTAATCAACTACAGAGTTACAAACACTATCTTTTGTAACAAGTGGAAGTGGATGCCAAAGAAGCTGGTTTGGGGTGATAAGAGTGTCAAACTCTCAATAGACATTCTAATACTGCAAATGATATAGCATGTAATTCAAATCAACATAATCTTGTTACAGTTTTTTTATTCCATGTATTGTGAGTAGGTAAGGCATATTCTTGATAGTAGTTTCTGTACTCAGTGAGCATGCCATAACTGGTTTGCAGCACATACTCGGGGTGTTTTTTAATTGGGATTTTGATATGCTTTACGTGATTCATCACATCTGTACTCCCCGGTTTGCCTAAGAGAATTTTACTTGTACAGAAGCTGTGAATGCTAAAGTATGAACCTTTACAAGCTCAACCTTAATTAAGATAATTAAGTTTGATATTTTGATTGCGCAGTGTTGTTTTCATGTCCTCTCCTCTCACCCTCCTCATGATATTAGTTGCTTTCGATGTTGATATTACTCTCTCTCTCTCTCTCTCTCTCTCTCTCTCTCTTCGTATCTTGGTATATAAGGGAGTTGATCCATAGCAAATGCTAGATGGGAACACTATTCCATTTAATACATCTCCCACCATCCATAGAAGCATCCAGGGGCGGAAGTAGGAATTACTAAAATACCCCCAGTTCATATATTACTAAACTCCTGCCGCCCCTTAGAAGGTCGGCAGGAATTAGGACAATCCAGTCCTCTTTATTAACGGGGTGCCTCCCATAGTTCTTAGTGATGGAAATCTTGTTCATTGTGAGACAATAAGCAAACACGAATCACATAAAACCACAATTTTGGGTGAATGGTTGGTAGGAAGGGATGTTTAGAAGTCATTTGGGGGGCATTTTTATAATGGAAAAGTGACCGAGTTTGACGAAGTAGCTGGTTGGTATAGTGTAGTTTATGGCGATGGTGACTTAGAAGATCTCGAGTGGCATGAGTTACAAGAAGTGCTTCAGCCCTTGGATATTTTGGTTCCATTGAAATAACTGGGCATGAAATGCTTTCCGCCCCTTAGAGGGGTGGAAGGAGTTTATTTAATATATAAACAGGTGGTATTTTAGTAATTCCCCTATTTTTATCCCTTCTGCAAGCCTATTTTTTTAAATCTGAGCCGTTGGATGCTGCTATGAACGGTGGGAGATGTATGGATGGAATAGTGCTCCCATCTAGCATTTGTTATGGATCAGCTCCTATATATATAAATATACTATATTATAGCATCAATTGATTCATTCAAAAAAATTGTTTTTAATGTTTTCTGATACCAACACTATGACCTTCATCACTTTTTTTTTCCTCTGTTTTTTTAGTTCTAATTTCCAATGTTTTTTTAGTAACTTCTTGGTTCCCTACTTTTGCATCTGTCATCTTTCCAAAAAATTAAGCCCCTACCATTTTAAAATAGAAAGTGCAAGAAATAACATTCATCTTCATTACTGTTAGCTCGCAATGCTGATGAGCCCTTTTATGACTTTCATTGATTTTATTTATCTGTGTGATGGAAAATAATTTGGCTGGATGGCTTGTGAAATGATTTTCCACTGGAGTGCATTCAAATTCTTGAGGTAATATGAACAAACAAGAGTATAAATGGCAAACAAAGGTTGTGATGTGCATTTTCTGGAACAAAATCTGGTGTGACTTGGTCCTACCTGCTAGCTTCATCTAGGTGCCTCGGCCAACACAAAGTTACACTTGGAGGCAGCCAATGTCTTGCAGAAATGCTATTTCTTCTTTCCATTTTTCAGATTACGTAGGGACATTACAAGTTGTTGCCTTTCACCTTCTACCTCTGCAAATTTGAGACTAATTTCCGAGTATTTGTCTTGCATTTCTTTCAGCTCACCTTCCATATGCTGATTTTTTTCCTTTAGTGATGCAACTTCACATAATAATTTGGTAAGATCAGAAGTATCACTTGGATCACAAGTGGCCACTTTGAGCTCTCCGTCTGATAAAGTTTCTATTCCACTGTGAAGAAGGGAGGGAATTCAGAGTTCTTAAGTCATTCATCATTTTAACATAAACGAATTAAATGATGGAAAGCACAGTAAATTGAGGTAAAATGATGTGAAGTTTTATTCAACATAAGCCTACACACACACCTTTCGACTGCAATTCTGACAACTTCATTTTGCCTTGACGTGCCTGCTGCAGGTCTTATCTCTGAGTGATGTAAATTTTCTTGTATGCTTTCTCCTCTTTCAAGCTTGCTAACACGTACTCTTGTATCTGTAGCATGTCCAACCTCCTGTAAATCAATTATTAGTGGTTCCCGAATTACTACCTGATCAATGGATGTTATGTTATTACAAGTCAAGAAATCTGGAAAAAAAATTCAAGTTTACCTTGCTGAAACTCGACATTGTGGGTTTCTCTAGAGGTTTGGCCAGACATTCATTCTGAATAAGCGGAACAACATTCTGAGAGCCGGAGTTGTGGGAAAAAAAACAGAAGGAAAAATAGAAAAAAAAAAGAGAGCTGGAGGATGTCCTCTTAAATAATTATAAGTAGGTTGAGAATCATTGTCAAATATTTCTATCTTAGTTAATCTCCCTCCAATCCAATTGAAGTTTGTTTCTTTATTTTTGCGATGTTCTGAAAAGTGCTCTCATTCTATCCTAACCACTCCTATCTCAAAATTAAAGCTTTGATGTTCTGAAAAGTGCTCTCATTCTATCCTAACCACTCATATCTCAAAATTAAAGACTTACTCTTCTCCGACTATGTTCTGGTCAAACATGCTCACTTTTTAAATTTGGAGTTGGGATGGAGGGAGTATTTTGTAATTTCTGGGTTAATAGTACATCTTGGTTCTCTGTCTATAGAAATTTAAAGTCTGTTTTTATGTACTGCTTGTAAGAATCTTCCAATCAAGAGTTTACTGTGCATATTAATAAGTTATACCCTTTCACCAATTAGTTATATAATCTGATAAGTGAATTGACATTTTCTAGCGTAGCTGCCTACAGTCCTAGTTTCTGGCAGATGTAATTCACACGTGAATTCACAAAACCAAGTATTTTGTTCATTACCTAAAAAACAAGTGTCTAGTAACGTTAGCTAGTATAATAGGAGTAATATCCTGTGTTAGCATAATGTATAAAGTTTTTACACACTTTGGTGTAGTAAGCTACTTTGTAGAAGAGTTTAGCCCGTGCCATTATGTCTGTTGAAAGTATTTGGAAAACAGGGTATACCTATTATCATGAACCATATTTCACTTTACAAATCTAATATTATTACTATTTTTCTACTATATCTCACACTTTGCATGTTATGTCTTGCATAGTTATATTTGGAATCGAATGTTTACCTCAAGTGATTTCATTTTCTCGGTCAAACTGATGGTGTTCTTAGCGGGGTAAGGAAGTAGGGCTGATATGGCATCTTTGAAAGTCATTCCTCTTGTGTCTGAATTTGCAGCATGTTCTCCATTGCTCTGGATTTTTTTATCCATGTTGGCGATAACCTCATCCTTCTTTTTCAGCTCACCCTCTAACTCAAATATCTGTTTTCTCAGGGTTTCTTTCTCCAAGTCGATTTGAAGCATACAATGTTTCAACTCATTATACTGAATACTTAGATTTTCCATTTCTGATTTCAAAGTCCCTGCTGAAATCTCCTTTTCATCCTTCAAAGTTCTAAAGGCACTTAATTCCTCCTTTAACATTTCTATTTCCTTCGTTGCTGATGCGAACTCTTGTTCCAGTTCTTCTCTTTCTTTCGTCAATTGTTCCATCTCAATTTTCACATTTCCTTTCTGCTCTTCCTCTTCCTGGTAATCAGTTTTCTCGCATTTCAGAATTTTTATTTCCTCTTCATGTTTCTGAAAGCTTTCGATTTGGTTGTGCTTGGCTTCAAGTTCTTGTGATATCTGCTCTATTTGTTTTGCTTGCTGATTTGTTCGGTTTAAAAGCTCTAGCACTTTTCCTTCGTACTGTTGTTTCAACAGTCCAAGCTCTCTGTTAGCTTTCTGGAGCATATCTTCCAAATCACTTTTCTGCAGACGCAAATCATTAGCTTCTGCCACTGTTTTCATGGATAACCTCTCATTTTCATCGAGTTTGGTTGCCATATCCACAGAAAGCCTTCTAAATTCATCCTGAAGGCGCTCAGCAGCATTAGCATTACTCCATCTCGTCTTCCTCAAGGCCTCCTCTGCTCGGATGGCTCTCTGCTCCTGCTCGACTTTGGCTTGAGTCACGGCTTCCAGATCATCTTCAAAATCTCGAGCCTGTTTCTCCAGTTCTTTCTCTAAGCTCTTAACCTGGGACTCAAGTTCATTCATTGTATTTAGGGATTTGGAGAATTCCAAGACCTGCTTATTGATTTGTTTCTCCAATATATCCACCTGGAGTTTAAACTCTTGTATAGTAGCCAAAGAACCTGAGTATTCACTCTGCATCTTCATCTGTTCTATCTGATTTTGCTTTAACTTGGAGTTGATATTGCGGTTTTCCTGTTTTAAAATATCATAGTCCACGACAAGATCTTCAATATGCATCTTTAGCTCTTCCTTATCTTTCCTGTACACCTCTATTTCACCGAATAAGTCTGTGAGCTGCTTCAACAAGTTTTCTTCCTTTGCATTGTTATCCTCATTATTTAGCTCTTCCTGTGCTTGCTCATCTTTCTCCTGATCCATATCGTATTTGGAGGTTCCTGAGGCATCTTCTTTAACATTTTGAGTGGCCTTTACTGTGCTAGAAAGATGATGTATTTCTGTATTCTTTTGTTCTAGCTTTTTGTTAAGGTCACTCACCACAAGAATCAATTCGGAGTTTGAGTCTTCAGTCTCGTACAGTCGCAACCGCAGTTTTTTATTCAAGTCCTTCTCACGTTTAAGCTGCTGCATTGTATCTTTAGATGGATCCCTTAGCTCTGCCTCATGGATACATTTCTCTGAGGACTTAAGTTGTTCGTATTCTGTTTTGAGTGTAATGTACTCCTCTTTAAGGCTAACATTTTGTCTTGATAACTCCTGTCCCCTTTTGCTCTCCTTGACAATTTGCTTCCGAAGAGACTGCAGTTCCAGTTCTGATAATTCTGCCTGCCTATCCCTCATACAGATTTCATTTTTCAGTATTTCAATGGAGTCACTTGATGCTTCCATCGACTTGTCTCTGGGAAAGTTCTCCCCCGGGCTGTTTGTGGAGTCAACCATACTTCTATCTGAAGCAGAACCCACTGACCAATCTGTGTTGGATCGTTGACGCACTTGTTTTTCTGTTGGCACCTCATCCTCTGTCTTCTTCTGTTGAATAGAGTTCCATCTGACAGGTGCAAAGTCCTGAGGAATTGTAGTATTCTCCAATCGAGGATCTTTGAAGCTGATATTTCGTTCATCATCAGGAGATGATATTTGTAAGTCCTCATCCTGGGCAATAATAATAGAAGCTTTAATAGCCAGCTTTCAACTAATCTATACGTCCTGCTTATTATATAGCAGGTCATTTGTTCATTGGCTTTATATTAACCCTTTAGGAAGTCTAGGGACAAAAGAAAATATTGATGGTAGGTGCTTTGAGAATTGAGACCTTACTTCGAGAAAATTGAGGTCATTGTTTCCATATGTGTTGCAATCAACCAGTTGGGTCTGCAAGTTTCTATCCGGTGATATTGTCCTTTGTGCTTCATGTTCTTCTTCATCTCTGAAATACTCGGAACATGGGAAATAGCTAGATATTAGACCAATATAAAAAGAAGGAAGTTCGTCAGAATGATTGATTAAATTTATGTCACCTTCGATCCTCAGTTCCTTGCATCTTCTGAATGCCAATCTGTCCCAATATAACTTGTGTGAGTTTTGGAAGGGATATACATTCTACCCGATGCATTGCAGGTGAAATATAATTTCTTTGTGAGAGAATTATCTCGTGAGAGAGAGGGCTTACATGCAAGATTACGCCAGAATTTGAAAAATTTAGAGGCAAAGAGACTAGCAATGGTTGTGTTGCCTCTGCATAATCTGCAAAATCCAGTGAAATCTCTCCCAGAAAACCTGATTTTGATGATCCCTGAAAGAAATTGAAAATATTAGAGTTCATTTATACAAGCTAGCTCTACACGAAGAAAAAGTTGCTACTTGGATCAATTTCTTACTGTTGACACAATGAAATAGTAAATGTTCTCTTTAAAGTTTCCTGTCTTTGGCTCCCTGATCAACTTTACTGTTTCATAAATAGGACTTTCCCAGGAACAGGTTCCTTCTACAATGGAGGCCTTCTGTTTTACGGTTGGTTTTCCAACACTTTCTGGAACCAGAGAGATCATCAGCTTCTTTTTTCCTTTTAGCTGTGGCACCTGAAAGCAGTGTGATGCAGAAAACCAGGTGACGTTACAATTTATCTACTTTTTCACTCGTTATGTGTCAAACTACATATACCAGCAGAAAATTCAATATTTGTACTATATTACCTGAGTTGCCTGAAATTGCAATTCGAATACGGCTTTGATCTTGTTCTTCTCGCTTCTCCATCTTGCTGACTTGAACATCTTTGGTCAAATCTATGCTTTCCAAATCTTCTTCTATGTTCAAGTCCCACTCACCTTGTTGGGTTTTCAAACAATGCTGAACTTTTTGGTTTGCTTCTTAACTTATTAGAGGCAAAGCTAAGCTAATTATTTCTAGAACTGTGAAGTAGAAAGTCAGAGAGATGCATTAAGGCTTCCATTTTGTTAATCTCAGTTGTACTTCAGGAGTTAGATATGCATGCCATAGGGTGTCAAAAAGTAAAATTCCATAATTTATTGGTTGGATCGAACTTAAAACAGTAGAGTCAGAACTAAAATAACAGAAATATTATTTATTTCCAGTTAAAAGGTAAGAACCTCTTTTTTGTTGTTTATGTATACCGTAAGACAAGTATCGATCCTACAAAACTTTTGCTTACTGCCGGCATGTCACATGTCACATGTGGCATGTGGATATATATATATATATATGGAAAAAGAGAGTATATGTGTTAAATACATATAAGTTTATGTGTGTCCTGCACTTAATACGATGTAGTCTTGGCTGACACATTGGTGAAACGTCAAAATAACGGTTAATAATGAAGATGGTGAAATATATGTATAGCCGTTGCCAAGATCTTGGAGGACGGGCCATGATTCAAATTCATAAACGATAAGATCTTAGAATTCAATTAATTATAAGAAAGATTGAGTTTTTTAAAAGATAAAAAATGAAAAGGGTATTAAGGAGCCAGTAGCAGTAGCAGGTAACATTAGTTGTAGTAGTAATGACAGTGGCATTTATAATTTGGCGGTGACTGGGCGAAGGGAATTGGTTTGCTAGTAGTAGTACCAGTGTTAGCGTACATATATACTATGGTGAGGTGAAGCCATCGGCTGATACTAAAGAGTTTAGTTACTTAGTTTGGTGAGATATAGGAATTAATTTGATGAGACCCATGGTGGACCATGGAATTCTAGGTTCTACATATCTGCTGAAGCCAAAATACAGCCTTTTGATGCCTCTTTCCAGTAGTCGAATATACAAATAATTGCTCTCTTTCTATAATTGAGTGACCTTCTCTGTAAATACCTGTTTCCACGTGAATACATGTGCTCTCTCTCTCTCTCTCATATCTTGAAAGACTCTTTTTTTATGGTCTTTAAGTCCATCATAAGGTGTGTGTTTTTATTTAATTATGTGATCCAATATCATTGTCATAGCCATGTTGGATTTCTATATAGATGAACAATTCAATTATATATATATAAAAAATAACACACTTTTTTTTATGTACATCATAATGAGATGATGATGTATGGTACATTTTTCTCAATTTTTTAGTGGATGGGGGCGGCGAGAGGGGAGAGGGGAGAGGGGTGAGGGGGGAGGGGCGGGCGGTGGGGGTGGGGGGAAGAAGAGGTGTACTGTAATGCATTATGGTGGATAAGGACTTGATATCAACTTTTGTCCTGCTGCTTCAAATTTCAATGCAGGTAGGTTAAATGTTCGCTTTTGATTTTTTGCTTTTTCTTTTCATTTTCAAGGTTGTTTTCTCCGCGAGAAAAATCAAATAAAACTGCATTTATCGGCAGAAATTTTTTTATCTCTTAATATATGATGTTTTAGATTTCTAAGTAAACATTAATTGTTTAGTTTTTAATATTATTTTAAGTATTAAATATAATTTTGGTTCTCTCATTATTTTTTATATCAATAAATAATAATTTCTTTTTTTAATACAAAGACAGTATAGATATTTGATATTATATTTAATGTTATACAATTGTTTCTTTAATATTTTATGAATAAGTTTAAAAAAATTTATATTAAAGTACGGAGGACTAGTAGATAGATAGATTCATGGATACCTATGGTCCTTGTTATGTACTTGGACCGCAACCAAATGCAGACCATACCAGAAGTCAGGTGTTATAATCGATAATTAAATATAGTTCATTCTTGAGGACGAAAAAAATACTATATATTTTTAATTATTTATTTAGGATGGAGAGAGTAGTACTATTTATGGATAGAGACATCTTAAATTAATTGGTGTGCTATATCAAAGAATTAATAACAATCCAATTAATATATTTATCATTTTTTTTAATTTTTTTATTTAAAAAAAAGTCTGAATAATTTTTTATTTTCTTTGAATTTTAAATTTTTGTAAATTTATTTTAAGTCAAAGTAATTTTTTTCGAACTAGATACACTCATAAACTATATTATAGGTACTTTAATAAAATATCAAGTTAAGTTATACTCTATATCATATCTTAAGAAAACCAAGGTCTACTCTTATAATTTTATTCTGTTTTACTTTTTGATTCAAAATTTTAATCAATTGTATTATAAAATATCTCAAATAAATAAATAATGCTATTAAGTAAAACTATAAAAGGATAGCAGATTTAATAAAGTAGTTTAATTCTGTATACGGTTAAAAATTAAATTTTGAATTACTAAATGTATACACATCTTATAAATATGATATATAATAAAATTAAGGTAAAATGGATAAAAACTAAATGGATAATTTTTTTTGGATATATAAGAATAATATATTCTCTTTAATATATTTATTTAAGTGTACAATTATCGGTGTGCATATATATCTCTTAATTATTCATTTCGTATTAATACGTGCCCTTGGTCGGTCCCCGCAATCACGTGACTAATTAATTATGGGGGAGACTTTTTAGTTTCGGCGTAGCTCAAGCTGAATATCTTTAAAAATTAAAGATATAATAGATCAATTGGGCAAAAAGATCCAAACCAAAGAGAAGCCCAGTCCGTGTCTCATTAAAATCTATTTATTATGGTCAGATTAGTTTGTAAAAAACATGTTTCACATTGAACTATTTATTTTAATTTAATGTTATTTTTGATTATTTAACTTTTTAAAGGACTATTAGTCCCTTAATGTAAAATTATTAGTCTTATAAAGCTATTTGATAGCTTAAAATGAGAATACTATTAATTTCACATTTATCATGGGATTATATAGTCCATCATAAATAGTATTAGAAATGACAAAAAAAAATTCATATGACTATTTAAAGAATTATTAATTAATCTCATATTATGAGATAAAATAATCTAAAATAGTGATTAAGACAAATAATTTGATTCTAAGCATGTTCTTGGCAAACAAACATATCATATCAGTCTGGACAATGTTATACTCCTTTTTTTTTCCTCGGAAATTAAGAATCTAATTTTATTTTCTTGATTTTTATTTATATTTATTAGAGCTTATATACATAAACTTGGACATAAATTTTGATAATTGTTTCTCTTATAATAATAAAATTTGAGACTGTAGATGTTAGTCATAATATTAATACTCAGACTGAAATTTTATATGGATCACGTTCAATTCTAAGGTATGATTCTCTCATTTTTAGATGAAGCTAGGAGTATGTAATTAGCCTGTTACATTAGGCTATTGAATGGGCCCTATTTTCTGTTATTGAAAAGATGAGTTATTTAATTGTGAGCTTTGGAAATAAGTATTATGGCCGCTCACCTTTTTTGTTGGAGTGCACTGCTAGCACAAACCAACAGTCCACAAGATATATGGGGTTTATACCAGCTTTCCGGCCCAAAAGGCTCTGGCCTTTCTATTTACTCCTTAGACCTTGGGTGTTTTTTTTAGGAGCTTCTAAGGCTTTCCCCATTGTCAACTTGGACAGCAACTTTGGGACGCAAGCCAAGTAAGAATACCGCTAACAGACTATATAAATGTATTAAGATAATGATTGCAAATTTATATGTTTATATAATCATAGTTTAACGATGTATTTGATATTATGGACTAATTTTATAATTCTAGTCGTAATCATAATTAATTCGGCAGAAATCGCAATCGAAGAAGCCAGGATTTAAAGTATATATGAGCATTGTTTATGTATTGAAGTAAACTGGAATGAAAGGGAAGCAGCAAGGATTTGTGTGGACATAGTAAATTCATTACAATCTGTGGAGTGTATAGGGAGGGGCCTAGGGGTTTGTATCTTTGTTGCGTATAGCTTAAAACTGTGTCTCACACATGGGCTTGTTTCTTCTAGACCAATAGTTAAGAGGTGTCCCCCTCCCCCTCCCGGCCCCTATAGGTTAATTATCAATCCATATGTTGTTGAACTTGCACACATGGATTTTAGTTTTTGTAGCAAGTTGATTTGCAAAGACCCAGACCAACACACCAAGGTAGGTCTAGTTAAATCCACAGAACATGGATTGGTTTCAAATGCTGCAGCATCTTCTGTTTCCAAAAGCTATTTCCCTGTTTTTTGAGAATTGATCTTTCTTTTGTCTGTAAATTAAGGGCAAAAGGCAGACAGGCAGGCAGGCATTGGAACGACTTGTTGTTAACTTCCTATTGTTAAATTATATATAAACGAATACAATTTTTTAAGTGTATTTAGAACTCTAAACGTACTTAAACACTTTTTATAAACATAAGTTGGTAACGAACAAAATTAGTCTTTTTAAAAATATTTTAGTTTCTTACTCCTCTTTTAACTTCCACATCAATGGATGATTTAGGAAATATCAATTCCTAAAACGCAAAGGGAAACTGTCATTGCTTAAATGATGGGTAAGCATGGATTGATACTAACAAGGCAATTATTTTGATTTTGACAAATCTGCACTTGATAATTAACTTTAATTATGTTCCCCTTGATGGGCATATTTATGTATTAAACTTTAATACAACTAAAAAAATATAGTGAATGCTTGACATAGTTAATTAAATTAAATATATCGTGTTGTAACTTGTAAGTGTGTGCGGTGGCGATGGTGCCAACTCATATAATAAGCCAATCAATTGCAATCATACGGCCCAAACAGTCACATTCCTCCAACCATAATATACTGTACCCTCTTTCCTCTTTCCTCTTTCCTCTTTCTATCAATTCCCCTGTCCGTCTGTTATCATCTTCTTTCCTTAATTACAA
The DNA here is from genome assembly GCA_020205555.1 of Panax stipuleanatus. Taxonomy (NCBI): domain Eukaryota; kingdom Viridiplantae; phylum Streptophyta; class Magnoliopsida; order Apiales; family Araliaceae; genus Panax; species Panax stipuleanatus. The sequence goes on along the minus strand of CM035118.1, from coordinate 135,252,334 downwards.
GTTAGAATATCAAATAAATGGCTGAAGTGGAACCCAAGAAGATAGAAGTCGAGACTCCGGCTCCGGAGACTGAAGTGGCCGCTGAAACTCCAAAAGACGTAGCTGAGGAGAAAGCCGTAATTCCACCTCCTCCTCCTCCTACCGAAGAGAAACCGGATGAGTTTAAAGCTCTCGCCGTCATTGAAAGTAATCTCCTACTGTATTAGTTCAGCTAACTGGAGTTTTTTTCTGAATAACAAAGAAATTAAATTAGACTCTATCTGCCTCGTTGATAAAAACATTTTCCTTGGAATTTTTATTATTTCCTTTCTGAATCCCTTGTTTCGTTCTAATTAATTAATTAATTAATTTCAAACCTCACTTAATTTGCCAGAAACAAGTGTTTCTTCTGTTCTTCAGATCTACAAGCATAAACATTGGGTGGAGAAAGCTTAAGCAAAATTCACCTCCCTTTTCTGTGAACGTCTTAAATATTTTTGATTGATAAATAATTAAAATTGGTATAATTAAATAGTAGGATTTTTTTTCTCTCTCTCTGTCTCTCTAATTGTTTGAGCTTTGGGTGCATATGGCAGAAGCGCCTGAACCTGTCGAGGAAAAGGTTGCTGAGGGCTCTGTTAACAGAGGTAAATAAGCTAATTAAGATTATATTTCTATTGTGATTATTAAAGGTGGAAAATGAATTTATTTGCTCATACGTATTCAACAGATAAGGTGCTTGCCCGGGTGGCAACTGAGAAAAGGTTGTCATTGATCAGAGCATGGGAAGAAAGTGAGAAATCAAAAGCAGAAAACAAGTAAGAACTTTCTTCCCTTCTCTCTATAATCAACTTGGAATACCCAAAAATAATTAATTGCAAAAACTTTTATTCAAAATCATATGAGCTGACCTAAGTTAACTACTAGTATTTTTTAAGGTCTAAAAATAAATGTTCAGGATAAATAATCTTAACATATTGAACAGAGCTCATAAAAATTTATCTGCGGTTGGATCATGGGAGAACAGCAAGAAAGCAACCATAGAGGCTGACCTCAAAAAGATTGAGGTACCATCCCATTTACTATTATTTTTGTGAAGGGGCTTATTAAGTCCTAACAACAGTAACCTATTCAATCAAGTTGGTAAATTTGTCATCTTTGTTCGTGGTGTATACATTCTCTTGTTCAATGCCGTTACTAATTGACATTTTCTTGTTTGTTTTTTTATCAAGCATGCAAAGAAATGAGATTATTAAGTTGCTTGCCCAATCATGATAATTGTGAAGAATTTAACATATACGAAGTCATTGTATTTCCGGAAAATCGAAATCAAGCCATTTTGCTTTTTATTGGAAGTCTTTATAAACAAAATGGCCTCCTTGACAGAGTGCTCTTTGATCCTAAATAATTTGTTTTTTCTCCCAAGTGGCTTAGGGTATTGGAGGTACCAGCATATGGTTTAGGGTATTGAAAGGTCCTTTATCTAGTATAACGTAAGTTAATATGGCTTTGCCATTACACATGCACATTGAGCAGGAGGAATTTGAGAAGAAGAAGGCAGAATATGTGGAGAAAATGAAAAACAAAATAGCCGCTATCCACAAGGCAGCAGAAGAGAAGAGGGCAATGATTGAAGCCAAACGCGGGGAAGATCTGCTAAAGGCCGAGGAGATAGCAGCAAAGTACCGTGCTACCGGAACAGGCCCAAAGAAACTCCTTGGATGTTTCTAAACATCATTTCTTAATTGGGATTCCTTTATTTATAACTTAAGATGTATGTATGTTGTGTGCTTAAATGGTAGATGATTTGTTGTTATTATTTATTATTTATTATGTCGTGTGCATAGATAGTGATATGTCTGTGTGTGTGTGTATATATATATATATATATACCATATGAAAGGAAATTACTTTAGCAGCAGCTACTGTATTTGTGAGAAAGTAATTTGAATTAGATGTTGCATGTCATGCAGTTTTTTGCCTATTCGGATTGTAGCCTACAATTTCTTCTTCTCTGTTTCTGGCTGGCTGCTTTGTTTACTTAAAGCCAGACCAGACCAGACCTGTCATCACCAATGCACTAATAAGCAAAAAGGAGGAATAATGAATGACCATATCTTGTTGGTTGGCTTGGGTACCTTATTCTTTAGATGTGTGTTCCAGAGTTTTTTTATTTTATTGTATTAATTAATGTCTTCTCCACCTCCTCCCTGGTAGCTGAGATGCTATATATATATATATATATAAGCCACCTGAAGAACTTAGTATTCCCACCATTTTCAGCACTAGAAACAACAAGTCCTCCATACTTCAGCAGAGAATGAGAAGGCTTTTTAGTTTAGCAGGGGGTAGACATGTAATTTATCAAGAGGGGGCAAAATAGTCATTATATTTGGTCAAAATAATTTATTAAGAATGACTTAAAAGTTAATTTTTTAAAAGTTATAAATTGTTACTTATTTTATTTTTTTTGGACTTATAAGTCATAAAATAAGTCATTCCTAAACACTAGAACAGTAAAAAGCTCCTATAGGACCGAATTAGAGCAGGAGCCAAATATTAACTTAGGTGGTGTTTGTTTGGGTCTTAAAGCCTCTTAATAGGGGTGCCTCTGATTCGGTCAGAGGCACAACTTGTTTGGTAAATTTTTTTTTGCCTCTTAATGCCTCTTAATCGGTAAGATACAAAATTAAATCTAAACCATTTAGAGGTCCATCTGAATGAAATTAACTATTTTTTGGACAAAAATGACCTCTTTAAAATTTCAAAATTCCTATTTTATCCCCAATGATCCTAATTAATCTGCATCCTTTCCTCTTTCTCTCTTTTCTCCTGCACTCGCCTATGTCCTCCTCTCATCACCCCCATAAAAATATCGACCGGAAAAAGGGAAAATGCCAGAAACCCCACTGAAAAATCAAGTCTCCGGAATCACTATCGAACTGCAAGCTCCCCACGGCGTTGTTCTCAACATCCGATAGAGGGGATTTGGGGATTAAGGTTTGGTGGAGGTCGAAAATGTTGGGAATTTGTTGATCGGATTGGAGTGAAAATTATGTAGATGTATATAAAATCATATATATATCGAGCTTCGTATATATGTGAGATGGAGTAGAGATAAAATAGATATATATAGAGATTTAGAGAGAAACAAATCGAGTGAGACAGAGAGAGAATTCAATATCTTCAACTCAGGTTTGAAAAGGGGGTTGCTGTCTACGATCATTGATCAAGTTCTTGTTTAACATGATTAGATTATCTGTGGCATAGCGCAAGGAAGGTAATTGTGACCTGTCAATGGAAATGGTTATTGCTCTTGGAGGTGCTACATGTTCATCAATCAATTTCAGTATCTTCAGCTCTTGCACAGTTGCTCTGTGATGGTTGGTTTTGAAAAAGGAGAGATGAAAAAAAGAAAAGAAGACATTTTGGACATAGGGTTAAAATAGTAAAATTATATTATTCAGACGTTTTGAAAAATTTTTATCAAACAACATTTTTTCATTCAGATACAATTCTAAACAGATGCTCTATATTATTTAGATGTCTAAACTGTTCAGCTCTTAACACTCAATTTTATCAAACACCACCTTAATACTACTGTTTATATAGCTCAAAATAAATGTGACATATTAATCTTGTTGATATCAGCTGGTGAGAAATATTAGCAATTGTTTTTCCACGACTACGAGGAACACTTTATCGTACAAACTCCCCCACTCCAATAGCAGTACAGTTTTTTACACGCGTAGCTAAGAATCTCGTACTATACTAATATGTGAAAAACCAAAAATTAAATTACTCCTTTCTACGCCAGACTGGAAGTTCATTTAATTTTGAGTTGTGTTTAATGATTTTTTAATATGTGAAATTATGTCTTAAACCACCTACATTACATGAAAAGGAGAGAGTATGTAGCAGTTTAGATAGTCCTGCCAGACTCCAGAAAGAGAGGATTAGAGAGAGAAATTAAATTTTGGTTAATTTGATTGATATCTCATTTCAGTACAGACTCAAGCCTTTTATAGACATAACTAATACCTTACGTACCTAATAAATCCTAGCTATTCATTTTATTTCTAATCTTAGCCATTCCTTTTTACTAATTATTTTAATACTAAATTCATAACATTGTCATTCCCTCAAAATCCACCTTGTCCTCAAGGTGGAAGTGCTCTATGAATTCCACCTCATATGCATCAGACATCTTCTTTCCATCAGTAGGTAGAAACATTAGTATACTTGACATGATTTGGAAAATTGACAAATACTCAACAACTTGACGAAACAGTTCATGCGCTCCGAACTCCCGCGGATCATGAGTCATCACGTAATAGGAGATCATAGTGAAGAAATATAGAACACCATTCACTCTGTAACCACGGTTCACCTCTATGATCATAAACTGTTGACCGGTACAAGAAGTCTCATTCCCCATTTTAAGTGCACAAGCTACTAATAAAGCTCCACTTGCGCTATCTTGTCTTATGATTTGTTTTCCCCATTTCAGCACAACCAAATTTATAACAATGGGCCTCCTCACCGTAGGAATGTCAGCCATTAGAGGGGGACTTAAAAAATGCGCATACTCCAAACCTTCATTATCATGTATAAACACCCTTAGCTCTTCCATCATTGCAAGAAGAACTTTAGCATCATTTTTCATACTCACAAAGGGAATTAATTTCCATTGCTTTCGCTCCTCCCCAAAAGTACAAACAATTGTCGAAAGGTTTCGGACAGAATTTGTGACGTCCCCAAAATAGGTTCAATATCAACCCATTCTGAGTCGCCAAATACATGGTACAGAATTCTAAAAACAAATCTTTTATAACAAAAGGTCATGAGAAATACGACCATACAACTGTGACTGTCAATACAAACATGTGGAAAATATAAACAATTAAACTAAGTGCTCATTACAATTATTATCACACTATTTTACAAAAATAGTGAGGACTACTACTGCTCTATTCTAACCATTACACTGATCCCCGAATAGTTTCCACAACATTCTCATTCCCTGAAGAGAACAATAGATGAAAAGGGTGAGCTCAACTAGCCCAGAAAAGAATACTATGACTAAGATAATAAAAAATAAATTATCGTTAGCCTTCAATAAATCAGATAAAATATTATGGACAACAAGTTTTAGATCAACAACTGCAGCTAAAATAACAATTCATTAGAAGAGTTAAGTAGAGAATGAAGTCTACTATCTTCTATGATTTAAAAGTCCATCATCAATATTTTATCCCTGTAACATCAATCAATATACATCTTGAATCAAATATTCATCTTTGCACTACGGGCCAAAGATATTTATTTGTATCACCAGTTGGTCATGTTCATCTCAACACTTGTCCATCTTTACACTACGGGCCAAAGATATTCATCAGGTAATCATTCATCTTTGCTCTACAGGCCAAAGATATTCAGTCATATCACCATTTAGGACTGAGGATGATGAAAAATAATATAAATAACGAATCCAGTGAGATAAAGGACAAATATTAGGGATTCGTAATTTAGTTTATCCAAGTTCAAGAATACTCCATAATAATCAATTGTGGAGCAAAATTCAAGAATGAAATTCAAAACTTGGATACAATCAAAGATAGTAACCATAACAGACAACTTGGACAAATAAAAGAAAATTTAATTTTTTTGTAAATAGTGTCGTATTCGTGAATAGTGTCGTATACGTCAATAGTGTCGTATACGTGAATAGTAATCCCGACATTAAAAGGTAAAAATTTCATAATAAAATTCATACCAACATTTCAATGAAATGATACTAGATGAAACGCAAAATTTGAATAATTTCTGATCATTTCAGAAATTATAGAAGCAATACTTACCGTAGTAAGTTTTAATTTGGGTATATAAAATGAAATATTATCGCTTTCATAATATGGAATATGAAAGAAAATAATATTCTTTATGAATATTGAAAGAAAGTAACATCATTTACGAGAAAAATAATATCCCTTACATTAAAAGAAGAGTATTTCTGACTGGTATGGCGGGAATATTCTTGAAAAAAACTTATACTATTTTCTACACTCAAAGCTTTCTTAAACTCAAAAGAAATACGCTCAATATTATAGAAGAAGAATTCTCTGATTCTGGTGTGATTTTCATTTCTAACCTAAGCATCCTATTTATAGAAGAATGGAATGATACTATTTAAAAATAAAAATCACGGGCAAACAGTATTTTCTTCACGGGCGCAACTGGCGAATTTTTTTTAATTTTACTATTCATTACTGTGCAATAAAATATTCTAATAAAACGAAAATTTTAAATAAAATATAATATATTCTATTTATAATCTAATAAAACAAAACTTATATAATATATATATATATATATATATATATATATCACTCACACACATACCCTAACACACACGCCACACACACACACAACAGATATATATATAAGTAATAAAATAAAACTGAGATAACTTTCTATCGACGATTTTAAAAAATGAGTAAGTGGTGGTCCATATAATAAGCCAAATTTACAACAAATACTTTAATAAAAATTCCTCTATTTATCTCAACTCACTTGGCTTCACAAAGCATATTTTTTTATAACAATTAATCATCATTAATATTATGACTCACAATATTAACAACCAGATCATTCCCAGAAAAGAGGAGGCTTTCCGATAAGAATTTCTTCTTATTGGCGCGCAATTAAATAACCTAACCCCTTTCCTCGAAAGAATTTTCTAGACATTGTTAATAATGCAAATAATAATATGAATAACTGTGTCGTCTCAATTACTGATTTAATAATATAAAATATTGTGCAGATGATACTGTGACAATAATTGAATCAATAATATGAGATACTATACAACAACTACTGTTGCAATAATTGAATAAAACTGAGTGACTTCTCACGTAAGCATCAATAATCAAAGATACTGTACAATACCGTGTGCTACTCCACGCGTATAACTGTTCTTTTATCACTGGGTATTTCAACAGTTTTAACGATAAAAATTTTGTCGTTATTTATAGAAAACTTATTCTTGTCGTTTTCTTCATCCGACAGTTTTCCGTTATGGGGCCCACAAATGATTGCGTCGTCGTACGAATATTCCCCGACAAAAAGAATATTCTCCGACCAAACGAATATTCTCTGACATAATAAATATTTTATGACCACTTGCTTACGTTACAAAATTTGCACATTCCACCCATAACTAAAGCATTATATCAAATCAACAACTTACTATTTTAAAATAATATATAGAGAAAATTTAATTTTATTCATAAAAGTTGGGGTCTTACAACCTCCCATCCTTATGAAATTTTCTCCTCGAAATTGACGTACGTACCTGGTATGTCGAAGAGGTGAGGATACCTTGCTTTCATTTTCGATTCTAACTCCCAGGTCATTTCCTCAATAGCATGGTTCCTCCACAAAACTTTGACTTGTGGTATAACCTTTGTGTGTAGAACATGCTCCTTCCTATCCAAGATCTTGACAAGTACCTCCTCGTAGGTTAAATCTTCGATTATCTCGTCTGGTTCTAACTCAATAATGTGGTTTGGGTCTTTCACATATTTACGAAGCACGGATATGTTAAAAACGTTATGAACACGAGACATACTTGGAGGTAAAGCACGTCTATAGGCTACATTTCCTACTTGGTCAAGAATCTCAAATGGACCAATAAATTGTGGATTGAGCTTTCCTTTCTTCCCGAATCTTGTAACTCCCTTCCATGGAGCAACACATAATAACACATGGTCCCCAACATTAAATTCCACATCCTTTCGATGAAAATTCGCATAACTCTTTTGTCGATCCTGCGCTGTTTGTATACGTTGTAGGATCATTTGGATCTTTTTCGTAGTCATACGTACTAACTCCGGTCCTAATAATGTTGTTTCACCCACCTCGTTCCAGCATACTGGAGAACGACATTCCATCCATACAATGCCTCGAATGGAGCCATGCCTATACTTGCCTGATAACTGTTGTTGTAAGAGAATTCCACCAATGGTAGGTACTTATCCCAACTCCCTTTGAAGTCTAGAACACAGAGTCTCAATAGATCTTCAAGAGTTTGAATAGTCCTTTCCGATTGTCCGTCCGTTTGAGGATGATATGCCGAACTGAATCGTAAATCCGTACCCATAGCTTTCTGCAAACTGACCCAAAATCGTGAAGTGAATCTTGGGTCACGATCCGAAACTATGGATACTGGCATGCCATGCAATCTCACAATCTCATTTATGTACATACGAGCAAGACGTTCCAGTGAATAAGTCTCTCGTATAGGCAAGAAATGAGCAGACTTGGTTAATCTATCGACAATAACCCAAATCGCATCTATGCCTTGAGAAACCTTGGGAAGATCCGTAACGAAATCTATAGTAATGTGTTCCCACTTCCATTTTAGAATCTCAGGTGGTTGCAATGGACCCTTTGGCACTTAATGCTCCGCCTTGACACGTTGACACGTTAAACACCTCGAGATATACTCCGCGATCTCTCTCTTCATATTGCTCCACCAAAATGTATGTCGAAGATCACGATACATTTGGTACTCCCAGGATGGATTGCAAACAGTGTGTTGTGTGCCTCCATCATGATTCTATACTTCAAATCAGAATCGTTAGGAACACAAAGTCTGGAGTTGACTAGAAGTATTCCTTCTTCATCGATTCTTGCTTCTGGAATAGCACCTTCTTGAACTTTCTTATTCATCCTCATCAGCTCCGGGTCTGTAGCTTGAGCAACTTTAACTTTATCAATTAAAGCTGGTTCTACACGTATACTTGATATCATCGCACTCGTTCCCGCATATGATCTTTTACTCAACGCGTCAGCTACCACGTTTGTTTTTCCAAGATGGTATTGAATGGTATGGTCGTAATCTTTCAATAGCTCAAGCTAACGTCGTTGTCGTATGTTAAGTTCTTTTCGAGTGAAGAAATATTTAAGGCTCTTATGATCCGTATAAATCTCCACTTTCTCTCCATATAGGTAGTGTCTCTAGATCTTCAACGCGAAAACGACTGCTGCCAACTCTAGATCATGAGTAGGATAATTCCTCTCATATTCTTTGAGTTGCCGTGAGGCATAGGCTATGACTTTCCCATGTTGCATGAGAACATATCCTAACCCTTTGCCCGAAGCATCGTTGTAGATGACAAATCCATTCGAACCAGATGGTATTGTCAGAACAGGTGCTGAAATGAGTCTCCTCTTAAGCTCTTGGAAGCTCTTCTCGCATGCCTCGTTCCATACGAATTTTGTATCTTTCTGAGTCAGCTGAGTTAATGGAGTAGCGATTCGAGAAAATCCTTCCACGAATCTCCGATAATAACCAGCTAAACCAAGAAAGCTACGTACTTCGGTCACCGACTTCGGTTGCTTCCAACTTTGTATTGCTTCAATCTTCGCCGGGTCAACAGATACTCCACGTTTTGATACCACGTGCCCAAAGAATGCTACCTCCTCAAGCCAGAACTCGCATTTCTTCAGCTTGGCATATAGCTTATTTTCACGAAGCCTTTGAAGTACAAGCTTCAAGTGGTGCTCATGATCTTCACGGCTTTTGGAATAGATGAAGATGTCATAAATAAATACAACCACGAACTGATCCAAATACTCCTTGAATACACGGTTCATCATATCCATGAAAGCAGCAGAAGCATTAGTCAATCCAAAAGACATAACTAAGAATTCATAATGCCCGTACCAAGTTCTGAAGGCAGTCTTTGGAATATCCTCAGTTTTAATCGTTAACTGATGATATTCAGAACGAAGATCGATCTTTGAAAAGAATTGTGCACCTTGCAACTGGTCGAACAAGTCATCAATACGAGGTATCAGATACCTATTCTTGATGGTGACATGGTTCAACTCCCGATAGTCAATACAAAGTCGCATACTCTCGTCTTTCTTCTTTACAAATAAAACAAGAGCACCCCAAAGAGATGTACTAAGACAAATGAAACCAATGTCTAACAACTCTTGTAGTTGGACCTTTAACTCTTAAAGTTCAATAGGAGCCATTCGATATAGGGTTTTAAAAATGGATTTTGTACCGGATTCAAGGTCAATAAAGAATTCAACATCACGTTCTGGGGGTTGACCGGGAAGTTCTTCAGAAAATACATCAGAAAAATCATTAATAACAGAAATATCATTCAAACCTGACATATTCTGGTTTAGATCAGTGACATGGGCTAAAAAAGCTTGACATTCATTTTTCAATAAACGAATAGCTTTATGACTTGAAATGACATTGATTGATTTTAGGGGTTTGGTTGTTTGAATTAGCACAACAGGTTGGTTAGGAATATGAAAACTAACAACCCTACGAAAATAATCAATTTTGGCATGATAAGTGGTTAACCAGTCAATTCCTAAAATCACATCAAATGCAAGTATTTTCAAAGATATAAGATCAACAGGTAGGGTGAAGGTACCAATTTGAATCAAGCAAGATTTGTAAACTGTGAATGTAACGAAGGTTTCACCTAATGGAGTTTCAACAGATAAGTCAAAATCTAATTTCTCAGGAGTCAAGTTCAAATGTTGAGCACAAGTAGGTGAAATAAAAGAATGGGTAGCACCGGTGTCTAATAAGGTGTAAACTTCGCAAGAGTTTATGATTATCTTACCCGTAATCACCTCGTTCGGGCTCCTCGCGGTTTGGGGAGTCACGACAAACGCTCTTCCTGGAACCATCGACTTTGACTTGTCCGGGACGGCCTTTGGAGTCACCATCCCCGCTGGACTTGGTTTTGCTACAGGACACACTCGAGCAATGTGACCTTCCTTTTTACAGTTATAGGACACCTTGGATTGCTGTGTGCAGTTAGGGCTGATGTGCCCCTCTTGCCTGCATTTATAACATACGACCGGTGGTCGTTCTCCTCCCCTAGAAACAGTTGATGCTGGTGCTGCTGTCGACGTTTTCACGTTCTCATTGTTGTATCTTCTCTTCCTGAAATCTCCCCCCGACACACTTCTTCTATTATTATGGCCACGATTACCACCGGAGTGGTTACCGCTTCTGTCATGATACTTTTCTCCCCGCTGATTGTCATTGTTCTGATGACTGCTGCCACCAGTACGATCTTGGTTGTTGTCCCTTGGTTGATCATTATCCCGTTCTAATAATTGGGCCTGTTCACCACATCTGAATACAAACAAAGTTTGAGAGAAATGAGGTACTGACAAATTTCGGATTTCAAACCTCTCAGAAATATCCGCGTCATACGTTCCTCATTATCCACCAAATGAGATGCGAACCGGGATAACTCCGTGAACTTAGCCTCGTACTGGGACACAGTCATGTTATTTTATTCCAGTTTGATAGACTTTACCTCCTTCATATGACGAATACTTTCTGGAAAGTACTTGTCATTGAACAGTTTCTGGAACTCCTCCCAAAACATTTGGAGTGCAGTATACTGGGTACCCTTCACAGATTCTCACCAGTAATCTGCCTCTCCGCGGAACATAAACGTGGCGAATGGAACCTTTTGTTCCTCCGTGCATCCCAAGACATCAAATATCTTGGTAATTTGCTTAACCCACGTCTCTGACTTGATTGGATCTGGCTTTCCCTGAAACTCTGGTGGTCCCAACTCTTTGAACTGCTTGTCAGTGCCAAGCCGCGAGTTGGTATTATTTCCACCCGTATTTTGCGTACGAGTCTCCCTCGTCTAATTTTGCATAAACTGCAAAAAACTTCTAAACATCCCATCGTTCATCGTCTGATCAGTGGTTTTGCCTTCCTGTTGCACGTTCTCCTGGTAGGTGATTAAAGGTGTCTCAACGGTCTCATTCACTCCATTGCTTAAATTTCCAGCTGTCATTCTCAAATACTGCCACAAAACAAGGGTTAATTAAACAAATTAACATATCACATATTAACCCTATGCTCCGACTGACCAATTAAATACCAGATAAGCTTAGGTAGGACACACTAGTGAAGGATTTACTCGTCTCTCCCCTCTTAGTTCTATTCCCCGATCTCCGCCAGATATCATATCCCTAAGCTCTGATACCAACTGTGACGCCCTCAAAATAGGTTTAATACCAACCCATTCTGAGTCGCCAAATACATGGTACAGAATTCCAAATACAAATCTTTTATAACAAAAGGTCGTGAGAAATACGACCATACAACTGTGAGTGTCAATACAAACATGTAGAAAATATAAACACTCAAACTAAGTCCTCGTTATAATTATTGTCACACTATTTTACAAAAATTGTGAGGACTACTACTACTCTATTCTGACCATCACACTGATCCCCGACTAGTTCCCGTAACATTCTCATTCCCTGAAGAGGACAATAGATAAAAAGGGTGAGCTCAACTAGTCTAGTAAAGAATATTATGACTAAGATAATGAAAAATAAATTATTGTTAGCATTCAATAAATCAGATAAAATATTATGGATAACAAGTTTTAGAGCAACAACTGCAGCTAAAATAACAATTCATTAGAAGAGTTAAGTAAAGAATGAAGTCTACTATCTTCTATGATTTAAAAGTCCATTATCAATATTTTATCCCTGTAACATCAATCAATATACATCTTGAATCAAATATTTATCTTTGCACTATGGGCCAAAGATATTCATCAGGTAATCATTCATCTTTGCTCTACAAGCCAAAGATATTCAGTCATATCACCATTTAGGACTGAGAATGATGAAAAATAATATAAATAATGAATCCAGTGAGATAAAGGACAAATATTAGGGATTCGTAACTTAGTTTATCCAAGTTCAAGAATACTCCATAATAATTAATTGTGGAGCAAAATTCAAGAATGAAATTCAAAACATGGATACAATCAAAGATAGTAACCATAACAGACAACTTGGACAAATAAAAGAAAATTTAATTTTTCTGTGAATAGTGTCGTATATGTCAATAGTGCCGTATACGTGAATAGTAATCCCGATATGAAAAGGTAAAAATTTCATAATAAAATTCATACCAACATTTCAATGAAATGATGCTAAATGAAACCCAAAATTCGAATAATTTCTGATCATTTCAGAAATTATAGAAGCAATACTTACCGTAGTAAGTTTTAATTTGGGTATATGAAATGAAATATTATCGCTTTCATAATATGGAATATGAAAGAAAATAATATTCTTTATGAATATTGAAAGAAAATAACATCATTTACGAGAAAAATAATATCCCTTACCTTAAAAGAAGAGTATTTCTGACTGGTATGGCGAAAATATTCTTGAAAAAAACTTATACTATTTTCTACACTCAAAGCTTCCTTCAACTCAAAAGAAATACGCTCAATATTATAGAAGACGAATTCTCTGATTCTGATGTGATTTTCATTTCTAAACTAAGCATCCTATTTATAGGAGAATGGAAGGGTACTATTTGAAAATAAAAATCACGGGCAAACAGTATTTTCTTCAGTGGCGCAAATAGTGAATTTTTTTTTATTTTATTATTCATTACTGTAACACCCAATTTCCGAAATAGAAAGAGAGATTACTCAAAACACAACAAAACTGAACAAAAACTCTATGCCACGAAAGAATAGTAATTATAACCAATAAATACCAAAAGGTCAAATCAGAATAAATGTCAAGCTGACCCGAACCAAAATCTGAAATAGTTATTACAACTCCAAATAAACCAATCTATCAAGCCTAAATAGAATATCTAAATCATTGGATCGAATGAAGCTCTCATCACACTTGCCCTTGATCCTCATGATTACCTGTCGGAAGAAAAATACAGTATGAGCCAAATGCCCAGTACAGATATAGAATACAAAATAGAGAACTGAAATAACTAACTTAATTAATGAACTAAAATGAACCGAAACGAACAAAACTAACACAATGAAATAATAGGCTGAATCAAATGGCTGTGGTTATTTCATACCGAGCTCAAAATAAAACAGAAATATACCTTGTCACACAGGCAAGTCAAATAGTGCCACACAGACAAGTCACACACATTGGACCGCGAATCCAATGCATGCAAAATCGGAAGGCGTGTTTAGCACAAACATCGCCACTCCGTAGAACATAACAGAACAGAAAACTAGGGTCGATCCATACGCCTCTCACAGCAAAACACCAAATGACCAACTCTCACCGGAGCACAAAACGGAGACGCCGTGGACTGATTACACCGCCACGGAAGGTGTCATGCCTCTCGTGCCAAGACGACATGCTTGTGGTACCCCCACAGGTGGTTATAGCTCAGGTATACCCTACGGTATATTCTAACAAAAATACCATGCCACAACACATGCGACATAATATCAACACAAAGGGTTCTAACGTGTACATGTTAAATTGAACGAATCATCAACACAAGTCTCCAAAAATATAGTAACATGTACTTTACTACAAATATCAAAATAAACTTTAGACATGATAAACTAGTCTAAAGAGTACAAATATGAGTTCCAAATATCAACACCAAAACGAAACCATCACATGAATTTAAGAACGAACGATCATGTGAAACGATAAATAAAATCTAAACGAAAGCAAAACGAATATAACAAAATTAAAAAGATTATAGCTGAAGGAGTACGAAATCCGTACCTGGATTACGCAATGTAATACCCAAAGTATTATATTCTAAAAATTATTCGTTTAGGCTCCCTCCGTTCGAACTAATTAAACAACATAATAAATTTAGTACAATTAATTAATTATTACTACTATTATTATTATTATCATTATTATACTTATTATTATTATTATTATTATTATTAATATACTACGTAATGATTCTAAGCATGCAGATTACTATTCTAGCTCCATAGCCATATAACAAGTCATATATCTAAATTGAATCAAATATAATATTATATTAAATGAATCTAACATGTCCAGGATATACACCACTCATAGTTGTTGTTTTCTTTTAATTATTACTATACATACAAACAACAATAAGATGCAAACAATCAATGTCTCACTGTACCGGATCAGTGATGTCAAGGATAATACAGTGAACATTAGAAAAATATACGCACTTGCTGTAAAAAGTTTGTACCTGTATCCAAAAGTAGGTATCAAGTTTCTTGCTCCTTTACCAAATACAAAGAAAAATTCAATCTCTCTTTTTTTTCTTTTCTCTGTAGCAGCGGCGGCCTCCCTTTCCTCTCTTCAATTACGAATAGGCATAATGCTTTAGTAAATTAGGTTTTTACTTATTATTTATATATCTTATTAAGTCTCCAAGTTTTAATAGAATTTTAATATTACACAATTATAGATTAGACCCAATAAGTTTAAGGCCCAATTAATGTAGTTCACATAATTAAATACAATATGACCCAAACACAAGAAAAGTCCAATTAAAATATAAAAAAAAACTTTAAAAATGTTATTTATTTATTTATTTTCCGGGTATTACAATTACTGTGCAATAAAATATTCTAATAAAACGAAAATTTTAAATAAAATATAATATATTATATTTATAATCTAATAAAACAAAACTTATATATAATATATATATATATATATATATATATATATATATCCCACTCACACACACAGCCTAACACACATGCCACACATACACACACACACCAGATATATATTTATATATATATATATATATATATATATATATATATAAGTAATAAAATAAAATTGAGATAACTTTCTACCGACGATTTTGAAAAATGAGTAAGTGGGGGTCCATATAATAAGCCAAATTTACAACAAATACTTCAATAAAAACCCCTCTATTTATCTCAACTCACTTGGCTTCACAAAACACATTTTTTTATAACAATTAATCATTATTAATATTATAACTCACAATATTAACAACCAGATCATTCCTTATTGGCGTGCAATTAAATAACCTAATCCCTTTTCTCGACAGAATTTTCTAGACATTGTCAATAATACAAATAATAATACGAATAACTGTGTCGTATCAATTATTGATTTAATAATATAAAATATTGTGCAGATGATACTGTGACAATAATTGAATCAATAATATGAGATACTATTCAACAACTACTGTTGCAATAATTGAATAAAACTAAGTGACTTCTCACGTAAGCATCAATAATCAAAGATACTGTACAATACCGTGTGCTACTGTGCAACCACGCGTATTACTGTTCTTTTATCACCGGGTATTTCAACAGTTTTAACGGTAAAAGTTTTGTCGTTATTTATAAAAAACTTATTCTTGTCGTTTTCTTCATCCAACAGTTTTTCGTTATGGGGCCCATAAATAATTGCGCCGTCGTACGAATATTTCCCGACCAAACGAATATTCTCCGACGCAATGAATATTTTATGATCACTTGTTTACTTTACAAAATTTGCACATTCCACCCATAACTAAAGCATTTTATCAAATCAACACCTTACTATTTCAAAATAATATATAGAGGAAATTCAATTTTATTCATAAAATTTGGGGTCTTACAGAATTCAACTCATTAGAGTACTTGACCTTCTCAAGTAGTAAGTTTGCCACCTCCAAGTATTGAATATTTGCAACCTTGCTAGCTTTCTTTGGATGAGACATACATTCCAAAACTATCCCTGCAAAGAGATATTTGTATTGATTTTGGATCAAAAGTTTTGCACGCTCAATTGGAACAGCAGCAATTTTGGACACAGCAGCTAAGACTACACCCATAAGAAAATCAATGGCAAAGCCTACAAGACCCTTCTCAGGAGTTTGGACAAAAATAGGTGAAGCAGTTCTAGTAGACAATTAAATCCTGGTTAATTACGCATGTATGTGTCATTGGATACTGAAATCCTGTATTAGAATAATTTTCGTAGGCAAAACGGCTCTCCTGTGTAGAAAATCCACCATAGCGGCTTCGAACCTCTTGCGGAAGGCTCAATCTAAACACCTTAGGCCATTTTTATTTAAAAAAATCATTTCTCACTTTCGGATTTAGTAAAAGGTTTCCTCCGGGATCAAAACTATATCCTGAGAAGTTGCACACTACAATAACATAGGGCACGACAGAGAAACTACTTCCTAGATTGCTGGCAATATCTACAGAGAGTCTCTTGTGCTCAGGAAAACAACAATGGTGATCAAATCTCTTGTGCTCGATGATTTGACTTGAACCTTTAGAGAAATTGAGGGTGAAAGTAGATTGATCAGCTCCAAGGTAGTTAATGTGGAAGATAAGTTCTTCCGGCAAGTCTTCTTTGGTCCTCCAGATAACCCAACCAATACCCTCATAAACAAGTCCATATTTATGGCCGCTAACATTGATGCTCTTTACCAGTGGTAGACGGAAGTCCCACTCGAGTTCTGGGTAAATGAAGGGCGCGATGAATCCACCACTGGTTGCATCCACATGAATTGGTGTGTCCCAACCAGTTTGATTGTTCTTTTCTAGCAATAGATCATTCAAGAGCTTGACGTCTTCGAATTCTCCGATTAGGGTTGAGCCCAAGATAGCAGCAACACAGATGGTATTTTCATCGACCATCTCGGCAGCTTTGACGGGGTCCATCACATAGTAACCCTCCCTCAGCTTCACCTCCTTTAACTCTACCTCAAAGTAATTTACAAATTTCTCCCAGCATACCTGAACATTGGCTCCTGTGACTATGTTTGGCTTATCGCAAGGTTTGCCCTCGGCTCTGCACTTATTCTGCCACTTTTTCTTGAAAGCAAGACCCGCAAGCATTATAGCATTCCTCAATATTATTTTATAAAACACAACATCTACAGTTCCATCCAACAAACTACACCAAAATCCAACAAGACCCGCAACATAACCAACAAACCAACCAACGGTTCCAACTCCAACAGCAGCTTCAGATTCCCCCAAAGGAGCGATGAACAAAGTTTGTGCAAGAGCTATAGCAATCGAGTCTCCATAGTGGACCCCCATTCCATTAATATTCTCAATTGAGCATTTAATAACCACATTGTCCGCCAAGTCTCTCATGACCTCTACCTCATACTCTTTCCACCCCAATAAAGACTTCTCCACTAAAACCTGTGATGTTACACTAGCAGCAAGGCCCGACTTACAGATGGCCTCAAACTTTTCCCTATTATAGGCAATCCCACCTCCCCTGCCACCCAATGTGAACGCAGGCTGTATAATTAAAAGAAACTCCCCAATTGAATTTGCCATTTCAATGCACTTCTCAAGAGTTGTCCCAATTTCAGAAGGAGGTGTCTTATGCCCAATATTATTCGTAGCTTGTTTAAACAAATCTCTATCTTCAGCCTTCTTAATTGAATCAAGCTTTGCCCCAATCAACTCAACACCATACTTTTCAAGTGCCCTGCTTTCGGCCAATACCACTGCAAGGTTAAAGGCCACTTCCTTAGACAGATTTTCATCTGGTGGCTTCGGGTTAAGGCAAGCAATGTATCCCCTTGGCTTTGAAATTTCGTCGAACACCTTACTCGCAACATGAAATTTCTTTTCAAATACTCCTATCACAGTGTTGTTGGCTAAGCTAAGCGAAGAATTATCATTTTTGGGAAGAGAGTTCACTTTATCCTAAATTGATTCGGCACAAACTTGATTGACGAGTGAGATTTGGTCTTCAATTTTCTCCTTAAAGTCTTCCTCATCATTACCCCAAACTTGTTGAATTAGTTGGCTGAAATCATCAATGTTTGCTGGAAAGCTCCTATTAGCACCAACCTTCGTGACAACTAGTGGAGTATCATATGTTTCAATCTGAATCAACTGATCGCTAACTTGATAAATTGGTGGGTTGGAATCTTCAAGTTTTGCCAGAAAACTCTCGTGATCTTCAGCCTCAGGAACAATTAGGGCAACATCTCGCTGGGATTTCAATTGATTTTGATGGCCTTCTTCCTCCTTAAACTCCTGAATCACTGCCCTCATAGATAGTTGAAACTGAAGAGTGAAATTTTGAGTAATCTGGGAGATTTGTTGATGAAATTGTGCCAACAATTGTTCCATTCGAGTTGGTTCAGTCATGATGAAAGCACCAATGTAGCAGTTTAGATAGTCCTGCCAGACTCCAAAAAGAGAGGATTAGAGAGAGAAACTAAAATTTGGTTAATTTGATTGATATCTCATTTCAATACAGACCCAAGCCTCTTATAGGCATAACTAATACCTTACATACCTAATAAATCCTAGTCATCCATTTTATTTCTAATCTTAGCCATTCCTTTTTACTAACTATTTTAATACTAAATTCATAACAGAGTATTAACAGATCGGAAGCTATATCGGAAAAACACAAGAAACGAAGAAGAAGAAAAATGTAAGGTGAAAATAAAGAATAAAATTCTACTTTACTCTGTTCTAAAATTAGAGACATGTAACCATAAAGTGATATATTCATCCCACATCAATTCATCCTCAATACATTTGTGTAGACTGACCCAATAAGCATGTTGGACCACCTCCTTACCTAAAAGATTAACCTATTAGGTTGAGACTCCACCATATTTATTAACTCATCTATACTCTTGAATTTATGAGATTCATGTGAAATATCTCAACAATATTTAATACCCCTAATATCAGGTAAGAACTGATGGTGCACGGCTTTTAACTTGATAATAGAAAAGTAATGGTAGATTAGACGTGTCATGATATTTTATAATCTTAAAATAAATATATATTTTTAGAAAAAGTCTAGGGGGATCGGTGGGTGGTGATCAGTCTAGTGACCGGTCTAATTTTATATGACTCCCAAACAATTAATGTGATTTATTGGAACTAGAATTTTTACAGAATCCTGTGATTTAGATGTCATTTGGGTACATGTAAAAAACATCACAGGATTCTGTAAAAATTTTGTACAACCATATTTTTTACATGTACCCAAATGACACATAAATCACTGAATTCTGTAAAAATTCCAGTTCCAATAAATCACATTAATTATTTGGGAGTCGTAAAAAAAAAAAATTGGACCAGTCACTAGACCTATCCCCCAACAATGTCCCCCTAGAAGGATTGATGTTTTTAATTTAAATGGGGACTAAAAAGAAAATTTATTTTTAATTTTGAAAATATTAAATTAAAATAGAGAATATGAGAAGACTGCAGCCGCTCCAATAATTCAAATTAAAATGTAGGAACAATTACATATTATAGTACATTTTTAGAAATAATTACAACAACAGTACATTCATAAAATAATTACAAAAGTAATACATTTTTTCATATTTATTTACAAAATTAATGTGTTTGTTATCCTTTTAATCGTGGCCCACGATTCTCTCCCACGGAACATCCGGAATAACGCAGACTAAATGCGTGGTGAAAAATATTTCTCTTCTTCTTCTCCTCCTCACCATTGCTCAACTTGACGGACTCATCAATAATATTCATAACTTCATTTTTACTTTCTCTCTCCTTTCCTTTCCCATCCCCCCTTGACTAACTTGCGCCATTGATGTATAGAGAGAGAAAATGAGATTTTGTACCTGATGTGGAGATTTACGAGTCCCTAATAGGTGGTCTGTTGAAAAAGGGTGAACCAAAGCTTGCCCACGACACTTTAGAGAAGATGCTAAAGAGCTCCCATCTTCCACAAACATTTACTTTTCATTCTGTTCTTATTGAACTTATCAAAGAGGGTTGTGCTAGTGAGTCTGCTAGCTTTTTGATGTTAATGTTAGAGAAAAAAATCAGACAGAACATCAATCTCTCAACAGATGCTGCAAGGCTGCTCTTCAAGGTTAGTTTACGGGATAAAGGATTTGAGATTGTTAGGGTTGTTTATGAGAACGGGTATACTTTACAAATGAACGAATTCATTGTATACCTTTGCCATAATAAAAGATTGTTAGAGGCACGTGAAATATTGCTATTTTGTTTGGGGAAGGATCAAACTGTTGGTTCTGAAATTTGCAGCATAGTTATAGCTGGACTTTGCAAAATTGGTAAAGTTTCACAAGCATTTGATTTTTACTACAAATTGTTAGAGAAATGAGTCGAAAAACCTTTGTGCTTCTAAAAACTGTAACCAAATCTTCATACCAAGGTAACCAAACCACCTCCACATCTGCAGTTTTTTCATAATGCAGTTGGTAACCAAATCTTTATACCAAGGTAACCAAACCTTCATACCAAGGTAACCAATTCACTTCCACACCTACAGTTTTTTCATAGTGCAGTTGGTAACCAAACATTCGTACAAAGGTAATCAATTCAGTTTTATTAGGTTACCAATTTATTTTGAATGTGATGTTGTTGGTAGCCAAACCTTCATGCAGTTGGTAGCCAAACTTTCATACCAAGGTAACCAATTTAGTTTTATTAGGTTACCTTCATAGTCAGTTGGTAACCAAACATTCATACCAAGGTAACCAAACCTTCATACTAAGGTAACCAATTCACCTCCACACCTGCAGTTTTTTCATAGTGCAGTTGGTAGCCAAACCTTCATACCAAGGTAACCAATTCAGTTATATTAGATTACCAATTTATTTTGAATGTAATGCAGTTGGTAGCCAAACCTTCATGCAGTTGGTAGTCAACCCTTCATATCAAGGTAACCAATTCAGTTTTATTAGGTTACCAATTTATTTTGAATGTGATGAAATTGGTAGCCAAACCTTTATGCAGTTGGTTGCCAAACCTTCAGACCAAGGTAACTTATTCAGTTTTATTATGTTACAAATTTATTTTGAATGTGATGCAGTTGGTAGCCAAACCATCATATAAAGGTAACCATTTTAATTTTTGTGGGTAACTAAATCGTCAAAAAAAAAAATCAGAACAGTAACTCAAGTGCTTTTGGAGATTCGCAGCGGAAGAGGATGATGAAGGGGAGGAGAGGGCGATATAGCAACAATAGTATTTTTTTTTATTATCCCTTCCTCTGCAACAATAGTATTTTTTTAATTATTATTGTTCCTCTGCAACAATAGTATTTTTTTTCCTATTATCGTTCATATTAATCTTTGTATATTAATAATGATGCATGTTGGCAGGTGTTGGAGATTGTTCATGATCAAACTGTGGAATCGTGGCCTCCTGGATGCACGCACCATGAACAATTATGATACTCGAACAGTTCCAAATCCAAGATGATGACGGAGATGAAGAGATATAATTTTTTGTTTTTCCTACTTTTGATTTGAATTTTGAATTATAGATTTATTTTTGTTGTTAGATCCCAAAGATTTGATTTGAATTTTGAATTATGTAGGTTATTTCTCCTTGATTTTAGGTTTCCTTATTAATGTGAAATTGAATGGTTTGAATTTATTATCTTATTTTTGTAATTATTTTATAGATGTACTGATATTATAATTATTTTTTAATTATTGTATAATACTGTAAAGGACCCTAAAATGTAATACTCGTCAAAATGCTATTTTTCATCTATTTCTGTATGGACTTAACAGATGTAATAGACTGATGGGCCTGAGCTCAGAAAGTCTCTGAAACATCCATCAATTACAACTATCCTTATTGTTGCCTCAGTTGGACACTAAATTAAGAAAAAAAATTATATATAGGAGATGCCTATGTCACATCACATGGGTAAAGGGAATGTGTAGCTTTGTCATAACGAAGCTTGCGAATAGATACCCTCATCATTTATTAATGAATAATAGTATTATAGAAATTTTATTATTTTATTATCAAATACTCCGTCATTTTGTCTCATCTGTAAACAAATTTGGTTGTAACAAGCCACATATTCTATTTTCCCATAATATATACATATACATAGGACTTGATTATATGAAGAATTCAAATACAACACAGACTCAACATATGATGTAATTCACACAAGAAAAAGTGTGTTAATTTGAAAGCAACTTAATGGAACATTCAATACCCTCCAAATAGACTTGTATCCAGTCAAGGAAGCATCAGCAGCAGGGCCCCTAAAAATGAATCTGCCTGTTTTATTAATGCACGGGGCAACTAGTATTATTGGTTGCAATTATAGGTTATTATTTCTTGAAGAAACCACCCCCATCCCTCCTCCCTCCTCCCTCCTCCCTCCTCCCCCTCCCTCATATATACAGTATATCATTCATATTGAAATCACCACACATATTATCCCCATAGATGATATCAACAAAACCACTTTCCATAATTTGATCCTCAAATTTCACATTGTCAGCTGAGGCATTGATGTTTAGGCCTTGTTGAATGTTGGTGCCAAATAATGGTTCATTCAATAGTTGGCTGGGCGGCCCAAAAACGTCCTGAAAACTGGGGTTTGATACAAAAGCCTCCTTAGCAGCAACTGTTAGATGAGTTGAATTGCTAAACTCCTGGTGGCCATGAAATTGATCTAGGGAAAGCCAGTCAGCAAATAAGACCTTTGGAAAGCAGCTGTGGGGTGGGACGACAAGTTGATATGCATTAATTGTGGGCGATCCTTGTGTTTGTTCAAAGGAATTTAAGGAGGAGGAACAAGAAGAAGAAGAAGAAGAAGATTGTATGTTGTTATTCATGTTCAAGCTTGTGTGGTCGGAGCTTCTAGTTTCATCATCTTCAGTTTTTTCAACTCTGATCTTTTTCAGATAAGAATGCCAGTAATTCTTTATCTCATTATCTGTTCTTCCAGGCAAATGCTGTGCTATGTGAGACCATCTGATAATGAACATATACATACATACATTGCCTATATATGTTAGTGACTTCTCACTTTTCTAATACACACACAAGAAATTTCTCTGGCACGTACAAAAAATAAAATAAAATAAAAACAGAAATTAATTAAAGAAAAGATAACTAGCTAGATCTGCTGCTAGCTTACTTGTTGCCGAGCATGCCATGAAGGCGCAGGACGGTCTCCTCCTCTTGGACTGTAAAAGTTCCGCGCTTCAGTCCCGGTCTTAGATAATTAATCCACCTTAGCCTGCAACTCTTTCCATTCCTTTGTAAACCTTCATGTTATCAAAAAAGGATCCCCCACAAATTAATGTCAGCTACTCCATGGATTTTTTTTATGAAAAAAAAAAAAAAAAACTGGGAGAGACAGAGATAGAGAGAAGGTGCCAATATTTTTGAGCTCGGCCGTCTAGATTATGGATTCGACAATATGCAGTCTTGTTTGTTTGAATGCAACATTGTGATGCATATATAGTCACCATATATAATGGATGCTCAATGTGCAGCAGGCCTGCTAATACTTAGTTAGTTAGTTAATTAACAGGTGAAAAAGTTGAATACCAGCTTTTATAGGGAGGGAAGTCCAGGAGCCATGACCATGCCTGAGGATGTAATTCTTGAGTTTTTCATCTTCATCTGGTGACCATAAGCCCTTTTTGTGCTTCACTTTCAAGTTTTCAGATGGCAGCTTAAACCTCATTTTGCAGATTGAAAAATTAGTTCTCAAGAATAATAATAATAATAATAAATATTAATTAGTAAGCTAAATGATCAGCTATATATATTAGCTTCATGAGCTATATATATATATATATATATATATATATATATATAGAGAGAGAGAGAGAGAGAGAGAGAGAGAGAGAGAGAGAGAGAGAGTTGATGAATTAAGGAGGATGATGACTTGATGATGAGGCTAGCCAGCCGACTCTAAATATATACCTTGGAATATAAAGGGGAGATTAGTTGTTCTCATTAATTAACTAAAAATTTCATTGGCTAAAAGGAAATTATAAAAATTGTCTTCATAAAATGTCAAATTCATTTCTAGAGAACTTCTGGGCATTGCTTATGCAATGCAAGTATTGACTTTCTGATTAAATTAATACCGGAGGTGCATGTACCCTTGAAAGAATTTTTTGTTGCCATTTTTGGGACCACAAGCTGCAATAATTAACTTGTAGATGTATGTATGTGTCATTAATTAACCAGGCTCAAAAGTGATATACTAATTCCAAGTGATCATATAAGACACTCGTTTTGTGTCGTCCGAGGACGCGGCCTCACAAGTGCTCTTATTCTCCCGAACATCTAATGTACATGTTTGGAACTCAACTTGACATGAAATTTACGCTATTAAGTCTTGGGTCCCAGGGAAGAAGCCACATGTATACTAGAGAGGGCCAAAGTTTGAAAATTTTGTAAAATTCACTCTCAAGATTTGAAAATTTTGTAAGACTAACTTGTACATTTGGTTTGGTTTAAAAATTTTGTAAGGCCACGGCCCCTCAAGGTCTGACGAAACTTTGATATGTTCTAAAAGACTATTTTTGCTATGTTTTATTATCTTTGTCAAAGCAAATTCTATTACTACATTATTTTTGTTTTAGTAAAAATATATTTTGTAATGGTAAAATTTTATTTTTTAGTGATGAATATATTTTATGTTGTTAATTTTTTTCCCCCCCCCCCTCCCCCCTCCCCCCTCCCCCCTCAAGAATAAATTTTATATATTTTATATTGGGTCCATTCATTCATGTATATTAATCTTTTATTTTTTTATTATTTATCCAACGTGAAACTCCAACTCATTTGTAATATCCTAACACGTAGAAATTCAAAAGGGAAGAATAAGAGTAAGAAGAACGAGACCTTTCATTATGAAAAACATGATTCTCGCAGTTTATAGTTTAGGAAAAAGCACAACAAATGCTTGCTATTAAGGGAAATATATCTGACTGAATTCAACATATAAAAAATTAAAAAAATTCAACATGAGCCAGCCAGCCATGTGATGAACACTATTAATAAAAAACATCTTAATTCCTTGATTGATTGATTGATATCAACTGATCAAGATCTTGTTTAAGATAATGAGATGGATAACCTTTAAATTAAGAGCAATGCTACTATCACATAATTTAATGCTCATATACACACATGCATATTTGTGGGCCATGCATGTCACGCAAGGTACACAGTATGCATGTGTGTATGTGAGTATTATGTGATTCAAATTTATGTGATAGTAGCATTCTTTTTAAATTAATGATCATGCATGGCTGCATTCTTGCTGATAGCTAGCTCTATATATTAATTTATCTCGCCGTAAAACTCTTTTTACAGGAGAGAATGAATAAAACTTTGGAACTAATTTTGAAGGTCCATTTAATTTACGGACCTAGCTAGCTAGCTGCATGTTTATTATAAAATTTAGTTCTAATATATTTATACGTTGTCAAAAGAATATATTGGTGACTACTATTGATGGATCGGAGTTGAAAATAAATAAATAGATTTGTTACTTGCCCTTTAGAAATTAGAAATAAGCTGGCCTTTCAATTAGAGTTAACTTGCAGTGAAATCTTAATTAAATAGGATACTCACAATGGGAAGAATAGATCTTATTCCTTAATTAATTAATTATATACGGCTTTTATATATATATATATATATATATATATATATATATATATGTTGGTGAGAATGAGGGTTTAAGACATACAGCTAGAATTAATTTTAAAGTAATTAATTAAACCACCTAGACATCTGACTTAGCTTCCACCAAGATTAAGCCATTCATTCATTGGTCCGATCCAGCTAGCTAGCGAATTATGTATGTTTAAATGCTCAAACTTTATATTATAACTCTGACTTAATTTGGTGCATTATAAAGGGGAAGTAGGTGAAGAAGTAAGTAGTAGTTAGTATATAGTATGATGCACTCCTCCTATATATCCTAGCTCCAAAACTAAACAAGCTACCTACCTAATTAATTAATTAAGCTTCATGTAATGCTGAGATCAATACGCCTAACCAAGATATATATATATATATATATATATATATATTAAAGCTAATCATGAGCTACTTAAATAAGATGAATGAGCCCGTAGAAAATTCATCTAATAATTATAGATTGAGAAATATATATATATATATATGTTCCATATATATTCACCCCAGAATAGGAGAGGAAAAAAAGATATATATATATATATATATATATATATATATATATATATATTATTTGATAGTACTAGTATATATTAACACCAATGCCAATGTGGACTTGGAATGCTTCCTTACCTGCAGAGTAAATATATTATATATATCGTGTGTGATGTGGCTTCAGAAACTTTTAGAATAATCATTATACTATTCCATTAATTTGTCACGCTTCAAAGATTCTACTAATAATAATGAGAGTGAGGCGATTAGATTATTAATTATTAATTAAATTAAAAGCTGCCTAGTACTAGTAGTAGTAGTAGTAATATAATCAATCAAACTGTTTGCTTAGACGGTGGTATGTATATATGTGTTAAAAGCGATTCGATTCCAGGCTTCTGCAAATTAATTTTAACTAACAAAGCTTTGCATATATATATATATACATCAGAATAGTGACACAGCACACAGGCCATTCTTCAAAATATCACAATTTGTGATTAATTTAATAGTGTCACACAGCACACAGGCCATGGACTATTCATGTCCTGTCCCTTTTTTTAGCAGTCAATTGTGCATGATTCATTTGAACTTCGTTTGGAACCGAGTATTGAGTTGCTCAGATTTGATTCATAAAATTTATCGAATATGAAATAAAGTTTGATTGAGACTCTTTTATCTACCGAATCGAGACCGATCTTGTATCGAGACCAAGCAGTTTGAACTTTTCGAATGAATATATATGATCCGAGTATCAATAGAAAATTATAACTTGAAGAGGTAATTTATCGATTTTTAAATTTTGCTCATATTTGAATCGTTTATATTTCTAATCGAGCTCAAATCGAATTTTTAATCGCCTTAACCGTTTAGTTCATTTTAACGCATTACTTATACACTATAGGCAATGAAATAGAAGGAAGGAAATTATTGGTATCAAATACTGTATTCTTCTTCTTGCTCTAAGGTGAATATATTGTATGAGTTCAACTACTACCTTTAGAACCAATTGCAAAAGCTTCGAATGTCAACACCTCTAATTTATACCAACAGTCGCTGTCTGCCAATAAACAAATCCCATCTGTCGAAAACTGTTGCACTTTATAATACAATAACAATACGTAACTCTCATTTTTTGCACCCAGTCCTGCCTTAATTATTTACACTGCATATACAAACTAATTAAGGCCTAGAGCTTGAGGGACGCTCTGTAATTAAGCTCAACCCTGATCAAATTTGATTAGTATTCTTCATTTTTTTTATTTTTTTTGCTTCATCGAAAAATGTTCTTTAAGTAAATCTAATCCTAAAATCTATTCTAATGAAATGAAATAGAGGCATTGATGTTTTACAAGAAGTTGAGTGGACTTGCAGTGTACGATAAGATTGCTATACGGGGAATTATAACATGTACTTGTTATGAATTTTTATAGGGCATATATCATTTTCACTATCTATTTTAAATATCAACGAACTAGATTAAAAAAAGTCAAACTAGTCGTCCGTCCGCTACTAAAAGTAACGGACCGTTAAAAAAACAAAATGCTAATCAGTTTCCATGCGAAAAAGGTTCGACTTTATTAACTACAGTTTAGGGTTTATTAACTAGTATTTAAAGTTTATAAATTAGGATTAACAGTTTATTAACTAGAGTTTAGAGTTTATTAATTAAAGTTTAGAGTTATAGACTAGGGTTAGGGTTTAATAGTCAAGGTTTATGGTTTATTATGATCAAGATGTTAATAACGTAAATAAATCATAAACCCTGGTTAATAAAGTAGATAATAAATTATAAATCTTAGTTAATAAAGTCAAACCCTTACCCTCGTAAAAGGGATAAAGTTTTGATTAGCGTCCGCTACTATTAGTAGCAGATGGTATTTATTTTTTTAACCGTCACTACTATTAATTGCGGACAACAATTTTTGCTTTTTTAATCTCGTCTCTTGATATTTAAAATGAATGGTAAAGATGGTGTATATATCATATACGTGCCAAGTACGTGATATGGATCATTCTCATATATATATAAAATTTTGAAAGAAAATCATAGTTTATTAGAATTCCATAATTTCTTGTTATGCCAGAGTAGGGGATGTGGCTAAAGATTTAGAAGCTTAGACCGTCAGTTTTCATAGTCAAATACATCACTATTACAATTTCAAAAACAAAAATACTTTTTAACGTCCTACTTTTTAAGAAATACAATATAATTTCATAATCAAATGCATCATCACTATTATAATTTCAAGAACAAAACAATAAACTCACCTGAATTAAGAATGAAATCTAAAACCTAAAATCAGAATAC
Organism: Panax stipuleanatus; assembly: GCA_020205555.1. Classification (NCBI taxonomy): domain Eukaryota; kingdom Viridiplantae; phylum Streptophyta; class Magnoliopsida; order Apiales; family Araliaceae; genus Panax; species Panax stipuleanatus. The sequence continues at coordinate 135,223,276 of CM035118.1, read as the reverse complement.
CTCATTCTTAACCACTAAATTAAAACATCATCGGCCACCCGCAACAAGTTTAACATAGTAGGAAAATAGTCGAAAGTATTAGACTTCCTAGAATTGCATTTTGAATTAAGTCTTGGTGTTGATTTGAAATTGTCAAAAAAAAACTTTAACATAGTAGGTAAGGAGTTGAATCACTGAATGTATTAGACTTTCTGAAAATTGATGCAAGTTCCAAATTATTAAATATTTCAAATTTGAATTAATTTCAAATATGTGGAATGTTGGGCTGAGCAAGGAACCAATTTGGAACCGAAACCGCACAAACCACACCAATTAAAACTGCACCAACGGTTCCGGCGTATGTGACAGTTTTAGGTGGGTTAAAAAACCAAATTTACGGTTTCGATTTGGTTACTAGCCAAAACCGCATACATAAAACCGAAACCAAACTGCACAATGAAAATTAATTAATTATACAATATTATTACAGGAGAGATGTTTCATTTAACCTTGTGTAATGTACCTCCCATGAAAATTAAGCTACTAATTTTGAATTTGGATGGTATCAATCTACATGATCACCATCACCATACAAATCTCATACAATTATTCCTTAATTGTAAAAAATTATTGGACTACACAGTGCTTGAGCATATATATGTATATATACTTTATAAATTATATATATATATATATATGTATATTTAATTATATTTGGATTTAATATCTTTTATGATTAAAAGAATTGAAGTTATTGAAATTAGGTAAATCATGAGTAGAACGAGAGATAAAAACTCCGATGCCTTTGTTTTGATCTCTTTTAAAATTTTAATATTATGTGATGCTAAATTGTTAATTTCAATTGCATAAAATTTTGTTGTTTCAATTAGTTTTGGAACCGAAACCGCACCAAATGAAACTGCATCGCATCAATCACAAGCGGTGTCATGTGCGATTTTGAATTTGTCAACCGCACCTAAGCAGTTTCATGTGCAGTTTGGACTTCAAACCGCACCATGATCACCCCTAGCAGAATGTTTTAGACTTTTTATCAATGTTATTCCTGCTACAAGTCTTTAGATCATCCTCCTAACTTCCATAATTTACGTGTAGGTTTGGTGAACATGAGTTCATCCCAAGAGCTCTCAAGGAAAATACGAGCCCAGATCATAATACCTAGCCGTCATCATCATCATATTCAAAAACACCAGACAAGTAATTAATCATCATCTATAAAGCTAAATAGTTGCTGCAATTATCCAAAAACAGCACTGTAATGAATCCATTGCCCATCCATAGCAATCAACAAATCATATTCTATTCAAGAAGAACTTGGGTTCTAAGGAAGAAAAATCTTTTTGTACATATCGTCAATGTCACTCAAACGACAGATTAACAGAGTAATGAACAGACCGAATTCCAGTAAAGAGCTAACATCACACAAGTACACATTTCTAGAGAAGAGTTAAAAAGTATTCAGTCTAGAACGTAAAATATGTCATCAGGCCAATTCAAACTTGTTTTATTTATCTGCAAAATTAAGGACCTGCCCAGGTATGAGGTCTGAAAGTCCATCATTATTTATGTCTGCATCATGCTAAACTGGACTCTAGACAACTGCTGTGGAATGGTGGATATAACAGGCCCATATCTCTGCCAGCAAAAGTAAATCAAGAATGCATATTGCATAAGAACCACAACAGTAGAACATTAAGATTATAAAATATGGGAACAAACATGCAAGGTTTTACGATTTCTAAGACTGCATTGATAGAGAAAACAATTAAAGGTAAACTAAATAATACAATCCAATACAAATTCACGTAAATATGTTAATAAAATAAAATAAAATTTCGACCATTTAATTGAAGTTTCAAGTAGGCAGCCTGTCAACATTTTTGATAGTAATACAATCCAATATGAATACACCGTACGTCCGTACCTGAACATTATCATAGAGTTCAAACAACGGGACAGCAAGAAGTTTCAAATTTTTTGGCACTGCGAAATACTCTCTCTCAGACAAATGAACAAGGAAAAGCTTCTTACATTCCTTCATTAACAAAAAAGGTGCCATGTAATAATATTAGCCAAAGGTGAGGATGAACTGATAACAGGGAGTTCCAAAATACATTCAGAAGGGGGAAAAAATATATGAATTGACCTCATATGAGTTCCGTTTGTACTTTACCTTGGGTTTTGTTATATGGGGAGGGCAGTATGGGTACATTACGGTTTCAAAATTTGGCCTCCACCAGATAGCCACACACTCGCCTATCTACAATCACGTAATTGAAGATTAATGAATCCTTCAGCAATATATTACCAGACACAGAAATCATAGACCCTTAAAAAAACAAAAAGTGAGAAATATGAGTTTCACGTCTTAGCACAAAGTTTTGGGATCTCAGCCCTGCAAATATAGCATCCTGTTGTACTTTTCTTTTTTTCTGATAAAGAAGAGTTTTCCGGCCTTGCGACCAAACTATGTCTCCCCTCCCCGAACAAGTCTTTCAATAACAAGCTTACGCCTGCGGTCTGTGGCCCCTATGCTTGATGTCAGTGGGAGTCGAACTCAAGACTTCCGAGTTTACGGCTGATCCCAAGTTCTCCCTTAAACCACTGAGCCAAGCGGTGGGGTTAATCCTATTGTACTTCTCCTCACTAATTTCTTCTTGTATCCACTACTCTCAGACAAGCTTTCAATCATGCTTTCGCATCCATTTATCATAATTTTGTCCCTTAAACTTATGTTCACACATTAAATTGTAGTAGGAAGTAGTACCTGCCATTCTGGCTGTACACCAGGAGATGTAGCAGCGAGTTTGCTGGAGAGTTTTCTTTTCAAGCCCTCAATTTCTGAAACATCGAGAGAAAAACATAGATGTTGATATTAAAAGTAACATAAAAATAATATATATATATATATATATATTTTTGAAAACTAACTGCCCTCAGAAAGTACAGACCATGATGAAAAGTTATGAGAAACGCAATACATTAAAGATATTACCATTCTCTCCTGGCTTAAGACGCCCACCAGGAAGTTTACAAAAAGTGTTTCCAATTTGCAGCAGAAGAATATGGGGATGATTATGTTCCTGTACCTGCAATACCAAAACCATGTTGTGCTATATAACTTGCATCGGAAAAGACTACTAAATATGTACAACATTTTGACTTTTCCTCACATTAAAAGTGTTTATAAATTTAGAAAAAGAAATTATCATGAAATAATTTAGTGAAACTGATATAGTTTATGTTTTTATTAAGTGCTGGCAGAGGGATAGCATACTAATATTAACTCTGCAATAACATGGGCATATACTCAACTCAACTTAGTTTGTTGGTAAACTAAAAGAAACATATCCACTACAAATTACAAAGAGCTAACAGCCTAACATGCTGTATAACCTCTAGGGAAGACACCATGTTCCGCTACAGAATTCCCATAGAATAAATGGCACTAGGATCACATTTTTCTACACGCTATAGTGTTCCAAAAGTTGAAGATATTTGACATGCTACTAAACACAATTCAAATGAACATCTATAGAAAAAAATCTTGTAACATTCAAAGTTTGATCTTTCAAACTATCAACTTGTCTAGTTATTCTCACAAAAATGACTGATACAAAGCATTACAATTTTTACCTAAAGAATGAGACAAATAAAAATGTACTACATGAAATTACTAAGCATACAAAGATTTTAAGAATAAGAAAAGTAATCAACAACTTACGCCCTTTGTATTCTTTTTTTTTTCTTAAATAATGTTTGTTTTGCAATAGCACTAGTTATATAACCAGAGGGATGCAATACTGCAAAATTATCACTTTAACCAGCTGTGGTGTGTAATAGTGTTAGTTTAGCATATATATGCTAATCATAAGCTATCACAGAACATCTTCAAACATAAATAACTAATATTACAGAGTTATGTAATTGTTTTAATTTAGAAACTAGTTAATTAAGGAAGACACAGCCCAAATATGATATCTGTTGATAACTGATGTTTAATAGCTTAATCCGAATATATTCAATAACATGATCATAGAAATCTATCAATGCAGATGGCTTGTGTTTGTACCAGTAATATTCCTTCAACGCTAGTCCTCATGCCCTCTTTCATATAACTGCAAAACCCATTAAGTTTAAAAAGTATCGCATTGAAACAAAAGTAGTAAAAGAATGGGGAAAATGTCAGTAATCAATAGGATAATTGAATTATGATTGGATCGATCTAGGGTTTCGCCATAAAGCTAATATATACTAGCATTTTTAGCTTAAAAGATTTATCCAGGGTTTTAGAAGAATTGAGTAGATTTATATTCTAGTTTATCTAATTTATAATTTAAATGAAAATAAAATAAAACAGCAAAGACGGGTGCTCACTTGACTTTCATGCGAGCAAGACGATCAGCAACGGAAGTGTCTTTCTCCATCTTGGGCTCCTTCGTTCCGAAGGTGTAGCTCGACAGTGGGCATATATTAACCACCGGCGAAGTCACCATTTTCTCTCTCTTTAGACACTATCTTTCTCTCTTCTTACAATTTGCCGGTCGGCCGGTTCGAGACCGGGAGGGCTACGGGGAAGAGGGAGGGGGAACGCAATTTTTTGAAGAGTGGAGGTATTTGTATTTACCGTGCGTTTATTAAATTGTTTAATTGGAGAAGTTAGGGATTGTTTGGCTGCTTTAATAAGGGCATGTTTAAATACTACTAGTACTTTATAAGTACTTTTTCACCGCTCAAGTGTTTGTATGTGATTAATTTTGAACTTGTAATTTATAAGTTATTTCAAAATAAATAGGTTTAATCGAATATAAATACCAAGTCATTTTTAGTATTCGTAACAATGTATTTTAATCTATAAGTCATTTTAATCAAATATAATTCACAATTTTTTCAAATTTAATTTCCAACTTATACATTAAAATATTGTCAGACATTGTTTTTATAAGTCGCATCTTAAAATTAAAATAACTTCTAAATTATTTAAAAATATAATTTATAGGTCGTTTTAAAATAAATCATTGCCAAATACGCTTAAGAATTTTTAATTTGCCTTTATTTTTTGTCATGACAATACAAAGCATTGTCCAACATCTACTTTTACTTGTGAGTTTTAAAGAGAATGAAAAAATAAAATGAATAAAATTAAAGGAGTTAATTCAATGAAATATTTTTAGTAAAGATTCAAATTGATGAAAAAACTTCATTCAAATAGGAATTTGAAGGTTCATTTTTTTATTTTAGGGTGTCGGTTTTATTTACTTTAGGGCTTTGTTATAGTTTATGCTCTTCTCGAATCGAATTCTTGTAATTAGAAAGTTCGACCCTCTAGTTAGTGATAGAACTAAAAAATATATTTTATCAATGAACACAAAATAGACCCTATTTTTGATTACTCAAAACTGACACATTATTTGGACAAAATATTCCATTGTTGATTGGGTTGAAAACGGGAGATATATGGGAGATTTATATATTAATTATATTAATTCCGAGAAATAAGAAGTTATAAAGTAAATAAGAAGTTATAAAGTTACACAAAAAGCTTTCAAAATAACTAGAATCAATTAGTTTCAACGATTCATTAATTTTAACTAAAGATCTTTTATTTGCCCTTCTATAAATATAGAGAAAAAATAAAAACTTTCATTTTTGTAATTGGGATAAATAAGTTGATGGGGAAAAAAGACTCCCCACCCAAAAATGAAAAAATAGACTAAAAATAAAGTTCAAACTTTGCATCTTGTCTTTTTTCAAAAGTTTTTTTTTTTAGAATTTAGTAAACTGAAGAATTCTTAGTTTACATATCCTAAGATCGAAGCGAGTTCCATTTCATATTGATTAACCTCAAACAATAGGTAATGGAAATTTTTAATTTCATATTAACGGCGAAATAAGCCAATTTTTCGATTCATATTATTACAATGTTTTATTTTATGACTTATTTGTTTGTCGCACAAAAAAACCTTTTGAATTTCCAGTAGAAAGAGATTTCCCTAATGACAACGCTTTTAAGGCTGCCCAATATCCCTTTCTTTTCCAAATATTTTTACGAATACGCTTTTTTGATATAGAAGTACGTTTTTTTGGAACTGCCATTTTAAAATTAAGAGGTTACTCGTTGTTATAGTTGGATGTGAAAGACATCTTTTAGTCAAAATGAATCGTTCTTTACTATTCATTATCTATTTCTTCTCTAGATAATATTCTATTCATAAAACAAAAAAAATAGAGATCTATGAAAATCGTATAAAATATCACTAGAAAAAGAAAATGATATGTTATTTTTTCAACAAAAATAGTTTTTTTATATACATACAATATTCGTAAGAAAGACTCATTTTTATTGATTGGTACCTTTATTTCTTGTTCTTTATGATTCACATTTATATCTATATAATCCGCCGTTCTGCCATAGAAATCTAATTAGTTGAGCTTAATAAAAGAAAGAATCCAAAAAAACTTTAATCTTTTTCTATTAACCTCTCAAACTCGAGGAAAGAATAATTCTAAATTTCATTTTTAAAATTTGAATGAGACTAGTAATTAGAGTTATTAATCTGTTAAAGGATACGTGGTTTGATAAAAGAGATCCTAGTGATTTTTTTAAAAAATTTATTTTACCTCTTTCGATAAATAACGATAAATAGAAAATCAAGTTAATTTTATATAAAATATCAGATATTATAGCATTTTCTATAAAAAAAAAAATTAATTAAAATGGAAAATAATAAATCAATTCCATAATGACTAATTAATGACTTGAAACTAACTAACTAAAAGTTCTTATTTTATTAGGACAAGTCGTTACTTCAAATATTCCAGAAAAGTAGGGGCTTCAAAGTTTTACTAACAAGCGAGGAACTTGACTTTGAAAAATAAAAGGGGCGCACTAGCTGCAATCAAATTAAAGCGCTAACAAGCAAAAAATGTCATTTACTATAGATAGGACGTTAGTGTTTGACTAATAACAAATATAGTTTCTGCTTGATCGGAATCGATTCTATGATTGAATAGTAGAAATGCTACTTAGTTGTATAAACTTGGAGAGACAAACAGAGAGTGGACTCTTTCATACATGTTAACTCCTAGGATGAGAAGTGTGTCCCTTGTTTTTTTGGCAATAAGAGTTTCAACCTTTGTTGCCCTTCGGTAAAGTGAGTCTACTTAGTGAACTGGCATGCCGCGGAGATTGATTGATCAATATGAATCTCGAGAGTGGATGGTTGATCGCCACCTCCTTGTTCTGGAGGCTCTCCGGCATGGGAGAAGCTAACTATCGTAACCATTTCTCCCAGTGTATGTGAAAAAGAGTGACAAACTCCTTTTTATTCGGTCATAAATTAATCCAAAGAATGAGAGTCGACTTCATTAAGTTCGTTGTTCCTCAATAGTTTAGTGGTAGAGCGGTCGACTATTAACTGACTGGGCGTATTCATTTTTGTTATTTTTAAAATTGTAGTTTTTTTAGATTAAAAGTAATAGTTTAGTAGTAAAAATCTCTTAATTTAATTATAAGGTCACATTTCGAGTATATTATTAACATTAGTCAAAATTCAGCAAACAATATAATTTTCCCTTATTTTTTCTCATGGACCCTTTCTCATGTTCTGCTTACACCATAAGATTTAAATAGGAAAATGATATATATTGCGAAAGTTTACGTTGATTTTTTAATTGACAGTTACGTGCATAAGCATTAGTAGTAACCTTTTTGAAGATATATATAATAAGTGAGACCCTCTTATAATTTATACTAATCTCATGTAAGTTTCACAATTGTAATTTGACATAAATTTATCACAATACATTGCAATACCCATTTAAACATATTCTTATAATTGAATTATAATAGCATATATATTTTAAAAAAAGAAAAGAAAAAAGTTTGTGAATTTTTTGGGATAAGAATAAAAAGGACAAAAAGTCTTGAGCACTTTTTTAGCTATGTTTTCCTTCAACAAAAATAAGAAGATTTAAAAAGAAAAGATGTTACTTAATTAAGTCAATATTTCATAATTCTCAATCGATTATTCTTTGACAAAATTGACTCTTTTTTTAAATGAAAAATAAAGATATTATAAAAGGTATATATAACTAATATAATTTTTAGATAAACATGCAAAAATATTTGAAGATATGCATTTTTATATAATTTGATGATGTCTCACGACCAGAGTCTTTTCCATTTTCATTTCATATTAATGAAAGTTTAATAAATTTAATTTGTTCAAAAACTATACTTATTTTATAAGATTGTAATAATATCTTATTTTGTTATTATTATTATTATGTTTTTTATCTTTATTTGTATAAGTTTTAAGACTAGTATTAATTCCACACCCACAGTAACAGAGGGAGTCATCATTCTCCCCAGTCATGAAGAAGAAAATATAGCGCGCCAAAGCAACAACCCTGTTTATAAATCTGCCCTCAATTGTATTTGCTAGAAACACAATCATGGGGAAGCAGAAGCAACAGGTCCTTTCCCGCTTCTTTGCTCCCAAACCCAAAACAATACTAAACCCCTCATCTCCATCTTCAACTTCTATTGCATCACCATCTCAATCAACTCCTCAGAACCCTCCAACTCCTCCTCCGAAAATTTCAGCCACTGTCAATTTCTCACCATCCAAACGCCTTCTTACCTCCCAACTCATCTATCCCACTAAACCCTCCAAAACCCCTAAACTCTCTCCTCAAACCCACAACCCTATCCCCCCTCTTCCCAATCCAACCCTTCACCAAAAATTCCTAGATAAACTTCTTGAACAATCTCATGACCTTGTAGAACCTTCAAAATTCTCAAACTTGAATCCTAAATACACCCCACTAGAGCAGCAGGTGGTTGAACTTAAAGCTAAGTACCCAGATGTTCTTTTAATGGTTGAAGTTGGGTACAAGTTTCGGTTTTTTGGGGAAGATGCGGAAAATGCTGCTAGGGTTTTGGGTATTTATGCCCATATGGATCATAATTTTTTGACAGCAAGTGTACCCACTTTTAGGTTGAATGTTCATGTTAGAAGGCTTGTGAGTGCTGGGTATAAGGTGGGTGTTGTGAAGCAGACCGAGACGGCTGCAATTAAGGCTCACGGGTCGAACAGGTTGGGACCCTTCTGTCGCGGGTTATCGGCATTGTACACCAAGGCCACATTGGAGGCAGCAGAGGATGTGGGGGGTGGAGAAGAAGGGTGTGGGTCATGTAGTAATTATTTGGTTTGTGTTGTTGAGAAGGGGATAATTCTTGAAAATGTGGATTGTGGGATTGACGGTGGATTTGATGTGAAGATTGGGATTGTTGCAGTTGAAATTTCGACTGGGGATGTTATCTATGGGGAGTTCAATGATAATTTTATGAGGGCGGGCCTTGAGGCTCTGATTTTGAGCTTGTCTCCTGCCGAGTTGCTTCTTGGGGAGCCCCTCTCCCAACAGAGTCAGAAGGTAGCTTTAGCTTACATGAAGTTTATATAGTATTTGGTAAAAAAAATTTGCTCCAGTGCAATAGAAATTTGTTTGTTACTTCTATATTTCGAACAGCATTATTATAACCTATCATTTTAAGAATGAAGTTGTCTGTATTAGTTACACATAATGCTCTTTCTGTCGTTGGAGTGTGTGTGACTGCATTTTAGTCTAGAGGATAATAATTGTAATTGTATTGCTTACTTCCTCCATCCCATAATATATGACGTTTTAGAGTTGTGTACAAGAATTAAGGAAATGATTGTATAACATTAAATATAGTATTAATTGTCTATAATACCCTTTACTATATACTTATCTCATACTCTCTATATGTAACATTTTCTCATGAGGGGCAATTTTGGAAAGATTGTAGTTAATTCTCCTGGATTATATAAAATGTCAAATAATTTGGAAAAAATGAAATCATCTAAAACGTCATATATTATGGGACGGAGGGAGTATTTAATATGATACTCTTAAGTGACAATGACCATCCTCAATTTACTTTGGAATATTTATCCATGAATTTTATTTTTCAGTGCGGTAACCTTTCATTCCTAATATTTTAATTCTTGAGCAGCTCGTGTATTTCGAAGATGTAGTAACTATATATAATTTTTGTAGACTTTTTGTTAACAACTAAACATAAAATGTGGGTTGTATATGTGCATTTGATAAATATAACTGCAACATTTATTTCTATTCATCTAGCTGACTGGACGGGATATTTTATTTATAGTTACTATTAGCATATGCTGGACCCAGCTCAAATGTTCGCGTGGAGCATGCCTCAAGAGATTGCTTCAATTATGGTGGCGCACTTGGTGAAGTAATGTCTTTATATGAGAACATGAGTGACAATCAATTAATGGATAATTGTCAGGAGGGAGAAACAGAGGTGAAAAAACAAGGAAATAACCAACTAGAAATTGAGGTATGTTATTGAGTTATATCTTGTATGTCAGTAGTGTACTATGCTGAGGTTTGGAAGTTTATTTGTTTGAGCTTGCAAGCCAACTAATTTTACATGCTTGATTGTCACTTGTTTCTGGTCCACGAATAAGGAATATTTCCGTAAGCTTTATCCTACTGCTAAATTTTACGTGGTTATTATTTATGCCGTGCACCTTGTGCTGACATAAACGTTATACATTGAGAAGTATTATCTTACACGTGAGTTATTTTTCGTTCCTTAATTAAATTTTAATGCTTTTCAGTGATGTGTTTGTAGCAGAAATATGTGCAAAGTTAGTTTAACTATACCTATACATATATATTTGTATACGTATGCATGTCAACAACTCGCTAAAGCAATTTGAGAATTTAAGTTGGTTGGAAACACAAGTTTTATTCTTCCATTTTCCTTTGTTCAGAAAAAAACTAGCATGACTTCCTCCATCCACATTAATTTTGGTTTACCTCTTGACTTTCCCCCTTACGATCCTTCATATTCTCGCGTACTATGGGGAAAAATTGGTTTAGGCACATACAAATAAATTAATTTACTTTGTGTGTATGTCGTCGTGAACAAATGCTCATATAATAGCATATATACGTGGTATTCACATGTTTATAGACATAATTATGTCAAGGTGTATATATATTGTTGTTTGGTTGCATGATCCCTGAATGTTTATTAGTAAAATGGCTTAATGAAAACAATTCTGTTTCTTTTTAGAATTTGTATACTATTATATTCTCTTCTACAATCATCTGTGAAGAAGAGAATACGAACTTCTAAACTTGTGAAAATACTGAATATGTATTCCAACTTTAGTATTTTCAAAACAGGTAGAGCATTGTGAGCATCTTGTTTATTATATCTTCCTCCTAGTTTTACTTAGAGGTCATTAGTTGTCATTTTTCATATGTTATTTTTATTCTTTTTTCTTGTATATCTTTTTTTTTTTGTTTTGAAGGGAATTATGGCCATGCCTGATATAGCTGTCCAAGCATTAGCCTTAACCATTCGTCACCTGAAGCAATTTGGTTTTGAAAGAATTCTGTGCTTGGGTGCTTCATTTCGACCATACTCTGGTAACATGGAGATGACCCTGTCTGCCAATGCTATGCATCAATTAGAGGTATATTATATTTCAGTATGCCTTAAATAGTTAAATGATGGGGTATGTTTCAGGTCACTTCTATGGTGTTGGGATAGTTCACATGAATCCCATATCGGATAAATTCAAGAGTGTAGATGGGTTAATAAGTATGGTGGAGCCTCAACCTAATAGGTTAACCTTTAAGATAAGGAGGTGGTACAACATGCTTATTGGGCCAGTCTGATGAGAATTGATGTGGGTTATGGATAGAACAATAATACTACAAATGGTATCAAAACTCATGGTTCGATGGGCCCAAAATATCACAAGGTGGAGATAGAGTTGGATCAGGTGGAGCACAAATGTTTGAGTCGGGTGGAGCGGGCTCGGGAGATGGTTCTGAAAAAATACTTGAATCAGGTGGAGCACAATGGTTTGAGTCAGGTGGAGCGGGCTCGTGGATGGCTTTGGAGAAATTGCTAGGGTCCCACGTGTGCTCTGGCGTGGTGGAGTAGTATTAGAGTCGAATGGGGAGAGCTCTTGAAGGATTCAAAGAAGGTGTGCTTAAGTGGTGGAGAGTAGTATTAGAGTCGAATGGGAAGCTCTTGAAAAAATTCAAAGAAGGTGTGCTTAATGGTGAATACTCTGGTATGATACTTGTGATGGGTATTCAAGTGAAAGGTGGAGATTGTTGGGATAGTTTACATGAATCCCATATCGGATAAATTCAAGAGTGTAGATGAGTTAATAAGTATGGTGGAGCCTCAACCTAATAGGTTAACCTTTTAGGTAAGGAGGTGGTCCAACATGCTTATTGGGCCAGTCTGATGAGAATTGATGTGGGTTGTGGATGGAACAATAACACTACAAATGGTATAGGATTTTGCGCTTTGCTTTAGTGATGTGACCAACTGATATGATTTGTCTAGGCAACTGAGTTATTTTACATCCATCTTGTCAGTTGCAATATTTGCAAAACAATACTTGCCTCGGTGGAATAGTATTGGGTAAAGAGGAATTTGATATGTTTACCTCTGATGCCAGAAAACTCTCATCCTGTGTGAAAAGCCGGTGGGGATAAAGTAGGTGAAAGTATTGGTTTTTAATGCAAGTACCAGGAATTTCCTATGGAATAAGTCTGATGTATACAACATTGCCTTTCACAATGAGCAGAGATTTCTATGATCTTCAATATGAAATCTTGGACCTTAGCTTTCATTTAGAATGTGTATGATTAAGGACATTTTGGTAATAATTCAATAAGCAACTCAACTGATTAGAAAAGTGAGGAGGAACTTGCTTACCAAAAAAGTCATTTTTGCTCCAATTAAGACACTGTTCAGTAATTTTTTTTAGCACCCAACTCTCTGACCAAAAAAGTGAAAAAGCTAGTAAGTTGTTAGTAAGAGTTATCAAACATGCTCTTAGTTTCATTAATATTATTTTCAATTTTTTTCTTATTCAGAATATTTTAAGTTTCCCTTCTTTAATGATGGGTTCAACTTTTAACTGCATTTAGGTTTTGAGGAATAACTCTGATGGGTCTGAATCTGGCTCCTTGCTGCAAAGTATGAATAACACTCTTACTATATTTGGATCAAGGCTTCTGAGGCACTGGGTATGGGGTGCACTTGATCTGATCTGATTTATTGATTTTGCGACTCTTATTAGTATTTCTTGATCTATAGCACTTGGTGCTATTGCATGGAACAGGTGACTCACCCTTTATGTGATAGAAACACGATCTACGCCCGTCTTGATGCTGTTTCTGAGATTGCAGAATCAATGGGTTCTTACAAAGCTTCTCAAGATTACAACCTTGACAAGGGAGGCTCTGATGTTACTATTGTGCAGCCCAAGGTACAACACGTGCTTTCTTCAGTTTTGACTAGTTTAGGAAGGTCGCCTGATGTTCAGCGTGGAATAACCAGAATATTTCATCGAACAGCTACAGCATCTGAGGTAATAAATGTCTGTAATTTGTTTGAATCTATCTCTCTATATATGGGTGTGTGATTTACTTATGTTGCTAAAATGTTTCTGACACTGAAAACTTAACTTACTTCCCCCATGTCACCAACTCTGTGGATGTGGGACAAAAGAGGAGGGGATGCTTGGACAGTTTAAACATCTATATTATACCAGTCTGGTTATAGTCTTAACTGGACATCAGCTATATATTTCCCCATCAATTTGCATACTTTTGATAGTAACTGATGATGGTTTCTGCTTATAATCTGATTGTACAGTTCATTAAAATCATTCAAGCTATCTTAGTTGCTGGAAAGCAACTTCAGGAGCTTCTCATTGAAGAAGAGGACAACAACCACAACCTGAAAATGAATACTGTGCACTCTGTGTTGTTAAGGAAGTTAATTTTGACAGCTTCATCATCCAGTGTAATTGGTACTGCTGCAAAACTTTTGTCTAGCCTAAGCGAAGATGCTGCTGGTAAACAGGACCTTCAAAACTTATTCATCATTAACGATGAACAATTTTCAGAGGTTTCTTGAACAGTAGTCTTTGAAATTAAATCTAAATCCTGCTCTATATAAAACCTTCAAATTTTAATTTCTAATAGTTGCTGAATTAATTCTGTTATGGGCAGGTTTCTAGAGCCAGAACAAAAGTTCAGTTGACAAAGGAGAAACTAGATTTACTAATTGTTTTGTATCGCAAACAGCTTGGTAATCGCAATTTGGAATTCATGAGTGTTTCTGGAACCACACACTTGATTGAGGTACTTTTAATTGAGAATCGAGATACTTGTTATGTTTTTATACATTGAAAGATCAAATGTTTCAGTTCAGCACGCTCTTTCACCTTTGTCTAGTCTGTCAGTTTGTACTTTTATGGATCCCTTTTCTGTTTGGTTCTTGATTCACCTGTATGGATTTCAATTAGACGATGGTTTTAGTTTCCAATTAAGAAATATATCTAGTCACCAGTGTCTGTGAAAATGAAATTAGATTGAATTACCTCTCAATGATCTTGAATCGGATTAATATCATGAATAACAATATCTGAGCTATCAAATATTCAAATCAACTAGCCGGTCATTTCATTTAGTTGGTGTTTGACATGGATTTGGCTTCTGTCCTAGCTTGTCTTCTTCTCTGTTGGATTGGACCTTTCGGGTGTGATTGTGGGGCTGGCAGTCATATATAAAGTAAATTACAGTTTTATAGTGCAATTTGACTAATAGTAATCAGGGATGTAATTGTTGCAACTTGCTTATCAAACTATTTCCCTTTTCCTTAATAGACGGTACATAATTGATTTCTGGCAGATAATTGTCCCAAACTTCAATCCTACTAAATTAACATCGTTATTTTTTTTCTCTTAGTGATAAAATTATGTGCTTAATGTTTCCAGGCATCAAATCACAGGATTTTCTTGATGTCTTGGTCTTTGTCTTTTTTGGCACTGCTTTTTGTGTATCTAATTGATCGTCACTTTAGTGCAGGTTCCTGTAGATGTGAAGGTTCCTTCCAACTGGGTGAAGGTAAATAGTACCAAGAAAACTGTACGCTATCATCCACCTGAAGTATTGACTGCTGTACAACAGTTATCACTAGTTAATGAGGAGCTCATTCTTGTCTGTCAAGCTGTTTGGGATAGTTTTCTTAAGGATTTCAGTAGATACTACTCTGAATTTCAAGCTGCTGTTCAAGCACTAGCTGCTTTGGATTGTCTACATTCACTTGCCGTTCTTTCACGAAATAAGGTTTAGTCTTGGAGGATTATTGAAGTTATACTTATTGCATAGTGGATGTTAATAATTCTCTGATCTTCTCGGTTGCAGAATTATGTTCGTCCACTTTTCGTGAATGACAGTGAACCTGTTCAGATAGACATCCGTTCTGGTCGTCATCCGGTATGTAAATAGCAAACTGGCTTCCCAGTCTTTTGATTATCTTTTTTGGCCGTGGAAACAGATTGCTTGCGAAGTGTTTAAATTTGACCAACTCAAAAGTTGTACAAGTAATTTTTCCACCCATGTATGATCATAATATACTTGCCTTGAAAAACAATGGAAGAAATCACCCGTCAGATCCCTAAGAGGTTGAACTAAGCTTATACTTAAATATGGCTAGTTTTTGATTCAACACATTCTCATTGCAACTATATCAGTGGACTGGCTAAATAGAAATGAGTTCCCCCCCTTTTTTATTCCCATATGATTATTGCATGTTAAATCTTACAGACTTTACAGTCTTTTCAGTTATTTAATAATATTCATATGTTTTACTCTTTTACTGCTTTCATCTGACTAGGTTCTGCAAAGTATATTACAAGATAACTTTGTCCCAAACGATACAAATTTGCATGCAGAAAGTGAGTATTGTCAGATCATTACTGGACCAAATATGGGGGGAAAGAGTTGTTATATACGCCAAGTTGCTCTCATTGCTATTATGGCTCAGGTAAAAGCCCTATTTAATGCTCACATTTGTATTCTATTGCTATATCTATGTACAAAAGGAGTGTCAACTGTATCTCTCAAATCTCGCTGACATGTAACTTGTCATTATTTTGTCAAGGAGCCTCTAAGATCTTAGCTGTTACTACACGTGGTACGTCTGGTGAGAAGGAAGAAAAAGGTAGGGAAAGAGGAAATTTTCCTTGTTTTTTACCAAGGAAAAGGGAAAATAAAGGAGGTCATTACTTTAAAAAAAGAAAATATTAGAGAAAGAAATCTGGGAGATTGAATTTTCTTTCCAGGACCAGCTAAAATTGAGTGAAAGAAGTTAAGAGAAAGGAAAGTGCCGATGTCTTTTTGGCCTTTCTGAAAAGCACTAACCTGTTAAATATAATGGTTTGTACAATAAAATGTCGTTCCGTTCTTTTCTTCTCTCTTTCTTTATAACAACCAAACATCAAGAGGGAAGCTTGCCTCTCCTTCTATATGGATACACTTTCAGTATGTCATATTTTTGCATACCTTCCATTTTATTCATCACTCCTATCAAACTGAATGTGAAGATAACCGAATGCAGTTACATTGTATATTCCAAAATTATTAGTGTGATTATTATTTATAATCCCTCCATCCTGCAAAGTATGTCCTATGTTTTTTAGTGTGTTCAGCACGGATTTTAAGATGTGCCAAAAACACATTTACACGCTATACTTTCTTGTTTCTTTTCTTTCCCATTGCATTTCATGTGTATCATGTTTAGAATGGATTGTTCTAAGCAGTCTCTCCCGTTCAACCAGTAAGATTTGAAATAATTATCTTGAAGTCTGAAAGTTTTGCACCATGAGTTTTAGTTAACAAAAAGATTTTTTCTTGATCACAAATTCATTGATTGTATCCTCTGATCCCTCTAGGTTGGTTCCTTTGTACCAGCATGTTCTGCAAAACTGCATGTGTTGGATGGCATTTACACTAGAATGGGTGCTTCTGACAGTATCCAGCAAGGAAGGAGCACCTTTTTAGAAGAATTGAGTGAGGCTTCTCACATACTTCACAGTTGTTCATCCCACTCATTAGTTATCATCGATGAGCTTGGGAGAGGCACTAGTACACATGATGGTGTAGCAATTGCTTACGCTACATTGCAGTATCTTCTTGAGAAGAAAAGATGCATGATCCTATTTGTCACGCATTACCCTAAAATTGTTGACTTAAAAGTTCAATTCCCGGGATCTGTAGGGGCGTACCATGTTTCTTATCTGACGTCAAAGAAAGATACTTCTACAAACTTGATTTCAGATCATAGAGGTGAAAGCATGGACTACGAAGATGTCATTTACCTTTATAAGCTTGTGTCTGGTGTTTCAGAGAGGAGTTTTGGATTTAAAGTCGCTCAGGTTGCTCAGGTTAGTTGCATTCTCCCTCTGCCTCTCTGAGTGGAACCGACTTGTGACAATTACCTTCAGGCAGAAGTTTGCAAAAGCAAGAATGTTATGGGATTTGGTGATATTTATAAGCAAACAAACATTATATTCACTGGAATGTTTTATCTTGAAAAAAGTATATATAACAAAAGTAGTTGTTCATTTTCCCAGATGTATATTGAGGCTGTGTGAAAAGCTGGGGTTACTCTTTATTTACAATCTTATTGTTTTTGTGCTTTGCATCTTCCCTGTAGCTACCTTCTTCATGTATTGGTCAAGCCATAAGCATGGCTGCAAAGCTGGAAGCAGCAGTAAGCAACAGAGGGAAGAACAGGCTGACTCAGAATTGTTCAAAAGAAACAGTTATGCCAGATAACGAAGCAGAACAGGCCCAAAAGAATTTCGTGCGTCATCTTAATTACATCTGTGCAGGAGATACTGAGGACCTAAGAGAACTCTGTAAAGCTTACAGGGAGGTCTTTTTGAACATAAACTTGGCTATTTTAGGAGATGGTGATCTTGAGAAGAGCTTCCAGTTTTTGAAGCATGCCAAAAGTCTTGCATTGGAGTTGATAAATAGGTAAAGAGACATGTTTTTAGCCTAATCCTTTTCTATTTTGATGCCATGTTCATTCATCACATAATCGCACACAGTTAGGAAGTTTGAGCTCTATCTACTACATTGTTACTTTGGTTCTTTTTGGAGCTGTCAGGTTTTCTGCGGGATGTGATGCATCGTAATTACCTTAAAAGGATTTCTTTCAACTGAATGTTGTGCTTGGTGAGATCCCATACTAATGCTGTATAGTCAACTATTTTGATGGACTTAATAGTGTAAGTTCCCAGCTAATCGTCATGCATCGCCACCCCCAACTCTAGCTGAGAAGCACCCTCTATCTCCCTTTCTATTTGGGGAGTCTACCTTTGATTCTTCCCATGCTTTCCGTTGGTCAACAACCAACAAAAGCATCACATACACAAGTGCTCTCAGAACCATGTAATAAGGTTTTTTTTCCGCTGATTAGCTTGCTTCACTTGCAAAGTTTCAATTGTCTTCAACAATTGGGAGTCACATATCTGTTCCCTTTGTAAACCTGTTGTTTACTCAATCTTGTCCTTTTCAGATAATTGCAAGTCCGTATTACATTGGAGATGAAGATAGCCTCTTTTAAGTGAAAGTGATGAATACATCATGTTAACATTGTAAATGGTATTAGGTAGAAATGTTGAAATACTTCTCTCGTTTTGTTTGTAATCAAGACGTTCATTGTATTTTGTTTCTATAATAAAGGAGCTATTTCGGGTTTAAGGACGTGAAAAATAATTTTATTGAACCCCCCCTCCCTTCTCTCTTCTCTTCTTCTATCTGTCTCACTCTTTTCCTTTTCCTTTTTATTTTATTTCAGCCGTACAGCAGATCTGGAGGAACGAGGAGCGTGTTCAGAACAGTGGGTTGCTGGCTGATGGGATAGGCTGCTAGTCACCAAAGCTGGTACGGTACAAATGAAAGCTATGGAGGATCACATACTAGTTATTTTTAGGTTTTTTTCTTGGTGGTTGCAGATGAAATTCCTGTTGTGTAATTTGTCCAGAATCAATATGAGAATTATTATATAGGACAAATCTGCAATGAGAATTTGAGACGAGTGCACGTATATATTAATCTATGAAGATCTTGTTCTATTGCTGTTAAATTATATTGTTTAATTTGGTATATAAATGTGGTTTAGGAAGTTGGGTAAAGTCCTAGTAAAAGTTAAAAACAGTCGCAGTTCAACAAAATTTAAAAGGTTAGGCCGTTGGGGTAAATGTAATACTACATTCGTTTCACAATAAGTGATTTTTTAAGTTTAATATTTTTTTTAAAAATAAGTGATCTGTTAAAATTTCAATACAATTTTTACAATATTTTTTCATATGTGTCCTTATGCAACCAATGATATTTATTGCGTATTTATTAGGAAGTTGAAAGGTTGAAGAAAGAGAAAGAGAGACTAAAAGGCAATAAAAAAAATCTCAAACAAAAAAAAAGAAGTATATTAAGGGTATTTTTGCTATTTTAACTTGTGTATTGGTATGTGTGATTTAAACTAAAAAAACACTTATTATGGGATGGAGGTAGTATAAAAATGGAAGAATTTAAAAGTTGGAGAAAAATGCAACTTGGTTAAGTTGTAGAAGAATCATTTTAGGTACTCGCGTCTGCCAATAAGTTTCTGTTCTTCGTATTAATTTACAAAGGATAATTTTTAGAAATTCTTTTTGTCCCTTAATATAGGTTATTCTAGAGTTGTGCATAAATATTAAGGAAATGAATGTATAATATTAAAAGTTAAAAAGTGAATGAGGTAGTAGTAATCTAGTACTACCTCTGTCCCACAATAAGTGTATTTTTAGGCTTAATATTTTTTCTCAAAATAAGTGATGTGTTAGAATTTCAATACAATTTTTATAATATTTTTTCATATGTGCCCTTATGCAACCAATGATATTTATTATATATTTATTGAGAAGTTGAAAGGTTGAAGAAAAAGAAAGAGAGACCAAAAGACAATAAAAAAAAGTCACAAACAAAATAAAAAATATATATTAAAAATATTTTTATCATTTTAATTTGTGTATTAATTTGTGTAATTTAAATTAAAAAAACACTCATTATGGACGGAGGCAGTAGTAACATTTTAGACTGAAAGGGGATGGTGAATTTTTTTTTCTTCTTCTAGAAAGGGGACACGTTGTAGCCGTAGTAGGTGTAGGAGTACTATATATAGAGAGAGACGTAGGCGGAAAGAGCATGAAACAATGAAATAGAAGTGGGGCTTTGGATTGTCGCCATTGAAGAAGGATCCAGAATATTACACTGCACCAGACAGTTTACAGGTTCATTGTTGAGCCTTCTTCTGCTCTCTTCTTGCTCTCTCTTCCCCATTTTTCATCATATGTATTCAAGTATTAGTACTGTTATTTGTTTAGTAAAATAATGGTAGGAAGCTTGCATTGTGGTATTTTATCAGTACTACTCATTGTTTGGTCTTATTACTGAGCTCCATCTGGTGGTGAGTTTATCTCCTTAAATTGATACGATCAATTGTTGAAACAAACTTGCATATGCAAATATTGTTAAATAAAATAAACTATGTTGTTTTTACATGCCCTTTCTTTAGTCTACTCCTCTAGGGTTTGGTTTGAATTATTGAATAATCCAACTGCATTGATTTGCCCTTGCTTTTAGTCTAGCCCTCTAACTTTATGGTAGCATTACATGTTAGGATAATTGTACTGAAAAAAATTTCACTATCTAGGTCATATGAGTTTGTGCATGTTGAAGAGTAAATGTAAAATGCATTTGACTCAAAGAGGGTCTGTTTGTCTCAAATTTAGAGCAAATCATTGTTCAATGGATATGTATTGCCTGTGGTTTGCTTCCTCCCTTCCTAATAAAGAGATTCCCATTTTTTTTGCACTTTATAATATTTCTTCCTCTAGAATTTCATACTTTCCTGCTAGGGTCATTTAAGCTTCACCCTTAAATCTTGGTTGGATTAGATTTTTGTACTGGACTCAGTTATTTGATGTAAGAAATACTACTTTATGACGTATATTTTACTGATTGTGGACACTGAAAGAAGAGAAAGAAAGATAATACTAACTTTCCTATATTCATATTGTTAGGAAGTACTGAGGCTGCACTAATATTTTTTGTTTTGGCTTTGTCGCGCTACTACAATAGAGCTGTGGCAGTTTAAGTAATTTATATGGCTTACTGATTAGTAGTGTAAATGCCTATTTCAATTCAACTGACAATAAATTTCCCCAACAGACACACCGAAGCTAGAGCCTACAGCACCTGTTTCTGCACACATGGGTCTGGATGAGGCTCAAGTTTTGCCCTTTGATCTGCATACAAAAGAACCCATCAGGAGAAAACGAGGAAGAGCACGAAAGCAAATCTCTGAACCTGTGATTGACATGGATCCAACTCAGGCTAAAAACTTGCCCTCTGTTCTGCCGCCGGAAAAAGCCATCAACCGGAAAAGCGGAAGACCTTGAAAACAAATTTCTGAAACTAGTTTGAGCATGGATCAGGACCTTATTATGAGGGAAAGAGGGAGGCCAAGAAAACAAATTTCTGGAACTAGTTTGAACATGGGCCAGGAGAGGAAAAGAGGGAGGCCAAGAAAGCAAATTTCTGAAACTAGTTTAAACATGGTGCAGGAGAGAAAAAGAGGGAGGCCAAAAATGCACTTTTGTGGACCTAGTTTGGAGTGGGGTCAGGTCCGGAGTCGGTGCAATACAAATTTAAGGGTAAAACTTTTACTACTATTTTAATTTCTCTATTATTAGAAGTACAACTTTTGTGTTTACATTATCTATCATTACTTCTCATTTGCAAAACTTACAAATTTTAAGCTTATAGTTTGGTACCATGTTTACCCCTAAATTTATGGAGTGTTTAGTTTAATAGTGATGGCATGCTAATAAATTGTGATGGTAATTGTCATTTTGTAAAATATCAAAAGAAGTGGATTTTTCTTGTGGTAATGGGGTGTTTGTTAGGTTATTGCCAAGTCAATAGCTTTTTTATACTCTTTATGTGATCACGTCTTCCTTCATTATTCAACGTGGCAAACAACTATGCTTCATTTTTACGGTTAGCTTTAGCTAATTTTTGTTCGATATATATCACACATACCACATGATTGTCTTATTATTGAGCTTTCATCTGGTGGGTTTATCTTTTTAAAATAATAGGATCAATTAGTTAAAACATGCACCAGGGATATGGTTAAACTGTGTTGCTTTTGCCCTTTCTTTACTCTATCCCTTATGGGTTTGATTTGAATTATTAATCCAACTGCATTGTTGCCTCTAGTTTTTTAGTAGCGTTACATGTTAAAACAATTTTGGAAAATTCTACGAAGTTATTTTTAGGACATAGTTGGATTGTCAGAGTTTGTGAATGTTGGAGAGTAAATATAAAATAACATCGACTCAAAAAGGGTCTATTTTAATGTAGAGGCAATCCTAATATTTTTGTTTTGGCTTTTTTGCACTAATACCCCAGAGTTATGTTAGTTAAGTAATTCATATGACTTAATGATTACTAATGTAAATGCCTCTTTGCCACCCAAGGCAATAGCTTTGTTAATACAAAGTTGTCATAATTCACGATACTATCTCCATCCATGTGAATAATGTTCTGCTTCTTAATCGGCCTTTATCATCACTGATCCTGTTATTAGTCTATATAATCTATATTTCTTCTTTAGCGGGTGTTGTCAATTTATCTCTAGGTGGTGTTAATTCAACCATCTCAATTGGTTTGATACTTTGATTTTATTATTATTTTTCCTTTTCTTGATCAATACACATGCCTTTATTTTCATTTTATTAAAAATCTGTAAATGGTTTTGACAGTGGCTTTCTGCATCTGGGCGATCTTTTTTCTTTCTTGGGTTTGGTCTAAGATTATTAATTAACACACAAGATGTAGTGGAAGTTCTCTTTGGTATCATGTGTGTGTGTGTGATTGATCACTTGTTTCTTTGCTCTTTTTTTTCTTTGTAGTGTTGTTTGCTTACTACTTTTTCTTTTTCATACACTACTACACTTGTATTTGATGTTGAGATAATTTTGGTACACTTAATACTTTTGTGATGTAGGTACCAGGTATTACTACCTTTTTAATAAAATTGGTTTATTTATTCATTTTAAGATTTTGATGCATCCAACCATTTTTATTACATGATCATATAATTTAGTACCCTTGTTGTTTCTTTTATGATGTAGGTGCCATGAGGGAATTCGATGCTGCAAAGATATCAAGGAGCAGAGAGATGGATATCATCAAAACGAAATATTTAGAGGTATGGAGTAAAGAAGTAGAGGAAGCATATCAGGAGCTTACTGTAGAATATGTTCCTCCCTGAAGAGGATCCAGATGAGGAACCTGAAGTTGAAACAAAAGAGAAACTGGAAGAAGGTTCTAAAGTGGTGCCTGAAGAAGATCCAGAAGAGGATTTAAATGAAGAACCAGAGGAAGTATAGGATGTGGAATGTGCTACACGATCGATCCCATTTCATGCCACTGAACTGAACAACTAATTGAATATCCAAACGAGGATCCTTCAGAAGTGCATGTGTCTGAGCCATCTGAGGTTCATGATGACAGACAGGCCTGATGAGGCAGAAAGATCTCCTTCTCCTCCACCAGAATGCAATAACCTTGGTGTTAACGTCAAGCGCGCCTCAATCACTAAAAGCGCGTCCAATCTTGCACAGAAAACAAGTCAGCACCGGATCTCGACGGTTTTGGGCCGCCGGAGATCGCTCCGGTGTGAGAATAAGTACAAGCCGAAAAAAGGTTAACAATGGAGGTGTGTGCTCTAGTGTCTGGTAGAACAAAATGTATATTTCATCTTACCTTCCATTGTGTTGTGCCCTGTACCTTGTACTAGTCTCACCGCCTTTGCATATAAGCACCGTCCATGACATCAGCTAACTGCACACTAACTCCATGTTTCCCACTAACTCCTCCACTAACATCAAATTACGGCTAACTTTTATCAATTAAGGTGTTAACCCGTAAATTGCCACATGTCCACCACAATACTGTTCCAGCCCAATTAAATCACCATTTAAATAATAACCCAATACTCCAAAGTCCCAAATAAGTCTGACCAAATAAGCCCAAACAATCATGGCCCAACATTGCCCCCCAATTTTTTATCAACCATCATGTTTGATGAAAGACTATAAGTAATTAGCCCAATTAGCAAAAAAATCCAAATAGATCCAAGCAAAGCCCAAGTAATGAAAAATTAAAATCGAACACCAACCCCTTCAAATTCAATATCAGATGCCAATTTTGTCCTTTCATCATTACCTTCATTTAATGAGCCGTTCTCGTGTTTCGTGAACCATTGAAGGGACACCACTATAAAGCCCCAAATCTCCCAATTTGGATAGTTTCACCTGTTCATTCGAAATTCAAAATACTCTTGCCTTCTTCTTCCTTCAGCTTTCTCTCTCAATCAATCTGTTAGCAATGACTTCCCAAAATACAGAAAACATTACTCCAACCTCTAAAATTCTTCAAGCTTCTATTCCAGTTACTTAGAACCCTAAATCGGCCCCATCATCCAGCAAAAATCCTCCACCCCCATCACTGAAACTCCTCCTTTTGACTTTCAGGATGAGAAACAACACCCCCATACCAACAGCCCCTCTACACTTATAGAGGATGATATCAACATCATCCGAGAACGTTATCAAATTCCAGACGCTCACCATCTGAGAACACCTACCCCTACTGATCGAATGTACCATCGTCATGGGGGCTGGACCGCCATGCCTCTCACCCTTCTGGAAAAAGGAATCCGTTTTCCTCTTCATGCCTTCATCGTCACCTTTCTAGGGTTCGTGGGCGTTGGATTCGCCCAACTGGTTCCTAACTCCTATATTCATATCCTTGCCTTCATCGCTTTCTGTGGCGAGATAGGGGTTCCACCCTCTATTGATTTTTTCTTTACTCTATTCACTTCCGGCAAGACTCGTGAACGGGGTTTCAAAGTGCTAGGTAAACAAGCCCCAAAACCTAATTTCAAGTTCGAGAAACGCCCTTTGATGGACACCCCTTCAAGTAACAAAAAATGGTACGAGAAATGGTTCTTTGTTAAAAGACCCGAAATCTCTTCTATCCCTGACTGGACCACTGCCGAACACGCCTCTGCAGACCTCGGCGACATTCCTGAGGAACGCGTAAGAGAAATGGCGAAGCTTATGGAGAAACTTCCAATAAAAGAATGGAGCTTCGCCTTTCTAAGCAAGCAAGCATGGTTGTATGACCACAAATGTAATTTCCAAAGTCAATTCTTGTGTAGCTTCTTAAATTTTCTTCAATAATTATTTTGAAATATCCTTCTTTGTTTGTTGTAGTATCCCTTATCAAACCTACCTCTATTGACCGAAGAGAATTGGAGAAATTCCTCTCTGCCAACTCAGACCAAACTCCAACCGAACTTCAAGCTACTGAACCACCAACCACCGAACCCCAAAACACTGAGCCAACCCCCACCGAAGAGACAAGCCAACCTCGCCGAAAGAAAAGAGCTGTCAAAAAACCCATACTTATCCCAGCCCCGGTTCTTACTGAAAGCTTCCTCAATATGCCCATTGCCGAACGCACCAAAATTCTCCGCACCAAAAAGAGAAAAACCAAAATCATCCCTCTTACTGCCGAAGATCTAAGAATACCTCGCACTGAAGCTAGCCAACCGTCAACCATTCCAACTGTGACTGATGAAGTCGAAGTTGAAGAACAAGACGAACCCAGTTCTCCCTTACTCCAAAAGAGAAAACACTCTTTAGACGACCAATCAACCCCTCCAACCGAACCTATAACAACTGACGTCCCACCACCACCCAAACAACCAATACTTTCTCCACAACGACAATCTTCCTCTTCTATACCTATTCCCGAAGTTGTTCAATCACCTACTTTATGGCCAAACAGTAATGAAAATTTCCCTCTACACCTGTACAACTCTTTCATTCTCGATACTGACGATCACCGCTTTAGCAACAGCTCCATTTCTGATCTGATTGAAGAAGGCATGACTCACCAAGCCAGAGTAAGCAAATTACCACTTAACCATCCTTATTCACAGATATTGTCCTGAAACTTTCTATTAACTCTGAACAACTG
Source organism: Panax stipuleanatus (assembly GCA_020205555.1). NCBI lineage: Eukaryota > Viridiplantae > Streptophyta > Magnoliopsida > Apiales > Araliaceae > Panax > Panax stipuleanatus. Next base: position 135,197,221 of record CM035118.1, on the reverse strand, counting down.
TAGGCAAATGGAATCTTCGGGCGGCTCTATCAAAAATACAAAGAGATGGAAACCGAAGAAGATGCTGCCCGAAGGGAAAATGCCATTTTGAAGTCTGCTCTGGCAAGGGAGAATAGTCTTCATGCAAATTCCATATTTACCATCGAGTGTCTCAAAAAAGACCTCATCAACTTGAAAGAACAACTAACCACATCCGAAGCCCTCCAACAACCAACCACCTAACAAAATCAAGAATTACAATTGGCCAACGAACTATTAACACAAAACAACCAAGGCCTGACTAAAGCAATCACCGAAGCCAAAATCTCCGAAGAACGACATCTTGACCTTCGGGGCAAAGTCGAAAATGAGCTTTGCGAACTCAAGGCTCTTGGCCCCCCACTCACCGAAGACCTCCGCAAACAAATACAAACCGAATACTGCAAATCGCCTGAACTAACTAATGAAATAGTTCAAATGTATGCCGAAAGCTATGAAGCAGCCCGAAGCAAAGGTAAAACCAAACTATCTGCCGTTGCTGTGAACCCATTGCTCCTTGATTCTTCTGAAGACGAATACGAGGAGTAATGCCGAAGACAACTTATCTTCACCTTAGGTTCATAAACTTGTAAATTTTCAACAATATTGTAACCCCTTTTTATATATTTAATGAAATATGATTTTCTATTTTTTACTCCTTTTCAATTTAAATTATACTGTTATTTAAACAATATATAATATGAACTCAACACTTCAAATAAAATCAGGTAATAATGTAAGGTAACACTTACTCATTACTGAAGAGTTTCTGTACACCTTCTTTAGGATGAACAGATCACCGAACCTCCAAAGAAAAATTAAGAGTTCACCTCCAAGAGTCAAACATATCACCAAGCTTCAATAAAAATATTTTTCCCAAAGAACTTATAACATCATCCAACCTTATAACTGGCAACCTCGTTCTCTCCGAGAGCTGAACATGTTCAACCAAAAATATTCTCTTTGCTGCTATAGAGACGAAGGAATCCAACCTTATACCAAGCTGGCAACCTCGTTCTCTCCGAGAGCCGAATAGGTTCAACCCAAAATATTCTCTTCGCTGCTATAGAGATGAAGGAATCCAACCTTATACCAAGATGGCAACCTTGTTCTCTCCGAGAGCCGAACAAGTTCAATCCAAAATATTCTCTTCGCTGCTATAGAGACGAAGGAATCCAACCTTATACCAAGCTGGCAACTTCGTGTTCTCCGAGAGCCGAACATGTTCAACCCAAAATATTCTCTTCGCTGCTATAGAGACAAAGGAATTCAACCTTATATCAAGCTGACAACCTCGTTCTCTCCGAGAGCACCCAAAATATTCTCTTCGCTGCTATAGAGACGAAGGAATCCAATCTTATACCAAGCTGGCAACCTCATTCTCTCTGAGAGCCGAACAAGTTCACCCCATAATATTCTCTTCGCTACTATAGAGACGAAGGAATCCAACCTTATACCAAGCTGGCAACCTCGTTCTCTCCGAGAGCCGAACATGTTCAACCCAAAATATTCTCTTCGCTGCTATAGAGACGAAGGAATTCAACCTTATACCAAGCTGATAACCTCGTTCTCTCCGAGAGCCGAACAGGTTCAACCCATAATATTCTCTTCGCTGCTATAGAGACGAAGGAATCAAATTTTATTCCAAGCTGGCAACTTCGTTCTCTCCGAGAGCCGAACAGGTTCAACCCATAATATTCTCTTCGCTGCTATAGAGACTAAGGAATCCAACCTTATACCAAGCTGGCAACCTCGTTCTCTCCGAAACCCGAACAGATTCAACCCAAAATATTCTCTTCGCTGCTATAGAGACGAAGGAATCCAATCTTATACTAAGCTGGCATCCTCGTTCTCTCCGAGAGCCGAATAGGTTCAACCCATAATATTCTCTTCGCTGCTATAGAGACGAATGAATCCAACCTTATACCAAGCTGACAACTTCGTTCTCTCCGAGAGCCGAATAGGTTCAACCCAAAATATTCTCTTCGTTGCTATAGAGACGAAGGAATCCAACCTTATACCAAGCTGGCAACTTTGTTCTCTCCGAGAGTCGAATAGGTTCAACACATAATATTCTTTTCGCTGCTATAGAGACGAAGGAATCCAACCTTATACCAAGCTGGCAACCTCATTCTCTCCGAGAGCCGAACAGGTTCGACCCATAATATTCTCTTCGCTGCTATAGAGACGAAAGAATCCAACCTTATACCAAGCTGGCAACCTCGTTCTCTCCGGAGTATCCTGTGACCCAAGTCTATCATGAATACTCTTAGAAGGACCCAACCTATCCTTTACAGAAACCCTTTGTTGAGAAGAACTTGCAGCTGTGGGCTGCCCTTCAGCTGTAATCGTCCTACTTTTCACCATAACCTCCGATGTAGGACGTTAAATAACTGTGATTGAAAATCAGAATCACTAGAAAAAGCCCTCCTTCTAGCGCCAATGTTAACGCCAAGATTTTTTCACGCGCCTCAATCACTAAAAGCGCGTTCAATCCTGCACAGAAAACAAGTCAGCACCGGATCTCGTCAATTTTGGGCCGCCGGGGATCGCTCCGGTGTGAGAATAAGTACAGGCCGAAAAAAGGTTAACAATGGAGATGTGTGCTCTAGTGTTTGGTAGAACAAAATGTATATTTCATCTACCTTGTACTAGTCTCACCACCTTTGCATGCAAGCACCGTCCATGACATCAGCTAATTGCACACAATCCCCGTCAAATCCATGTTTCCCACTAACTCCTGCACTAACATCAAATTACGGCTAACCCTTATCAATTAAGGTGTTAACCCTTAAACTGCCACATGTCCACCACAATACTGCTCCAACCCAATTAAATCACCATTTAAATAATAACCCAATACTCCAAAGGCCCAAATAAGTCTGACCCAATAAGCCCAAACAATAATGGCCCAACACTTGGTATAAGAATAAATAATACAGGTGCATGTATTCCTCCACCACTAGTCTCGGGGACCATGGAGGCAGAGACTGCAAACTCATCCACTGGTGGTTCTGTTTTAGGTTGCTCAGTTTCCGGTTGATCCCACCACAAAATTAGAACTGAAGCTTAATGCACATTCTTCTTCTTCTTCAACCTTTCTGCTTCATTTAGGTTGTAATCTCAATTCTGTGGAGTATAATGTCAAAGGTTTCTTTCTTGCTGTGGCTCTATTATATACTATATATTTTCCTGACCACGGCTGATTTTGTTTACTAAAACGGTCACCTTCTTCTTTTAAAGAGGTATACGTACGTGTATATATTTTGGTAAGTTTGAACAAATGTGTTCATATGCAACATAATTTGTTAAGAATAAAAACAAATATCCTATTATTCCCATACAAAATTAAGTATAATTATTTTTATAAATCTTACTAAATTTTGAAAAATAATAATAATAAAGAAATACTCATTTATTTGCTGTTTAGATATGTATAAAAATTCAAAATAAATAAAATGTAAGAGAGATATATAGTTGTTGTAGTGATTTCTTTTTACCCCATTGGGATAAAATAAAAAAAAAAATCTTAATATGGAGTTATTCCTTTTTAGCCACGACATCCCCATCTAGAAGTTATTTTTAAATTGTTTGTTTTTCCTTGTTGTGAATTACATTTTTGCAACTCTCAAGTATATGGTTAATGCACTCACGTGACAGAAAACTCGTAAAGATATTAAATTTTTTTGTTATAGAAATATCAATTCCTCTTATTAAAGATGGCAGATTTTAAAGAGATTTGAAATATCTTTTAGATTTCATAGTCTGTTGGGGAATGACTCGTTTTAAATGACTTATAAATTAATTTATAAATAAGAATATTCGGCATTAATTTAATTTGTAAGTTAAAAATTAAGTTAAGATAAGTTATGAAGGTGTTCGACTCATAATAATTTATAAGTTAAAATAAATATAAATATTGCTAAAAATGACATTAATAAAAAAAAGAACAAAATAAAAAAGGAATAAAAAATAGACATTATATTTAGTCAAATTAATTTATTTTAAAATAATTTATACATTTTAAAATAAATTACAAATACTTTTTTTGTTTAACTTAAAACTCAACTAAGTAAAAAAATAAGTTATTGGGGATGAGCTGAATACAAATGACTTGGACAACTTATAAGTCATTCCGTACGGGCTCATTTCCTTGAACCCTCCTCCTCTCTCTCTCTACCTCTATCTCTGTAATCTTTCACATTCAAAGTCGGATTCCGCCCAACGGTTCTTTCTCCTTCAATACTCAGAAACGATCATCAATTTAGGGTTAGTGTTAATCTTTCTGATTGCGTTAAACCCAAGCCAAACGGTACAGTATTAATTTCCTTGAACCTTCTCTCTCTCATCTTTCCCATTCAAAGTCGGATTCCGCACAACGGTTCTTCCTCCTTGAATACTCAGAAACGATCATCAATTTAGGGTTAGGGTACATTAATCTTTCTAAACTTTCGAGAGATCGATTAGGCATAGGGTACATTAATCTTCTACACGTTGGAGATTTTGATTAGGGCTAGGCTACATTAATCTTACTAAACAGAGTCACCGGAATACGATGTCGTCGTACACCGGCGGCACAAGTAGTGATTCAGTCTCTGATGCCGATGACGCCAATCTCCTCCTCTCTGTCCAGGTCAGATTTACAAACCCGCCTTTTGTGCGACTTTTTTTGGTTTATGCGCACACAGTTTGATTGGCTTATGGTTGGATTATGCATTCTCTACTGATTAAGCATATATCTTATTCATTACCCATAATTTGCCCTTTTGATGCTTGAGTTTGTTGGGAATGAGAAGATAAAAAGAATCTCCTTGTTATTCGTAAAATTTTGAAGTGTGTAAAAGTGTAATGTTAGAATTGTTTTTTTTAAATTATTTTTTCTTGAATCACTTTCTGTCGACATAGAAAAGTGATTCTTCCTCCTTTCAAAAGGTTAGAGAAAGCTAGATAATATGGTAATGTCGATTCCCTCTCATGAAGTTCGTTACTGTTCCTGGTTTGACGTGTGAATATGACTATCCTACTTTCATTTTCCAATAGCCTAAACCACTTAGAATGGGTTAAATTTGTCTGTTTATAGGGCCTCTGTTTTTCTTTTTCTTGGTAAGTTGTGTTGTCAAAACTGTTTTGACATAGGACAATTGTCAATTTCAAATCATGAATATTTAGCATGATGCATTTGTTTTCTAAGAAAATTAGATTTGATACATTAGTTAGGTAGTTTTTCAGGTTGGCAGACAAGTAGTTTTGCCCTTTTGATGCTTGAGTTTGCTGGCAATGATAAGATAAAAAGAATCTCCTTGTTATTCGTAAAATTTTGAAGTGTGTAAAAGTGTAATGTTTGAATTGTTTTTTAAAATAATTTTTCTTGAATCACTTTCAGTCGACATAGAAAAGTGATTCTTCCTGCTTTCAAAAGCTTAGAGAAAGATAGATAATATGGTAATGTCAATTCCTTCTCCTGAAGTTCGTTACTGTTCCTGGTTTGGCGTGTGAATAGGACTATCCTACTTTCGTTTTCCAATAGACTAAACCACTTAGAATGGGTTAAATTTGTTTGTTTATAGGGCCTCTGTTTTTCTTTTTCTTGGTAAGTTGTGTTGTTAAAACTGTTTTGACAGAGGACAACTGTAAATTTCAAATCATGAATATTAGGCATGATGCATTTGTTTTCTAAGAAAATTAGATTTGTTACATTAGTTATGTAGTTTTTCAGGTTGGCTGACAAGTAGTTTTCTAGTATTGTGGTCTTAGTCACCGTTGGAGTAGTTTTCTGCTTTTCCATCCTACTTCTAATTTGCATAAATTTTTGCATCACTTGTTCTGATAAATCATTATAATGGTCCTTCGTACGAATGCCTGATTTTGTTTGTTTTGTCCAACCTGTATTCATTTTATCTACTGCACATACATATGAGGTTGTAATACACCCTACGTTTCACCACCATTTACAAAATTTATAAATATTAAGGTTATATTTTTTGTTCCATGTTTAGACCTAAAAGAATATTAAGTTGTTAGTTGAGTAGTGGTGGCATGATAATTAATTATGATACCAACCTTGAGGATACTGTGCAATTTTATACTATTATCAATAGAAGAGGATTCTTTTTGTGGAGGAAAAAAGTTGGCAAATGAGACACTTTTTGTGTAGCTAAGGGTCTTTTTTTATATATATATTTTAAAGAAACAATTACTTATCCCCAAGTTCCAAGTGTTACAAATTTTCCTATCACATTTCGGAGAAATGCATGAAGGAATGTTGTACGCTAGCTAAATTTGAATTTTAGATGTAGCTTTAAGTAAGTGGTTCTCCATAAAATTTCAAATTCCTGCATTTATATGGTAAAGATAGAAAGAAACATGTTCTTGTAAAAAAAAGAGGTAAAATATGAACTAATAAAAGAAGTTCTCAAGTCTCTTTTTTGAAGATTTCTTGGAGATGTAGCGAGTGTAGGTAGTGAATTGAATATAATCGTTAAAGTGGTTATATGCCAAGACTATCAGATACGTGGCTTTTGTCACTCGGCATATATAGAAAATTGGTAAGATGCAATTTGAGTACAATCAACTCCTGTTTGAAGTGTTTTTAGTATATCGCTTCCACTCACTAGTGCGGTAGTGCCTTAAATTAGGGTTACGAGGCTACCTTGAAAAGTGGAAAACTAATTTAATTTTGAGTCAACAAGTTATATGAACTTTTGTTTTTGTATTAGACTGTCAACTAGAGTTAATTTTCTATTTAAACACTTCTGAGGGCACTTCCTATATATACCTTTATTGTGCTTTCTCACATCCTTAACAATTTCTAAATGTATCATGTACATAATAAGACTTGACGAAAGTCACAATGGATAGGGGAAAATTTCATTGTTTATTGTTGCAACTAGTCTAAAATGGTCATATTATTATATTCAGGTTTTCCAATGTAGTGATGATGTCCTTTGCACATATTATGAATTGAAACAAATAATGTATACACACGCTTGTCCTTTTATTGTTGCTTCTGAACTTTGATGAGGACCATGAGGCATGCTAATTAGGATTTGGGATATAACAGTACAACAGTTTTTTCCATGACTTATGATTTGTACTCTTTTATACAGGTCTTGCTATATATGATATGATGCAGTACATTCGATCTCCGATCAATACAACATGCATGGGTCAAGCTCCATCAATGGGTTCTCTCCTCATAGCTGCTGGTGCAAAGGGTGAGTGGCGGTCTCTCACTAATGCAACAATTGTGGTTAATCAGCCTTTGAGTAGGTAGAGTGGACAGGCTAAAGATATGACCACTGATGCCAAGCATATTATTCATGTTTGGGATACACTGTGTGCATTGTATTCAAAGCATGGCAGACAGTCTGTAGATTGGAATTCAGAAGAACATGGATCGGGATAATTTTATGACCCCAAAGAGGCAAAGGAATTTGGGTTCATTGGTGAAGTAATAGATTAGAGGCCTATGGCTCTAGTCACAGATGGTGTTCGGAATGAAGGCAAAGATAAATGCTCAAGTTAGGATATGAAGGTAAGAAATATTTCTCTCGCTTTCTCTTGATTTTTGATGCAATATACTCCCTCTGTTCCAAATTATAAGATCACTTTCCATTAGTGAATTCACGAAATGCAAGTTATCTTATATTTTGGAACGGAAGTAGGACATTATGTGCCTTATTTTTTGTGCACCATATTGAAATCTGCATTTCTGATATTTTTTTCAATCATGTATTGAATATTGTATTCCAGTAATTGTGGTTTGTTGCATTTGAGATAAATTTTGTATATGATTGTGCCTCCAATTGGTGGCCCTACTTTAGGACTTATTATAGAAAATCCTCTCTATCAATTTTTTTTTACTTTTATATGAATAAATTTTGAACTTTTGTCTATCGAATTTCTTAAAGTTTAGTCTCTAAAATTTCACTTTTCCTTCCTCAAAAATTTTTACCTCCTATCCCTCGAAATTTCAAACTTCTCTCTTAAAAGTTTTTACCTTAAAAGGTTTTAACTTCCTCTCTCAAATGTTTCTCTCTCTCTCTCTCCCCCCCGTCAAAGTTTTTAACTTTCACTCCCTAAAAAGTTTTGAACTTTCTCCCCGTCAAAATATTTCACTCTCCTTCAAAAGTTTTTAATTTGTCTCCCTCAAAAGTTAACTTTTTTCTCCTTCAAAATTTTTTAATTCTAAACTCTCAAAATTTATAATTTTCTCTTTCAAAATTTATACTTTGTATCTTCTGAAAATTTTAAATTTATGTCGCTAAATTTATCAATTTCTCTCCCTTAAAAGTTTTTCACTCTACCTCCCTTAAAAGGTTTTGACTTTCTTTCTCTCAAAAGTTTTTAGCTCTCCCTCGGAAGTTTTTAACTATCACTCCCTAAAAAGTTTTTAACTCTCTACATCAAATGTTTTTTACTTAACTCAAACTTTTTAATTTTATGTATTTAAAAATTTATACTTTGTTTCTTCCAAAATTTTTAAAATTCTCTCCCTTAAAAGTTTGTCACTCCCTCAAAATTTTTCTCTCGTTCAATTTTTTTTGACTCTCTCAAATGATTTTACTTCTTTATTCTCAAAATATTACCTTTCTCTCTTTCAAATTTTTTGCTTTGTTTGTTTCGAAAATTTTAAATTTCAGTCCCCAGATTTTTTAATTTCTCTCCCCCAAAAGTTCTCCATTTTCTCTCCCTTAAAAGTTTTAACTTCGTCTGCCTCAATTGTTTTTATCTTTCTCCCCCTCAAAAGTTTTTAACTTTCACTCCCTAAAAAGTTGTTAACATTATCTCCTAATTTTTTTTTCACTTTCTCTCCTTAAAAAGATTTTATTTTCTTTCCAAAGTTAACTTTTTCTCCCTCAAAAGTTTTTAATTCTCAACTCTAAAAAGGTGTTCTTTGTACGTTCTGGAATTTTTAAATCTATCTACATTAAAAGTTTTTTTTCTCTCTCCCGTAAAAGGTTTTACCTTTCTATCCCTCAAATGTTTTTAACTCTCTCCCTCAAAAGTTTTTAATTTTGACTCCCTAAAAAGTTTTTAACTCTCTGCATCAAAAGTTTTTACTTCTTACTCTTAAACTTTTTAATTTTCTCTCTTTCAAAATTTGTACTTTGTATGTTTCGAAATTTTGAAATTTCCGTCTCTAGATTTTTCGATTTGTCTCCCTTAAAAGTTTTTCACTCTCTCTGTTAAAAGGTTTTAACTTCCATTCCCTCAAATATTTTTATCTTTCTCTCTAAAAAGTTTTGAACGTTTACTTCCTAATTTTTTTAAACTTTCACTTCCTAAATATTTTTATCTCTCTCCCCTAAAAAGTTTTTATTTCTCAACACTCAAAATTTTTAACTCGATCTTGGAAAAGTTTTTACTTCATAACTCAAATTTATAATCTTCTCTCTTTCAAAATTTATTCTTTGTATCTTCCGAAATTTCTAAATTTCAGTCCCTAAAATTTTCAATTTTACTCCTTTAAAAGTTTTCCACACTTTCTCCCTTAAAAGGTTTTAACTTTCTATCACTCGAAAGTTTTTCACTCCCTCAATTTTTTTCAATTTCTCTACTTCGAAAGTTTTGACATTCTCTCCCTCCAAAGTTTGAAACTTTCTCTTGTTCAAAAGTTTTTACTTCGTTACTGTCAAAATTTTAAACTCTTTCAAAATGTATACTCTGTATCTTCCGAAAGTTTTAAATTTCAGTCCCAAAACTTTTTCTATATCTTTTCCTTAAATGTTTTCCATTTTCTCTTCCTTCAAAGATTTTAACTTTCTCCCTAAAATGCTTTTATCTCTCTCTCCCTCAAAAGTTTTTAACTCTCTCACGCAAACTTTTTAACTCCCCAAAAAGTTTTTATCTCTCCAGCTCAAAAGTTTTTACTTCTTAACTCTCAAACTTTTTAATGTCTTTCTTCAAAAATATATACTTTGTATCTTCCAAAATTTAAAAATTTCAAATTTCTGTCCCTTAAAAAGTTTTTCAATTTATCTAAGTAAAAGGTTTTAACCTTTTGAACCTCATAAGTTTTAACTCTTTCCATTAAAATTTTTACTTTCTCTCGCTCAAAAGTTTTTACTTATTTATTCTCAAAACTATTAATTTTCTCTCTTTTAAAATTTTTACTTTGATACTTTGGAAGTTTTTAAATTTCAGTCCCTCAAAATTTTAATTCTCTCCTACAAAAGTTTTTAAGTTTTGTCCCTCAAAAGTTTTTAACTTTTTCTCCCTTAAAAGTTTTTACTTCTTAACTTGCCAAAATTTATAATTTTCTTTCAAATTGTGTACTTTGTATGTTCCGAAATTCTAAAATTTTTGTTCCTAAATTTTTTAATCTATATCCCTTAAAAGTTTTCTAGACTCTCTCGTACAAGGTTATAGCTTTCTATCCCTCAAATGTTTTAAACTCTTTCTCCTAAAAACTTTTTACTTTGACTACTTAAAAAGTTTTAAAGTCTACCTCCAAAGTTGTTACTTCTTAACTCTCGAACTTTTTAATCTTCTCTCTCTTTCAAAATTTCTGTCCCTAAATTTCTAGATTTCTTTCCCTCAAAAGTTGTTCACTCCCTCCTTGAAATGGTTTTAACTTCCTCTCTCTTCAATGTTTTTATCTTTCTCACCCCGAAAAGTTTTTAACTTTTACTTCCGAAAAGTTTTCATTTCTTAACTTTGAATTTTAAACTCTCAAAATTTTAATCTCTCTTTCAAAATGTATACTTTGTTTCTTCCGAAGGTTTTAAATTTCAGTCCCCAAAACTTTTTCAATTTTTTTTACCTAAATGTTTTCCATTCTGTCTCCCTTCAAAGATTTTAACTTTCTCCCCCTAAAATGCTTTTATCTCAAACTTTCTCTCTTGAAAGTTTTAGATGTCTCTACCTCAAAAGTTTGTAACTTCTCTCTGACACAAGTTCTAAACTTTTTCTCTCTCGAAATTATTCACTTTCTCTCCTTCTTGAAGATCTTAACTTTCTCCGCCTCCCAAGTTTTTAACCTTCACTCACAATTTCTCTAAAAACTTTTTAATATTCTCTCTTTAACAATTTATACTTTGTAGCTTCCGAAAATTTTAAAATTCTCAATTAAAAGTTTTCACTTTCTCTCCCTTAAAAGTGTTTCCGTCCCTTAAAAGTTTTTCACTTTCTCTCCCTTGAAAGGTTTTAACTTTCTCTTCTTTAAAAGTTTTTAACTTGCACTTCATTAAAATTTCCACTTTCTGCCATCAAAAGATTTTCGCTCACCCTCGAAAGATTTTCTGTCTTCTGTCTCCCTCCAAAGTTCTTAACTTTCCCTCTGTCACAATTTCTCTGAAAACTCTGAAACTTTTAATTGTCTATCTTTCAAAATTTATATTTTTTATGTTCCGAAAATTTTAAAATTCTCCCTTAAAAGTTTTTCTCTTTCTCTCTCATAAAAGGTTTTAACTTTCTCTCCCACAAAAGTTTTTAGCTTTCATACCCTCAATTATTCATTCTCTCGTTCTAAAGTTTTTTACTTTCTCTCGTTCAAAAGTTTTTACTTATTTATTTTCAAAACTATTAACTTTCTCTTTTTTAAAATTTTTACTTTGTATCTTTATAAAATTTTAAATTCCAGTCCCTCGAAATTTTCATTATCTCCTACAAAAGTTTTTAGGTTTCGTCCCTCAAAAGTTTTCAACTTTTTCTCCCTTAAAAGTTTTTACTTCTTAACTTGCCAAAATTTATAATTTTCTTTCAAATTGTGTACTTTATATGTTCCGAAATTCTAAAATTTGTCTCCCTAAATTTTTCAATCTATCTCCCTTAAAAGTTTTCCACACTCTCCCGTACTAAGTTATAGATTTCTATCCCTCGAATGTTTTAAACTCTCCCTCTAAAAAGTTTTTACTTCGACTACCTAAAAAGTTTTAAACTCTACCTCAAAAGTTGTTACTTCTTAACTCTCGAACTTTATAATCTTCTCTCTTTCAAAATATGTAGTTTGTCTGCTCCTATTTTTTTTTTAAATTTCTGTCCCTCAAAAGTTGTTCACTCTCTCCTTGAAATGGTTTGAACTTCCTCTCCCTTAAATGTTTTTATCTTTCTCACCGTGAAAAGTTTTTAACTTTTACTTCCTAAAAGTTTTCATTTCTTAACTCTGAATTTTAAACTCTCAAAATTTTAAACTCTCTTTCAAAATGCATACTTTGTATCTTCCGAAATTTTAAAATTTCAGTCCCAAATTTTTTTCTATTTTTTCCCTAAATGTTTTCCATTCTGTCTCCCTTCAAAGATTTTAACTTTCTCCCCCAAAAATGCTTTTATCTCAAACTTTCTCCATCGAAAGTTTTTAACTCTCTCACGGGAACTTTTTAACTCCCCAAAAAGTTTTGAACTCTCATGCTCGAAAGTTTTTACTTCTTAACTCAAACTTTTTATTGTCTTTCTTCAAAAAATATATACTTTGTATCTTCCAAAATTTTTAAATTTCAAATTTCTGTCCCTTAAAATGTTTTTCAATTTATCTAATTAAAAGGTTTTAACCTTCTGAACCTCATAAGTTTTTAACTCTTTCCATTAAAATTTTGCACTTTCTTTCCTTGAAAAGTTCTCAACTGTCACTCCCACAAAATTTTGTACTTTCTTTCCTTCTAAAGATTTTGACTCTCACTTTCAAAATTTCTACTTGGTGTCTATTGAAATATTGAAGTTTTTCTCCAGTAAAAGTTTTTCACCTTACCTCCCTTAAAAAGTATAAACTTTCTCTCTCTTGAAAGTTTTAGATGTCTCTACCTCAAAAGTTTGTAACTTCTCTCTGACACAAGTTCTAAACTTTTTCTCTCTTGAAATTATTCACTTTCTCTCCTTCTTGAAGATCTTAACTTTCTCCGCCTCCCAAGTTTTTAACCTTCACTCACAATTTCTCTAAAAACTTTTTAATATTCTCTCTTTAACAATTTATACTTTGTAGCTTCCGAAATTTTTAAAATTCTCAATTAAAAGTTTTTCACTTTCTCTCCCTTAAAAGTGTTTCCGTCCCTTAAAAGTTTTTCACTTTCTCTCCCTTGAAAGGTTTTAACTTTCTCTTCTTTAAAAGTTTTTAACTTGCACTTCATTAAAATTTTCACTTTCTGCCATCAAAAGATTTTCACTCACCCTCGAAAGATTTTCTGTCTTCTGTCTCCCTCCAAAGTTCTTAACTTTCCCTCTGTCACAATTTCTCTGAAAACTCTGAAACTTTTAATTGTCTATCTTTCAAAATTTATACTTTGTATCTTCCGAAAATTTTAAAATTCTCTCCCTTAAAAGTTTTCCTCTTTCTCTCCCATAAAAGGTTTTAACTTTCTCTCCCACAAAAGTTTTTAGCTTTCATACCCTCAATTATTCATTCTCTCGTTCTAAAGTTTTTTACTTTCGCTCAAAAGTTTTTACTTATTTATTTTCAAAACTATTAACTCTCTTTTTAAAATTTTTTACTCAGTATCTTTATAAAATTTTAAATTCCAGTCCCTCGAAATTTTCATTATCTCCTACAAAAGTTTTTAGGTTTCGTCCCTCAAAAGTTTTTAACTTTTTCTCCCTTAAAAGTTTTTACTTCTTAACTTGCCAAAATTTATAATTTTCTTTCAAATTGTGTACTTTATATGTTCCAAAATTCTAAAATTTGTGTCCCTAAATTTTTCAATTTATCTCCCTTAAAAGTTTTCCAGACTCTCCCGTACAAGGTTATAGCTTTCTATCCCTCAAATGTTTTAAACTCTCCCCCTAAAATGTTTTTAACTTCGACTTCCTAAATAGTTTTAAACTCTACCTCAAAAGTTGTTACTTCTTAACTCTCGAACTTTTTAATCTTCTCTCTCTTTCAAAATTTGTAGTTTGTATGCTCCTATTTTTTTAAAAATTTTGTCCCTAAATTTTTCGATTTCTTTCCCTCAAAAGTTGTTCACTCTCTCCTTGAAATGGTTTTAACTTCCTCTCCCTTAAATATTTTTATCTTTCTCACCCTGAAAAGTTTTTAACTTTTACTTCCTAAAAGTTTTCATTTCTTTACTCTGAATTTTTTGCTCTCAAAATTTTAAACTCTATCAAAATTTGTACTTTGTATCTTTCGAAAGTTTTAAATTTCAGTCTCAAAACTTTTTCAATTTCTTTTCCTTAAATGTTTTCCATCCTCTCTCCCTTCAAAGATTTTAACTTTCTCCCCATAAAATGATTTTACCTCTCCCTCGAAAGTTTTTAACTCACGCAAACTTTTTAACTCCCCAAAAAGTTTTTAACTCTCCAGCTCAAAAGTTTTTACTTCTTAACTCTCAAACTTTTTAATGTCTTTCTTCAAAAATATATACTCTGTATCTTCCAAAATTTTTAAATTTCAAATTTCCGTCACTTAAAAAGTTTTTCAATTTGTCTAAGTAAAAGGTTTTAACCTTCTGAACCTCATAAGTTTTTAATTCTTTCCATTAAAATTTTTCACTTTCTTTCCCTCAAAAGTTCTTAACTCGCACTCCCACAAAATTTTGTACTTTTTCCTTCTAAAGATTTTGACTCTATCTTTAAAAATTTCTACTTGGTATCTTTTGAAATATTGAAGTTTTTCTCTAGTAAAAGTTTTTCACCTTCCCTCTCTTAAATAGTATTAACTTTCTCTCTCTTGAAAGTTTTAGATGTCTCTACCTCAAAAGTTTGTAACTTCTCTCTGACACAAGTTCTAAACTTTTTCTCTCTCAAAATTATTCACTCTCTCCTTGAAGATTTTAACTTTCTCCGCCTCCCAAGTTTTTAACCTTCACTCACAATTTGTCTAAAAACTTTTTAATATTCTCTCTTTAACAATTTATACTTTGTAGCTTCCGAAATTTTTAGAATTCTCACTTAAAAGTTTTTCACTTTCTCTCCCTTAAAAGTGTCTCTCCCTTAAAAGTTTTTCACTTTCTCTCCCTTGAAAGGTTTTTTAACTTTTTCTTCTTTAAAAGTTTTTAACTTGCCTTTCATTAAAATCTCCACTTTCTGCCTTCCAAAGATTTTCACTCTCCCTTAAAAGATTTTCTGTCTCTCTCCAAAGTTTTTAATTTTCCCTCTGTCACCATTTCTCTGAAAACTCTGAAACTTCTAATTTTCTATCTTTCAAAATTTATACTTTGTATCTTCCAAAAATTTTAAAATTCTCTCCCTTTAAAGTTTTTCTCTTTCTCTCCGATAAATGGTTTTAACTTTCTCTCCCTTAAAAGTTTTTAGCTTTCATTCCCTCAATTATTCATTTTCTCGCTCAAAAGTTTTTACTTATTTATTCTCAAAACTATTAACTTTCTCTCTTAAATTTTTACTTTGTTTCTTTCGAAAATTTTAAATTTCTGTCCCTTGAAATTTTCACTCTCCTACAAAAGTTTTTAATTTCCGTCCCTCAAAAGTTTTTAACTTTTTCTCTCTTAAATGTTTTTACTTCTTAACTTACTAAAATTTATAATTTTCTTTCAAATTGTGTACTTTGTATGTTCCGAAATTTTAAAGTTTTTGTCCCTAAATTTTTCAATCTATCTCCCTTAAGAGTTTTCCCGACTTGCCCGTACAAGGTTATAACTTTCTATCCCTCAAATGTTTTAAACTCTCCCCCTAAAAAGTTTTTACTTCGACTACCTCAAAAGTTTTAAACTCTACCTCAAAAGTTGTTACTTCTTAACTCTCGAACTTTTTAATCTTCTCTCTCTTTCAAAATTTGTAGTTTGTATGCTCCTATTTTTTTTAAATTTATGGCCCTCAAAAGTTGTTCACTCTCTCCTTGGTTTTAACTTCCTCTCCCTTAAATGTTTTTATCTTTCTCACCCTGAAAAGTTTTTAACTTTTACTTCCTAAAAGTTTTCATTTCTTAACTCTGAATTTTAAACTCTCAAAATTTTAAACTCTCGTTCAAAATGTATACTTTTTATCTTCCGAAAGTTTTAAATTTCAGTCCCAAAACTGTCAATTTCTTTTCCTTAAATGTTTTCCATTCTGTCTCCATTCAAAGATTTTAACTTTCTCCCCCTAAAACGCTTTTATCTCAAACTTTCTCCCTCGAAAGTTTTTAACTCTCACGCAAACTTTTTAACTCCCCAAAAAGTTTTGAACTCTCCAGCTCCCAAGTTTTTACTTCTTAACTCAAAATTATTCACTCTCTCCATGAAGATTTTAACTTTCTCCGCCTCCCAAGTTTTTAATCTTCACTCACAATTTCTCTAAAAACTTTTTAATATTCACTCCTTAACAATTTATACTTTGTAGCTTCCGAAATTTTTAGAATTCTCTCTTAATTGTTTTTCACTTTTTCTCCCTTAAAAGTCTCTCCCTTAAAAGTTTCACTTTCTCAACCTTGAAAGGTTTTAACTTTGTCCTTTAAAAGTTTTTAACTTGCACTTCATTAAAATTTCCACTTTTTGCATTCAAAAGATTTTCACTCTCCCTCAAAAGATTTTCTCTGTCTCCCTCTAAAGTTTTTAACTTCCCCCGTCACAATTTCTTTGAAAACTCTGAAACTTTAATTTTGTATCTTTCAAAATTTATAATTTGTGTCTTCCGAAAATTTTAAAATTCTCTCCCTTAAAGGTTTTTCTCTTTCTCTCCCTCAAAAGTTTTTAGCTTTCATTCTCTCGTTCTAAAATTTTTTACTTTGTCTCGCTCAAAAGTTTTTACTTATTTGTTCTCAAAACTATTAACTCTCTCTTCTAAAATTTTTACTTTGATACTTTGGAAATTTTTAAATTTCAGTCCCTCTAAATTTTCACTCTCTCCTACAAAAGTTTTTAAGTTCCGTCCCTCAAAAGTTTTTAACTTTTTCTCCCTTAAAAGTTTTTACTTCTGAACTTGCCAAAATTTATAATTTTCTTTCAAATTGTGTTCTTTGTATGTTCCGAAATTCTTAAATTTTTGTCCCTAAATTTTTCAATCTATATCCCTTAAAAGTTTTCCAGACTCTACCGTACAAGATTATAGCTTTCTATCCCTCAAATGTTTTAAACTCTCCCCCTACAAAGTTTTTAACTTCGACTACCTAAAAAGTTTTAAACTCTCCCCAAAAGTTGTTACTTCTTAACTCTCGAACTTTTTAATCTTCTCTCTCTTGCAAAATTTGTAGTTTGTATGCTCCTAATTATTTTTAAATTTCTGTCGCTAAATTTTTCGATTTCTTTCCCTCAAAAGTTGTTCACTCTCTCCTTAAAATGGTTTTAACTTCCTCTCCCTTAAATGTTTTTATCTTTCTCACCCTGAAAAGTTTTTAACTTTTACTTCCTAAAAGTTTTCATTTCTTAACTGAATTTTAAACTCTCAAAATTTTAAACTCTCTTTCAAAATGTATACTTTGTATCTTCCGAAAGTTTTATATTTCAATCCCAAAACTTTTTCAATTTCTTTTCCTTGAATGTTTTCCATTCTGTCTCCCTTCAAAGATTTTAACTTTCTCCCCCTAAAATGCTTTTATCTCAAACTTTCACCCTCAAAAAGTTTTTTACTCTCTCACGCAAACTTTTTAACACTCCAAAAAGTTTTTAACTCTCCAGCTCAAAAGTTTTTACTTCTTAACTCAAACTTTTTAATGTCTTTCTTCAAAAATATATACTTTGTATCTTCCAAAATATTTAAATTTCAAATTTCTGTCCCTTAAAAAGTTTTTCAATTTATCTAAGTGAAAGGTTTTAACCTTTTGAATCTCATAAGTTTTTAACTCTTTCCATTAAAATTTTTCACTTTCTTTCCCTCAAAAGTTCTCAACTCTCACTCCCACAAAATTTTGTAGTTTCTTTCCTTCTAAAGATTTTGACTCTCTTTCAAAATTTCTACTTGGCATCTTTTGAAATATTGAAATTTTCTCTAGTAAAAGTTTTTCACCTTCCCTCCCTTCAAAATTATTCACTTTCTCTCCTTCTTGAAGATTTTAATTTTCTCCACATCCCAAGTTTTTAACCTTCACTCACAATTTCTCTAAAAACTTTTTAATATTCTCTCTTTAACAATTTATACTTTGTAGCTTCCGAAATTTTTAGAATTCTCCCTTAAAAGTATTTCACTTTCTCTCCCTTAAAAGTGTTTCTCTCGCTTAAAAGTTTCACTTTCTCTCCCTTGAAAGGTTTTTAACTTGCACTTCATTAAAATTTCCACTTTCTTCCTTCATAAGCTTTTCACTCTCCCTCAAAAGATTTTCTGTCTCCCTCCAAAGTTTTTAACTTTCCCTCTGTCATCTGAAAAATCTGAAACTTTTAATTTTTTATCTTTCAAAATTTATACTTTGTATCTTCTGAAAATTTTAAAATTCTCTCCCTTGAACGTTTTTCTCTTTCTCTCCCCATAAAATGTTTTAACTTTCTTTTAAAAGTTTTTAGCTTTCATTCCCTCAATTTTTCATTCTCTCGTTCTAAATTTTTTTACTTTCTCTCGCTCAAAAGTTTTTACTTATTTATTCTCAAAACTATTAACTTTCTCTCTTTTAAAATTTTTACTGTGTCTTTCGAAAATTTTAAATTTCAGTCCTTTAAAATTTTCACTCTCTCCTACAAAAGTTTTCAAGTTCCATCCCTCAAAAGTTATTAACTTTTTCTCCCTTAAAAGTTTTTACTTCATAACTTGCCAAAATTTTTGTATTTCTTTCAAATTGTGTACTTTGTATGTTACGAAATTCTAAAATTTTTGTTCCTAAATTTTTCAATCTATCTCCCTTCAAAGTTTTCCAGACTCTCCCAGACAAGATTATAGCTTTCTTCTATCCCTCAAATGTTTTAAACTCCCCCCCTAAAAAGTTTTAACTTGGACTACTTAAAAAGTTTTAAACTCTACCTCAAAAGTTGTTACTTCTTAACTCTCGAACTTTTTAATCTTCTCTCTTTCAAAATTTGTAGTTTGTATGCTCCTATTTTTTTTTAAAATTTCTGTCCCTCAATTTTTCGATTTCTTTCCCTCAAAAGTTGTTCACTCTCTCCTTAAAATGGTTTTAACTTCCTCTCCCTTTAATGTTTTTATCTTTCTCACCCTGAAAAGTTTTTAACTTTTACTTCCTAAAAGTTTTCATTTCTTAACTGAATTTTAAACTCTCTTTCAAAATGTATACTTTGTATCTTTCGAAAGTTTTAAATTTCAGTCCCAAAACTTTTTCAATTTCTTTTCCTTAAATGTTTTCCATTCTGTCTCCCTTCAAAGATTTTAACTTTCTCCCCCTAAAGTGCTTTTATCTCAAACTTTCTCTCCCTTGAAAGTTTTTAACTCTCTCACGCAAACTTTTTAACTCCCCAAAAAGTTTTTAACTCTCCAGCTCAAATGTTTTTATTTCTCAACTCAAACTTTTTAATGTCTTTCTTTAAAAATATATACTTCGTATCTTCCAAAATTTTTAAATTTCAAATTTCTGTCCCTTAAAAAGTATTTCAATTTATCTAAGTAAAAGGTTTTAACCTTTTGAACCTCGTAAATTTTTAATTCTTTTCATTAAAAATTTTCACTTTCTTTCCCTCAAAAGTTCTTAACTCTCACTACCACAAAATTTTGTACTTTCTTTCCTTCTAAAGATTTTGACTCTTTAAAAATTTCTGCTTGTTATCTTTGGAAATATTGACGTTTTTCTCCAGTAAAAGTTTTTCACGTTCCCTCCCTTAAAATGTATTAACTTTCTCTCTCTTGAAAGTTTTAGATGTCTCTGCCTCAAAAGATTGTAACTTCTCTTTGACACAAGTTCTAAACTTTTTCTCTCTCAAAATTATTTACTCTCTCCTTCTTGAAGATTTTAACTTTCTCCGCCTCCCAAGTTATTAACCTTCACTCACAATTTCTCTAAAAACTTTTTAATATTCTCTCTTTAACAATTTATACTTTGTAGCTTCCGAAATTTTTAGAATTTTCACTTAAAAGTTTTTCATTCTCTCTCTTAAAAGTGTTTCTCTCCCTTAAATGTTTTTCACTTTCTCTCCCTTGAAAGGTTTTAACTTTCTCTTCTTTAAAATTTTTAACTTGCACTTCATTAAAATTTCCACTTTCTGCCTACAAAAGATTTTCACTCTCCCTTAAAAGATTTTCTTTCTCTCTCCAAAGTTTTTAATTTTCCCTCTGTCACCATTTCTTTGAAAACTTTGAAACTTCTAATTTTCTATCTTTCAAAATTTATACTTTGTTTCTTCCGAAAATTTTAAAATTCTCTCCCTTTAAAGTTTCTCTTTCTCTCCCATAAAAGGTTAAACTTTCTCTCTCTTAAAAGTTTTTAGCTTTCATTCCCTCAATTATTCATTCTCTCGCTCAAAAGTTTGTACTTATTTATTCTCAAAACTATTAACTTTCTCTCGTAAATTTTTTACTTTGTATCTTTCGAAAATTTTAAATTTCTTTCCCTCGAAATTTTCACTCTCCTACAAAAGTTTTTAATTTCCGTCCCTCAAAAGTTTTTAACGTTTTCTCCCTTAAAAGTTTTTACTTCTGAACTTGCCAAAATTTATAATTTTCTTTCAAATTGTGTACTTTGTATGTTCCGAAATTTTAAAATTTTTGTCCCTAAATTTTTCAATCTATGTCCCTTAAGAGTTTTCCCGACTCTCCCATACAAGGTTTTAGCTTTCTCTCTCTCAAATGTTTTAAACTCTCCCCCTAAAAAGTTTTTACTTCGACTACCTAAAAAGTTTTAAACTCTACCTCAAAAGTTGTTACTTCTTAAATCTCGAACTTTTTAATCTTCTCTCTCTTTCAAAATTTGTAGTTTGTATGCTCCTATTTTTTTTAAATTTCTGTCCCTCAAAAGTTGTTCACTCTCTCCTTGAAATGGTTTTAACTTCCTCTCCCTTAAATGTTTTTATCTTTCTCACCCCTGAAAAGTTTTTAACTTTTACTTCCTAAAAGTTTTCATTTCTTAACTCTAAATTTTAAACTCTCTAAATTTTAAACTCTCTTTCAAAATGTATCCTTTGTATCTTCCGAAAGTTTTAAATTTCAGCCCCAAAATTTTTTCTATTTTTTTCCCTAAATGTTTTCCATTCCGTCTCCCTTCAAAGATTTTAACTTTCTCCCCCAAAAATGCTTTTATCTCAAACTTTCTCCATCGAAAGTTTTTAACTCTCTCACGGAAACTTTTTAACTCCCCAAAAAGTTTTGAACTCTCTAGCTCGAAAGTTTTTACTTCTTAGCTCAAACTTTTTAATGTCTTTGTTCAAAAAATATATACTTTGTATCTTCCAAAATTTTTAAATTTCAAATTTCTGTCAAATGTTTTTCAATTTATCTAATTAAAAGGTTTTAACCTTCTGAACCTCATAAGTTTTTAACTCTTTCCATTAAAATTTTTCACTTTCTTTCCATGAAAAGTTCTCAACTCTCACTCCCACAAAATTTTGTACTTTCTTTCCTTCTAAATATTTTGACTCTCTCTTACAAAATTTCTACTTGGTATCTTTTGAAATATTGAAGTTTTTCTCCAGTAAAAGTTTTTCACCTTACCTCCCTTAAAAAGTATAAACTCTCTCTCTTGAAAGTTTTAGATGTCTCTACCTCAAAAGTTTGTAACTTCTCTCTGACACAAGTTCTAAACTTTTTCTCTCTCGAAATTATTCACTTTCTCTCCTTGAAGATCTTAACTTTCTCCGCCTCCCAAGTTTTTAACCTTCACTCACAATTTCTCTAAAAACTTTTTAATATTCTTTCTTTAACAATTTATACTTTGTAGCTTCCGAAATTTTTAAAATTCTCAATTAAAAGTTTTTCACTTTCTCTCCCTTAAAAGTGTTTCCCTCCATTAAAAGTTTTTCACTTTCTCTCCCTTGAAAGGTTTTAACTTTCTCTTCTTTAAAAGTTTTTAACTTGCACTTCATTAAAATTTTCACTTTCTGCCATCAAAAGATTTTCACTCTCCCTCAAAAGATTTTCTGTCTTCTGTCTCCCTCCAAAGTTCTCAACTTTCCCTCTGTCACAATTTCTCTGAAAACTCTGAAACTTTTAATTGTCTATCTTTCAAAATTTATACTTTGTATCTTCCGAAAATTTTAAAATTCTCTCCCTTAAAAGTTTTTCTCTTTCTCTCCCATAAAAGGTTTTAACTTTCTCTGCCACAAAAGTTTTTAGCTTTCATACCCTCAATTATTCATTCTCTCGTTCTAAAGTTTTTTACTTTCTCTCGCTCAAAACTTTTTACTTATTTATTTTCAAAACTATTAACTTTCTCTTTTTAAAATTTTTACTTTGTATCTTTATAAAATTTTAAATTCCAGTCCCTCGAAATTTTCATTATCTCCTACAAAAGTTTTTAGGTTTCGTCCCTCAAAAGTTTTCAACTATTTCTCCCTTAAAAGTTTTTACTTCTTAACATGCTAAAATTTATAATTTTCTTTCAAATTGTGTACTTTATATGTTCCGAAATTCTAAAATTTGTGTCCCTAAATTTTTCAATCTATCTCCCTTAAAAGTTTTCCACACTCTCCCGTACAAGGTTATAGCTTTATATCCCTCGAATGTATTAAACTCTCCTCCTAAAAAGTTTTTACTTCGACTACCTAAAAAGTTTTAAACTCTACCTCAAAAGTTGTTACTTCTTAACTCTCGAACTTTTTAATCTTCTCTCTCTTTCAAAATATGTAGTTTGTATGCTCCTATTTTTTTTTAAATTTCTGTCCCTCAAAAGTTGTTCACTCTCTCCTTGAAATGGTTTTAACTTCCTCTCCCTTAAATGTTTTTATCTTTCTCACCCTGAAAAGTTTTTAACTTTTACTTCCTAAAAGTTTTCATTTCTTAACTCTGAATTTTAAACTCTCTTTCAAAATGTATACTTTGTATCTTCCGAAAGTTTTAAATTTCAGTCCCAAAATTTTTTCTATTTTTTTCCCTAAATGTTTTCCATTCTGTCTCCCTTCAAAGATTTTAACTTTCTCCCCCAAAAATGCTTTTATCTCAAACTTTCTCCCTCGAAAGTTTTTAACTCTCACGGGAACTTTTTAACTCTCCAAAAAGTTTTGAACTCTCCAACTCAAAAGTTTTTACTTCTTAACTCAAACTTTTTATTGTCTTTCTTCAAAAAATATATACTTTGTATCTTCCAAAATTTTTAAATTTCAAATTTCTGTCCCTTAAAATGTTTTTCAATTTATCTAATTAAAAGGTTTTAACCTTCTGAACCTCATAAGTTTTTAACTCTTTCCATTAAAATTTTGCACTTTCTTTCCTTGAAAAGTTCTCAACTGTCACTCCCACAAAATTTTGTACTTTCTTTCCTTCTAAAGATTTTGACTCTCACTTTCAAAATTTCTACTTGGTGTCTATTGAAATATTGAAGTTTTTCTCCAGTAAAAGTTTTTCACCTTACCTCCCTTAAAAAGTATAAACTTTCTCTCTCTTGAAAGTTTTAGATGTCTCTACCTCAAAAGTTTGTAACTTCTCTCTGACACAAGTTCTAAACTTTTTCTCTCTTGAAATTATTCACTTTCTCTCCTTCTTGAAGATCTTAACTTTCTCCGCCTCCCAAGTTTTTAACCTTCACTCACAATTTCTCTAAAAACTTTTTAATATTCTCTCTTTAACAATTTATACTTTGTAGCTTCCGAAATTTTTAAAATTCTCAATTAAAAGTTTTTCACTTTCTCTCCCTTAAAAGTGTTTCCGTCCCTTAAAAGTTTTTCACTTTCTCTCCCTTGAAAGGTTTTAACTTTCTCTTCTTTAAAAGTTTTTAACTTGCACTTCATTAAAATTTCCACTTTCTGCCATCAAAAGATTTTCACTCACCCTCGAAAGATTTTCTGTCTTCTGTCTCCCTCCAAAGTTCTTAACTTTCCCTCTGTCACAATTTCTCTGAAAACTCTGAAATTTTTAATTGTCTATCTTTCAAAATTTATACTTTTTATCTTCCGAAAATTTTAAAATTCTCCCTTAAAAGTTTCTCTTTCTCTCCCATAAAAGGTTTTAACTTTCTCTCCCACAAAAGTTTTTAGCTTTCATACCCTCAATTATTCATTCTCTCGTTCTAAAGTTTTTTACTTTCTCTCGTTCAAAAGTTTTTACTTATTTATTTTCAAAACTATTAACTTTCTCTTTTTTAAAATTTTTACTTTGTATCTTTATAAAATTTTAAATTCCAGTCCCTCGAAATTTTCATTATCTCCTACAAAAGTTTTTAGGTTTCGTCCCTTAAAAGTTTTCAACTTTGTCTCCCTTAAAAGTTTTTACTTCTTAACTTGCCAAAATTTATAATTTTCTTTCAAATTGTGTACTTTATATGTTCCGAAATTCTAAAATTTGTGTGCCTAAATATTTCAATCTATCTCCCTTAAAAGTTTTCCACTCTCCCGTACAAAGTTATAGATTTCTATCCCTCGAATGTTTTAAACTCTCCCTCTAAAAAGTTTTTACTTCGACTACCTAAAAAGTTTTAAACTCTACCTCAAAAGTTGTTACTTCTTAACTCTCGAACTTTATAATCTTCTCCTCTCTTTCAAAATATGTAGTTTGTCTGCTCCTATTTTTTTTAAATTTCTGTCCCTCAAAAGTTGTTCACTCTCTCCTTGAAATGGTTTGAACTTCCTCTCCCTTAAATGTTTTTATCTTTCTCACCCTGAAAAGTTTTTAACTTTTACTTCCTAAAAGTTTTCATTTCTTAACTCTGAATTTTAAACTCTCAAAATTTTAAACTCTCTTTCAAAATGTATACTTTGTATCTTCCGAAAGTTTTAAATTTCAGTCCCAAAATTTTTTCTATTTTTTCCCTAAATGTTTTCCATTCTGTCTCCCTTCAATGGTTTTAACTTTCTCCCCCAAAAATGCTTTTATCTCAAACTTTCTCCATCGAAAGTTTTTAACTCTCTCACGGGAACTTTTTAACTCCCCAAAATGTTTTTAACTATCCAGCTCGAAAGTTTTTACTTCTTAACTCAAACTTTTTATTGTCTTTCTTCAAAAAATATATACTTTGTATCTTCCAAAATTTTTAAATTTCAAATTTCTGTCCCTTAAAATGTATTTCAATTTATCTAATTAAAAGGTTTTAACCTTCTGAACCTCATAGGTTTTTAACTCTTTCCATTAAAATTTTTCACTTTCTTTCCCTGAAAAGTTCTCAACTCTCACTCCCACAAAATTTTGTACTTTCTTTCCTTCTAAAGAATTTGACTCTCTTTCAAAATTTCTACTTGGTATCTTTTGAAATATTGAAGTTTTTCTCCAGTAAAAGTTTTTCACCTTACCTCCCTTAAAAAGTATAAACTTTCTCTCTCTTGAAAGTTTTAGATGTCTCTACCTCAAAAGTTTGTAACTTCTCTCTGACACAAGTTCTAAACTTTTTCTCTCTCGAAATTATTCACTTTCTCTCCTTCTTGAAGATCTTAACTTTCTCCGCCTCCCAAGTTTTTAACCTTCACTCACAATTTCTCTAAAAACATTTTAATATTCTCTCTTTAACAATTTATACTTTGTAGCTTCCGAAATTTTTAAAATTCTCAATTAAAAGTTTTTCACTCTCTCCCTTAAAAGTGTTTCCCTCCCTTAAAAGTTTTTCACTTTCTCTCCCTTGAAAGGTTTTAACTTTCTCTTCTTTAAAAGTTTTTAACTTGCACTTCATTAAAATTTTCACTTTCTGCCATCAAAAGATTTTCGCTCACCCTCGAAAGATTTTCTGTCTTCTGTCTCCCTCCAAAGTTCTAAACTTTCCCTCTGTCACAATTTCTCTGAAAACTCTGAAACTTTTAATTGTCTATCTTTCAAAATTTATACTTTTTATCTTCCGAAAATTTTAAAATTCTCCCTTAAAAGTTTTTCTCTTTCTCTCCCATAAAAGGTTTTAACTTTCTCTCCCACAAAAGTTTTTAGCTTTCATACCCTCAATTATTCATTCTCTCGTTCTAAAGTTTTTTACTTTCTCTCGTTCAAAAGTTTTTACTTATTTATTTTCAAAACTATTAACTTTCTCTTTTTTAAAATTTTTACTTTGTATCTTCATAAAATTTTAAATTCCAGTCCCTCAAAATTTTCATTATCTCCTACAAAAGTTTTTAGGTTTCGTCCCTCAAAAGTTTTCAACTTTTTTTCCCTTTAAAGTTTTTACTTCTTAACTTGCCAAAATTTATAATTTTCTTTCAAATTGTGTACTTTATATGTTCCGAAATTCTAAAATTTGTGTCCCTAAATTTTTCAATCTATCTCCCTTAAAAGTTTTCCACACTCTCTCGTACAAGGTTATAGCTTTCTATCCCTCGAATGTTTTAAACTCTCCCCCTAAGAAGTTTTTACTTCGACTACCTAAAAAGTTTTAAACTCTACCTCAAAAGTTGTTACTTCTTAACTCTCGAACTTTTTAATCTTCTCTCTCTTTCAAAATTTGTAGTTTGTATGCTCTTATTTTTTTTTAAATTTCTGTCCCTCAAAAGTTGTTCACTCTCTCCTTGAAATGGTTTTAACTTCCTCTCCCTTAAATGTTTTTATCTTTCTCACCCTGAAAAGTTTTTAACTTTTACTTCCTAAAAGTTTTCATTTCTTAACTCTGAATTTTAAACTCTCAAAATTTTAAACTCTTTCAAAATGTATACTTTGTATCTTCCGGAAGTTTTAAATTTCAGTCCCAATTTTTTTTTAATTTTTTCCCTAAATGTTTTCCATTCTGTCTCCCTTCAAAGATTTTAACTTTCTCCCCCTAAAATGCTTTTATCTCAAACTTTCTCCATCGAATGTTTTTAACTCTCTCACGGAAACTTTTTAACTCCCCAAAAAGTTTTTAACTATCCAGCTCGAAAGTTTTTACTTCTTAACTCAAACTTTTTAATGTCTTTCTTCAAAAATATATACTTTGTATCTTCCAAAATTTTTAAATTTAAAATTTCTGTCCCTTAAAATGTTTATTAATTTATCTAATTAAAAGGTTTTAACCTTCTGAACCTCATAAGTTTTTAACTCTTTCCATTAAAATTTTTCACTTTCTTTCCCTGAAAAGTTCTCAACTCTCACTCCCACAAAATTTTGTACTTTCTTTCCTTCTAAAGATTTTGCTCTCTCTTTCAAAATTTCTACTTGGTATCTTTTGAAATATTGAAGTTTTTCTCCAGTAAAAGTTTTTTACCTTACCTCCCTTAAAAAGTACAAACTTTCTCTCTCTTGAAAGTTTTAGATGTCTCTACGTCAAAAGTTTGTAACTTCTCTCTGACACAAGTTCTAAACTTTTTCTCTCTCAAAATTATTCACTCTCTCCTTCTTGAAGATCTTAACTTTCTCCGCCTCCCAAGTTTTTAACCTTCACTCACAATTTCTCTTAAAAACTTTTTAATATTCTCTCTTTAACAATTTATACTTTGTAGCTTCCGAAATTTTTAAAATTCTCAATTAAAAGTTTTTCACTTTCTCTCCCTTAAAAGTGTTTCCCTCCCTTAAAAGTTTTTCACTTTCTCTCCCTTGAAAGGTTTTAACTTTATCTTCTTTAAAAGTTTTTAACTTGCACTTCATTAAAATTTCCACTTTCTGCCATCAAAAGATTTTCACTCACCCTCGAAAGATTTTCTGTCTTCTGTCTCCCTCCAAAGTTCTTAACTTTCCATCTGTCACAATTTCTCTGAAAACCCTGAAACTTTTAATTGTCTATCTTTCAAAATTTATACTTCGTATCTTCCGAAAATTTTAAAATTCTCTCCCTTAAAAGTTTCTCTTTCTCTCCCATAAATGGTTTTAACTTTCTCTCCCACAAAAGTTTTTAGCTTTCATACCCTCAATTATTCATTCTCTCGTTCTAAAGTTTTTTAATTAGATACTTTGGAAGATACAAAGTATATATGCTCCTAGTTTGTATGCTCCTATTTTTTAAAAATTTTGTCCCTAAATTTTTTGATTTCTTTCCCACAAAAGTTGTTCACTCTCTCCTTGAAATGGTTTTAACTTCCTCTCCCTTAAATTTTTTTTATCTTTTTCACCCTGAAAAGTTTTTAACTTTTACTTCCTAAAAGTTTTCATTTCTTTACTCTAAATTTTAAACTCTCAAAATTTTAAACTCTCTATCAAAATTTATACTTTGTATCTTCCGAAAGTTTTAAATTTCAGTCCCAAAACTTTTTCAATTTCTTTTCCTTAAATGTTTTCCATCCTCTCTCCCTTCAAAGATTTTAACTTTCTCCCCATAAAATGCTTTTGTCTCTCTCCCTCGAAAGTTTTTAACTCTCACGCAAACTTTTTAACTCCCCAAAAAGTTTTTAGCTCTCCAGCTCAAAAGTTTTTACTTCTTAACTCTCAAACTTTTTAATGTCTTTCTTCAAAAATATATACTTTGTATCTTCCAAAATTTTTAAATTTCTAATTTCCGTCACTTAAAAAGTTTTTCAATTTGTCTCAGTAAAAGGTTTTAACCTTTTGAACCTCATAAGTTTTTAACTCTTTCCATTAAATTTTTTCACTTTCTTTCCCTCAAAAGTTCTTAACTCGCACTCCCACAAAATTTTGTACTTTCTTTCCTTCTAAAGATTTTGACTCTATCTTTAAAAATTTCTACTTGGTATCTTTTGAAATATTGAAGTTTTTCTCTAGTAAAAGTTTTTCACCTTCCCTCCCTTAAATAGTATTAACTTTCTCTCTCTTGAAAGTTTTAGATGTCTCTACCTCAAAAGTTTGTAACTTCTCTCTGACACAAGTTCTAAACATTTTCTCTCTCAAAATTATTCACTTTCTCTCCTTGAAGATTTTAACTTTCTCCGCCTCCCAAGTTTTTAACCTTCACTCACAATTTGTCTAAAAACTTTTTAATATTCTCTCTTTAAAAATTTATACTTTGTAGTTCCGAAATTTTTAGAATTCTCACTTACAAGTTTTTCACTTTCTCTCCCTTAAAAGTGTTTCTCCCTTAAAAGTTTTTCACTCTCTCTCCCATGAAAGGTTTTAACTTTTTCTTCTTTAAAAGTTTTTAACTTGCACTTCATTAAAATCTCCATTTTCTGCCTACAAAAGATTTTCACTCTCCCTTAAAAAGATTTTCTGTCTCCTTCCATAGTTTTTAACTTTCCCTGTCACAATTTCTCTGAAAACTCCAAAACTTTTAATTTTCTATCTTTCAAAATTTATACTTTGTATCTTCCGAAAATTTCAAAATTCTCTCTCTCCCATAAAAGGTTTTAACTTTCTTTCCCTGAAAAGTTTTTAGCTTTCATTCCCTCGATTATTTATTCTCTCGTTCTAACGATTTTTACTTTCTCTCGCTCAAAAGTTTTTACTTGTTTATTCTCAAAACTATTAACTTTCTCTCTTTTAAAATTTTTACTTTGTATCTTTCGAAAATTTTAACTTTCAGTCCCTCGAACTTTTCACTCTCTCCTACAAAAGCTGTTAAGTTCCTTCCCTCAAAAGTTTTTAACTTTTTCTCCCTTAAAAGTTTTTACTTTTTAACTTGCCAAAATTTATAATTTTCTTACAAATTGTGTACTTTGTATGTTCCGAAATTCTAAAAATTTTGTCCCTAAATTTTTCAATCTATCTCCCTTAAAAGTTTTCCGGACTCTCCCGTACAAGGTTATAGTTTTCTATTCCTAAAATGTTTTAACCTCTCCCCCCTAAAAAGTTTTTACTTCGACTACCTTAAAAGTTTTAAACTCTTCCTCATAAGTTGTTACTTCTCAACTCTCGAACTTTTTAATCTTCTCTCTCTTTCAAAATTTGTAGTTTGTATGCTATTATTTTTTTAAAAAATTTCTGTCCCTAAATTTTTCGATTTTTTTCCCTTAAAAGTTGTTCACTCTCCTTGAAATGGTTTTAACTTCCTCTCCCTTACATGTTTTTATCTTTCTCACCTGAAAAGTTTTTAACTTTTACTTCCTAAAAGTTTTCATTTCTTAACTCTGAAATTTTAAACTCTCAAAATTTTAAACTCTCTTTCAAAATGTATACTTTGTATCTTCCGAAAGTTTTAAATTTCAGTCCTAAAACTTTTTCAATTTCTTTTCCTTAAATGTTTTCCATTATCTCCCTTCAAAGATTTTAACTTTCTCCCCCTAAAATGCTTTTATCTCAAACTTTTTCTCCATCGAAAGTTTTTAACTCTCTCAAGCAAACTTTTTAACTCTCCAGCTCAAAAGTTTTTACTTCTTAACTCAAACTTTTTAATATCTTTCTTCAAAAGTATGTACTTTGTATCTTTCAAAAATTTTGACTGGCGTGTTATAGAAATTGGAATTTCTTAACATGTGCTTATTCCCTTGAACTTGAATTGAAATTTGAATTGTGTGTATATTCCCTTGAACTTGGTGCAAATGCAGAAATCAATTGAATATGGACATAGTTCAAGAGAATATTCTCTTGAACTGTGTGCTTAGCATGTGCCCTAAGGGCACATGTTAAGAGGACCCATAGAAATTATCTAAGATTTTGCAGAGAACAGGTAGACAATCACTAGGACAATAGGACAATACGTGGCACAACTCTAGAGGGTTTTCTTGTGTGTTTTGTAATGTCATAGAATCAAAAGTTCCTGAAATGAAGGGCTTCTTGGTAAGTGATCATGTGTTGACACAATGACATGTCTGAGTCATGTGTCTGACATGTGATCTCACATGAAATTTCAGAAATACTCTTAATTGCCTAAAGTGATGCCCAAATCGTCATGTCCTTCTAGCCGTCAGTTTAAATCATTCAACAATTTTTCACGATGAGTTGCCTTCATAATTCTTATGTCTAAAAACTCACGGAAGCCCTTTCTCAAGTCTACATCTACAAAGTTTCATTGCTCAACTCGTATTTTCCTTTTCTTCTTTCTTTATTTGGTTATCACGTCATCCGAATTTATTGTCGGAAAGCTTCGGAGGATTTCGGCACGACCCTGGGGGAATGGTCGAACCCTAGGGTAGCTGAACCCTAGGGGGAAGCCCTAGGTTCGTGCTTCCTTTGATCTTCTATGATTGTCTTTGTCTTTCTTGCTCCATTTTCATCTTTTTCTTGTGATTCTTGGCAATGTAATTCGTTTATCTTGTCACGGAGGATTTAAAGAATATATATCTTAAATCCTCATAAATATTTTGTCTTTTTCCTTAGCTTCAATATCGTTGTTCCATCATTAT
Source organism: Panax stipuleanatus (assembly GCA_020205555.1). Taxonomy (NCBI): domain Eukaryota; kingdom Viridiplantae; phylum Streptophyta; class Magnoliopsida; order Apiales; family Araliaceae; genus Panax; species Panax stipuleanatus. Next base: position 135,166,265 of record CM035118.1, on the reverse strand, counting down.
TTCGATCAAAGTCCGATTGGTCTAACATTCGAGATTATGAAAGAGTGTGCCTTCTTCCCCTATGAGGCCAAGTCCTAGGGTGGCCGAACCCTAGGGGCCGAACCTTGGGGGCACCCTCAAGCCCCTCTTCTTCTTTTGCTCATTTTTTTCGATCTTGTCCTTATTTCGTTCAGTAGTTTAATTAACATTAAGAATGGATCATTCATCGACATCATTTGGAGAGGTTGTAACCCTAGGATGGATGAATCCTAAAAGAGCACTCCCCAAGTAGCCATCATTTTCTCGCCTGATTTTGTTGATCTAGTCTTTTTCGCTTGCTAGCTCAATTCAAACCAAGAAAGTATCATCAATCGAATAAAGTTAAGGACGTGCACCCCCTAGGGGGGCCAAACCCTAGGGAGGCCGAACCCTATGGGGCACTTTCTAGTCGGGTTATCTTCTTTTGCTTGGTTCATTTAACTTTTGTTTCTCTTGATAATTCAGATCAAGGCAAAAAAACATCTTTAATCAAACCAAATAAGGAGATTGAACCCCTAGGGGCCTGATCACTATGGGGTCTTCCAACATTTAGTTATCTTTTCATCGATCTTGTTCAAACTTTGCTCGAAAATCTTTTGGTAATCCAATTAAGCCAATAAAACATCATTGGTGGCCAGATAGAAGGTTGAACCTCTAGGGAGCCAAACCATAAGGGGTCCTCTTACACTTGTCTGTTTTTTTTTACTTTGTCGTTCAGGATTGTGTTGTTCGGGCAATTTGACTCAATTGGGTCATCAAGGTTCGCTCATTGAACATGTTCCCCTATTTTTGTCATACGCGCTCCTCTTTCATATTTAAGAGCTCACAGGATTATGGGAAAATGACAGGATGCCCAAACACGGTGCACGAGTGAATAGGAGGAGGAAAGTACTTTTATCTACTACACAAATTTTGATTTTCTGTTGGATACTACGATTTGCCTTCCGTCAAATAATTTTGAGTATATTTGCCTGCAAGTTTTGAATAGACCTGAAAAAAATAAGGTTTGGTTTGGTTGGTTTGGTTATGGGTTACAAAATATGGTTATAGTTCTATTAAGAACTAAAATCATTTAACCTATTTTTAATATGGGTTATGTGGATTGGAATCAAATGGTTATATGTCCAATATAGGTCAACCCATTTTTAAATTTTATAATTTACTATTAATATGACCCAATAAAATAAATTACTTAATATAATGATTTTTTATTTTTGTTAGCTTCTCTAATTTTTTAATATACTCTAAAAGAAAACTTTATACTCCTTTTTTTTGCACTTTCTCTCTGTAAAATTTATACTCTAACAATTTTATAATTATACTCTATACAATTTTATAATCTCAATTTTTTTGAAGCAACTTATAGCTCAATTTGTTTTTAGTTTTTAGAGGGAGAAGATAACTAATGAATTTTATCTTTATCTTAAAATTATTGTTTTTAGAGAGAGAACAGAGTAACTTGTAGCTCAATTTTTTATTTTCTTTTTTCATATCTCAAATATATGAATAAGGGAATACAATCGGAAATAGAAATTTCTCCAATTGATCATTTTTCAAAAAATTAACCTTAAAAAGAAAAATAAAGTCTATAATTACACCAAACAATAAAATATCCATATATCTGAAAAGGATAAGAAGAAGTGATGGGTGAAAATACAGTGGGAGAGAGAAATTAACCGAGTTATTTCAGTTTCAATTTGGAATGAATAAAAAATGGGCTGAAACTAGTTAACTAGTTTGGATGTGTTTTCTTTTAAAAAAATATTGATTTAAACCTTAAACAACCTAAACAACTAGGGCTCTGTTTGTTTACAAGAATTATACTTGGGATACGACTATTAATCAAAAGTGTCTTGTCTGTTTTTAAATTTGAACTTGACTATTAGTTCATGGATTATAAAATGGCTTAATATATGGGATTATTTAATACCATGTCCAACCATGTTTTATAATCCCCACCATTTGGGACTACAAATGTTTAAACAAAATTATCCTCAACCTTTTTCTAAAATGACCATAATATTATATTATATCCAATAAGGTTATTATTGGTGTGGGTAAGGAAACGTACCTTACTAGGGTTAGGGTTTCGAGTTGGCTGAGGAGAGAAATCCACAAAGAGTACAGTCTTGATTGATTGATTGAAGAGGGGAGAAGAACAGGTAAGCGATTGCTCGAGTAACACGTGGCAGAACTACTAGGATCCAAGAGCTCTACTAGTGTATCGAGGATCCATTGAGCCTTCTTATGTGTCTTCAGTTCAAAGAGAATCAAAAGTCCCTACTATTGAAGTGGAAGGGGGTATTTATAGAGTTTTCTGAAAAATAGTCGCGTGCCTGGCACATGTCTGGGTCTTGTGCCTAGCATGTGATTTCAGAGGAAATTCTAGAAATACCCTTAGTTACTTGAGTAATGCCCAAATCACCCTGTCCTTCTAGCCACCAATCAAATTCCTCAATCAATTCCCAAAATGGGCAACCTCCACGAGCCTTCTGCCTCGGGACACATGGAGTCTTCTCACCGTTTCTTTAGATCACATGTAAACCCTAATTTATACTTGGGCTCACATTTGCCCCCTGCACGTGAGTCACGCCTTCGAAGTGACGATCGTGCAAAAATACTTGTTATCTTTGAATCCTGCTCCAAATTTCTGAATAATACGCGGAGCTCGATGTTGCAAATCTCAAAAACCAAAATCTTATGAGAGGAAAACTCTAAGGGAGCTCTCCCAAGATATACTGAAAATCATTTATCAAATTTGTTTTCAAATCTTGCTAAATTAAATCTGAAAACTTGGCAAGCAGGGGATTAGTTGCAACAGTTAACAATATATATTGATTATTCAAAAATATGGAAATAAAGATGCATTATAAATATATTTAATACATATTTTTTATTAAATAAACCCACTGATATAACGTAGCATGTTATCTAGAAGTAAAATATATATAAATAAATAAAGATGCATGGTCAGTATTTATTATATATATATATATATATATTTAATCATGATCCATGTATATATATATTTAGCAATCCGAACCAGATAAGAAGTTTGGGAAAATAGGTTCAAATTTATTTATTTATTTATTTATTTTTTTGGGGTCAATAATTAGAGTTCTAAAACAAAACAATTTTGTAGAGATTAATCCACGTAGAGTCAAGTTTATTAGGATACATGCTTTGTGTTTCATGATCATGTGTGTATATACAGAAAGACAAGGCTGAGTTTCTTCTTCATTATTGATAAAGTAATACAATATTAGTATTGTATTGGAGAGAAGAAATTAATCCAAAGAGAGAAGTGATTGACGCAAGGCAAGTGTACGGAAGAAATTACTGCAGGCACCTATACAAGGTATTTTGTATTCACCATCACTTTTTTCCTATTTCTAGATTATAATCTTTTGATGTAATCAGAAGTAACGTGGGCTTGTGACCAAGATGATGTGATTGAATGTGGGGTGGAAAATTGTTCCTACACCCAGCGTGTCAGCCTGCCCAGAGTAGATAGGTTAATTCCTATATGTCCCCACGAGAGGGACACCTGCTATATAACAATAGCATTACAAAAATGTTATCTAAATATTATTTGTCTACTGTTATATTATTCTCTCACTGAGTGATATGCATTACCAAATGGTTTCGGGTATATATATATATATATATATATATATATATATATATATATATATATAAAATATATTTTATTATCTATCATCTCGGCTGTTGGCCAAAATGAATGACTGCAGCGATTATATATATATATATAATATGAAAGACAACATTGCACTGTGATGTTTTTTTTTTTGCGGGAATGAAATTTGTTTTATCATCTATTTTTTTTCCAGGTAATTGCAGTTTTTTTTCTTCCGGATATTAAAAAAAGACTTACTTTTAAGGAATTCCAAGCGATGCTTCGTTCCAATCAATCAAACAACGAATCAAGAAAGGAAGCAAGGTACCATAGTTGGACCATCCTGGATGGGTGAACCCTAGTAGGGTGCCGAATCCCAGGGTGGCTGAACTTTAGGAGGGAATTTTGTTCTTTTTCGAATGTCAGGGAATTGACTGGGTCTTCTCTTTCTTGGTTCATATTCCTCCGAGCTGCGGAACTTCCATATTTTGTTGAGGATGATAGGTTTGGCACCGTACTTTACTCTCCGCATAGAGTCATGAGGCAATTTGGATTTGACCAAAATCGACCTTTCGGTCGCTCTTGCCAGAGGGATTACGAGGGTGCTCTCCTCAATTTTGTCCCCACATCCTCATTTGCATGGGAGTTTCCAAAACCTTCTAATGCTTCTTATAACCCTCTTCATTTCGTTATACCAGATGATTCTCGGCAAGGACGATATACTACTTATGAACGCAACTACTGTCTCATCAACCTTAAAAAGTGGCAGGATAATACTATGATTTGTTCGCTGCCAGCTTCTCCTCCCGAACGTCTTCAATGGACCAGAATGTTATGTTCTCCTAGATCAAATACTCGTTCCGAGTGTTGGCCAACTAGTAGTCGGCTTTTTGAGCGTAAGGCTTTAATCTCTGAGTCTCTTCTTCCTCCGTCCGCAGACCCAAATGTTCCTCCTGCACAGGTCCCTACTACTAATTTAAATCTTCCACCGCGGACTTCATCTCTGATACCTCCTCCAGCTCCTCCCCAGGGATCTTCTGCTGCCGAGGAAATGAGAGTTACTCGCTCTAAAACGAGAGCATCAACTATTACCAACTCTGAGATGATGCCCCCTACAGATTCTACTGTGGTCCCTGCTAGTCGTTCGGTCATTAAGCTTCGCTTAAAGCCATTAGCAAAGTGCCCTCTTGATGATGCTAGTCCTAGTGTGCTGGCAGCCGAGGATCCGGTCAAGAAACACCGTTGAAGTTTGGTAATTTTTTTTTGGTAGTATTTTCATTTATGTCTGTTACTATCAACATAGCTGCTTTCATAATTCCTTATGTCATTATTTTCACCGTTTTCAGGTTATCGATGCTGATGAAGAGAATGATGATGTTTCTCTTGGGTTTATGGCTAGTACTGCAAATGGGGCAACCGCGGAGGCTTCTACTAGTCGTGAGCCTCCCCCTCCTATCCTTATCAGTGTTGAGTCGTCTTCATTACATGATGCTTGTGTTAGTCTTGATGCTAAGGACACTTTATCTGATGTGAGCTCGAGCCTTGCTGTGGGTGATACAACAATTTCCTCATGCCCTCTTGTGACTTCTCCACATGGTAGACCTGGAGATACCGATGAGACTCTTGCTTACTCGAGGGGAAATCCTTCTGAGCTATTGCTGATGTTCATCCTTCCCAGAAGGATTCTGCCGAGTTGGTGATTTCTCGGGAGGGTATTGTTGATAGCACTTTGGGTGGGTTGATTGACATTCCACCTTCTGTGGCATCTCCCAACTATTTGGACATTGATCATCTTGTGAGTATCTATCGTTGGGTCAATATATCATCTTCTTCTTAAATTTTCTTTCTTTCTCCCAAATATATTATGCTTTATTATCTTGTTTTCAGAGCGAGAAGTTGAAAGATCTGCCTTTGCCTGTTGATGCGCTTGTTTTATTTGATACTCTCCATCCAGATGTTGACTCCTCGCCATATAGTGATCTCGGTTATCCTCCGGATTATCTTCCGGATGACCAAGGCTTCGAGGATTCATCGGCAGCACAGCAACCCCCTGCTCCTCCATCCTTTGTCTCGACGGATTCTATGATGGCCTCTAAAGTAGCTTCTGCCAGAGCTTCCTTCAATCCAAGTGGAGACCTTGTTTCTTGGAGGGGCTTCCAGATATCCTCTTCCAGCCAGGAAGTTCTCAATCGTGTCATAGCTCGGTTTCCTCAAATACTTGACCGTCTGACTATCTGCATGGCCCCCGTCTAGACTTTCTTTTTGGATCGACTTGCGAGCCTTATCCTTGAGTTGCACAGTCTTTCTTTATATTCTTTGCGAGCTGAAGACTTGGATAGATTTAGCGGTGAGCTTAATGACTTCTCCACCGTTGGCTTCGACATGTCTCCCTTTCGTGATCGGCTGAATCTTCTTAGTTCCACTTTTCAGATTGTTGCACTACGGTCAGAGGTTACTATGTATCAGCTCGAGAATAACTCTTTTTCGGAACAAATTTCAGATTTTGAGAACACCGCAAACGAACTTGAGGCCCGACTTCAGGGTTTAAAGTCAAATATCCAAGCTTTTCAGAAACTGAAAACCGCTAATGTGAAGACTCGGGATGCTGCCATTGCTAAATTAGAGTCCCTAGCTTTGCCCCCTCTTCAGATTGATATGTCATGGCCTTTAGATCATGGCTTTTTGTAGTTTTTTTTTTCATTCCTATACAAAAAAAACTCATTTACATATATTTCCTTTATCAGAATATAGTTTCTTTAGCCTTATTAATTGTCTTTAATTTGATTTTTTTTTTTCGCAAACCAACACTTGAATCCATACTCTTAAAAAAATAATAAAAATTATTCAAGTATGAGTGAAAGTTTGACATTTCATTGATAATCATGTTGCTTTTAACGAAAAGCATAACGTTTCAGAAAATAAATCTTGCTTTTGTAGGATAAAGCATAATGTTTACCACTTTTAGAGATAAAGTGTAACTTTCTTGGGTGTAAGGACTTAAACTCAAGTGCCTCAATTACTTTTGAAGTTGAAAGTATAACTTTTCGGGTCTGAGGACTTATAGTCAGGTGCCTCGATTACTTTTGATGATAAAGTATAACACTCAGGTGCCTCGTCACTTGGGTCGTCCAATTTCTTGGCAAGTGTGATCTGCAAGGACTTGAAATCGGGTGCCTCGTCACTTGGTCGTCCAATTTCTTGGCAAGTGTACTTTACGAGGACTTGGCCACCATATAGAGTGGACCACCATCTTGGGTGGATTTTTGATATTCTTGTATCTACAGTTCAGAGATCTTTCAACGGTAGAGCTAGTATTTGGATTATCCATCATCTTTTGTTTATGAAGCTTGTATAACAAAACTTCTCATGTCTTCGGGTGATCATCCTGGATTTTTCGTGAGAATCTTGACCAAGATATTGTTCGTGGCCTTTGTTTGTCCATTGACTTTGGGTAGTAAGGTTGTGATTTATAGTGTTTCACCATGTATCTCTCCGTCAAATTCTTGACGTCCATATTGATGGAGGGAGTTCATTTATTTGATAAGATGTTCGGACAGTGACTTGTTTAGCACGGTGTTTCCCTTTCCAGTTCGATTTCACCTGCTGCTAACTTCTCTTGATAGATCCTTCGCAGGCTGTAACAATCCATGGTGGAGTGTCCTGCGTATTGATGGTACACACAGAAGTTTGGTCTTCTTTTCATCTCTTTCGTCAGAACAAATCTGGCCTTGGGAGGTTTCACCACTCTATGTTCAACCCATTGTTCATACAGACCTCTAAATGCCTTCTCACTGCATGTAATAGCCTCTGGGATTGGTAATCTTGAAAACTTGTCTCCTTGCTTTCCTTGGTTCCGTTCATTATTTCCACTCTTTTCCCTCTTGACCCCTTATGGCTTTTGCTGAGAGTTTGCTAAAGCCACAGTAGCAGTCCTTTGACCCTTCCACGTAACAGTCATGTGGCTTGCGGGCAAAGTCATAATTCCTCCCAAGTCTTGTGCAAATGATGAGAGCGTTGCAAATGAATCACATGCTTTAGTGACCAAGTGGGGCGCATCATTGTTGCATATGCTCACTAGATTCTTTTCCTCAATTGGCTCCACACATTTTTGCGCCTGAGCCCTGAATCTGTCTACGTAATCTGACAACTCTTCATTTGGCTTTTGTTTGGATCTCATTAATTCCACGATGGTCACTTGTTTCTGCACATAGAAAAATTTCTAAAAAAATTGTAACTTTAAATCGTTCCAATCTTGGACTGACCCTTTCTCTAGATTGTAGTACCAACTGAAGGCACTATCTGTCAACGTTTTATTGAACTCACGGAGCAAGAGGTTGTGGTTGATCACTTCATCATAACCCATCCACGGAGACATCGACTCTACAAACCTGGCTATATGTTCTCTAGCATTCCCTTTCTCTCCATTGTACTTCGGAAACTGTGGAGGGTGCTCAATATACCCTACTGGGTAAGGCTGTCTCCGTATATACGTCGGGTATGGTGGAGTGAAGTCCAATTCTGAGGGCCTGGTTGTCTGTCTTTGGAGTTGGTTGATTACGTCAAGCATATCATCTTTCGTAACGTACTGGCTTGTTGTATGGACTCTTTGAGGGGTTGTGATGTATTGCTGCGTTGGCGGTGTATATGGTATGGAGATCGATCGGTGTACACTTGCATCATTTAAAACTTGCATTGGTTGTGTTTGTTGGCTTGTTTGTTGGGCATGGCTCGGGATAGTTAGTATCTGCACTTGTGAAAACATCGGAAGTGTAGTGGGAATGACGGTTGGTTGAGGCTGGTTTAATTCCACTCTGGGTTGTGGTACATCACCACTGTTTTGGGGCTCTAAATGTATGATTGGAATCAGATGACTCTCTGTTGCAGGAGGCGCCTTTTGATTTTCCTTATTGTTATCCATTCCTACTCGTTCTTCCTGTGAACTTCCTGGAAACATAGCTTTGAAGGTTGAGATCTGCATCAGCTGCTGGCGAAAATTCCCAATTTTCTCTTGTTGCCTCTGCATTTATGACATCATGGCCATCAACATCCCTTGTCCTTCTCGTGCCTCCTTTAACGCCTTGAGCATCTCCAATTGCACAACATTCGCGGTTGTTTGTTCTCCACTTGTATCCTCACCTTGTCTTCCTATTCCTATCTGTCTGGCATTGGTTTGTTGTGGATCAGCCATATGTGGTGATGTTGAACTTCCTTCAGAAGCGTCTTCTAAGAGCGGTTGATCGAGATCTAGATTCGTGCCTTGGAAAGTTTGATTTGCTTGATTTGGAACCGGATCCGATGAAGTAATGCTAGTTGTTGGTGAAACTTTTCCTGTAGTTCTCCCGCTTCGTGTTGTGGGCATACCCTTCACGAATTCTGCACCTCCCCAGCAGAGTCGCCAAAGAAATGTGGGTAAGGGAACGTACCTTACTAGGGTTAGGGTTTCGAGTTGGCTGAGGAGGAGAGAAATCCACAAAGAGTACGGTCTTGATTGATTGATTGAAGAGGGGAGAAGAACAGGTAAGCGATTGCTCGAGTAACACGTGGCAGAACTACTAGGATCCAAGACCTCTACTAGAGTATCGAGGATCCAGAGAGCCTTCTTATGTGTCTTGAGTTCAAAGAGAATCAAAAGTCCTTACTATTGAAGTGGAAGGGGGTATTTATAGAGTTTTCTGGAAAATAGTCACGTGCCTGGCACATGTCTGGGTCTTGTGCCTAGCATGTGATTTCAGAGGAAATTCCAGAAATATCCTTAGTTGAGTAATGCCCAAATCACCCTGTTCTTCTAGCCACCAATTCAATCCCTCAATCAATTCCCAAAATGGGCAACCTCCACGAGCCTTCTGCCTTGGGACACGTGGAGGCTTCTCCCGTTTCTTTAGATCACATGTAAACCCTACTTGGGCTCACAATTGGTAAACAGTTTATTGACAAACAACTTATTATTGATAAATAGTTTATTATTGGTAAACAGTTTATTATTTAAAAAACTTATTTGTAAACAACTTATTATTGGTAAAAACTTATTATTGGTAAACAGCTTATTATTTAAACAACTTATTATTTAAACAGTTTATTATTTAAACAGGTTATTAGTAAACAACTTATTGGTAAATAGTTTATTATTTAAAAAACTTATTGGTAAAGAACTTAATTATTATTGGTAAACAACTTATTAGTAAATAGCTTATTATTGGCAAACAACTTATTATTTAAATAACTTATTGGCAAATAACTTATTATTGGCAAACAACTTACCAATTATAAGCTTATTAATGGTAAACAACTTATTATTTGTAAATAGCTTATTATTTAAACAACTTATTATTGATAAACAGATTATTGGTAAACAACTTATTATTGATAAATAACTTATTATTTAAACAACTAATTATCTAAAAAGCTTATTGGTAAACAACTTATTGATAAACAGCTTATTAGTCCTAGTCATATTTAAATATTGGCCTTTTTGTTTGTCAAAGCTTATTTAAACAACTTATTTGTAATTAAAGAGATTATTATTCATAATTTTTTGATGTATAAACAAGTTTAAATTGTAGTTTAAAATATGTTATTATTGGTAATGGTATAATAATCCAAACGATAATTTTTTATCTAATCTTTTAATTAATACTGAAAAAAACAAACATAACATGAGATTATTTTTAGTTATCCCATAAATAATCTTATAAAAAACAAACATGTAACTAGGACTATTTAATCACATGATTAATAGTCTTGGAATTATAATCTCATGTATTATAATTTCGGGATTATAATATTTGCAAACAAACATGGCCTAAAAGAAGTTAATCAACCCAAATACTTCAAGTTAATCAACCCAAATACTTCAAGTTAATATGGGTTGACCCAATAATTTATAAACCAAATTGTTAGGTTTAGGTTTTTTGAACACGTGATTGCACTGTTTTTTTATATATAAAGAAAATCTAAGACCATTATTTATATGTCGAATAATTTCATGATAAATTTGAATTTCAACTATCGTGGAATGTTTAACTCAAAAGATAATTTAATAATATGTGAGTTTTTTTTATTTCATGTATCCTAAATATATTTTTTATTTATTTTCTTAATTTTTTGGCTAATTTTTCTAATTTATATTATACTTTAAAATAATTCTTTTATTGTCTTTCTAATTTTTTCCATCCAAATCCACATAATCAAGGCCACGTAGGATAATTTTCGACGCATAAGCTTTTTTTTCACAAGTCAGTTGCTTACGTGGCAAACCGTTAAAAGTCAACATGACTTAACGGATTTTTTAACGATTTGTTAGAAAAATTGAGTACAGTTAGTTGACTGTAAGAAAGAAAAAAAAGTTCAGTTATCCATTTGTAAGTTGACTTATAGTAGAGTGACTGAAAAAACATTTAACCCTCATTAATTGTATATAGTAACTTGTTTTCCAAATAAAACTATGCTCTTAATTTTTTCCCAAAAAACATTTAACCCTCATTAATTATATATAGTAACTTGTTTTCCAAATAAAACTATGCTCTTAATTTTTTCCCATGCCCATGCCCATGCCCATGCCCATGCCCATGCCCATGCCCATGCCCATGCCCATGCCCATTCCCATGCCCATTCCCATGCCCATTCCCATGCCCATGCCCATGCCCTAACAGTTGTGATACATAACACTAATTTTTTCCTAAGCCCTGCATGCCCTAACAGTTGTACTGATACATGACACTAATTTTTTCTTTTCGTTTTTGTTGGTTAAAATGTAGCGGAAAAAGGAACGACCGGCACACAAATATCACTTTATTAAGCATTACGGATTCATACATTCTCCCCACCAGGGCCACCACAGTATCAAAGCTGGTCGGCAAAGTTAGGTGTAGATATTATTGCTAGGGTTCTTCCTAAAGGCATACACACGTTTTAAGCATCAATAAATTAGAAGAAAAAAATCTGCTTAAGAAAGATCTAATCTACATGCGTGAAGCTGACCCTAACTGAATAATAGTTCTGAATAAAATCAATCACGTCATAAAAAAATATCATTGTGAAAATTAGGGTAACCATTTATAAATGATATCAGATTTTTAATTTGTCTCATTTCCTATCTCAACTCATGTTCCATCCATCTTTTTCTTAATTATTTTTAAATGTAATTGTAAATCCAAAATAAAATTAATACGTTTGTCAATAATATCATGAGACATAAAATGGAACAAAAAAATGGGAGAAGAATACGTAAGTCATCAGCACTTTCCTTCCTGTTGCTAGTGAAACCCAAAAGCGAGCCCCAAAGTTGGGCATCAGCATAAACCTCTGAACAATCTAGCTAGGTACGAGGTACCCACTTCTATAATCTTATGTTGGTCCCTCCTGCACTAAAAGTGCTCTTTTAATTCCTTCCACTATATAAGTTTACCTTAAAATACCCTCACTCTTGCTTCACCTCAACTCCCTACACCTCCACCTCCCCCTCCTCCTCCACCACCACCACAACAAATCACCACCATAATCGTGAAATTTTACGTGATAGTAAAATCATGTATTCTTTATTTATATATTTTTTAAAAAAATAAACCTTCACCTTTTTTTTTAGACAATATTGCATGCAATTAATATTTGTAGGTAATTGTACGGTCTGGATTATATAGTGAAGTTGATTATATTTGTAACATATGGGTAACATAGACGACGTGTACCCATCGGAGAATGTGGAGTGTTCTCACCGCGTGGCAATCCCACCACCGCAACCATTTTTGAAGTCACTAAAGAATAATCTGAAAGAAACCTTCTTTCCCGATGACCCTCTTCGCCAATTCAAGAACCAGCCAAGGTCTAAGAAATTTATATTAGGCCTGCAGTATATGATTCCGATATTCGAATGGGGTCCCCGTTACAGCTGGGGTTTCTTGAAATCTGACCTTATTGCCGGAATCACCATTGCCAGTCTTGCAATTCCACAGGGGATTAGCTACGCAAAACTAGCCAACTTACCTCCTATTATTGGCTTATGTGAGTGTTACCTATCTAAACATTTTCCACAAGTTACGGTTATGTTTGGCAGCGCAACTCGACGTATTATATAAAATTTTAAAAAATTGTTAATTTCTACGTACGTACGTACATGCTTTTAATTCCAACTTTAAAACTTGAAATTAAGTTACAAAACATATAATATAACATTAATATATATATGCTTAAGGTGACAATATATTTAATGGATTTGTACTAGCTTGTTGCAGATTCAAGCTTTGTTCCACCCTTGGTGTATGCAATGCTAGGAAGTTAGAGAGATTTGGCAGTTGGGACGGTTGCAGTGGGATCACTTCTTACCTCTTCTATGTTGGGAAATGTAGTTGATGCAAAGGAGAACCCAGCTCTTTATATTCACCTTGCTTTCACGGCTACATTCTTCGCCGGCGTTATACAAGCATCTTGAGGTACGTACGTACTTTGGTTTTCACGTACATAATAATTATAAAACAAAACAAAAAATTGCTTGCGCCACATTTATTCTTTGTTATATAGATTTTCATTGTGGCAAATGCATGGTTAAGCCGTCGCATCTTAATTAAGGTTGGTCGGTATTTACGTAATAAAATAATAGTACGGTGTGAGTTGCAATATTCTTAATTTGTTAGTTTTAATTATGTCGTGGCAAATGGTTTTAGCCAACTCCCACCAAAAGAATAATATAATATATATGATCACTCATTACTTTTTTAATAACTAAATATTTGCCTAAGACATATACTTGAACAATTTCTTTCGAGTCCGTTTTTCTCATGCAACGACAATGTTCTAAAAGGCGGGAGGCGGGCGGCCAGTGGGGGCCTAGCGCCTAGGGGGCCTAGGCGGGATTTTTTATTTTAAGCTAATTTTAATATTTTATCTTACATTTATCCAAACAAAACAATAATATAAAGCAAAACAATCTATAATAAAGATAATAAAGGCCTTTACTTAAAGTTCAAACACATATCCATATTGTCAATGTCAAAGTTCAAACACAAACATGCAATTGTTAAAAGTTCAAACATATCTTTAACGTATTAGTTTTATTCATAAACAAGATTGTTATTAAATAATAAAATTTAAAATTTCAAGAATTCATTTCAATATTAAAACTTAAGAAACTAAATATAAATTTAAGAATTATATTGAATTAAACTAAATATTACAAATGTATCATTATTTATATAATTTGAAGTTGATACAAGTTCAAAAAATTATAACTATAATAAAATTATCCATTTTAACTTGATCTTGTTCACTTCTTGTTGTGATTTGATATGCTACAAACTGCATTATGAATATGGTAAATCATTAGAAAAATAAATATATCAAGATCTGGTTTGGGTAGTTATTAAAATAAAAAAAAACCTCTCCGCCTAGGTTCCGCCTAATTTCTTGGAGGGATTTTTTTTGCCGCCTTAGGCCTAGGCGAGGCGCCAGGGAAGCCTAGTGCCTAGGCGAGGCGCCAGGAGGGGGCCTAGCGCCTAGGCGGGGCGCCATGGGGGGGCCTAGCGCCTAGGCGGGGATTTTTAAAACACTGTGCACCGACAAACCTTAATATGCTAAGAAAAAATTAATATGATTCTCATTTTTGGAGGGACAATTAATAAGTATAATGAATATTCTTATAGAAAGGCACAAATTTTGAATTGGGATATATATATATATATATATATATATATATATATATATATATATATACAAATAGGGATAAATAATTAGAATAGTTGGGAATTTCAGGAGTATATATATATATAGCACTAATATATAGTAGTGATGGTTGAATTTTGTGTAATTGGTAAGTGATTTGTTGCAGGCTAGGGTTTATAGTAGATTTTCTGTCGCATGCAGCGATAGTAGGATTCATGGGAGGAGCAGCCACAGTGGTGTGCCTGCAACAGCTTAAAGGGATTCTGGGCCTCGAGCATTTCACTCATGGCACTGACCTTGCTTCTGTCATGCGTTCAGTCTTCACCCAAACACACAAGGTCCTACATCTCCTAGCTTATTTTTTGTTTTTCTTGAAACACAATGAATTTGGACCTATTTTTCCCTATAATTTCAAGTTTTCTTCATATATACAATATTTTTCTTAGGTTATTACATGCATGTAGGTAGACATAAAATTTTCCATGATTTAATATATATATATATATATATATATATATATATATATTAGATCCTAACTCAAATTTGTGATTGAAGATAAAATTATTGAAAAAATAAAAATAAATAGTAAATTCCTAGCTGCTAGTTTTGGAGTAATATGTGTTTTATACTTTTGGATGGGCTAGCTATATATATTGTATACATCGATTGACTCTTTTTAATTATTTTCTTATGATGATGATTGATATTTGCAGTGGAGATGGGAGAGTGTAGTGTTGGGATGCGTTTTCCTTTTTTACCTTATGGTGGCTAGATCCTGTGTACGTATTAATTACATTCCACCCATTTATATATAATATAGGAGTAGTACATATTAATTATGATTTTAAAGTTGATACAAATATTTTAATATGTCACCCACTACATATTGCTCCCAATAAAGATAACAAGCGAGTAGTCAAAAAAGGGTCCATAAAAAACTGTAGGACTTACCTAATGAACTTTCTTAAGTTAATACACCTAAATTAAGTCCATCTTTGAGTCATAGGAGTCGATCATTTTCTTGATTAGTCCACCACGACATGGCTAATTTGTTCAGTATTTGAGCTAATTATACTACTCCTACGTAAAATTAATTACTACTCCTATTAATTAATGGGTTTAATATATTTATTAATTTGACAATATGCATGCAGAGCAAGAAACGAGCAAATTTATTTTGGATATCAGCAATGGCTCCTTTGATGTCTGTTATATTGGGAAGTCTTCTTGTTTACTTCACCCACGCTGAAAAACATGGTGTTCAAGTGGTGAGCGTCTCTCTCATACGTACTTAGGACAACCATATTAGTACTATATCTGATCATAACCGAGAATTAATTATTTGTTGGGATAGTCATTGTCACGTGACTTGCATGTGAGGGAGTGTCGTAATTTTATGTGCACTACTAATTATAGAGAGAAAATAATAGTACATAAATTCAATTCAAAGTTTGAAAACACATACATATATATGTCGTATTTTTTATCACTTTTGATACATAATTAGTGCACAATTATTATTATATAATGGTCTCAAATTTTTAGTATATATATTGTGCACTAATTATGATAATAATTGGAGTAAAATATACTGACACCCCCTGTAGATAATCATAATAACACTTACCACTCCTCTAATTTTTAAAGTAACAGTCAGTACCCCTCTAGTTTACAATATGTAACATTCACTACCCCTAGTGTGGTTGACCAACTAATATCCAAACTTTTTTTAAACGAATGTCTAATACACCCTTCAAGTTATAATGTTTAATATATCCACTAAATATAAATTTGTATAGTATAATTTTTACTTAACTTGATCTAATTAATTAAATTATGAACTTGTGCAATAAATAACATAAATGTCAAAAAATAATAAATATTCATTTTATTAGGAAAATAAAGTCATACATTTTTGCTAATTAAAATTTTCAAATATTAAAATTTACATAATTTACATTCAAATCTATTTTTTTTGTAATTAAAAAGTAAAATTTTAATACTCAACAAAGTACAAATTAACGCAAAAAATAAAGTATAAATGTTCTTCCCAAATATTAAAAGTTACGTAAAATAAACTTATTATTACATAACGAATTTTATTTTTCATATAAATTATTAAAATTTATTAATTATTTTTCTCAAATATTAAACTAAACATAAGTCACACTTGGGTATAATTATTTATAGTTAAAATGACAAATGTTGTTACTCAAAAGCAGAAAAAATATATTAAAAGAAAAATCTTTTTATATGATAGATGTAGTAATAAATATTATAATATTTTATTTTATTCAACATTGCACAAAAACAACACCAACTGTATACCAAAAAATATAATCAAAATCATAAACATTCCAAATTTTGACATATACTCAAGAAAATTTAACATATAAAAATCATAATATAAAACTAAGAATTCAAATAATAATTTTTGTTGTTAAACACCAAAAACTAAACTATCAACATACTCAATAACTCTAATTAGAACAGCTCAATTAATAATGTAATTTAAAATTCTTAATATTTGTATCACTTATTCAAAAATGTATTAATTAAACTAAATTAGTTTTTTTATAAGTTACCAACAATTTGAATGAGATAGTCGTAATTACAAATAAAACTATAATTAAAATGTATTGTATTAAAAAAAATAAAATTAAACACACATATATTATTCAGGAATTAAAATTTGATAACATACAAGGGTAAATATGTAATTTATCTATTTAGTCAACCTTAAAAATTTGCAGGAGTACTAACAGCTACTTAAAAAACTAGAGGGAAAATGAGTGTTATTATGATTATCTTAGAGGGAGTGTCACTATATTTTACTCTAATAATTGTGCACTAATTATGTATTATGTAGTCCATGGAACATAATTTGAAACAATTCTGTTTGGTGGGTCATTTATGTTAGAGTTTATGCCCTAGAGGCCAATTCTTTGATGTAATTGCTTAACATTTTTGATATTATATTTGATTGAATAAATGAATTATTTTATTATGGTTTTATTTACTGCGTTATATAAATGTTAGCATAATAAAAGTCCTTAGAATAGTGATACAAATTATATGGCTTCAAGTATGTGACTTGAACATGAGATCATATAATTACAATTAGTATCATTATTCTTAAATGTCCCTAGTCGAGTGTCATTGTTAATGGGACAACGATGATACATTGAGACTAGTATGTGGATTGACTGATGGTCAAATCTCATTGGTCATAAATATATGAGATATTGAGTCAATACATAGGTACATGTTAGAGAACAATGTACTGGACAGACCCACCCACCATGAGAATTCTACGTGGAGCATTATGCAAAGTGTCATAAGCTATTCTCATAGTGACAATGATGTAATGATCCTCCGACCTGAAATTACTATATTACTACACGGGAATTTATGTACTTTGATATCATCAAAGGTCACCTTTAATAGGGTGGACAATAAAGGTGATTATTGGGTACATCATGAATCGTGTGAGTAATATGAGTGATCTAGATGGAATTTAACCCTCCTATATATTAAGGGTGATATCCATAGGCCTCTTGATTGAGTAGGACTATGAAATGCATGGTCATGCTCAAATAGTGATTTGTTTCATATAGTCTACTCATTGATCAAGAAAACTCAGATTAAATTATGACGAGTATGACACATTCCATGACTCGAGTTTAATCTAGGATGTCAAGGTTAAAAGGATTAAATTACATTGAAACATTGGTCACGAAAAGGTTGCATCGAATTATCGATCTTATTATTACTTGGGTAGCAGTGATGCATTACTAGATGTCGCTCACTGTTTATAATTTTATAATATGATTTTAAAATTATTGCCAACGTAATAATAACCTATAGGGTCACACACTTAGAACGTAATTAAAAGAGAATTAATTTAAATTGTAAGGATTTAAATATGTCAATATGATTGATAGTATTTAAATTACGAATTTAAATTAATAGGATAATTTATATATATATATATATATATATATATATATATATTAATTAAGTAAGACTTAATTAAGATATAATATATATAAATCGGATTTTACTTTTCTAATTAAATTAGGTTTTGGATAATTCCTTTAACTGCTATATATATATGATATATCAGCCGTTTTTAGGGTAATCATTAGAAACAAAACCCTAGCCGCTCTTAGAGAGATACTAGAGAGAAAAGCTCCGAAATCCAGATCTTGGCGGCTAGTACTGCAGTTCTCTTTGCTGCAGATCGTGTGATGGTTCGCGGGGCGTTCATGTGGATACCCTAGAGACGCAGTTCCTTTGGATTGCGTTGAAGATTCGAAGCTGTTCCAAAATTTCCATCGTCTCCATTCAATCTTGGATAATCTGTAAAATAAATCTAAACCTCTGAATTAATATGTTTTCGCATGGATCCTGTTTTAGGGTTTGCGGAAAATTTTAATTTTCGCTGCGTTTATGTGCCGAAATCCCTACAATTTATATATATAACCGTACAAACATTCTACTTATTTATGTTATTTATTGACAGCTGTTTTTGTATGGCTGATGAAGAAGATCAGGTTCTGATATATATTCTGTGTAATTTGTCATTGTGTATCTGTAAATTATTTATTAAAAAAAATACAGATTGGACAGCTGAAGAAAGGGTTAAATCCTCCGTCGGTAATGGATCTGGCATTTGGGTCACAATATCTGTCCAGTCATTAAAACTGGCATAATCACGGGTGTTATTGCTCTTGCTGTAAGTATATATATTTAATTAATTTCCTGCAACTATATGTATATATATACACACACTTTTGAGCTTATTTAATTTGTTAGCTCCTCCAATCATTCTTGTGCTTGTTTCCTTTTTGTTTGTTTGAGGTAAATGAGCTGCATACGTACACCACTTGCACAACGAGTTAACTAGCTACCTAGTTTGTTCACGGGACTTGGTTTGTAATTTTTGCAATCTTTTTCCCAGATTAACTTTGATATTCAGTGCCAATTAAAATAAATAAGTTATTTTAACATTTTAATGCAAATATTAAAATTTTGCATGACCCAATACAAATTGTCTAGGTGTTTGGTTCAAAATTAGGCTACAGATGAAGAGGATCATTGAGATATCGATTAATCTTCATGGATATAAAAAATTGACAACATCTATGCATGTTAATCCCTTACAGATAGGATCATTCCATTGAATTTTTGTACCAAAACTAAATTGAAGTGTTAGAACATAGTACGTAGACTCTACAAAATAAGATAAATGAAGAAACATAATAGATTTGTTGATGTTTATATTCATTTTGAAACTATTTTTTCCAATCAGCCGAACTGCGAATTCTGGTCAAGAATTTATATAGTAGAGCAACTCTAATGTTACGTTTGGATTGGAGTAATGAAGGTAGGAATGGAATGATTCATTCATATGGAATGGAAAAAAATTGTGTTTGGTTCGTTGGGGGAGGAAGAACATATGGAATAACTCATTCCAACTAGAATGGAATAAATCATTCCACTCGTCATTCTATTCCTTCAATCCAAACGTAGCATAAAGTTTTCTCATTTGTAGTAGTCAGCACATGCATGGTGATTTTTGGGCAATTTGCTAACAGGGGCTTAGGTGCATGTTAGCAAATACTCTACTTAATAAGGATGGATGCATTTAATTAGCAAGCTAGCTAGCTAGCTAATCCTGTACGTATATAGTTAATTAACGGACATTGCTAACATACACATTGTGCTTTGTGGGGCCGGGTGGTGTTGGTTTTTTTTAAACAGGAAGGGATTGCAGTTGGAAGAAGCTTTGCCATGTTCAAGAATTACCATATCGATGGTAACAAAGAGATGATTGCTTTTGGGATGATGAATATTGCTGGTTCTTGCGCTTCTAGCTACCTCACAAGTGGTACGTACGTACTATAGTTACTAAGCTACATTGTATTCATGACTTTACTGTAATTTATTTATTTATTTATTTTTTGAGTTTATTCATAAGCAAGCTAGCTAATCGGCATTGGAATTAATCATATATATATATATATATGACTTATATAATTTCAGGGCCATTTTCACGAACAGCGGTGAACTTCAATGCAGGATGCAAGACGGCAGTTTCAAACATTGTAATGGCAGTTGCAGCGATGTTGACACTGTTGCTCCTAACACCACTGTTCCATTACACCCCTCTTGTTGTTCTGTCATCCATAATCATTTCGGCAATGGTCGGCCTCATTGATTACAATGCAGCAATTCATCTTTGGAACATCGACAAATTCGACTTTCTAGTTTGCATCAGTGCATACCTTGGTGTTGTTTTAGGCAGCGTCGAGTTAGGTTTAATCATCGCGGTATGTATGTATGAACGTACGAAGAATAATTATTATATCTGCTTTATATATATATACATGCCTCTGTATTTTTTAATTTTGATGCTAATTAAAATCAATGCCAATGACACAAGTGGACATAATTTTTTGAGTTTTATTTTCAAGTATCAAATTTCAAAGTGTAAAGTTTATTTATTATCAAATAATAATTATCAAATATAAATTTTCAATGTTTAATACGTACGTACGTACTAATATTATCTAATTAGGTTAATTTTGTGGCAATGCATGCATGCAGGTTCTATTGTCTGTCCTAAGGGTCCTATTGTTCGTCACACGACCAAAAACGCTTGTTCTTGGTAACATACCAGATTCCAGGATCTACAGAAGCATGGATCAATACCCAAATGCAAATAATGTTCCGGGAATTCTCATACTTCAGATTGATGCTCCCATTTACTTTGCTAATTGAAACTACTTGAGAGAAAGGTACGTATAACTAGCTAATTTTTATCACTATGTAAAATTAACTCGATCATTAATTAATACAATCACATAAACATGTAATCTATTGTGATTATCAAAGCCATCACACAAAAACATATTATTTTAGGGATCAAAGGTAAGAACGTCATGAGTATCAAATGATACTTGTAGGATTAATTCGAAACCTCCCCACATTTCCAAACTAAATAACAAATATTACCACTACACCAATGCCCAGATCATGATTATAATTTTAAAACAAAATATAAAAAGAAACATGTGAGTTGACTTACTAAACAAAATTAGTCTCACATAAGAGTTGACAATTGCAATATTGGCAGTTACAATTACTCTATAATGATGGTAAAATTAGTCATCACTGAGAGCCATTATATATTTTATTGTTTTGTGATGACTTGAAAATTCTATCACAAAATACCTTCTTTTTGTAATTGCAAATAAAAGCCATCACAAATATTCCGTCACGTATTCTTATTTTTCTAGTAGTATATATATACACGTGTTTTGTACACCTAATTTGTGCACCCCGCATATCCTCACAATGGTCAACTGTAGTTAGGATCTTGAGGTGGATTAATGAGGAGGAAGACAAGTTAAAATCTTCTGGAGAATCCAGCTTACAATATGTTATACTTGACATGGGTGGTAAGTGATGAGAAACATTAATTAATTGCAGAAATTAATTCATCGGGATTAGTTTGTACTTCCAATTCCAGAAAAGAAAACCCCTATATATATATAAACATAAATTTCTAACATGCATGCATGAAACAATTAATGATTTTATGTTGTGATCAGCTGTTGGTAACATTGACACGAGCGGGATTAGCATGCTTGAAGAGATCAAAACTACCACGGACAGAAGAGGGCTCAAGGTAGAGAAAATGGCTCATTGATATGATCAGTCCTTGACAAAATAATAAAAAAAAAAAAAAAAGTTGACAGTTGTGTATTTCATGTATACGTACAAATTGCAAAACAAGATGGTTGACCATTTCTTGATTGTTAATATTGTTGAGCTTCAGCGAACCCTAACATGATAATAATAACACGTAGAAAATACGTGAGTAAGTATGTATTGAGTTATATATATGAGTTGTTTTAATGTTAATCTTAATTTCTCCTACGTAGGTTGTAGTGGCGAATCCAGGAGGGGAGGTAATAAAGAAGCTGAGCAAGGCCAAGTTCTTAGAGAGGCTAGGGCAGGAATGGATATATCTGACGGTGGGAGAGGCTGTTAGGGCATGCAGCTTCATGCTTCACTCATGCAAACCTAAATCTATGATTAGCACTAATTATCAAGAGCAGCACTAATAATCTTGTCTAAGCTAGCTAGGCGTACAATTAGTTATTATTAAAACAACATGTATAATTATTAATTAATGCTAGCTGGTGCTTAATTAATTAATTAATTATGCTCATGATATTATATAAGAAGCTAGGGGCCGGGGTCAACCATGATTTTGTTGGAATTTAGTCTTCAGTCAATATTAATTAACCATGCAAATGAATGTGCCACCAGGAAGTGTGTAGTTTCAGAAATCCCTGATCACATTTACATTGAAGCTGGAGGTTTTTCAATATGTAATTTGTAGAATATACAATGAGAATTCTGAATTCATTTTGTATGATAATTCTTACAAAATGAATTCAGAATTCTCTTTATCGTCCCTTTGATCACTCTTGACCCATAGTGTGAGTCAAGAGTGATCTAAGGGACGATATTCATGACATGAAAGTGTCTTGTGTGGGCAGAGGATTGATGGGTTATCTTGGCAACAAGGTGCATTTTTTGCTTTGTTGAAATTTTAGTGAATTTGAAACCAAGCTTTGAATGCAATTCAGTAACATTGGCAACCTTATTCTTCTGAGTATCCAGGGTTCAATTTCAATTAGCATGTCTTTGCACCAAACAAGCTTCTGCTTCATCTGTAGTCATTTAACCTCCGGGCAAAAGGAAGGCAATGAGCTGAGGAGAAACTCCGATGTCTTGGAAATTCTAAGAAAGACAAGGTTTCCACGAGTTCATGACATGAGAGACAATAAATCCCCTCAGACAATCTTTGAGCATGAGTAAGTCCCTTATTGTTTACCTTGTAGATCACTATTTTTCCAATTATTCTAGTGTTTTGCACAACTTTTTCTATAAATTTTGGTCTATAATATTCTAAGTTTTGTATACATCCCTGTAGTCGAATTATATGGCTTGGGGATTTGAATTACCGGATTGCCCTGACTTACCGTGCTGCAAAGGCTCTTGTTGAGATGCGTAATTGGAGGGCTTTGTTAGAAAATGATCAGGTAAGTTATGAAAGTTATTACAAGGACAACAAATAATGCATATATGTTACCCTTTTCTATTGGATTTAATGTGTCTAGCAATACTACTAGCTCATTGATGACTGTGCACTCTGAATATTGCAGCTTCGGATAGAGCAGAGGAGGGGACGCGTTTTTGTGGGATGGAATGAAGGGAGAATATACTTCCCACCCACATACAAATATTCAAATAATTCAGACAGATATGCAGGGGATGATATGTACGTAAAGGAGAAGAGAAGAACACCAGCATGGTAATACTTACAATAACAACATACATTAAAATAGGAATAACTATAATATATAGAAAGAATTCTCAACAAACAAACCAGAAGGAATTCCAGCTCATCTATGGGGTGAAATGAATAACTCTCTAAGAATTACTACTTTCAATTATATTCAAGGAAAAACGTAAGTGGAGTCCTTATGATCTTATAATCATATGGAAAACTAATCTTGCAATTTTGTTTGTTAAGGTGTGATCGCATATTGTGGTATGGTAGAGGACTGCATCAAATGTCATATGTTCGTGGGGAGTCTCGTTTCTCAGATCATAGACCAGTTTATAGCTTATTTCTGCAGAGGTTGAGTCTATTAATCGTAGCAGAATCAAGAAAAGCAGGAGTTGTTCCAGGATTGAGATAGAAGAGTTATTGCCATACTCAAATGGATATGGGGAATTGAATATCTTCTGAAGAATGGATCAGCCTTGAAATATGATTTTGCCAAGACAAAGATCATGCGCCAAGAGGCAAATTTCCGCTTTTGGACAAGATGCAACAGAAATGAAATGGCAACAGCTTGGCAGGTAAGGTACTACTACTAAAATACAAGGGGAAGCAACAAATATAGCTTCTTTCTTTAATTCCGTTTCAGTGTGATTCAATCATATCATTGAAGCAAGTTTACATGGAATTTATCAGGATTTCATGCGAATTCAAGAAGCCTTGCAAAAAAAAATAAAAAATTCCAATCAATGCAACCTGGGAGTTTTCCTCACTTGGCCAGGTGATTACTCGCATAAGATAATGATTAACAAGTGCATTGCTTGCACTCACTTAATGTGACTCCCAACCTGTACATTACGGATCCTTTGGTGAAGGGTATCTCATGGGCAAAAGTGACTACTGTTTCTTTTTTTAATTTTTTTCTCCATTCAAAGTACGTATATTGACATTTTAGTTTCCATTTCCATGTATAGCAGCATACAGCACATGATTGAAAGTTTTGTTCTGTTAGATCTACTTATCCCGGTTAACCAGCTTGTCTATTATTTGTTTCCACTTTCCACATGCAGATTTGGCGAAGAAACTTTGCCTTGATAGTGATGGACTTGTGTTGGCCACATATTAGAGAAGGCTGGAGCTTTTGCTTGGTTTATTTATTAAATTTTTTTTTTGGTACCAGCAAAGCTGCTTGAAAAAATTTCAACCCTAATACTTTTTTATGGTTTGTCTATTCATATTTGTTGATAGCTATTGCATTTACTATCTTTCATCGCCAAGTCTTAGTCCGTAAATCTGGAAAACTTTGATAGCAAACATCGACACTAAGGCTGCTTTGATTAGGTAAATAATCAAAGTGATTTTTGTTCAAGCATTCACTTGGCTGTTTAGTTGTATGATCAATTTTTTCTCCTCATGGTTTTTGGAGGATGAGTGGCTCCATGATACATACTATCGAACATAATTCTTTTTGTGGAAGTAGATGATAAATCAAGAATTGATTTTGCACCGAAAGATGATAAAAGAAATATGGTGGATATACTTGTTACAAATTTGTAGTTGTTAGCTCAGAATTGTGGTTATGTAGAATATGAAGCTTCTTTTCCTTTTGCTGTTACTGAAAAGTAGCAGGCATTCCTATCCTATTGATGCAATTCATTTTTCTTTGGCTATATCTCTCTCTAAGATTAAAGCTATGAAGTAAAGCACATATCACCTTGCACTTTCTTTAATGTATGCCAGGTTCTGAATGGAATTTCACTATTAAAATGAATTGTCCCTATGTTTATACACTGCTCTTTCTACTTTATGCAATCAGGGAAATTTGAATGCCTTGTAGGCTTGCACTAGGCGTTTCGCAGGCTGGAAATTGCCACTTGTTCTGTATTGCTAGTATTTTATTCAACTAGCATTGGAAAAAAATACAATAGATATGACAATTAAAAGGGGACAAAATTTGTTTTACCTAAATTTCTCAAGGTTATGTTTGATGGTGGCAGTTCTACAGTTGGGGACTAAAGAAAGGGATGTGTAATAATCTTACTTTTCCAAGAAAACCTTGTTCTTGACTTTTCTAGGACTAATGACCCACATTGTATTTAAGGACAATATTGCCCTTACCATGGTTTAAAACTTGTTGAATAAATGAAAAAAATATACAAGTAATAAAACTGAAAAGGGAGGGGTTGAACTTGGAAACAAATTCGTAGATGGTAGAAAAGTTTCCATTTTCTTTTATTTATAAAAGTAAGTTTTTTTTAATACAAAAAGATGAAATAGTTAAAAAATCAAAGGTAAAAGGAAAGGAAAACAGTACTAGTATTCAAATAGTATAGTATATTATAGGACTTCCAACTCTAGTCTTACCAACTGTTTGGATAGCCAAAAAAATTTTAAATTTGGAACATAATTCTCCGATAATCTTAATTTTATTTACATAAGGTGCATGCATGCATGCGGTGCTTTATGTTAAAAGTATTTTTTTTTAAAAAAAATTGAATTCTAACCCTGATCGTATATATACTAAAATTAAATTCAATTAAGGAACATTATTATTGTAGGAGATGGATTGTCCATGATGCAAATAGTGGAATTGGAAAATGACGGGTAAAGAAAATTAACAGGACATGTTTGGAGGTTTCCAAATTCCCAATTTAAGGAGAATCCTATTCGGCTATTCCTACCACTATTAAAGCCTGGCCCTGGGGTGCAACCCACCACCCATAGAGATGTGACATTTGGCAATTCCACTTTTCTCCCTTGGGAATTGCGAATTCCAATCCAATGCTCTATTCTCTCTCGATATACATGCATATAAATTACTCCACTACATTACCATTGAAGTGGAATTCCACATGATTTGGCACAAATGTTTCTGTGTATAATTTATTTTTAAAGGCTAAATAAGTGAAGTAATTTTAGTGAAACCTATCTTGATTGACCAATGACTCAAATTATTACTATTATTTATCCACGTAATTATAATAATTTTACTTTATATAATGTAAATTATTTCATGCAAAAACTGACGCCAACGAAGATGACTCCTTTCCAATATACTCCTTCGATCCTCAAAAAACTGACTAAAAATATAATTTTTTTTATCTGCAAAAAGATGAGATAAAATATATAAAATAAAGAGTAAATATATTATTTAATGGAATCATTTAGTATAAAATTATAAAAGTACTCCTCACTTTTTTACTTTGTTTTTTCTATTTTTAATATGTGTGCAAATTATATTTTTACTAATTCTATGAGGGACGGAGGGAGTAGATAAATAAGTACGTAATTATATATGCACACACAAATGAATTCATACAAATACATATAATAATAATAATAATCAAATTTGTTTTAACCCCCACGTACCAAAAATAGTAAACAAAACTGCCTTGTATAAAACACACACAATTAGGGCCTGGGCCTGAGGTCTGATCAACTTGAGCCCACTGGACGTGTTATCCCATCATTGGGTGGGGACGTGGGGTCCAGCTTTCACCTCACATCATCAAAAACTCAGAAGCACGCGCCACTCCTGAACCAAAACAACCGGCGTACACATGGGAACTTTCATGCTTGCTGCTGCACGCCCAGTAGAAAATTTCAGAATACACAATCTGATTTGCTCAGTAGTGTCCGTACGGAAGAGAAACTAAAAAGAAAACTAGTACTCCCTCCGGTCTTTAAAGAGTGCAGTTTTAACAAAAAGCACACAAACCAATAAGTGAGATAAAATGACAAAGTTAGCCTTTCTCTTCCTTTAGTGCATTAACTTCCCCATTTAGTGCATTAATTAAAACAATTGCATATTTAGAAAAAGAAAGACTTTGGGTTCTTAAAACTGCAATCTTTAAGGAACAATTTTTTTGAGCTAAAACTGCACTTTTTAAGGAACGGAAGGAGTAGTATTTTTTTCCCGGCTCTCTCCTGCAGAATTCAGATTTTGGTAGAGAGGCAAGACAAGAATTGCTCTTTTAAGTACTAACAAAGACCAGTCCAAATAGGTTGATATGTATGTATATATGGATGCTATAAACAACAATAAATAGATTCTGACGACAATTACAATACTTGAAAGTGTTTGGTGTCTGTCTGTGCTGGTCGAAATAAATATTTAAACCCGAGTGCACCATTCAATTTCTGAATTATCCACTACTTTTCTGCCTAAACTAGTGTCTCCACCTCTTTCTAACCGACACTTAAAAACAGAGCTAAAGGTTGTATACCTAGCTTGTACCATTGTAATAATAAGGCCACTTTACCCAATTCTTTGGATGATCTCTAATAAAACTCCTTGATTATTACCTCCTTGCACTACAATTACTATATTAGTGAAAAATCCTCTAACAGTATTTTTTTTAATAAAAAAAGGAATAGCAATATCCTAACCACAAACCAATATAGCAATTTTTACAAACTCAAATGAGGAAAAGGTACCTTGCTATCCATCAAATCTTAGCTAAGGTGCAACATGCACCAATCACCAAAATTAAGTTCAGAATAGACACAAAAATATCGATAAGAAATGCATTAGAACAAAAGGAGGGTATGTAACAATGTTTATTCATGCGTGGAAGATTCCCATTATTAAATTCCAACTTGCCTTGCAATTTTATTTCATTAATAACTTAAAAGAAATAAAATTGCAGTAATAAATGGCCAATTCTACATTCTGCATACTACTAGTAGCTAGCAATTGAGCCTAGACATAATACGAGCAATTGTGGCGTTGTCACTGGATGTCAGCATCATTCTGTTAAGAACCTTCAAAGTAGGAATATGTCAATGACGATCACCCAAAGAATCACCAGAGCAGGAAGCTCCATTAGGCCACTGGTTTAGAAGGCGCGCACACACTTCATCAATACAATCCTACCCATTTCTTAAAGGTTAATGCTGCCTCCCTCTTTTTTAACTGAGATTCTGTCTGGAATTTGGGAGCCTTGCCCTTGTAGAGTGTTTTATGGTATTTCAAGAAGAGGGTGCGGTACTTGTACTTGTCAATGAACATGTTCTCCTTTCCAAGCATCTCCTCGACTTCATTAGCTCGACTAAAAAATCCACCCCTGACAAATGTATAAAGTACAGAATCCAACAGTTCTTGATCGAACTTCATGCCACTGGAAAAAGCAAGAACTTTCATCTCCCCCCAAAGCTCTGTCACCTCCAGATATTTCCCCCCAATAGCAGCATACCCGGTTACCAGAGAATGAAAAGTTTGAGCATTAGGAGCATGCCCTAAACTCAACATCTTCTTAAGAGCCTTCTCAGCGTCTTGCATCAATCTTTTCTTGCAGAAAAAGTGTATCACATTGTTCCAGTCATGAACTCCACAATCCACTCTCTGTCCATCCTTGATTTCCTTCAATAGCTTTGCCATCAACCCAGCTTCACCACTCTCTGCACATCCTTTGACCAACATGTCAAATTCTTGATGGCCACTTCTTGGTATTTTGGACTCTTTCATTTCCTTGAAAAGATTGAGAGCCCCCTGGGTATCTTCATGGAGCACGCGTGACTGGATTAACGTCTCATAACTGCTTGCGTCAAGCTGAATCCCAGCCTTACGAGCATCTCTTAGGAGTGCGGTGACTTCTGCTGCCCGATTTTCTTTGCAATATGCTTTTAGAAGGGAGGCATACACAGAAGAACCAGTTCTAATACCAGCCAAACGCATTTCATCAAGTAGGTCATGCGCCTGATCTAGCCATCCAAGTGAAATGCAAGCATTTATAACATGAACTAAAGCTGAGTCATTAATGGAAACTGGAGAATCTTCTTTTTGTGCCTTTATTAAAAATTCTGCCAAATCCTTTGTCTTGCCAGCTTCCAAGAAAGCCTTGACCAATTTCACATAGGTTCTTTCAGTTGGTTGAAGGATACCACGTTCAGTTGTTAGTAAATCCACTTGCCTCTGCAACTTCACTAACAATACGTCTAGTAATTCTTTAGCTTGAGCCTCAAGTTTCAAAAACTTCCGATCTCTAGAAAAATCTTCGAAGGATAAGTTCAGACTTTCAAGTAATCTAAGATTCTCTGATTCATCTGATTTTCTATGATAATAACCCTCTACAGAAACCTGTTTCCTAGGCAAGATATTCGCATGACCATTTTCAACAGCTTCAAATGCTAGTGTAGCAATACCAATAGAATTTTGTGCTTTCTTTGCCTTCCGCAGCATTTCAAGAACCATTTGAGATGCAGAATCTAGATCACCGAACTTTAAATGGCATGAAAGCAAACAATTATAGAACTGCCGAAACTGAATATCATTGAGATTGTGGGCTTCTTCAATATGTCTCTTAAGCTTCTTAAGGTCTTCTCTTCTTCCATTTCTTTCATAAATATGTGCCATAATGATCAACAAAGTGATATCAGGTTTTACCCCGATTCTAGGCATCATGTCAAGGAGTTGCTCTGCTTTTTTAGTAGTACCAAACAGAAGACACCCAGCCAAAGCAATACTGAAGACAGTTGTATTAGGCTTCATAGCTATCAGAGGTCCATTACTCTTTTTGCGTGGGTCCACTCTCCCATCTTTGAAGAAGTAACCTATCTCAAGAACCAATTCAGCAGCAAGGTAAGCCCCAGCAGAGGTTTGTGACATGTAGGCTAAGATAAAAGACCAAGCAGTCACTGGAGGAAATTGCTCCATTTCTATTAACTTCCTCAGAAGAGTTGATGCGGGTATAAGTAACTCACATTTGGCAAAACATAAAGAGAGATAGATTAAAGTCTCCTTCTCGAATAAGTTCTGCTTGTGCTCCTCAAAGCCTTTTTCTATTAATCCATAGGCCTTCTCAAGCCAATGAGGATCAAGACTTTCTGCAAAGCTTTCTAAAAGCGTGTTTACAATAGATTTCCTGGGAAACCCTTCCATTTGCATGTGCTGTTGGTGCAAGCTCCATGCATCGTCGAATCTGTGCTCCTTGATTGCATTTAGCAATCCCTCAGATAACTTACCAGCATCTCTAGCCTGGACCAGGATTGTTCCTCCTGCAGTTGAAAAAGATTGTGAAGGATGGGTGAATCCATACCGTAATTCAAAGCTGTTCAATGAGGAGGCAATCAATTGAGAGGCAAGGACGCGACTCCGACAAGCCTGAAGTTGGCATCTGGAAAGTTTACAAATGTTGAAATGACTTCCAGAAATTACTCTCAGTTTTCTGACCAGCATCATTATTTCCCAAAAGGAAAATACTCGATCAATCCTCGTATTCCATTACGAAACAAACTAAATTCTGCATTACAGATGAACAAAATTCAGTATTTTAAGTCGCATAAATATCTTCTTCTATAAATTGTTGATGAGAGAAACAAAAAAAAAAGGACAAAACATACAAAAATACAAGTCTCAACCGGCAAAGTCAATCGGGTTGAGTAATAAACCCAGAGTTGATACACAGACATTTTATCAAACAGGACAACTGCATCAATGTGTGTATATATATATATGTGTGTGTGTGTGTGTGTGGAGAATGATCCATAGAATCTATTTGCTATGGATAAAAAAGTGACATATAGCATCTTAACCATCAATCAGAACTGCGACTAATCAAGTCAGGATTCTACAGGTATATACATGTATGTAGAACTGAAAACTTACGTCTAACTTGGGGATAAAGAAGGGAAAATCATGAAACCTGTGAGAAAACTATTCTGATAACACAATTCAATGCTTCGCCAATCAATTAGTTTCCTTTGAAGCTGATTGAGAATTCCATTTCTAACCCATGCCAAGGGACTCGATGCTACCTGCCACGTAGATGGCAAATTGACAAGCATACAAGTTCCCCTTCTGCCTCCAAAATATTTAACCATGCCACCATACCCACTCCATGTTCTTTAAACAGGGATGTCCGCAAATGAAGCACATATTTTGAGGAATCTGAGATCATTAACCACTACCCATCACTGCTCTTGTAACTCCACTACATATATAGCAAGTTCTTTAGCCACCACATAGCCTGTTCTTGTACCACCATCACATACCAATATCTGAATTATTAAGAAGTCTGACTAATTTATTCACCCTATATACAATCTACTGCTAACCCAGTATGCAAAGTAGATTTCTTTATTTACAGGAGTCTCGAAACTCCTACTCATTCATCAGTCATATCGAGATTGAGAATGCGACGCAGGTCCTTTGTCGCACTAGCATAATCGGCACTGTGAAATAGATTTCTAGCAGAATTGTTGTGCTCCCTTTTAGGGGAAGGGGGAGCAGACCTAGAAATAGGGTGTAAATTTATATCAGAGACTGATGGCGAAGGCAAATCAAGCGACACCGTTCGTTTTGGTGGAACAAAAAACTTGGGTATTGGCAAAGAGCTTGGGGGAGGTGAATTAGAATAGGGAGGTCCAGCCCAAAGCTCAGAGTAAGAAAATTCATCAGAAAACAAGGACTTCTTTGTATCAGACTCAACTATGATGTTAATAGGAATTGGAACTGAGCAACTTTTCTTCAAGGTTGTTCTCTTCAAGTTTCTGTTGGTGTTTTCTTCAGAGAGAGAATTAACAGATACTGGAGAAGGTGTTTTGGGGAAAGGGGAAGAGGGGGAAAACCCAAAACCCCTTTTGATTATAGGTGTGCAAGCATTAACTGGGGTAGGAAGTATCCCAGCTCCAGATTGAAAAGTTCTACAATTTATCAGTCTAAAATCTCTAGAAGGAGGCGAACCATGAGCCCTGTTTTTGCCATAGTATTGATTCCTATGCTGAGCAACAACAAGAAGCGTCTCCATCGAAATTTACCAAACTGCGATTAACTGTTCTATCAAATTTACTTTCACTATTGATTTAATCTACCACAAAAAAACTCAGGAAAAGCAATGATCTTTAATGTTTCAACGCTATGAAATGAACATAAGTTTTAGATCTTCTCCATAACCACCAAAATCTAAGCAAATCAACATTAATCTCAGTGAATCCAAACCATTCATTGAACATATATATGTATATATCAACAAGTACCAAATCACTCTTCAGTTTCTTCAGAGTAGTAGCCGATCGAACAACCAGATCTGAATCAAATAAGAGCGGATCCATGGGAAAAGAAGGGGAAAAAACTAATTAATCACAGTAAGAGAAAATCCTAATCGATCAAACATTTCATTTCGTTTTTAGAGGGAAAGATGAAGGAGAAAATTTACCTAATACTCGTATAGAGTTTTGAATCAAACGATGATGATATGGATTGAAATTTAGATGGAATCACAGAGGTTTTAGCAATAGTGAGATATTTTCTCTCTATATTATATATTAGCTGTGTCCTGTGCCTCCGGCACTACATCGACGGTGGGATTTATTCTAAATTTGCACCCAGTAGTTGCAAGTTAATGCGAACTAATATAATGATGACAGATAGAAAATGAGACCCAAAGGCAAAAGGCTTGATGAATGGACATAACAACTAAAACAAGGGTACATGAGAAGATGATAATCACTATAATAGCACAATCTTCATTCAGTTCAAGCTCAAATTGTTCCCTTAGAAACCAGCAGGACAAATTTGAGTACATAGTATGTTCATAGTAATGTAATGGTTTGGAGTTGTATATATTTTTATCGACAAATCAAAAACATGTCATAGAAACTAGCCCTGCCCTTCCAATTGACAAAATAAATTATTTAAGCCCTTTGTTGTGGCTGTCAGTGTTCCCAAAGTCCTACACTACAGCTCATGTTAGTTTTAACACCCTATGCTTCACACTCTAAAGGTATAAAAATAAATAATCCCCAAAAAAATGTATAAGTAACCATCAAAAAGAATCAATTTTACAGCAAAGAGGTTCTAATTTTACTCTGAAACAATGGAAATTGGACCGCTAGAGATGCTGCCATCGAAGTCGGACCAAAACAGACCAAAACAAAAACCTAGAAATACAATTGTAATGGAGGAAAATAGTTAAACCCTTACCGAATCGAAGTCGAAATCAAGGTTTTGGTCTGAGTCGAAGTCGATTTGGACTGAAATAGGAGATGCCAAGTGCCGATTTGTTCAACCTAGATGCCGAATCGTGAAATAGGTGAATCGTGATTTAGACTGAAAAAGGTGAAATAGATGCCAATTTGGACTGAAATATGTGAATCGTGATTTGGGTTTGAAGATCGATTTTGGATTTTGGAGAGGACAATTTCAGGATTACTTGGAGCTTGTTTTGTTTTGGAGAGAGAAAGGAAATGCCGTGATTTTCAAATTGGAGCCAAAAAAACGGAAGCATTATATAGGTAGGGCTACTTAAGGAATAATGCTCGTTAACGAGAGTGCTTCTGAGCCTGACCGTATAGGCGTATACATATTATATATATATATGCAAACAGCACCAAAACTAAACTATTAGTAATATTTTACTACATAGTACCTGTACAATATGCCAAAAATTGAATCATAATTTACCGGTACTTTTTCCCTCCGATAGACTTATTGAGTTCGCGAAAGGGCTGAAGGCTGAAGACCGATATTATTTTTAAATTTTGTAATTATCAACATGAAAGATTTAAAGAACTATCCAACATAGTAAGACCTAGTAATATAATATATTTATTTAGTCGGTTCTAACAAGTGTAATATTATTATATTATGTTTAGTTTATTAAATTATATAATTGTAGGTAATGAATAAAGTAAATTATAAATCAAAATATTAAATTAGTTGTAATAATTATTATTTTTTTTCGTTAAAAATTATAATCATTATTATTTTGTCTTTAATAGCCTATTGCATTACAGATGTAATGAGTTAATACACCCACTAACATAGAAATTAATGTAATATTAATAGTACGCCCTTAATGGACTAATTCAAGTAACAGGTGAACTAAGCAAAAAACATGTCAAATCAATGTAATAATTTATTACATTACACAGGTATTACATTGATTTGACACAAATCAAACGCTGTCGATAAAAAAAAAGTTTATCACTAAATTATTATATTTTGATTTAAACATTAGATATAATTCACTTTTGATTTCAAATATTTTAACAGGTTAATATATTTTTCGATCTTATTTTTCCTTTGTCGACCATAACATTGAAAAATCAACAAAATTT